>CM055826.1:29449674-29741896 GCA_029582265.1 Zoroaster sp. YZ-2022 | reverse complement strand
ATTAAAGGTAACGAAGGTGAATGCAGCCGCAAACATAGATATAGAGCAACCAACCAATGTTATCGTCTGGTCGAGGGGATCGTATTGGTTCCTGGTGGTCGTGTTTTGAGTTCCATTTCGGTCAAATAACGAACACACCTGAGTGCTGCCATTTCGAAGAATGGAGTAATTGCCAGAACCAACTGCAACTCCAGTCGGTAGGTATTCCAATGAGTAGTCATCAGGTTCAATGGTGATTGGTCGGAAAAGTGACGCTTCCAAAGTGACGTAACACGTCAGTTTGTCATGAGTCACATATTCCTGCACGCGCGTGCCAATCTTCCTGCAAGTCTTCTATTGGATGGCGCCAAAAATAAACCAACAAACATTAACTGCTTTGATCGAGAACCACGTGTCATTGGTATAAAGAAAACCGGTGGGTTGTCTATGAGTGGAGCAGCTCGAGCCGCTGTTTAGCCAAACCGTTGCACACTTTCCGACACCGGTACGTCTCAGCCTGCACGTCCCAGAACAACATTACGAACCAGAACAACTGATCTGCACCAGTCCGCAACGTAATACACCCTGTACATTTATCATGGAATCTGAAAGAAGAGAATCAAGTGCTTTTCGAGAATGCGCATAGAGCGTGTTTCCAGAGATGCTCTTTCCGCTGGCAGCGAAATTTCGCAGCGATGTCGCAGCCCGCCACGGTTGGTTGGGGTTAGCAGTCCGCGTGATTTCTCCCACAAAGCCACTCTGGAAGGTACCGATGGAATTAGATTGTATCCACAACGTGCAGTAGTGGATCAGTGAGGCATTGAAACAGAATTTGGTCAACCTACTGGTAAGCGCAGCAAACTGATCACCCACTAAGTTAACCACAACCTGGAATTCCAAGACAGACTGAAAGTTGTCGCTCGCCGGCGTGTCAGGTGGTGTTACGCACTGTCCGTTGTCGAGTCGTTCCCCCGGACACGACAGATATATGCACTGTTTTGTGATTGGATCAAAGACGAAGAACTGAGGGTTAGTTCACTTTCGAGAGCAACTGCTTCTGAGCCAAAAGTCCAAACCCGCTGTAATCAATGAGAATTGAAAACGAAGGAATTTTCGGGGAGCTTATAATGGCATCAGGGCTGTTCATCTTCGCACGCCCGATGATTTAATATCACGCGAAGTCGCCGACTCCACACTGCAAAAGCAGTGGGGTTCTGAAGATGAGCCGTTTTAAACCTTGGGTGTAAAACTATCGCCGTGTATGAACTGCATGCGTCGCCGAGGTTTGAGCCATTTCTGCATGAGTGCAGTTCGTATAACGTCAGGAAAGCAGAACCTAGAACCGCTGTCCGAAGCAGAATGAATATAACTGGACATGCTTGCTTCCATGTCTTGGAAATCCAACGCGTTTGATTCATTCTTTGCAGTTTTTCCAGGATGGAGGTCGTCCATATCAGATGTGCAGTAAGTTTGAACCTCCATAATTTGAGAGTCTTGGGTTTTCACCTGTTACAAATTGCGCTGTAGATGCCCTGTATGAGATGCCTTTAGTGAAAACGCTAGCAGGTGTCTTCAAGAGTAAGTCACCGTCTGATGGAGAATCTTCATGAGTAAAAGAAGAGGCGCATAGCAGTATGTCTTGGGCAGGAGCTTCGAAACCAATAAATATAATTAACCGTCCCATCAGGTACATTGCTGCCTTTTACCGACAAGGCGCACATGAAATTACCCAGGGACACGTCAGTTCTGGTCATTCATAGCAACTCCCACAGACCATCTGGAACTGTAATGAATGGTCGTCTTCGTAACTCCACAGCAGTCGTCAAAGAAAAATACATAGGCGCTGTCGTCGCAGTAAAGAATGAGCGAATTGTGTCTATTAACAAAGCACACCGTCCCTGTTTTGCAGTGGCACACATGATTGGGAATGCACGACTGGAGCTTCGTCATAATCTGGAGATGGTCTAATCATCTGCGCTTAGAAATATAGAAACAAAAAATGTACTTCGAATACAAATATTAATTTGAGCCATTAACGTCATTACAACAACGATGGCAACCGCCACATGACCTTCTTCTGACGATGATTGATATGCTTAACCAAAACGTAGTAGAAGAACCTGCAGTCCGGCATTTCTCCTGAACCACGTTCTCACCTAGCGATAGTTAAGAAACGAGTTATTCCAAAATTGTTTCTTCCTGAACCAAAACCTCATTTAGCGCGACGTGCCTGACGCCAGAGGCGTACAGATGACTGCGCTTGTACTCTCAGAAGACGTGCACTCTCCGCACCCAGCCCCTGCAGTATTACTGTATTACAGGCACGGAGCACTTTATTTGAACGTATCTGCTATCAGCTTTAATCATTAGTGACCCTTCTGGGGCTTGTTTCAGAGATTTGCCACTTACGCCCACCGTATCCATCTATGGCAGGCAGAACAGAGATGCCAGTTCAACCAACACCTTCAAGTCACTTCTTAAAGCCCACCCAGGTCGCAGGAGACTTACTTGAAAATTTTCATTCTGTGCCTCAGCGCCTTAGGAGCAAAACTTTATACTTTGGCGCTATACAAATGACTTTTGATTGATTGATCGACTGAGATACGGTATACGAGCGTCTGCAAATCACTTTTATAGTGATATAGTTGAGATAAATACAATGGTGTTACCGCAAACCGAAACGATACTACCGACATGTCTAGGGATTATTATCTTTTTCCATGCCTAGGAATGTGGTCTGTAAACGAGAACACAGTTCCGAACTAATGATTCGAAACCCAACATACCGTATTCAAATATGCCACTTTTGTATTTGAGTTATTATCTTTGAGTTGCCATCTCAAAACCCACTTGTTGTAAATCAATAGTCCTTATAAATTGCCGAACGACAACTTTTATCATACAACAAAGCCAAAAGTCTCCGGTTTCCGGTCTCCGCGCGCGTCGCCCCAGACCCAGCGAAGGCAGAATTAACTGTCTTCATTTTAAAGAAAGGATGTCCAATTGCAGTCAGAATTGCTGGATCGATCAAATTCTGCCGGGCTGTGTTTAAACGACTTTTCACTTTCATCCCTGTTCACATAGTGACCAATCCGACTTTTTCAATTTTAAAGTTTCCGGTTGCAACGTTTTTGCATTCAGGAAGAGACCCACCAGTGTATCTAATCCATATGCATGTGTATTCTTTGAGAAGTTTTGGAGATAGAGTACGCATTCAAATGACGAATGTTCTAACTGGTTATTTTATATTCGGCAAAGTGACCAATACCACATTGGTCACCGCGCCAACTTGATTCTGGACCGCGGCACTATGGCAAATTAGGGACGAGAAACAGGGTATGAACCGCCGCCTGAATGCAGGAGGCCTCTGTCGCCACCATCAGCCGCGTCGCACATGGGAGATTTGGAGCCGACCCATGATCACAAACTGGACCTTTTGGCCTAAAAACAAAATAATTATAATAGTTTCTAAGGTGAATTACGGATATATTTCTTGAGATATGAAAAATAAAACAATGTAAAGTATATTAACGAATACTAATAAGTTAAACCTTCCAACCAAACAACCAACCTGCAAAATGCGCCAGCTCTGGTTATATTTGGTATTGTGTCGTTATCGACAGCATAACGATTCAGATTAAGGCATCACCACAACAAGTTTTTGTAAAACTTTTGTGATCATTTATATGTTTCTAGAGATTAGAAGTAGTACAGTATTATTCTGTCTAAAGTACTTTGTTGCATAACACGAACCAGTATGCAAAACCCCGCTCCATGTCCTATTTCCGGACCGGTTCGGTAAATAGCAATGACACAAACGTTTGCTTCTCACATACAGAAATCCGGTACCTACATCTATGTTGCCTACGCATATTATTTGTTGAAGATGTATCGCCCAGTTTTACCGATGTCGGGATTTTTGGATTATTTGGTGAGACAGATACTACAAATGTAATATTTCATGCTTATTTAATAGTAAATAAATAAGTGTCAACATCAATTGATGATCGGATCCACCACATATTGGGTGCGTTCGCGGCAGTTTCGCCGAGGTACGTCCCATCGGTGAGCCTCTGAGTATAACCTGTAATCGAACGAGCAACCCGTTGAACGTTCACCCTCTTGTGGTCGCAAAACAGATGAAGAAATGTCAAAGGTCGTTACATAGACTTTGTAAACAACATGTTTACAATGAAACGAGACCTAGGCTGTCATTTCCCGGGTAAAAAAAACATAATAATAATGATCGTAGGCCTATTACTTCTCAGGTTCGTACAAAACAACACATATTCTAGTACAAGAGCGCCCAGCAGGGTGGATATGTGCGCGCTACAAATCTTTATATGAGATGAAACAATATGCCGAACACCTATCAGCTTTAAAATCACTTTTGTTTTTTTTTACTTCTTCTCAGTAGTGACCGTCCGGCAAACAAAGGCATCTCTTGCTGGGATGGAGCATTTACAGCCTTCAAACTTAACATATAAACAGAAACATGAAATGCATGTCGAAACCGTCATGTGATGCTGCTGATTACGTCATCAGGTGTCGAATTACACCAACCGAAAGTTTAATATTTCAAAAATTCATATCTCATGAACCACAAAAAGATATTTTCACAATCTTTGCAGAATTTGTGTGAATGAATTAAGGGATTTTCAGTTTTTAGATGTGACCCTAATCTAATTTCTCTCCTTCAGGCCTGAAACCGGAAGTTGAAAATTTAAAATTTCAAAAATCAGCATCTCGCGAACTGTAGAAGAGAGCCACAATCTTTTATTATCTTAAAGATCTTGAACTATGTCACATTTTCGTTTTCAGACGTGACCCCATCGACCTTTCCTTCCGGTCGAAACCGGAAGGTTAATGAAACAATACGCTGAATTACCGCCCCCAATGTAAGAATAGATATATTGCGCGTGCACAGAAGAGTTACGTTCACACAGCAATATGCGCAGTTTAATATTGGCCTACAGCATAAAGGCCTTGTCACAGGGCAATTCTCGGGCACTGTTCAGGCACAAAAGTGCTGCTGGCAATGAGATTGTTCGGAGATTGCCCTGTGTGGCATTTCATGCTAAATCCAGTGGGGTAATGAGTAGTCCATAATTAGCTGGCTTTCTACTTTGAGGCAATCTGTTTATAACTTCCAATCACATTGCGTAATCAGTGATCACCGGAGCATTCACCACAAGCGAAGATGCAGAAATGCCATGTAATCCCCGCCATGAGGAATACTGAGGAATTTTGCTGTTCTTATTAACTCCAAAGCAAAATACAAGAAAATAAAATTTTTGGGGGGAAAATAAATTGCTTAGGAATTTAAAAAATTTTAGAGGTTTATTTAAAAGGCTTTTTAAAAGTAGCCATCGAAAAATTCACCCAAATCCAATATTAGGAGGCGAGGGTTTTTTTTTAAAAAAAAAACTTTTTTTTTTGAAATTCCCCATTTTAAAAATTTGAAAAAATAAGATGAGCGGGATAATTTTTTAATTTCCAAAAAATTTAAAAATGGCCGCAGCAAAAAAAAATTTTGGGAAAAAATTAAAAACGACAGCAAAATTTAAAAATATTTTTTTGTTTTTTTTCCAATTCGCAGCTTTTAAGTTTTAACCAAAAGGTTTTTTATTACTGTATTTTTTAAAATTTAAAGGGATTTTTTTTGGGGTTTTTTTTTTTTTTTATTTTTAAAGCAAAAAATATTTTTTTAAAAAGGGTCACTTTAAAAAAAAAATAAAAAGGAAAAAAAAAATAATAAAGAAAAAAAAGGCCAGGGATGGTTTTTTTAAAAAAAAAACCGGTGGTTTAAATTTTCCCTTTAAAAAAAAATAAAAGGGGGGGGTTTAAAAAAAGGGGCATTCTCTTAGGGGGTTTGCCTTTTCCCCATTTTTTTTCAAAAAAGAATTTTTTAAAAATTTTTGTTTCCCCTTTTTTAAAAAAAGGAAAAAAACTGGATCAGTAAAATTTAAACCTAAAAAACACCCAAAACCAAAAACGGGACAATTAGTAAAAGGGGTTTTTTTTTCCCCCGGGGATCCCAAAAACCCCCCTCTTTGGGGTTTTTTTAAAAAAAATTTTTTTAAAATAAAGTTTTTTCTTTTAAAAACAGTCCCTAAAAATTTTTTTCCCTTTTTTTTTTGGCCCCCCCAAAAATATTTATTATTTTTAAAGGGGTTTAATCCGGGGGGGTTTAAAAAATTTAAAAAATTTTTTTTCAAGAAAATTTTTGGTGATATCTTAGTTTCAAATTTTTTTTCCCAAATTTTAAAAAAAAATTACAACAATTGAGTTTTTAAAATTTTTTTGGAAAAACTCAAATTTTTTTTAAAATTTGAAGGGGAAAGGGGGGGTTTATTAAAACCCTTTTTGGGCCCAAAAATAAAAACCCACTAAATCTTTGGGTGTCTTTATTTTTTAATTTTTCCCCCTTTTTTTAAAAGGGTCTGGTTTTTTTTTAAAAGACATTTTTAAAAAAAGGGAATCCCCCCGGGTTAAAAAGGGGGAAAAACGGGTGTGGTTTCTTGTTTGGGAAAATGTAACCACAAATCAATCAAAAACCCCAAAAATTAAAAAATTTTATTTTTTTAAGTTTTAAAAACCCCCCCTTTTTTTTTTGTTTAAAATTTTTAAAAAACAAATTTTTTTTAAAGGATGGAAACTTTTAAGCCTTAAAAAAAATTGAAATTTGTTTTAAAAATTTTTTAAATTTTTTTTAATTTTATTTAAAAAAAAAATTTATAACACAAAAGGGGAATTGACCCCCTTTTTTGTAATTTTACAAATTTTTTTAAAATTTGATGAAAAAGTAATTTAAATAAAAATTTTAAAAATGCAGTACAAAAAAAATTTTTAAAGTTTTTAATCTAATTTTCATTAAATTAAAAAAATTTTTTTAAAAAATAAAAGGAACAATTATAAATTTGACAAAAAAAAAAAAAAAAATTTTTTTTTGTTAATTTTTTTTTTTGGGGGGGGAAATAAAAAGAAGCGTTTTTCAAATCAGTATAAAACTTTTTCAAAGAAAGGTTTTGGTTTCCCCCTTTTAAACCCTTTAAAATTTCCCCTTTCCCACCTGCCTTTGGGTTTTTTGGTAGCCCTTTTTATTTTGGGGTCCAAAAAAAAAATTTTTTAAAGGGGTTTTTAAATTTATTTTTCTTTAGGGGTTTTAAAAAATTTTTTTGGGGAAAAAAAACTTTTTTGTCACCAACTAATTTTTGCAAAACTCCCCTTTTTTAAATTCAAAAATCTCCAGAACAAAAGACATATTAAAAAACAAAAACACAATTGAATTCCTTACATTTCTTGACGGGAAACGCTCATTAAACTTTTTAACAATTAGGGGTAATTTTTTTCAAATTTTAAAATCCGCTTTTTTTTGATGTTGGACAAAATTTTTTTTTATTTCTGGGAATATGACCAAAATAAGAATGCCCAAATTTTTCCCCAACCAAAATTGATATTCTTTTTAAATAAAATTGATATTATTTTGGAAAAACCCCTTTCACAATATAATATTTAACATCGTGTTTTATTAACCGGGGACTGGGACCGTTTTGGGGCCCAAAAAGCCAAATTTTTTTTTATTATTTTTTTAAATTTTTTATGAGGTAAATTCCCGTCGGGGGATAAACAATTTATTTTTTGCCCCACACCGACGTGTGTTGCCTTATGCTCAGTGCTTTTCCCTCACACGCTCGGTGGTCGGGGGAAAAGTCTGCCTGTAAGCAGGAGGTCGTGGTTCGAACCCCCGAGTCGCCTGTGGTTTTCGCACTCAGGGACTACGGCTTTTTCTGGGCAATCAAAAAATTAAATAAGCACAATCCCGTTTTTGTTTGGGGGGAAAGGGTTTAAAAAACCAAATTCGCACAAAAACCGATGGCCATTTGAAAACCAAAAGGGCGCCAGGGTCATCAAAAGACCTTTCCGGAAACTGAAGCTGGGGTGCGGGGCGAGGAAGCTCCGAACGCACCCTTTTTATAGGTAGGGAAACCATTTGGGTTTTTTAAAACAAAACATTTTTTTTCAATTACAAAAAAAATTGCCAAAAATTCCAAACAACAGGGCGATACATTTTAATGGCTGGTGTATTTTGCTGGTAAATTGAAACGATGTTGAGGGATTTTATACGGGATTGTCTTGATTTAAGATAGCGTAATGTTGTGGTTTGATACACCTTCCATCGCCACAAGAGGGCGCTAAACCGTCTATGCTCCACAAAGACCGCTATCACACTCGAACCACTATTTAGGGGTTCGAGCTACAGCGCGAACACCTCTTGTTTTTGTTCGGTTTTTTTAATTTTTTTACTTCTTCTTCTTCTCCCAATAACTGTCCAGTAACAACACACTTCTGCAAACTTCATGAACTTGACGCCAGACTTGAAGCGGTACTGTACTTGGGAACTTAACAAGTAGATGAAACTCCAGTTGGGAAAGTGACCCCGATTTGACCTCATTTCCTGTCCAAACCGGGAAGTCAAAGTTTAATATTTAAAAATCATATCTCAACAACCACAACAGGTAAAATGGAATTTTTTGCACTATTGTATAGATTGTTAATTGTCGAAAATTTTTCAAAACACATGACCATTTTAATTGACCTTTCCTGTCCAAACCGGAAGTCAAAGTTTAATATTTAAAAAAATCATATCTCAACAACCACAAGAGGTAAATTGTAATCTTTTCCACCATTGTATAGATTGTTAATTGTCAAAAAATATTTACAAAAAGGTGACACCAATTTGACCTTACTTCCTGTCCAAACCGGAAGTCAAAGTTTAATATTTAAAAAAATTATATCTCAACAACCACAAGAGGTAAATTGTAATTTTTTCCACCATTGTATAGATTGTTAATTGTCAAAAAATATTTACAAAAAGGTGACCCCAATTTGACCTTACTTCCTGTCCAAACCGGAAGTCAAAGTTTAATATTTAAAACAAAATCATATCTCAACAACCACAAGAGGTAAATTCACAATTTTTGTACCATTGTACAGATCGTTAATTGTCAAAATAATTTACTCAAAGATGACCCCAATTTGACCTTACTTCCTGTCCAAACCGGAAGTCAAAGTTTAATATTTAAAAAAATCATATCTCAACAACCGCAAGAGGTAAATTCACATTTTTTGCACCATTGTATAGATTGTTAATTGTCGAAAAATATTTACACAAAGGTGACCCCAATTTGACCTTACTTCCTGTCCAAACCGGAAGTCAAAGTTTAATATTAAAAAAAATCATTTCTCAACAACCACAAGAGGTAAATTCACAGTTTATGCACTATTGTACAGATTGTTAACTGTCAAAAATATTTACAAAAACATGACCCCAATTTGACCTTTACTTCCTGTCTAAACCGGAAGTCAAAGTTTAATATTTAAAAAACACATCTCAACAACCACAAGAGGTAAATTCACAATTTTTGTACCATTGTACAAACCGTTAATTGTCAAAAGATATTTACAAAAAGATGACCCCAATTTGACCTTACTTCCTGTCCACACCGGAAGTCAAAGTGTAATATTAAAAAAAAACCATCTCAACAACCACAAGAGGTAAATTCAAAGTTTAATATTAAAACATAATAATACAAAGTTTCTTTAAAAAACATTCTGACGTCATCATCACTGCCCTGACAAAACTCGAACACCTATGTGTTTGTAATATCACAAACACTGCCGTCTAGTTATTATTATTATTATTATTATTATTATTATTATTATTATTATTATTATTATTATTATTATTATTATTATTATTATTATTATTATTATTATTATTATTATTATTATTATTATTATTATTATTATTATTATTATTATTATTATTATTATTATTATTATTATTATTATTTAAAAATCTGCTCATTGCAGCCTGCCGGCTGAATTACGAAACAGTTTACATTAAAAATATAAAGAATACATACAAATTAAAATTAAGTAAACAGTATGAACCAGATGAAAAATGAATCTAAAAAAGAAATCAGTCAGGTACTGTACATACAAGGCACATACAAATATTGCACAGCAAAAAGCACACTCATCAAGGAGACATAAATAACCACATTAAAAATTCTAAAACAAACAACAAACAAAACAAAAAATGGAAAATTAATTACAGAAATTACAAGGATGGTGGGAGTGACCTGAAAAAATTATTGACAAGTCTGTTGAAATAGGGTCTGGACTGTTACTGAGAAGAGCAGTTTTACATGGTACTTCATGAAGAGTTCTTTTAGATCTGAGATTCATAGAATGAGAGCTTTTGGATTTGACAAACCATTCATTAAATTTATTTGAATTATATGATTTTAATGCAAAAGTAGTACAAAGCGTGATTCTTCTAATATATAAAGGTTCCAGACCCAGGGTAGTTAATGCTTGATTATAATGAGTATATTTGTTGCCTAAAATGATGCGAGACGTTCTTTTTTGGATGGATTCTAATTGGTCAGAAAGAGTGAGGGAAATACCTGAATGCCATAATGGAGCTGCATATTCTACAATGGGTCTGATATAACCCTTATACACAGTCACTAGTTCGTCATTAGTAAGACCATTCTTTTTTAATTTCCTCAACATGAAAAGTTTCCTGATGGCTTTATTAACTATGTTAACAATGTGCATATCCCATTTCAAATTATGTTGGAAGGTGACACCTAATAATTTAGCACTATAACCTGTTGAAGTTGAACATCTAATATAGAAAATTGAGCAACAGGAGGTTCCCTCCTGCCAAAGTAAATTTGCATGATTTGACATTTCAAGGGGTTCAAGGAAAGTTTATTTTTGTCAGAATTTCATCATACAATTACTACGGGCCAATCACAGAGCGGCTTTCATTATAGGCCTACATTTGGAAATTCAAGATTAGTGGCCAGCAGTCATAGTAATTTATTTTATACCCAAATATATTTAATATACCCAAATGTCATGTTTTGATAAAAAATAAAGGTATAGGAAAACATTTTTGTGATTTTGTGAATTGATTGAACAGATGTTGACGGATTTTGTATTGGGTTATTGTACAAAAAGGTTATATACATTTTCTCAAAGTAGTTTTGGATAAACGAACACCCCGAGTAACCGTATACATACGGTTAACTAAGTAACCGTTGCAGCACTAGTATTTCCCGCTTTGCAACACTGACAGCTCGGACATTATTTTGTGAAAATTCTATTTGCACTGTACAGTGTACGGGTACAGCGCGATGTGAACACATTAACAAAACGTCTGGGCTCAAGACTGAGCCGTACGTGCAGTCAAGTTCAGCTGCATTCATATCGTTACCAGACTGGCTATGATGAAATAAAATACAAAATGGCTTTAGAATCAGAACAAGTACAGCAAGAGCAGCATTTCACCATTGAGGAAGGATTTTGTGATAAGCTGGCAAAGTATGACTGTGTGTTCCCCCAATAGGTCTTAAGGCCTACATGTACTTACAGTACACCACATAACCCTTGTAACCCTTGTACCTTGTATTTTTTTATTTTTTATTTTTTTAAATTTTTTATCTTGTATATGAACATGTATTTATGTGTTGCATGGCGGCATTTGGAGAGCCACTTGATTGTGATTTAGTTCACATTTGGCAATCCTTCAGGGGTGTTACCATGTTATGTTCTGTTTTACGTTTATTTTCATCTGCTTGTTCTGTAACTTTTCTTGTTTGCCCTGAGAAATAATAAATGAAATGAAAAAAAAAATGAAAAAAAAACACCTCAACATAACGGAGAATAACGTTGTAAGATGTAGATTAACTTGGTCCATATCTGTGCTGTTTGATTGACAGGCCGGATGTGTGTATATATAAACACTGATTGGTAGATGCATTTAGATATAAACGAACTCGTCTTTATTTTGTTAATTTACGAACTTGCATTAAACCCATTAACTTCTATATCAAGAATGATTGACAAATTCCGGATAATGTGTAATTTGCTATAAGGTGACTGTGTGAGCCGTCATTGCAAATTGATGGTAAGGTCTCTCGGAATTAAAATATAATATTTGTTTTGGTGAAACCGAGTATGGCTAAATATCATGCAATTATAGGCCAATATTAGTAAGTTGCTCAATGATACTATTTAATTGACTTATTATTTGGTCTGATCTCCTGCCAATGTTATTGTTGAATGTAGTCTTCTGTATTTGTCCAGTAACTTTGTCATTTTGTAATTAAGGGGAGGGGTGGGGGTAGGGACAGGAATAAAAGCCCCAGCTTCTTTTCCTCAATGTTGACAAGCTTTTCTCTTATAAATAGTCTTTTCATGTTACTAATTTTGTCTTTGCATTTTGTACGACCTCTTGATATTGTGTAATTATTTGTAATATTAACATTCTTGTTGTCAACATTGGAATATGTGTGAATAAATGAATGAATGAATGAATGTATACTACCTATGGTCTTTGAAGCCGGCTATTATTGTATCCAAGCTCAAGGCTACTTGTTGACAAGCAGTCAAATGTATGCCATCAAATTATTGATGTGACTGACTACGTCCTTAAAGACAGGCTGTAAGCAAATATAACATTCTATGAGAGTACACACATTAATATCGTTGGTCATGCACTATCCGATATGTTCATTTAAATTTGCCACACACAAATCTGTGACGACAAAAGACGTTGTTAACGTAAAAACAAATTATATCATAACTCTAATTCTGTAAAAGAACTGACCTTAACATTTCAGAGTTATGAGTAACAATATCTAGGGTACTAGCATCGAAAACACGAGTTAAAATGCACGACAACTGTTTGAACATGTAGAGCGATCATGATGGACCTCACAAATTAATCTGTGCTGACAAAAAAGTTGTTCAAGTGGAAATAAATTAAACCATAACTCTAATTCTGTAAAAGAACTGACCTTAACATTTCAGCATTAGGCCAAAAAAAAAAAAAAATGCTGAGTTGCCCTCCACCGACCGACCCAAAAGTGCTGAAATCTTGGATCGGGTTTTTTTTCTTTTTTTTTCTTTTTTTTCCCCGTCATTCATAGGCCTATTTATTAATGAAACGTACCAATTTTCTTTGTATAAAACATAATACGTTTGATTTGTGAAATTTTCCACTTTTTTTACCGGTAAATTTACCGGTACCCAAGACTCAATCTACATGTTTTCAAATCAAATGGCCCTTACACGTTGTGCACTGGCTCCCCGCACTGTACGTGTGTCAACGATTGCGACTCAATCTACACGTTTTCAAATCGAATGGCCACTCACATGTTGCATGTTGAGCATTGCACGCAATATGTATGAATTTGCTGTGTCAATCACAGCGAAAAGTACAACAAAAATGCTTGGGATACTTTTATTCTGAAGCAAAATTCCTTGCTGATAGGTATACAAATGAAAAACATGGTATGTGGTTTCAGTTCCAATGCATTTCAATCTTAAAATGACCGTCAAGGAGAAAAAAAAAGAAGAAAAAAACAAATCCCGACCGACCGACCCCTTCAAATATTTTCACTGGAGGGCAACTCAACAAAAATTTATTTGGCCTTATGTGTGCTGATATCTAGGCTACTAATAATGAAAACATGAGTGAAAACATATGACAATTGTCTGAGATACATCGAAAAATATAGAGCTATCGTGAAAGACCGATGTTATGCATATTGATACACGTGCGTGTTCTTTTACATAGGCCTAATTAGAGTTATGATATAATTTGTTAACAACGTCTTTTGTCGTTACAGATTTGTGTGAGGCAAATTTAAATGAACATATCGGATAGTGCATGACCAACGATATTAATGTGTGTACTCTCATAGAATGTTGGTTTTTTACTTGGTGTCGTGTGAAAGCTTGCGAAAGCAGTCACTCGTGGGATGATAAGATAAACAATCCTCGCTCGTAAAATTCGTCTCAAGGAATCTGATTTTTTTTGGTCGTGTGAAAAGGGCTGAGTCGACATTTCCCCATTTTTAGATTCGGATGTTATACCATAAGTAAACTAAATAACATAATTTTTACCATCTTAGTCTAAGGTAATTATTGTTAAAAGTAATTTTGTCAAAATCCTTTTGTCTCGAATTCAGAAATACCCAAAGTCCACTGAGGGTAAAACAATGTCCTTTCATACGGTTACACTAGCTACACCAGTCTTTGTGTAATGTTTATCTACTGCTGCATGCTGGGGGTGATTTTGTCCACTGAAGGGGTGACTTTGCACGGGCGAGGTGATTTTTAATTGAAAGAGGGTAATTATTTTACCACACATTATGTGCACTTCACTTTGGGCTTTTCTGAATACGAGACGAAAAAGGTTTGGAGAAAATGACTTGTGTTTAACTCCTTTAAAAATTTAGTGACGTTAAAAGAGAAAATTTAATCTTGCACAAAGAAGGAATAAAATAGAACTTCATCAACGAAAGTGGCATTGTTCTGTAGTATTGCATGGCTGAATGGTCTGACTGTTAAGCCTAAAAAAATTCTCCGGTTTCTGGTCACCGCGCGCGTCGCCTCAGACTCATGCGTCGGCATTTTTAATTTTTTAATTTTAAATTGTTTAATTTTAATTTTTTTTTAAAATTTTTATTTTATTTTATTTTATTTATTTTTTGCTATTAAATGATGCCCAAAATTGCTGGATCGATTGTAGTTCTGCCGTGCTGTGTTTTAAACGACCTTTTTACATAGGGGGTATGAACGTTTGCCCGATTTGTGAGGCCTCTCTTACAAGGGCGCAACCACTGGGGGGGGGTCGGGGGTCACGAAAACCCCTACTTTTATGTAGACCTCCCCAACTTCTGGAACATTTTGGTATTTTATGTATACATGATCCTAGTAATGTCATTCATGACATCACAATTATGCAACACTTCCATCAACACGCTGAAATACGTGATATTGAACCAAGACCCCAGCTGCTAGTGGCGTGCTCGCTTCGCTCGCCCGCAGATCACGTTGCTATTGGCTGCTTGGGACCCCCCCAACTTTCAACACGTGGTTGCGCCCTTGCTCTCTTAGCCATCATACTTTGTAAATGGGAAATTTGGTCCCTGTGTGTACACGTACCGGTATAACATTATTTCCCTGTGGCCAAAAAAAATAAAAAATAAAAAATAAATAAATAAATTTAAAAAAAATTAAAAAAATCCCCCCTAATAAGAAAAAGGAAAAAAGCGCATCACCGCACGTATTTTGAAGCAGACCTTTGACCAGAAACTTAACTAAACTAAATAGGGTCACTAAATCCGCTAGTAAGATAAATGGGGTTAATGTTAACAATGTAAAATCAATCTGTGAGGCAGCTCTACTTAGTAAACTGAAAACCATTGAACTAGACAACACTCACCCCCTTTATGGAGATGGTAATAGGTGGGGCAGAATACGTCAACTATGTACTGTGGCTCCTATGGACCATCCCCCAGGCCAAAATGTGTGGGGTACATATATCCCCACACCCTTGGGATTTACTACAAGGCTATTCCTCATGTGGTATTAGGAGAAACTACAAAAAGCAAAGCGTACCCCCTTGTGATCTGTTGGCGAAAAGCTACAAGGCTAACCCATTGTGATTTTTGGAGGAGAATTCAAGGCTAACCGTTTGTAATTTGTTTTGGGAAACTTCAACGCTTAACCCTTGTGATTTTAGAGAAACAAACAAGGCTTTATTACCTTAATTTTGGGGAAAAACTACAAACGTGTGATTTTTAAATTTAATTTTTTTTAAATTTAATATTTAATCCTGTGCGATTTATTTATTGTGTGTTTCGAATTTTTTTTTAAATTTATCCCTTTACTTTGAAAACTCCTTATTTATTGTCTTGTATACAATCGCGTAGAAAATAATTTATTTAATTTATGTTAAATTTCTGCAGAAAGTTAGCTAGGGTATCGACCAGGCATTGGAGAGACCCAATGTCAGGTAATCTACCAGCGTGATCATCTCCTTAGCGCCCTTCTGGGGTTAACCGTCCCCGGACCTTCTGTGATGTTCTTTCCCGCTCGTGCTAGCCCACTCGTTGGGGGGGGGGGGGGGGAGACATGACAATCCCCAAGCCATGGCTGTTAAACCAACAGCTATCATGTCCTAATGTATCGCGAGCTGGATTTGAACCGGCCGTACCAACTCTGGAACTGCCCGCAATTGAACAAACCAACAGCTGGGCCACCGAGCCCTTTGGTATATTTGGAGCTACAATTATTTTATTAACTAATTTTATTGCGCATCCAAAACAATAAATATAATAAATAACTAAACAAAATTAATGTTGAATACCGGCGGGATTCGAACCCGGATCTATTGGTCAACACTGTGGCGTTTCCACATTACGCTACCGCGTTATCCGCTAATCAACCGACAAGGATGTCAAGCCACAAGCAGTTAGTATGGAACTGACACATTGTAAATGGTAAATCTATACAAATATGTGATTTGTAGAGAAACGACTGCAAGGCTTAACTTTACCCCTTGTGATTTTGGAGAAAGGCAAAAGCGATTTTTGGGGAAAACCAGAAGGCTTATGATATACACACATCTTGTGATTCTCTTGTGATTTGGGGGAAAACTACAAGGCTAACCCCTTGTGATTTGTCAACTACAAATACAAAGCCTTGTAGTCCCTTGTTATTCAGGGAAAACCAGTGGCATGAATCCGTTGTCATACAGTTGTTGTTTTTTTAGGGGGGCGGGATGAAATTTAAATTTGTCTGCATAATGTACAGCGAAGTACGGTACTGTAGCACACAACTAATCAGAATCATACGGCTATATAAAGATGACACCCAAAGATACAAACAATAAATATTTAAATATTTAAACAAACCAAACGAATTATTCGCTTATTATTATTATTTTGTTACCACATTAAAAATTATTGGGGAGGGGGAACACGATCCTATGGAATCCCCGCGGTCCAAAAAGTGGGGGAATATCCCTCATCACCTGGGATGTACACTGTAAAAACGTTGGGCAACATGGGGTTGGGTAAGGTTCTTTCTCTCAGAATTGGTCAGTATTTACCACAACTGCTCACATTTTATTGCAAAAAATTATCCAACATTGGGCAATGGTAAACCAACTGTGTAACCTGTTGATATGTTGACCAGTGTCGGGCAACATATCAACTGTGTTTGCCCAATATTTCTTACAGTGTACGCCGTGCGTGGAATTGATGACTTCGGATGACAGAAATTAATTTTGGAGATTATTTCACAAATTTTACTAAAATGATCAGAAACAGAAATATTTCAAGTTTTTTTTTTAATACCATCATCAACTTTACACCAATAAGATTTTTGAAAACTTACTTCTTGCAGTAGCAGACGGCAAAGCGAAGGTTAGAATGACCAGAATCACCCCAATGGTATCCATACTGCACGCACAGACCATAATCGGGCGAAAAGACGTCAGCGCACTAACGCATCATTATATCTAATGACTAAAAGCTCAGCTCAAAACGGCACTGTGGTTTGGTCAGGCCACGGAGCCTATATATACACGTAGATACTTCCACGAGGTTCCAAGCTCTGCTCAGACAAGCCAATCACCTTTTACCCCTTACTGACTGACCAACGATATTGCTAGCGTGACAGCACTTATCAAGTCCATCATTAAGCCAGTTAATTATCTGGACAGTTAATATATCAGTTTAATTCTTTCTCGATTTTTTACATAACACAAAGATGTTGAGTAAGAGTAATTGCGGTGACACCATGTGAAATGCTCAATTGAGTAGTAATTAGTTCTGAAAAGAACTGGAGGTACAACTCGACGTTTCGATCAGTATGCTCTGATCGTCCTCAGGAGAAGATGTTGGATGAGGATGCTACCAACCATCCATGATTTTGAAATTAATGTTTGTCAAATACTAGGGTATTTGTTGGGTATCACCAAACCTTTTTAATTTACCATTCGTTTTTATGTGATTCCCCTTTTTTGCCGTGTGTGCACTGTAAAAAAAATTCTATATTTTCACACAGATTTTTTGTCTGTTTTTTCCTTTTACATGTTTTTTGATGTAAATAAACCTGTATCTGTCAATATTATTGTATTTATTATCACATATTTTTTTCATTTTACCCATACTTTCATAATTTAACCATAGAATTTGTAAAAATACAGTCGAATTATGCGAATTCTTTGTTTGTTACAGCAGTTGTGTAGTAAATGTGCACGTGTTTGGCTTTCTATAGAAAAATAATAACAGGTCTGTAATTATATTTTACAAAATTAACGGTTAAATAAAATAACAGGCAAAGTGCCGGCAACTCTGTTGACAGCACTTTCTGTCAATATACAAAGAAATTTTTTAGAGTGTGTCTCTCTGTTCCATTTTATTAATTTGAGTTTTTTTCTTATTTTTCTATTACTAATCCTTGACGGATTTTTTCGTTCAGCGTCTCAAATGAAAGCTTATAGCTTCCTTAACCCCATAAAAGCAGCGATTCAACATTTAAATAAATTGTTACCGTCATATCGTCCCAAACACAGGCAATGCATCTTAAAAATGAACATAACTAATAATAACATGACTACTGGTAAATAGCTTTGTTAGAACTCAACGTTAAATACATGATAATGTTTATAAATACAGAGCGAATACAGTACAAACTACATAAAATACAAATAAGGTATAATGCCGAGTTGAACAAAATGAGGTAGGCCCTATTTATATTTGATATCTTTCAATATACATTCGTATTTAGCCCTCTGTTCCATACCCTGGATTATCCCCTAGTTAAAGTCTGGTATCCACACAATCAATTTCAGAAAGACAGTCTGGCCGCTGTTTGTAGGTTAGAGCAAATTTAAGCTCCAAAACGCTGGACTATAAAATTAATTCAAGAATTAATTACAATAGGGATTAAAGACAATTGGTTCTGCACGGATTTACGCCACTGCTTTCCCCCAAAAAGCACAAGGCTACCATTGCAATGATAACAAAAAACGACATAAGAAATAAATATATATAGATGTAGCTATTTCTATTAATTTACTTAAAATTTAATGACATTTGAAATTGAGTTTGCCCCTGCAGACGGACAAAATTAGGCTATAGGCAGGTTACTATAATGAGCATGTACAGGTACACAACCTCTTGTATTCAGAGAATAAGACATGGGGTGGGTAACTCATGAATAAGGTGAATATTATCTTACGTTAAAACAAAGTCATATTAATGAAAACCAGAAATTATCACCTTTACACATCCCCTGGATCCGCAACTGCCCAACTGTACCAAACATTATACACTCTGTTACCAGTCATCTAATGAAAATGTTAATTTGTTTTATATTTCAATAATTATAACACATAATTCGTCACCGTTTTCACGAAGAGCCACATATGTTAAAATGACAAATTATTGATACATACAGGTAGGGGCATATATCTCAATAATTGCATTTTGCGTTTTCACGAAGAGCCACACATCCCCAAAGATGCATGTAATACATTGCAACAGAAGGGCGTAAATGTAGGTCAATTTTTTTTTGCGTTTTCACGAAGACGGAAGAGCCACATATGTCAGTGTGCGCGTGATCACGTGACATGTGCGTCCCTTTCCTATGTAAAAACACGTATATTCAGATCGGCGTATAAGTAGGTCATCTCACTTTTTAGGTTTCACGAAGAGACACATATCTTTGACTAATTACTATGGCAATTAGCCAATATTTTAAAAGAAATTAGTTAGTCAATGGAGAGGTTAAACTTTTAGAGAATCATGTAAGGGGTTTTAAACTGCAAACCGTGGTTTTGCAGATTTGCAGTTTTAAGCTAAGCACATTGTAAAATGTAAATCTCAATCACGCCATTTGAGATATGTGACTCTTCGTGAAAACGGTGACGAATTATTGATTTTATTTTTTTAAACTTTGAAAATATTTTTCTCGCAATCGCACAACGGCCCTCTTGTTAATGTTTATAAAGACACAGCGAGTCGAAAGATCGCGATTTTATCCATAATTTTAGCGGTTTAAGCTTAATGGAGATTCAGTCCAAAAGGGTGAATATAAGTATCAGAAATTAATGCAGTATTTGACAAAATATTGAATGCTACAGATTCGTCGTCCCAGTGCGCGTTGTTTTAGAACTGATGCTTTTAGGTTTCAGCATAGCTCGCGAAGACGGCGTTTGTGAGCTAGACCCTCTGCGCGATGTACCGCGGCGC
Source organism: Zoroaster sp. YZ-2022 (assembly GCA_029582265.1). NCBI lineage: Eukaryota > Metazoa > Echinodermata > Asteroidea > Forcipulatida > Zoroasteridae > Zoroaster > Zoroaster sp. YZ-2022. The sequence goes on along the minus strand of CM055826.1, from coordinate 29,721,782 downwards.
TTGATGAGCGTTCTCCAGAGACGCCAGACTTTCTTATTACAGATGAAGGAGAGGAAGATGAGGAGACCCTGGCAGGAGTTGAGAATGATGAAGATGTACCAGAGAGCAACGGCGTCACTGAAGGCTGCTGCGAAACCAAAGATCCAGGTGAAACCCATCAGACTGGAAATCTGTCGAAAGAGATCAGATGAAACATTGGATTAATATTTGCATTGGTAATTCTTGGGGAAAAAAACAGAGCAAATTATTAACTAGAGATGCTGATAAATTATTCCGTCTGGCATGTTGTCACTTTTGCGAAAACGTTTTTAAAATTTCCAATCTAAAAATGGATCATCGGCTGAAAATCTAGCTGCCCATATTGCGTTACAGCCATGATTTACTAATGCAGTACAGATCGCCAGACAACGTTTTATTTTTTGAATAGGCCTATTCGTGCTGTTGAGTATCACTGATCGACATGGTAGTATTGCAATGCGTGTAGCGTGTTTTGCAGTTAGTACATGCGCGCGTATAGTACTGTTACTATAAATTCGGCCATAATTTAGTGCGAACGACACTTTAGTAAACGCCAAATTGCCCTTCATTCAGACACTGGGTGTATTTTCACCGTTAGAGGGCTACGATGTGCCAAGAGTGGGAGTTCACTTTGCTTCAATTTCGTGGTCATCAAAGCATTCTGTTAATGGCCAAGACAATCTAAATTATATTTTTGTTGTTGTTTTGCTCACCTTGACATAGATTAGAAGTTCCTGTCGCATTTTCTGGGCATCCGTTTGGTCGTTCAGGGCAGCTTGAGCTTGTTTTTTAGTAGCACGTATCCCACGGACGGTGAAGAAAAAGAGAACGCCATTCACGAGAATGATGACACCAATGGGAAGTCCAAAGGTGACCAGATTGGCGTAACCATTTCCTATCCAACAGACACTCTCATTACCGTACCAAAGAGGAATATCTGTGCAGTCACACAGATGTATGATCAAACATGGAACAACAATCACCATGGAAACTCCAAAAGTAAACAACACTTGTACGACAACAACACGCATGTCACTCTCCACCCTTCGGAGTTTGGATCTAAATGCAAAGGTTCGGTTGAGGTCAAAGGCCAGTACAGCAGTCCAGAGTACCGTAGCAAGCCAGAAGAAGTGTCCCAGGAATGCTACTGCGGTGCAGGCGTCTTGGTTGCTGGTCGCTGACCCACTGATTAGAAGCAAAAACTGTGCCGTGAAAAGACAAGCAACGAGACCCATGATTGCCACACTTATGCGTTTTCTGAGTTCTTTGAAGACGCAGTAAGTAAGAAATGTAATTGCAGCTGCAATCATTGATATGATATTTCCAGCAAGGCTCAGGGTTTGTTGCATTACTGAAAAATCAAAGAACGTTACGACATATGTATTATTTTGGGTGCCGTTATTCTCATTGAAGGAGCACACTTTGATTTCTCCATTTTCAGTTCTAATGTACTCGTTCTCCGTGAAGATATCTCCTGTTGGAGTATAAATTATGGAACCTGCACTGTGTTCATCATTTTGGAAAAGTGAAGAATTGAAACTTTCCAGAGGGCAAGACAATGTAGGTTCAGCACAGATCTGCAAATCGGTAAATTGTTCATATGAGTTTTCCCGCCGTTGGAAGTTTGCTCGTATTATCGTCTGATTCATGGCGTACCAAGATTCCGACGCGTTGACGTAGACGAGGGTCGTACCATTTTGAACAAAGAGGGAAAATTCTGTGTCATTCATTTTGCGTCCGGTGCATTTGTCTGTGGGCATATTTTCACACCGATGGGTAAGTTCCACAGACCATGTTTCACTGACATCAAACATCCAACAATATGGCGCGTTGGGAAACGGAATAGACAGTTTCAGTATTCGGCTCAAATCGCGTAAAGTTTGACTACTTCCCTTGGCTAAGAATGAGTACTGGGTCACCCTTGGGCAATCGGTCGAGTGATTTGAAGATGCGAATTGCACTAGTCTTTGATCGAGTCCAGTGAACTCTTCAAGACATTGCTGGATATCTTCGGACAGAAGAACACCGTCGGGCCAACCGGGCTGATCATCTTGGCACTGGTCACCAAAAGTGGCGGTCACTCCAACGTCAATGTCATCGTCACCTTCACTGTCCCCACACGCCTGTCCCATAGACCCAAAATCTGGGACACATTTGTTGCCATCTAGGACGTAACCAGTGGAGCAGGACAGCCTACGACAACGGGAGTCAAAGGGGTCGTAGACTTCATTCTGAGGGCACTGGACCGTTTCCGTCTTCAAAACCTCTTTATTTTGAGTAATTTTCACTTTGCTATCTGAGCGAAAATCGAAAATTATAGATAAAGGGGGCGGTCCATAAAATACTGGCGGCTGCGGGACGATTGAGTTGGTAGGGAAACGGTTGACAAAGAATGATCCACTTAAATAGAAAATCGGAAATTTTTTGGTGCAGTCTGTGGCATATTCTATCCGATCAGGCCCGTTTGGAAGGTTGCACAAAGCACAATGAGGATTCCTGTACAGCTGTCCATTAATATTTGTTGCAGCGATCGCTGTATATGACTCGCATGCATCGCTGAGGGCGTGCTGCGGTGTTGGACAATGCCGTATAGCATCCCAGTAACAGGGACGCGGGGGAAATATTACGTCATCATTATTTGAAGCCTCGAAGATGACATCACATCCAAGTTCTTTAACTCTACCTAGATTTGCAATGGACGTTTGAAGTAGTTGAGATGCCTCTTGGGCGGTTTGCCAAAATACGTCTGCACAATCTACAACAACTTCCCAAGGGATTATATCAGTGAATTCTTCACCATGACAAAGGGCACAATATATATTTCGATAGTGCACGCCATTGATCCTTCCATAGCAAGGAATTGAGGTGAAAACATCACCGGGGTCCGCGTCTTCACATTGAACAGCAGTCTGGGTATCAGTGTTTTCTTTGGGGCAGACACTTACAAAGTGATATCTGGTTGACCCGGCGTTTGGTGAAATGCAAGAAAAACTCTGCGGCTGTTTCAGAAAAAACCAGAAACAGATATTGTTGGTTAGTTTCAGCATTTCTAAATAAATATTGAAGCACTTTAGACAACAAATAACTACAGTGGTCATAAATAGTTTTCTTAAATTGTTTGCACATTTTTAAATAGAATAATCCGCTAAGTGTACATCGTAGCATCCTAAGGGTCTCAAAAGTCCAAACGGTAGGAACGTTCTAATTGGATCGGTTGAGTGTTCCAGCGCGCGTACATGGAACGGTCCGTTGGACTGCCGGAACGTTCCATTGGAACGTTCAAAATGCTAACGCGCGTATTCACTCGTGTAGGAATGTTCCCGTAGTTCGGCACACTGTCGCGGTCCAGCAGAACGTTCTGGCGTTCCAATGGATTCCGGGAACGTTCTTTTGCGCCTAGAACGTGCCCGACTTTTGAGACGCTCCCTAAAGGTGACAGTGCACCCCGTCTTCGAGGCGAGGATATTTATTTTTACACAGATCCATAGCCCATACGCCAAATAATTACTTCATGTTCAGCTACAACTTTCCCCTGGTAACCGTTAACACTTGAATGTAAATGGAGTGAATAGTTCATGCTCTAAACCAGCAAATGCCAGTGCTAAATGTACTGTATATGCCAAGTGAGTTGTGACACTACTTTAAGTCGCCCTTAACGGCAAGTGCACGTAGCGGTAAGAGCGTTTTTATTTGTGTACATGTATTTGGGAGGGGGTGGGTTGCTTAAAAAGGGAGAAATATAATATATCGCACCTATTGGTTCAAATAACGTAGGCTAATACTTCGCCATCATATGGGATTCTCTACAAACCTTTAGTGTAGCTCTCCAAGAATCGTCGCTTGGTGGCAGTCCACACGGTCCCGAAGAGTACTGGTAACAGCAGTCATCATACAAGACGCAATCTGGATCACAGCTGCAGAGTCGATTCTTCTGACAATGACTACAGAAGTGTGTATCGCTGCAGAGACCTACTGTTGTATCATTAATTGTTATGGTTTCAACTGTAAAGAAAAGATACAGGGTATAATGAATATCACATCAGTTGCCGGTAAGGAGCCCTTTTTCATCATAGACATTCGGCTCTTATGTCGCCCAGGTTACAGTTGCACCTTCGTGGGCTCAGTGCTAGTTTAATAAACGATCACTCTAAAGAAGACTTGCCGGTCAGGGGCGTGGTCTATTATATTACCTTAAAAGAGTTATAGGCACGACTTTTTTATGTCACACTTTCCGTCTTACATGGTTCAGAAATTCCAGAATGACAGCTGCGAGGGATGCGTGTGGTTATAGAAGATCCATCATCAGTCGTCCATCTGGTTTTGTGCGCGCTTCAATCCTCCGAGTTTTATAGGCTGAAATGTTTACATTGAATGAATTGGCACACACACACACACGCTTTTACTTTGAAGTTCTTTGAAGACGCATAAAAAGAGATCTTCTTCTACACAAATTAATGTGGATTAACCATGGCTTCCGTCGGCAAATGAGTTGGGTTGTTTTTAAATTGGCGCCATGGTCATTTCGATTTTATAAAAACAGGGAAAAAATGCAACTTCGAAACAAAGTTGCTCATGTGTTTTCGCAATTTTCCCATGACTTGGACATCACATTGAGCTGAAACTTTAACAGTTGGGTTGTTGAACGCATATCTTGTTGAAACAGAAAGTAAGTATACCGGTACTCATTATATACTACTCAAAACAATTTAGGGAACACCGGATTTTTAACATCAAATAGGTTTGAAATGTTCCATGAACCGGGATTTTCATTTGCAACCCCCTCTCCCTTTCAGTAGTCATGTCATGAAATGTGTAATCACTACATGCATCCTTTATCATCTGTTTCATTGTGCAGTTGTTTCTCATCAATTCAGTGAAACATTGTGTTTATCTGAAATAAATGATCTTGCTTTAACTGAGATTATTCCGGTGTTCCCTAAATTGTTTTGAGTAGTATAAGTTGTTTTACCATAATTATTGCCTTGTCGTTAATGATATCCATATTCCACGTGTTTATTCTATTTCATCGACAAATTTGCACACTTGCACTTTCTTAACATAAGTAAATTAATTACACGTGAGATTTATTCACAAAATAAATATCGTAAGCATTGTTAAACACGAAACAGTACATAAGTGATTTAGTTTTTTTTACAGAAAAATGGGCCAATTCACTCGGTGCACGACCTATTGAGGGCGCCCTTTTAGCAAGCAGCGGCTACCACTAGGGCATTATAGCATATCGCTGGTTATAATGTGTGCAGTGTCTTTATTGATATCCAAGTTAATGGTTTCCGGGGAAGGGCTTTTGCTGGATTTAAAAGTAGGGATATTAGTCACGTGACGTTTCGTTCTCAATTTGCGCTGTAGGAGCAAATAAGCAATACATATCGAAACAAAAATATAATTGATATATTGTGTGATATATTATCTCATAGGCCTATATGTTGAAATTTCAATTCATTACCAGCAATAATTGCGAAGTTACTTGTCCGCAAAGACCGAAAATATGGGGAAAATCGAGTTCTCGCTGCGCGCAGGACGTGACTCCACTTTTTAGACGGGTCAACCTAAATATAGCTAAATATAGCCAAAATTATACTGGCATCTAAAAGGGGAGAAAACATGCTTCATTTTGAGGGGTCAAACAAAAATTTCGACCAAGAATTACCAAAACGGCACCAAAAAGAATACTTCAACCGATTTTTGCCAGCATACAATAAATCAATATTTCTTCCGTTTGTCCCCTAATTATGATTATCAATGATTACAAATATAATATCTACAATTAATTTGGTAATTAACTGAGAAGAAGTCATGCGTAGGTCACTATTTTCAATGGGTATATTCCGCATTTTCACACGATTTCTCATCGCTAAATTTGCCGGTCTTATTCCCTGTACAAACTCGCGTATACGCGTTGTATCCAGAGGGGCACCGACAACGGACTGCGTACTTGAGCTGAATGAACAACGCGTCAATGTTGACGCGTTGGCCCCCGTTTCTAATTATTTTCAACATCAGGTTTGACAAGTTTCTTTTCAATTTTAGGAGTAGATAATTCACTCTTTGTGTAAAATATTATGTTTTTTGATAAGATGGTTTGAAATGCCTTAAGTATGCTTATCAGCCAAAGAACTGGGTAATACTATGGGTACAGTCGAGTCAACTATTGCTAAAAAAAATTGTGGGTTTTATAAATAAAATGTTGTCAAAATGAAAGTCAAGTTTTTCCAAAATAACTCACTAAGTCACTATTTTTAAATATATTTTTAAAGAAATTTTAAATGGCAGTGAGTTGAACGTTGATCCATAATATTTCGAAGGATTGTGACAATATATAATTTTACTTAAATTAAAGTTTATTTTTATTTTCAAGGCTAAAGTAATGACGGCATCTCCCATCAGCATCACCAAGGACGACATCAACAAGATTAATTTGTAAAATGGGAAACTGAGTTGTTTCCATGGAAACCCGATTATAAGGATCATGTCCAGTGTGTTTCAAGCACTTAATATACAGGCAACCTCCAAATTTATCACTCTGAGAAGATTGAAAACTGCAATCATGGCTTGGTAAACAGTAACTCTCAATTTACTTGTTGTTTTGTTAAAGTTTCCATGGTAACAGGGCTATTTTTAATGCATTATCCAGGCAAAATGATGGTATCATTTAACAACAGATCACTCTATAACTGAATTTTCTGAATTTGATATAAAATACTAAAATATTACTAAAGTTGTGGTTACTATTGTTATAAATTTGGTAAAATGATTACAAATTGGTTCATTTCCATAGCAACAGGACAGTTATGCATAACGTCTAAAGTTGTGGTTACTATTGTTGTTATAAATTTGGTAAAATGGTAACAAATGATAACAAATTGGTTCATTTCCATAGCAACAGGATAGTTATGCAATGCACAACGTCTTCAGAGATTGTACATATGTTGAAATATATAGGTTAATAAAATATGGATATAATTTACCCGTTTTGCAAAATAAAACTCCAAATTACACATGTTATAATGTTTTTATTATTTCAATTATTATACTTATTCGTAATATGTCATGTTTCCATAGCAATGGTTTTCATTCAGCAATTAAACATCACATTAGTCCATAGACCTTGTGTCGTTCTAATAAATAAATCCATAAAGAAACAGAGCAGATACACAGCAATTATTTAAATTGTATGCTAAATGGTGCCGCTGCCCTACCTATTCCCCAGTGCTTATTAAGAAAACAACTGAGAAAAATGTGTAGGCTATAGGGCCTATTCTTAGTTTTAAAATTGTTTGATCTCAGCAACACTCGCTCCAATTTGCACTCAATAAAGTGCATTATTCAGCATCAAATGAGATCTTTCAAATGTTATCACTCTTGATGCAGTGGGACACAAGGTTAATTTCCCCCTGAAAACCCTATTAAAAGCATGTTACGGCCTGTGGAGTTTTGCACACTCATATGGCCCTAGCCTCGAAGACTGAGTGGATTTTCACCTCTAGAGGGCCAGGATGTGCACGGAGCAAATTGGCTCAGAGTAGGCCAAAACAAATTGCAAACAGCACATGGTAGTTCACCATAAGCCATGTATTGTACACAGTACATCCGTGCATCCGTGAGGAAGCATAATTGAAATACACAAAAATGCAGGCCGTCAGCATGTGGTAAAACGTGGCGGATATTGAAATGAACAAACACCTTTGTGCACATCAAAACTAGAGGGCGCTGTTTACCCGGCTGCCTGCTGATTTCTTTCTGTGCTGTTTTTCGTAGTTTTTAATCTGTAAAAATCTCCTTTTTGTCTAATCATCAACGTTCTTCATGTATCGTTCGGTTTTAGCTGCTCCTTGCCGTTTCTTTCGTCGTATTTTGTCGATCACTGACTGTGATGTAAGTGTGTTTTGACGAAATTTGTTGGTGGATGGATTGCTGTTTAATATGATACTCGTACATATATGCAGTCTACAGTGATGTACCTCGTAATGGCCGTTCACGTTCCACAAGCCTTATCACGTCTGTAACGGTTTTTATCTGTGCTTGTTGTTTTACTCACCATATTTTGTGTACCGTGGATTTGGATGTAAGTGCTCTTCTAAGAAAGCCAGCTGTCTTGCATGGACTGTTTGAAACTTCGCATGCTTTCTTTACTGTACCATCTACTGTGTACCATTCATAATGGCCGCCATGAGACTTGTTACTTTTGTAATATTCACGACGCTTCTTATACAATGCAAGTTTCAATCGTCGTTTGCCAGTGCATATTTGATGACTTTTCATCTTCTTGTCCGGTTTTGAAACGTTATCAAGAACAATTGTATTATGATCATGTCCCAAAAATTATATTTGCTGGGGCAAGACCTAATAATCTCCCAACTGCTGTAAATTTTAATCTATGTGCCTCTGGCTTCTGTTCTTCAAAGTCACCAGCGGTCAAATGGTTGAAACATGGATACTTCTGCATGGTCATCCCTGGTCATGATCCACCTACGGATATTACCATTTTTATGGATGTGTTAAAATATCCAGGACCTAACACTTGCAAGTCTACAGATCACCAGCAAGTCATTTACACTCCAAATGAACTGAAAGTATTAAGACGTGGGATCATGTTCTGCATATTGATAAAGCCAACCTCTTTGCTGAACGGTTTGCTGTAAACTCCACACTTGATGACTCGGGCCATGATCTGCCGGATTTCCCCCTTCGTGCTGACAGCAATCTATCAACAGTCACTATCACACCTAAGATGGTGGCTAAGGTTATCCAACATCTCGATACATCTAAAGCTACTGGGCCTGACAGTATCCCAGCACTTGTCCTGAATATGTGTTCACCTGAATTGTCCTCAGTTTTGTCAAAGCTGTTCAATCTCTGTCTCTCACATTCAACATATCCTTCTCATTGGAAAACAGCCTCTGTTGTCCCTGTCTTCAAAGGTTCTGGTGAAAGGTCCGACCCATCTAACTATCGGCCTATTAGCCTCCTTCCAATTATGAGCAAGGTGTTTGAATGTCTCATCAACCAGCGTCTCATGGATTATCTAGAGAACAACAAGCTACTAACTGACGTCCAGTATGGATTTCGACACTCCCGATCTACTGGTGACTTTTTGTCTATAATCACTGAGAACCTGAATAGACCATTAGATCTACGTGGTGAAGCTAGGCTTGTTTCTCTTGATATATCTAAGGCCTTTGATAGAGTTTGGCACAGGGGTCTCATCCATAAACTCAAGTCTTATGGCATTTCTGGTCAACTACTCAATTTAATTTCAAGTTTCCTCAGCAAACGGAAATTCTTTGTTGTTCATGAGGGACAGTCTTCTTCAGTTCACAGCGTCAATGCAGGTGTTCCGCAAGGATCTGTGTTGGGACCGACTTTGTTCTTGCTGTATATCAATGATCTGCCTGATTATGTCTCATCACAGATTGCCATTTATGCAGACGACACAACCCTGTATACCACGTACCATGGCCCCCGGTCTTCCACTCATCGAGTCCAAGCTAGTAATGTTCTCAACCATGATCTAATGAATATATCTACTTGGGGGAACGACTGGCTTGTCACATTCAATGAAAAGAAAACACATTTGTTATCCTTGTCCAGATATAAATCATCTAATCGACCAGCATTGTTTATGAATTCTACAACGTTACAGGAAGTCAGTGACATCCGGTTACTTGGTCTTGATATCACCAATAAACTATTGGAGTGTCGTGGCCGAGCGGTCTAGCTTACCGGACTCAAGTTCTGGTGTTAGCAGCAGAATGTGGGTTCGAATCCCGGCCGTGACACTTGTGTCCTTGAGCAAGACACTTAACCATAATTGCTTCTCTCCACCCAGGGGTTAAATGGGTACCTGTGAGGGCAGAGTTGGTTGATTAGCCCTATATGCGCTGTAATGGCAGCAATTGAGCTGTATACTCCCCAGGGAGCTGAGATGGTTTCAGGAATGATTTATGAGCCTTATGAGCAGGGGTAATAATATAATGCGCCTTGAGCACCACTCAGTTGGTGGATACGTGCGCTATATAAGTCCACACATTATTATTATTATTATTATCCTGGGACAAGTACATCTGTGGAATTGCCAAAAGAGCCTCTCAGCGCATAGGTTGTCTGTACCGTGCTCGGAAATGTCTTCCCCCTCTGCCATTCTGTACCTTTACAAAACTACAATTCGCCCTGTTATGGAGTACTGTTGTCACATCTGGTCTGGTGCTCCAGCTTGTCACCTATTCCTGCTAGACAAAATACAGCGGCGTGTTGTTAACCTGGTAGGTCATGAACTGGCAGCTTCATTGGAACCCCTTATTCATCGTCGCAATGTATCCTCACTTTGTCTCTTCTATAGATACTATCATGGTATGTGCTCCAACGGTCTTTCGTCGGTCGTCCCTCCAAACCGTCCTTTTGGTCGCACTACTCGCTTCTCAGTCCATTCACATCCTCATACAGTCACAGTTCCCAAATGCAATTCTAAGATGTATTCAACAAGTTTCTTCCCACGTACTGCTTCACTTTGGAATTCCCTTTCTTCATCTTGTTTCCCTGTTGCATACAATCTATACTGAGACGCAATAGAAACTTACCACTTTTTCGACCTTAAATTATCAGTAATCACAATGCACAAATGTAATATGTGCACTTATTTTGGCAAGTCAGTGTACGCCCTACAGACAAATCGGTCACACATGGTCACGGTGAAGTGGATACAGATGGGATCGAGTGCAGTGGACAAAACGTGGACATTTCCTCAATAAAATGCCAACATTTCTAATCCAAATTGTTGTGTTGTCTTATTTTGAACCATTTCAATTTTATGCTATTCCAAAGCAAGTGGTAAGTTTCTATTGCGTCTCAGTATATTTAAGTTCAAGCGTAATGTCAACAGGTTTCTCTTAACTTGACTAATTTTCTTGTTAGCCCTCACCTTGAGTGGCCTTTTGCCCTTGTGATGGGCGACTTACATTAAAAAAAATATTTAAAAAAAATCTACATATGACAGCTTGAAAACCTCAGATCTACTGAAGAAAAGGCGAGGTCGAAAAGCAGGTCGCTGTCATTTTACCTTTCAAACTGCTGACATCTCGAGACTCAAGTGTCAACAAGAACGTCGCGGAGGTATGGTAGCTAGTTATACCAAGGATGTTTTCAATCAAGACAACGATGACCATTTCCAGTGTTTTCGTCGGAGAGGAATTCACATAGTCCATTTGAATGCAAGATCACTTATACCAAAACTTTCGGAGTTAAAGATTATTGCCCAAAAGTCAAAAGCAGCCATTATTGGAGTTTCCGAAACATGGCTGAATGATTCCGTCCCAGATGCTGAAATCACGATCGATGAATATTCAGTACTGCGTCACGATAGGTCACGACATGGTGGAGGAGTCTGTGTGTACATCAGGAATGACTTTGCCTTCAACCAAAGACAGGATTTAATGAAAGACAATATGGAGAAAATTTGGTTTGATCTACTACTGTCCAAGACTAAACCTATAACAATTGGCGTATGTTATCGACCTCCCAGAGACAATAACTTTCTTGAACAGTTTGAAAACACTATGTCAATCATTGGGTCTAATTGTGAAGCAATTATTTTGGGAGATTTCAATATCAATTACCTTCAGCAAAATTGTAGCTTATTTAAAGACTGTAAAAGTATTCTGGACTTGTTCGATTGTAAGCAACTGATCACGGATCCCACCCGTATCACAGATTCTTGTTCAACCTTACTTGATCATATTGTTTGCAATAATGAAGGTAGGATCTGTCAATCAGGAACTGTAAGTTTGGGTCTGAGTGATCACTTTCTTACATATTAAAAAGTCCAAATGCTTTTAGTCACAATGTCATCAAGATTAGATCTCTTAGGAACTACAGTGTGGAGGATTTCCTATTGAGGTTGTCCTCTGCTGACTGGTCTAATGTCCTCTGCTGACTGGTCAGTAGTGTTGACCAGGCTTGGGAGAACTTTAAATGTACCCTTTTGCAAATTCTCGACACTGTTGCACCAATTAAGGAGATCAGATTAAAGACCAGGACGGAGCCATGGTTTAATCATGAGATTCTTGAAAATATCAGGTTTAGATATCAACTCCTGGGCAAATTTGGGAAAGATAGAAGTAAGATTGCTCTTTATAAAACATACTGTCAAATCAGAAACAAGATCCAGAGGTATGTAAGGTTTGCCAAAGCTAATTATTTCAGTCATAAGATCGAAGAACACAGAAATAATTCTAAAAAACTTTGGCAACAGTTTAAATCACTTGGGTACAGCAATAAGGCTAAGGGTAAAGCTAGAGTGGTTCTTGAAGTTGATGGTGAGTTTTGTTTTGATACAAATAAAGTGGCGAACTATATCAACAAGTTCTACACTACAGTTGCCTCTGATTTGGTGGATAAACTGCCCTGTGCCAAAAATATCTTTGGTACTGAATCCAGAGCCTTCATGGATTACTATGAAAGCAAAGGTGTTACTTCTGATTGCCTTAAGCTTTCTGCTGTAACTACTGATTTCGTGTATAAAGAATTACTTAAATTAAATTCTAATAAGAGTACAGGTCCAGATAATATACCGGTCAAATTCCTTAAAGATGGTGCTAATGTACTAAGACACCCAATTTCGTTCATCATTAATTTGTCCATTTCCAGTAACACTGTTCCCATTGAACTGAAGTTTGCTAGAGTTAGGCCATTATTTAAATTAAAAAAATAGCAGATCTGACGTTGGCAATTACAGACCGGTCAGTGTACTAAGTGCAATATCTAAACTTTAGGAAAGAGCTGTGTACAATCAATTGGAAAAATATCTCACTGATAATAACCTCATTTATAATTTACAATCCGGGTTCAGAAGTTCTTGTTCAACTGACACCTGCTTGATTCACTTAACTGATTATATTCGTTCTCAGATGGCCAAAGGTAATTATACAGGTATGGTGTTATTGGACTTACAGAAGGCTTTTGACACTGTAGACCATGTGATATTATGTCACAAATTACAAGCTATTAATTACGAGTCTATTAATTAGTTTCAATCATATCTCTCTAATAGTAATAGACAGCAAATTGTCAGTGTTAATCAGGTTGAATCACAACAAATGGAAATAACATGTGGTGTTCCACAGGGTAGTATATTGGGGCCACTACTTTTCCTCTGCTATGTGAACGATATGAAAATAAGTGTTCAATCTAATTTGCTGCTGTATGCTGATGACAGTGCCCTGTTCATTTCTGGTAAAGACCCTGAAGTTATATAGCTGACAGTTTGAGTAGGAAGCTGGAATCATGCAGGCAGTGGCTGATTGATAACAAACTGTCTTTGCACCTCGGCAAAACTGAGTCTATCCTTTTTGGATCCAAGAAGAAATTAAGCAGCGTTGATAAATTTGAAGTGTCTTGTAATGGGAAGATTGTTACTCCTTCAATCTCAGTTAAATATCTGGGCATTACACTTGATCAGAGTCTAACTGGTGAGAACATTGTAAATTCTGTGATTAAAAAGGCTGGTGCTAGATTGCATTTTCTTTACAGACATGCCAACTTTTTAAATGAGAGATCTCGCAAAACACTTTGTTCTGCTCTCATACAATGTCATTTTGACTATTGTTGTTCATCCTGGTTCTCTGCATTGTCGGTAAAACTGAAAAAAGGCTGCAAGTTACACAAAACAAATTAGTTCGGTTTATTTTAAACATGGATTCTAGATCATATATTGGTCAAACAGAATTGAACAAGCTTGGCATGTTAAGCGTTAATGATCGTGTTATACAACTCAAGCTAAATCATGTTTAATAATAATAATAATAATAATGTGTGGATTTATATAGCGCACGTATCCACCAACTAAGTGGTGCTCAAGGCGCATTATATTATTATCCCTGCTCATAAGGCTCATAAGGCTCATAAATCATTCCTGAAACCATCTCAGCTCCCTGGGGAGTATACAGCTCAATTGCTGCCATTTCTAGCGCATATAGAGCAAACCAACTCTGCCTTCACAGGTACCCATTTAACGCCTGGGTGGAGAGAAGCAATTATGATTAAGTGTCTTGCTCAAGGACACAAGTGTCACGGCCGTGATTCGAACCCACATTATGTTGCTAACACCAGAACTTGAATCCGGTAAGCTAGACCGCTCGGCCACGACACCCCAATATACAATTTGTCATGAAATGGCACCAGACTACCTCTGTCAAAACTTTAGGAAGGTTTCAGATATGCATAATTATTCTACCAGGGGTAGTTCCACTAATTTTGTTGTTCCAAGAATGAAAAGGCCTGAGTCCAATACCCTTTTTTATACTGGAATTCATGAATGGAATTTACTTCCTAATAGCATCAAATGTTCCAACAATCATTATATCAATTTAAAATGGCAGTGAATAAACACCTCTCTTCTCAGTCTAATTTTTAAAAATTGTCTATTTTTTAATCACTACTCTTCGTATTTCTTGTACATTTTTATTTGCCTTTTTTTGTATTGTATTTGTTTGCCTGTGTGTTTTTAAGGACCCCGATGGAAATAAGCCGTGTTATACACAGCTTTTTGGGCTATCCTTGGCTTTGTAATCAGTTTATTTTTATGTATCTCTTTGTATTATTGTTTATATTGCCAAAATAAAAGTAAAGTAAAAGTAAAGTAAAGTATCTTTATTATTACATTTCTTTACCCAGGGTATGCCCAAACAGTTTAAAACTGGTTTCCATTGGGGCCCTGCATACAATACAAATGACTACACACATGTACAAGTACAATACATTACAAATACAATACAATAAAATAAAAGCGTATGGGATTAGTGCAAAATTGTTAAGCAACTGTTATAAATATTAATAATAATAATAATAATAATGTATAGATTTATATAGCGCACGTATCCACCAACTAAGTGGCGCTCAAGGCGCATTATATTATTATCCCTGCTCATAAGGCTCATAAGGCTCATAAATCATTCCTGAAACCATCTCAGCTCCCTGGGGAGTATACAGCTCAATTGCTGCCATTTCTAGCGCATAGAGAGCAAACCATCTCTGCCTTCACAGGTACCCATTTAACCCCTGGGTGGAGAGAAGCAATTATGGTTAAGTGTCTTGCTCAAGGACACAGGTGTCACGGCTGGGGCTCGAACCCACACTCTGCTGCTGGCAACACCAGAACTTGAGTTCAGTGCGCTAGACCGCTCAGCCACGACAATCCACTTTACGTGCATTATACAACACACGGGACCTACGGCTTTACGTCCCATCCGAAGGACGAAGCAATTATGGTTAAGTACCTTGCTCAAGGATACAAGTGTCACGACCGGGGCTCGAACCCACACCCTGCTGCTGGCAACACCAGAACTTGAGTTCGGTGCGCTAGACCGCTCGGCCACGACACTCCAGAATTATTACAACTACATGTACAACATCGCTAACAGGCTTTACTATATAAGGTGTGTTAAGTGAACACAAAGAATTTGGACATATTTTGTGACATCAAAAAAGTATATGGCTATATATTCGCTGAGTACGGGAGGGGCGAAAAACGCGCGAAAAACCCTTTTGGGAGGAAACACGGGAAAATTCCCATCCGGCTCCTTGTTATGGCAACCAAGTTTGTTAAATCCGTAGATCAGTACAGATTTAGATTTGTATAATCAGTGAAGACAGCGAAAAATACATATTTGCGGAAATATTACTGACTGAACGTTTTACGTAGTTCGGATTTGAATGAGGTTAGAGGTGGTTAGAAGTCATGGTTCTCAACTGCACATGCAAATTATTCCATATGATTGTACAGGTTACAGCAAAGCTTGAGGCATAACGTTCTTTTTTTCGCAAAAGGAATCTTCAGTGCCATGTCAGTGGATTGTCTCGTTTCACGATTTTGAATAAGTGGTG
Organism: Zoroaster sp. YZ-2022; assembly: GCA_029582265.1. NCBI lineage: Eukaryota > Metazoa > Echinodermata > Asteroidea > Forcipulatida > Zoroasteridae > Zoroaster > Zoroaster sp. YZ-2022. The sequence goes on along the minus strand of CM055826.1, from coordinate 29,705,867 downwards.
TAAACAGATTTGTCATATACAAAGGAGTAATTTTGTTTATACGTTTGTAGACAAGAATAGCCTTTTTATACTCAACTCTTTCAGAAAATGACATCCAATTAAGTCTAGCAAACATATCGGCTGAAGGAGTTAAGAATGCACATTTAAGGATTATCCGCGCAGCTCTTTTCAGACATTTATTAAGAATATTGTCGTGAGATGTGTACCGTCCTCCCTATACAGTACTACAATAATCTAAAGATGGCATAACTAAACTAACAAAAAGAGAGTGGAGGCTGCTTTGAGGAACATAGTCGCGGATTCTATTTAGCATACCTAGTTTAGAGGAAACGGTTTTCTTCACGTATTCAACGTGTGGGCCCCAACTTAAAGTTTCATCATTAATAACACCCAAACATTTACAAGAGTTCACCTTTACCACTGGACTACCAGCGATACTGACATTAAGGTCAGTACTGCAGACTTTTCGTTTAGTTCCAATGAGCATGGATTTGGTTTTGCTGGCGTTTATTGTAAGTTTGTTTCTGACACACCAATCGTAAATTCTAGCTAGGGCTATATTCAAGTTGTTTCTATCTCATCAACACTGGTAGAACTACACGTTAATGTCGAGTCGTCAGCATACATGAACAAATTACACTCTTTAGGGATACAAAGCGGTAAGTCACTTGTATAAATAATAAATAACAGCGGACCTAAAATTGATCCCTGTGGTACGCCGGTGTTAAGTGGTAGGGCCTTAGATATGTTGCACTCAATAGTCACAGACTGACTACGTTCACTTAGATATGACTTAAACCAGTTGATTACAGAGGTTGACATATTCACCCTTTCAAGTTTATCTAGGAGAGTTGCGTGATTAACAGAGTCAAATGCTTTACTTAAATCTATAAGAACAGTGCCTGTCATTTCCCCACGCTCCATAGCCTGAAAACATTTGTTCGTTAAAGCATGTAAGGTGGTTTCAGTTGAGTGTAAGGGCCTAAACCCTGACTGACAACAGGGAATCAGATTACTTTCATCAAGATATGAATATACTGAGTGTATCCATCCACCTTCGCCATTCATCACGTCTGCGGGCCGAGGGAGCGCGAGAAAAAATAATTAATGGAATAATTGGTTCAGGCATCTTTTAATTAGTACTGGAGGATTCCATCTGGTCGTCACGACTGAGTGAGTCTCAGTAAATGATAAGTGGATAACAGCTGCAAAGTCTTCGTTCATATCAAGGATCAAGAAATGTGTTAAAGGAATTGTACACCATTGTTAAAATTTATATGTAAAGTGTAAATGCATCCAAATTTTGTGTACAGAAATCCACATGTTAATGTCTTAGTTCAATTATTTTTGTTATTAACGACGTGCCGCTCGTAATCCAATTCAAAACTGGAATACAATTCACGTTTTGTCAAACATTACCATCATTTCCGGTACATTGATGTTACCATCACCAACTTTTTAAAGCCATAACTCTTTTAAAATAATAGACCTATCGACAAAGCCGTAGCCAAAGGATGGGTGGGCGGGGGGTTGACACCTTCAATATTTAGTCGGCATTTAGATCCTCAACTGGCAAATAACCACCAAATCAAACCATTGATTGTAGTTTTTTGTGCCCGAGGTGATTTAATCTCAGGAGGAAATTTCCCACCCTCGTAATCATTCATATGGGATTAAGAAATGTGTCAATGGAATTGAATTGTAAACTACTGGTAAATGCCTCTACAGTGTAAATGCTTCCACATTAAACAATAAATAAATAAAAAATAATAATCAAGAGATGTAGCCTACGTGTATACAGAACTCAACATGTTCAGGTTAGTTCAGCTTATGTGTTATACCGAGAATATAGTGAAAATGCATTTAGATTTTGTAGATGAAAATTAATCCCTGCCGCAATCCATTTCAAGTCTGTAATAAACATCACGTCATGTCAAAAATTACAGCATTTCAGGTCTCAGGACGTTACCACCTTCACGTCAAACATTTGCCTTTCTTTAGTAAACAAGACGGTGACTCCATGTGGCGCATCGTCTTAATGCCTACGGTTAATTTGTATCTTGTCGGCAATTTATGCCAAACCAAACAAATTAGTTCTGATTGGGTCCATTAGGCTGAGTGCATCTATGAGAGCAAGAGCCTTTCTCGATGGTATATCCATGTTGGAGACATGAACGAATAACAAACCGAGGTGAATAAATGGTCTTTCTTCCTAGCTCTGACAGCATGCAATTATCCCTATAGTTATATGTCGGTAATATATGTTGATGAAATTCTTGCGTCGGGTGATAAGCAATTGATTTAATTTTGCCCTACACCGACTATGTATAGCACTGCTTTCCAAGTGTCAGGTGACTCGGGCGGTATTCGAACCCACGACCTCTGGCTTACCAGTGCAGACGTCTTAACCCCTCAACCCGACGACGATTGGCCAGCTAGAATCCTATATAACAACGGGTTCCGCGATATTTATAGGTTGATGAAATTCTTGCGCCGGGTGATAAACAATTGATTTAATTTTGTCCTACACCGACGTGTGTATAGCACTGCATACTCAGTGCATCCCGAGTGTCTGAAAAAACTTCACAGGCGTCTTGGGTGGGATTCGAACCCACGACCTCCTGCTCCTCCTCGGTAATAGCAGTACTTTTAAGGGAAAGTACTCCATCGGTGATTACCTAATTACAAAATTAACGAATAGTCATCCAAAGCTAACTCAATTTGAAGTTGGAAAAGGTAGCAAAAGTTCCATTAAATCCAATCATTAATACAGAGAAAGTATAAACAAGCTAGATGCATTTACAAAGTATTACCGACTGCAACGTTTTGCATGCTCCACGTATTTTATGTACACTTTTATTAAATAGAGAATTAGCTGTTGCAAACTGCTTAGGCCTACCAACCTAAAGGACCTAAAAATCGTCATGATTTTTAAAATTTTGTATTTAGAAGTAAAGCACTTTTCGCAAATCTTAAATGGAATGTACAGCATTTGGTAATAATGGAAAAAAGGTACGAGTATGCTTTATTTTACTCTCTTTGAATCAAAATAATAGTTTCACCTGATTACGTTGTGTCGCTATCGAGAAAAATAGTGGAAATCCATTGAGATGTTTTGTATTTATTCTAATGTGGAATTTGCGTTTTGGAATTCACAATAATTATTAAACTTTTCTTAAAATTTACAACTCAGACAAAATAATTTCTAGCTCTAATCCCCTATTCACAGAATGCAACAAAATGCTGAATGCAACAAAATGCTGAATGCAACAAAATTTTACAAGGTAAAACAGTAATACCATGGAGGAAGGAATTTCCTTCCTCCATGGTAATACAGTAAAAAATAAAATTTAAAAATGGGTAAAAGTCTAGTATTCTACACTAAAATTAAGTATTTTTCTCTATAAATTCAGTAAAAATTTACTTAATTTCTGTTTACCTAAATTTTAGAAGTAAAAATTTACAAAATGTTTATGAAAAACTTTACCCAGCACGCATTTTGTAAAATTTTACCAAACAATTAGGAGGTTCGATCGTATACAACACTGCAAATTAATACAATTTTACACAACAATTTTTTCTCTGTGGCTTGACAGTGTTCTACTTTTAAGTGCACCATATACATTGGCATGTACATATACGGTACATTTGGACTGATTTTGAGCCTTGCAGTCATTGAAGGGTTAATACTGAAAATGTATTCAGATTGTTTGTAACCATTCTATGTATAGTATGTGGAATACTCTCAACTCGAACTCGAAAGTGTTTTACATTGAAGTTTGATTTACACTCACCATCAAGCGGAATCATCGGAGCTGGTGGTCCAGAGAAACTTGCAGTTAAAATACTACCGTAAACATCATCAGAGTCGGGGTAGTCAGAAGAATTAATTATTGATGGTTTGGCTAAACCAGGGCTGGGCGACAAAGCAAGCATGGTTACGAGAAGTAGCAGGAATGTTGGTGCATCGAACACGGAGAATGTCCTACTACGACCTGACATCTTCGACGTGAGTGGTACTCTGTTTACTGTACTGCGGATGGACAACCCACCAGTGATGTGGATCATAACCGCACCATAGGACGTGCGTCCTGTGTGTCCTTTCTCTATGGTCCTATACAATCAGGGGAAGGAACGTGTTCGTGACCTTACCGAACTGACCCGAATGTTGTTTGTGGACCTGTCTGCTGGAAGCATGCGAAGCCGGAATAACAGAAGGAAGTCTAGACACCGTGCAAACGCGAACCCGGCCACATTGTGCTCATGCTGTAATAGGCATTCTTATGATCTGATTTTATGCTAACGGTTACTCCGAGTAATATGCATTGAGAATGGAAACACAGACAATCAGGTCAGAAGAAATTAATTGGCTATAGGACTCCTCACATACTTGACTATTTTACTACATCCAGTTACGTACTACGGAGGTTTTCCACATACACAGACGTTCGTGCAAACACTTACAATGTTGGCATGATGCATGATGTTGTTGATTACCTTTAGCTTTCAAAACCAACCAGACTCTCACCCCATATTGAATGTATGTACCACACGATCCTGCAAGTGCTGTTGTGTACTTCATATTCAATATAGTAATACGAAACTAGGCCTGCACATCGAGCATGTAACTCACAGACTCAGTGGCCCGTGACACATATATCAAGCCCTGGCACATAAGTTTCGTTTTTACAACAGCCTTGAGCACCAGTTTGGTGGATACGTTCGCTATATAAGTCCACATTATTATTATTATAACAGGGCCATGATTTATCTCTAGAATAATGGTGTAACACGCAGTATGGTACCGCTAGCTCTCAGAGCAGAGTGGGCAGCGGCGTAGCCAGGACTTTTTCAGTGGGGGGGGGGGGGGCATTGCTTTTCAGTGGGGGTATGGGTTTTTTCCCTTTTCTTTTTCTTTTCTGTTTTTTGGGGCATTATGAAGATTTTTCGTGGGGGGGGCACCTGGGGGGGCACTGGAAATTTGTGGGGGAACTTGTCCCCCTCCCCCAGGCCCCCCCGTGGCTACGCCGCTGAGAGTGGGTAAATCTTTTATAAACAAGAATTTACCAAGCACCCTACTAATGTGTCCACCATACCTCAAAAACTGCATAATGTGTTATGGGTTGTGGTCCACAGGGAATGCTGGCCCGGAAGGGGTGGGGTTACGTTCCCCTAGAATAAGAATATAAGCGAATAATTTGTGAACAAATAAATTGGGAAGATTTGGTTTGTTTAAATATTTTTTTGTCTGTCATTTGTTTTGTCTGTTCATGTTTATTATATCCGTAGGATTCCGATTGGTTGTACGCTGAAAATCACAAATTATTCTCTTTACCCACCCCATGGATCCACAATTGCCCAACTGTACCAAACATTATATTCTGTTACCAGTCAACTAATGCAAATGTAAAATTTTTAATATTTAAATAATTATAACACATAATTACTGAAAAATTGGAAAAACTTTGAAAATGTTCTTATAGTTTATACATTTTTCTCGCAATCGCATAACAGCCCTCTTGTTAATGTTTATAACGACAGAGCGAGTTTGGTGTGTTTCGATGAAGAAAAACAAGTCACACCATTTTTTGTGTTCGGAGATAAACCTTTATTCTGACTGTAGATCAACAGTAATACATATGAACTTTTACATGGTAAAAATAAGGAGAGAGCGTTTGTGGAGTTGTTGTTTGCTGTGTGTTTGAAAACAGAGTGGTCTAACTTGACATATGGTAAGAATACTTGTAGGGCTGACTATCCCCAAAGTAATAAAACTATAGACAAGAAGTCTGAGAGCAAAGCTTAAAATGAGGTGATGACATGTGGTGAAGGTAGGTCAAAGCAATAAAAGTGGACCTTGAAGTGGTTATCAATTACGAAGCTTGGCAATACAGGGTCAAATAGTACAACAAACACTGAGAATACTGTATGGGAAAGTATACAATGGATTAGAATTACAAATGTTTCTATGTTTACATGGAAGAAAACACTACATGAGTACGGTACAAACTACATTATATACCAATGAGGTATAGGCCTAATACATAGCTTAACAAATGACAGCCCTTAAAACTAACTAATGTATGTGGTATATTATACAAGGGAAGGTAAACCATTGGTAATGACACTGAGGGAATAAAGGTGTGTTGTACGTTCTTTAACCGCAGGTTAATGACCGGTTTTGGGTGTGGTCACGGGCGATAAGGACCGAGCCGACCTTTGTACAAAGCAGATCATTGGCTTACAGTAAATACCAAGTGTTAAACTTTTATTCCCATTCATTAATGCCCGTATCGATTTCGTTAAAATAAATTTTTAATAAATCGAAATAGAACTGGGCAAATGCACGTTTTGGGGACACACAAAACAATCTTCGTCACTCTGATTGGTTCAAAATCCGCGTTGCGCGTCACATAAAACAGCTGGCACATACGCGCTGCTCCGAATTTTGATGTCTTCACCATCCGTTAATATACCCCCACGTGACTACGTGTTCAATCAGATTGTTTAAACTGTGTTGCGCATTTATGAATAACTGAATAAAAGTTTCAAGAATGGTCTTTACCACAGGATAAAGACCGACGGTCCTGGCCATGGGCAATAATAAATGACCCAGCAAAAGGCCCATAAATGCCCATAAAAAAAACACTTTTTGTAAAATATAAAAACAAAAGAAAACGTGTAACAGTTTTCTCTATATTGAGTACATTATTATTGTGATGAATAAGAGACAGGTTTAAAGGTAAATCATATAAAATCTTGAAAACTTGTGGGTTCAAAATAAAACCTACGTATACCAAGTACCCATGTTTTACCTTCTCTTCAAAGTTTAAGTTCAAATCGAAAGATCGCGATTTTATACACAATTTTAGCGGTTTAAGCTTAGTAGAGATTCATTCCAAAAGGGTGAATATAAGTATCATAAATTTATGCAGTATATTTGACAAAATATTGAATGCTACACATTCGTAGTCCCGGTGGGCGTTGTTTTAGAACTGATGTTTTCAGGTTTCAGTACAGCTCGCGAAGACGGCGTGTTTGAGCTAGATCCACCGCGACGCTGGATGAGCGTCCTCCAGAGATGCCAGACTTTCTTATTACAGATGAAGCAGATGAAGACGAGGAGACCTTGACAGGAGTTGAGAATGATGAAGATGTACCAGAGAGCAACGGCGTCACTGAAGGCTGCTGCGAAACCAAAGATCCAGGTAAAACCCATCAGACTGGAAATCTGTCGAAAGAGATCAGATGAAACATTGCATTAAAATTTACATCTTATGCATATTATTTGCATCTTGCATAATACATTGGTAATTCTTGAAAAGAAACGGAGCAAATTATTATCTAGAAAAGCTGATAAATTATTCCGTCTGGCATGTTGTAATTTTTGCGAAAAAATGGATCATCGGCTGATGATCTAGTTGCCCATATTAAGTTACAGCCACGATTTACTAATGCAGTACAGATCGCCAGACAACGTTTTATTTTTTGAATAGGCCTATTCGTGCTGAGTATCGCTGATCGAAATAGTAGTATTGCAATGCGTGTAGCGTGTTTTGCAGTTAGTACATGCGCGCGTATAGTACTGTTACTATAAATACGGCCATAATTTAGTGCGAACGACACTTTAACCCTATCTCCCTATATAGGCCCATTTGGTTACACATAACCTGAATCCTCAAAATCCTTCAGTAGTAAAGCAAGCACATGACATGTATGCACACATGTGTTTCTAATCTGTGATCGTCATGTACATGACCAGGGACCCTCCCTGTATGCATGGAGCAATAATCAGTGTCCACTGACCCAAGCACTGACCTTGCAATCACTACAACAAACATGGATGTACATGTACCAATCCATGGAAAGGCAAGTATGCCAAATAACCTCAATCCTCCAAAATCCTTCACTTTAGCAAAGAGCATGTAGCACGTAACCTCAATCCTTCAAAATTCTTCACTTTAGCAAAGAGGATTTTGGAAGATTTGGGAAGGTTAGGGTTAAAGGCCTTGTCACACGGGTCAATTTTCGGGCAACTAAATTGCTAGCAATTTTCGCCGGGCAACTTCGGGGCAACGTTTGTTGACGCAATTTCCATGTCACACGCGGCAATTTAAACGCAACGCGCATGCAATCAAAAATTGCACACAATCTGGCAATCAAACCAGGTACACGTTACAAGTATACAAGGGGCACATTGCGTAACCCGTCGTACGATATCTTATTCTGGGCTGCCTTGCCCCGTCCCGCCTCGTCCCATTTTTGACGGATTTCGTCCGAAATGTCCTTGAGTAAATGAAAAATAGGCTGCTGCGGCATTGGTTTTGATTTTGGAAGACGAAACCCAGCAGAGAAAGAAAAGATTGTGGTCTAGAAATTGGCTTATGAGAAGAAAAGACCTGGTGTGTTTTTCTAATGTATTGAAGGAGCTATCTGAAGAGGACATTCAAAGATCCCCTATGTGTTTGTTGCAGATGATTCATTCGGCTTAAAGCCATACTTGATGAAGCCATGTTTACAGTAATTGCCCTTATTAATAAAAAATAATAATTATGTAATGAAAGGGCGATTAATTTATTGAAAAATATAAATATTACGTTTTCTTTCAGGAGTGCTCTTTTTGAATAAGTTTTAATTTGCTCTAAAAATTATTTAAAGAAACGCTTCTGTAAAACAGTTCTTTACAAGTGTAACCAACAATTTTAATAACCATTTATTTCCAGTTGTATAAAATATAATTTTAATTTTAAATTATATTATAAAAAACCTGTAATCAATATGACAAAGCTAGCCTGATCCAATGGCAGTTTATTAGTCCGACACTTTTCAACTAGGACAAAAGTGTCATCAATTGCACAATTTATTGAGTGCACTTGTGATCTTTGCATGTATTCACAAAGATATAAAATAGCCATGTTTTCTAATAGGGCATTGGTAATGTTGGCAAAACTGCTTCTACGAGTATGCCATGCTATCTTTGGATCAAGATATACATTAAACAACCATACAATGAGTTTCAGCTTATTACTTGTTGTCAATCAAGATAAAATAGTGAACATTTATTTGTGTATTCATCCTAATGTGGAATTTATTCGAAATGGAAATTATAGAACATCTTGAAAATGACAGCACCTCAGACATTGATACCATCATCTGTTTTAACATCAAGTAAGTTTCACATTACCAAGTGATGAACTGGAAAGTAGCTTTAAATTAAATCTTAGCTTTAAAATAAATCAATAAGATATTTTCCTCAAAGGACTTTTTACACTTTTGTTGATTGCCCCAGACCCAGATCCAAGTGATCCTAAGTAGCGCTACTTCAATAATAATAATAATTTATATTTATTAATAGTTTATAACAATTAACATTTAGCAATAATTGATGGGTGGCTACTCAGTAGTTGTTTATGAGAAGTTCCTCACATAATTTCATTACAATTGTTGCTTTTCTTTTAAGAAAATTGCCAGAATTCAGTCCTGCCTCACAATTCCTATCATCAGTGGACTGGTGGAAACATTGTTTGCATTATCCGAATGCTGATGTTTTGAGCATTCTCTGCTATCATCTACATAAAGCAATGAGAACAATGTAAATATTCAACATTAATTTGTGTTTCTGTTTAAACAGAAAGAATTTGAAGAATCAAACAGTCTTATTAAAGCACAAAACACTGATGTCTCAAAATATCTTTCTTTTATTACATGGGATAAATGAAGATAATATTTGCATGTATGGCCGGCTTTATGGGTCAATTTCTTTTCAAACATCTATACATTATGTGACTGAATGTTATTCAAAACTTTCCATGTACCTAGTTATGTGTAAAATGTTTTCACTGGGAAAGAATACAACATTTTGGATAAAGTTTTAAAATAATTGCTTTTTGAAAATAAAAATCACAATCTTCAATGTAGGTTGGTGGGGTCATGTGAGTGGATCATAGGGTAGTCAGGAGGAATGCAATCATCCACACCCACACACATTTAAAATAGTTTTACCACAGACTTATTGGTTACCTTGGGTCTTGTGTTTTTAATGCTTTCTAGGCTGTTGAACTGATTCTCACTGATGCCAGCTATTGCATCTAATTCCAACTCAGCATACTGGAGAGCTAAAATACAAAATATAAAAAAATGTTCAAATGATTCTCGGAAAAAATAAATTATGAATGGGGAAAGGCCAATTTGTTTTACTCCAGTAAGAGAATACCCTCTATAATTGCAAAATCAACCTTCATCACCCCCACCCCATTTGCATTTTCCATCCTGAATTTTGGTGTACACATGTTGTCCACCAACACACCTGCATGTTTATTTTCCAATTAAAACTCATATTAACTCATCCCTCTGCAGCTTTTTCTTCAATTATTAGTTTTCTTTTTTTATGCAGACTCTTCATCTTTTTTACGTTATAAGATCCGACCTTCTTTCCTCAAAGCATAACTAAGGAGGGACAGACCTTTTGTGCTTAATAATAACAAAACAACAAATGTTGGCAGATTGAGGTTAACCTAGCTCAGAAAAAAACAAGATGCCTCTATGACAATTTTGTGGCGACTAGCAGACTAATCAAGTAAAAGCATCTCTTTAGGTTGAGTTAGGGAATATATTTCGCTGACCAGCAGACACGAAGAACATGCCGAGTTGCAGAAGGGACAACACGAACATGTACATATTTACATGGATTTGCATACATGTTACAGTACATGTACAGTACATGTACAGTTACACAATGAAGCATTTTGCAACGGATGCTCTTTTGATTTTGACTGCATGGCACAGTTTTTTAACCTTTTTTTCTGGAAAATATAGCATCTATCTATGCTCAGTCATTATCCTTAGTTAAAATGCAAACTTAAAATCATGTAAGTACACTGCAAAAACAGGGAAAGAGTAGACTCAACATAGTTTTCACGAAATACGAAATGCAGTACTACAGTTTCGTCCGTCATGAACCTCCATTGGATTGTGCATGCAATAATTATGTCTACGATAGGCCTACTTTACAAACACACATTCTAGGCCAATATACCTCTAAATAATGTCTACTTACCTCTTAATAATGCAATTATATTTTCCTCTTTCTCGGTAAACCGTTTTATTTTCTTGTATTTTGCTTTGGAGTTAAAAAGAACGGTAAAATTCCTCGGTATTTTTTCATGTAACCGAGAATTAAATGGCCGCCGCCGAAAAACTTTTGCTAGTGATAAAATGTCACGTGATCACTGATACGCAATGTCTACTCAAAAATTAAGTTGCCTTCGTGTTGCCCATTCATTGCCACTGGATTGCGTGAAATGCTACACAGGGCAATCTCTGAGCAATCTCATTGCCAGCAATTTTTATTGCCCGAAAATTGCCCGAAAATTGCCCCGTGTGACAAGGCCTTAAAAAAAGTAAACGCCAAATTGCCCTTCATTCAGACACCGTGTGTATTTTCACCGCTAGAGGGCTACGATGTGCCAAGAGTGGGATTTCACTTTGCTTCAATTTCGTGGTCATGAAAGCATTTTGTTAATGGCCAAGACAATCTAAATTATATTTTTGTTGTTGTTTTGCTCACCTTGACATAGATTAGAAGTTCCTGTCGCATTTTCTGGGCATCCGTTTGGTCCTGCAGGGCAGCTTGAGCTTGTTTTTTAGTAGCACGTATCCCACGGACGGTGAAGAAAAAGAGAACGCCATTCACGAGAACGATGACACCAATGGGAAGTCCAAAGGTGACCAGACTGGCGTAACCATTTCCTATCCAACAGACATTTTCATTACCGTACCAAAGAGGAATATCTGTGCAGTCACACAGATGTATGATCAAACAAGGAATAACAATCACCATGGACACTCCAAAAGTAAACAACACTTGTACGACAACAACACGCATGTCACTCTCCACCCTTCGGAGTTTGGACCCAAATGCAAAAGTTCGGTTGAGGTCAAAGGCCAGTACAGCAGTCCAGAGAACCGTAGCAAGCCAGAAGAAGTGTCCCAGGAATGCTACTACAGTACAGGCAGCTTGGTTGCTGATCGCTGACCCACTGATAAGAAGCAAAAACTGTGCCGTGAAAAGACAAGCAACGAGACCCATAATTGCCACACTTATGCGTTTTTTGAGTTCTTTGAAGACACAGTAAGTAAGAAATGTAATTGCAGCTGCAATCATTGATATGATATTTCCAGCAAGGCTCAGGGCTTGTTGCATTACTGAAAAATCAAAGAAGGTTACTACATATGTATTATTTTGGGTGCCGTTATTCTTATTGAAGGAGCATACTTTGATTTCTCCATTTTCAGTTCTAATGTACTCGTTCTCCGTGAAGATATCTCCTGTTGGAGTGTAAATTATGGAACCTGCACTGTGTTCATCATTTTGGAAAAGTGAAGAATTGAAACTTTCCAGAGGGCAAAACAATGTAGGTTCAGCACAGATCTGCAAATCGGTAAATTGTTCATATGAGTTTTCCCGCCGTTGGAAGTTTGCTCGTATTATCGTCTGATTCATGGCGTACCAAGATTCCGACGCGTTGACGTAGACGAGGGTCGTACCATTTTGAACAGAGAGGGAAAATTCTGTGTCATTCATTATGCGTCCGGTGCATTTGTCTGTGGGCATATTTTCACACCGATGGGTGAGTTCCGCAGACCATGTTTCACTGACATCAAACATCCAACAATATGGCTCGTTGGGAAACGGAATAGACAGTTTCAGTATTCGGTTCAAATCGCGTAAAGTTTGACTACTTCCCTTGGCTAAGAATGAGTACTGGGTCACCCTTGGGCAATCGGTCGAGTGATTTGAAGATGCGACTTGAACCAATCCTTGATCGAGTCCAGTGAACTCTTCAAGGCATTGCTGGATATCTTCGGACAGAAGAACACCGTCGGGCCAACCGGGCTGATCATCTTGGCACTGGTCATCAAAACTGGCGGTCACTCCAACGTCAATGTCATCGTCACCTTCACTGTCCCCACACGCCTGTCCCATAGACCTGAAATCTGGGATATATTTGTTGTCATCTAGGACGTAACCAGCGGAGCAGGTCAGACTACGACAACGGGAGTCAAAGGGGGTCGTAGACTTCATTCTGAGGGCACTGGACCGTTTCCGTCTTCAAAACCTCTCTATTTTGAATAATTTTAACGTTGCTATCTGAGCGAAAATCGAAAATTATAGATAAAGGGGGCGGTCCAGCAATAACGGCGGCTCCGGGGCGATTGAGTCGGTATAGTCGACATCGAATGATCCATTTAAATAGAAAATCGGCATTTCTTTCAGGCAGTCTGTGGCATATTCTATCCGATCAGGCCCGTTTGGAAGGTTGCACAAAGCACAGTGAGGATTCCTGTATAGCTGTCCTTCATTAATATTTGTTATAGTGAGCGCTGTATGACTCGCATGCATCGCTGAGGGCGTGCTGCGACGTTGGACACTGACGTATAACATCCGGGTAACAGGGACGCGGGGGAAATATTACGTCATCATTATTTGAATCCTCGAAGATGACATCACATCCAAGTTCTTTAACTCTACCTAGATTTGCAATGGACGTTTGAAGTAGTTGAGCTGCCTCTTGGGCGGTTTGCCAAAGTACGTCTGCACAATCTACAACAACTTCCCAAGGGATTATATCAGTGAATTCTTCACCATGACAAATGGCACAATATATATTTCGATAGTGCACGCCATTGATCCTTCCATAGCAAGGAATTGAGGTTAAAACATCACTGGGGTCCGCGTCTTCATATTGAACAGCCGTCTGGGTATCAGTGTTTTCTTTGGGGCAGACACTGACAAAGTGATATCTGGTTGACTTGCCGTTTGGTGAAATGCAAGAAAAACTCTGCAGCTGTTTCAGAAGAACGGAAACAGATATATTTTGTTATGTCCAGCATTTGTAGATAAGTATTGAAGCACTTTAGAAACTGACTAAGTTACTGCAGTGGTCATACATTCTTAAATTGTTATTCTAAATAGACCAATGCATAATCTGCTACACGCACGTCGTAGCGATCTATTAAAGTGCAACAATGCACACCATCGTATTAGTACAATAATCATTAGTTCACACGCTAAATAATTACTTTCCCTGCTTAACCGTCAACACTTAAATTATGTAAATGGAGCAAATGCCATTATGGTCAATGCACCAGAATAGTGACAGTATCGTTTAAGTCGCCCTCAATGGATAGCGTCCAATTTGTCCGGAGTATTTTTTACTATTTTAGTATGCATTTTAATATGTATTTGTGACTGGCTCTGGCAAAACCCTAAACTTGGACTCAAATTTCAAAAGTGACCTCCCAAATGTATCGTGAAAATTAACAATGTTCCCAACAACTTTTCAGGATTTTTCTTTTTCATTCAAAATGTAGAGAAAATGCTCTATCTGGTGACATGACAACTGGTCCCTCAAACTTGTCCCTGGGGTCAGTTTTCGACCTTTTCATGGCCGTTACGCATTATGGTAAATGTCGAGAAGTTTCGGGTTTTTAGTATGTATTTTGGTATGTATCGATGTATCGATGTATCGATGTATGTATCTATCGATATATCTATCAATAATTATATCTTTTGGCCTATCTCTTATATTATTTTATTTTTAATTAAAAATTTTTTTTATTTCATTTATTTATTTATTTGTTATTTTTTTGGGGTGGAATAGTGGGTAGGGTTGAGTTGGTTAAAAAGAGAATCTGATATGTCGCACCCATTGGTTCAAATAATTTCGCCATCACCTGAGATTCTCTACAAACCTTTAGTGTAGCTCTCCAAGAATCGTCGCTTGGTGGCAGTCCACACGGTCCCGAAGTGTTCTGATAACAGCAGTCGTCATACAAAACGCAGTCTGGATCACAGCTGCAGAGTTGATTCTGCTGACAATGACTACAGAAATGTGTACGGATAGGCGTCCTACTGTTGCTGCACAGACCTACTGTTGTATCATTAATTGTGATGGTTTTAACTGTAAAGAAAAGATACAGGGTATATTGAATATCACATCAGTTGCCGGTAAGGGACCCTTTTTACTGACACTCATTCGGCTCTCACCGGAAAATTTGCACACATGTATGTTCCTAACGTAAGGCAGTAAATTAATTTCACGTGAGATTTGTTCACAAAATAAATATCGTAAGCATTGTTAAACACTAAACAGTACATTAAGTGATTTTGTTTTTCTACAGAAAAGATCGTCCAATTCACTCGGTGAACGACCTACTGAGGGCGCCCTTTTAGCAAGCACCGGCTGCCACGAGGACACATGTAGCATATCGCTGGGTATAGTGTGTGCAGTGTCTTTATTGACATCCCCAAGTGTTAATGGTTTCCGGCGAAGGGCTTTTACTGCATTTAAAATGACTTTGAGCATATTACGGCCTATGGAGTTGTGTACACTCATTATGGCCCTTATCTTGGAGAGTGCATTTTCACCTCTAGAGGGCCAGGATGTGCATGGAGCAAGTTGGCTCTTATGGTCAGCCAGAACAAATTGCATACAACACGTTGTTGGTTTCACCATAGCCATGTCTTGTACACAATATGAGTGAAGCATCATTGGAATGCACAAAAAGGCATGGTCGTTAGCACATGGTAAATGAAATTGAAATGATCAAACACCTGCGTGCTGAAGCAGCTTGAGAAAAAAAAAATTAAAAGGATAATTGGTTCAGGCATAATTTAATAAGTGCAGGAGGATTCCATATGGCCGTCGCGACTGAGTGAGTCTCAGTATAAGGGGGATAACAGCTGCAAAGTCTCCATTCATATGGGATCAAGAAATGTGTTAAAGGAATTGTTAAAATTTATGTAAAGTGTAAATGCATCTGTATTTTATAACAATTACGAGATATGGGGTACAACAATCCACATGTTAATGTCTTAGTTAAATTATTTTTGTTATTAACGAGAATGCGTTCAGATGTAGAAAATAAATCCATCCCGTTATCCATTTCAAAACTGGAATACAGTTCACGTTTTGTCGACATTAACATCATTTCCGGTATCATAATGTTACCATCACCAACCTTTTTAAGATCATAATTTATATCCATCGATAAGGCCGTAGCTAAAGGACGGGGGTGTGACACCTTCGTCGGCATTTAGAGGCTCGGCTGAAAATTAACCACCATATCAAACCATTGGTGCAGGCTTGTTGTTTTTGTGTCCGAGGTGATTTCTTACGCCTATCCCCACCCTCGTTTTTCCGCTTCTACACCCCAAAGATTTTGCCTTCGCTACGGCCCTGCCCATCGACGCTACGGCCCTGTCCATCGACGCCACGCCCCTTTGATCGTTGGTAAAACGAAAAGACTCATCAGAGGGCTCTACGGACTTAAAAAGGCGTCGAATTGTGTGGGTATTTTAACGCGCAGCGCGCACTCCGCCGATCTGATCTGATTGCTCAATGGACCTTTATCACGGTGCAAACATCTTTGTCCGATTCCCTGTACGCATTGGCAAGTATACGTTTATAGTGAAAATTATGAACACATAAAAAGGGGCCAGACTATTTCCCTTCCAGCCTCGGCTTGGTCGCGTATAGGTTTATATAAGAAAAACAACATGACTATGTACACCGTATTAATAAAGGTCTATAATGGGTTTTAATTGCCAGCTGTCGATTGCCAGGTAAGCATAATTATCGCTGGATAGCATGCGCATTAACTTCACTTACATTTAATTGTTAATAGTTGCCAGGGAAGAGTTTTTGCTGAATACAAAATGACTTCTAGCGTATAACGTTGGGTTAATGGAGTTTTCTACACATACAACCAAACCTCAGGAGACACGGTGCATTTTCACGCCAAAGGCCTACGATGCGCATGGAGCGAAAAACTTATTTTAAAATCTCCTAGTCTGCAGAACAAATGT
Source organism: Zoroaster sp. YZ-2022 (assembly GCA_029582265.1). Classification (NCBI taxonomy): domain Eukaryota; kingdom Metazoa; phylum Echinodermata; class Asteroidea; order Forcipulatida; family Zoroasteridae; genus Zoroaster; species Zoroaster sp. YZ-2022. Next base: position 29,688,997 of record CM055826.1, on the reverse strand, counting down.
GTACATGAGCGACGCGGGGGCGGATCGAGGGTCTCTCCAAATAGCGGGACACACAGCATAAAATAGGCTGACACTATCCCAAAAGAAGGCACAAGCCCCCTCCTTTGATCTTCACCTGGATCCGTCAATGGTGCTCAATTAAACATTATAAAACACACACAATTAAACATTATACACACACACAAGTCATGTAATTACACAGGGAAACTGATCCAACACCTTCGTTTACATCTCACCAGAGATATTCGACACTCATCACGTTCATGGGTCGGGGATAATTGCTTCTGGCATCATTCAATATTAAAGGATCCCATCTGGCCGTCACGATTGCATGAGTCTGAATGATCGATGTCTTCATTTGTATGGGATTAAATGGACAGTATCGTCACGATCAAAGCACTCTTTCGACAGGACATGGACTCGATGTTCTGGTTTAATATACTACTCAAAACAATTTAGGGAACACCGGAATAATCTCAGTTAAAGCAAGATCATTTATTTCAGATAAACATAATGTTTCACAGAATTGATGAGAAACAACTGCACAATGAAACAGATGATAAAGGATGCATGTAGAGATTACACATTTCATGACATGACTACTGAAAGAGAGAAGGGTTTGCAAATGAAAATCCCGGTTCATGGAACATTTTAAACCTATTTGATGTTAAAAATCCGGTGTTCCCTAAATTGTTTTGAGTAGTATATTAAAGGTCCTGTGAAGAGTGTATTTACCAAACTTTATTTTTTGGTGCTGTTATATTGATTGGTATGAATTAAAAACAATTTTAAATGTTTTTTTTGTGTCGAGTGGATTATTAATTGTTTATCTAAGAATCAAAAATTGACCCCCAGTTTAATATACTACTCAAAACAATTTAGGGAACACCGGAATAATCTCAGTTAAAGCAAGATCATTTATTTCAGATAAACATAATGTTTCACAGAATTGATGAGAAACAACTGCACAATGAAACAGATGATAAATGATGCATGTAGAGATTACACATTTCATGACATGACTACTGAAAGAGAGAAGGGTTTGCAAATGAAAATCCCGGTTCATGGAACATTTCAAACCTATTTGATGTTAAAAATCCGGTGTTCCCTAAATTGTTTTCAGTAGTATATTAAAGGTCCTGTGAAGAGTGTATTTTACCAAACTTTATTTTCTGGTGCTGTTATATTGATTGGTATGAATTAAAAACAATTTTAAAAGTTTTTTGTGTCGAGTGGATTATTAATTGTTTATCTAAGAATCAAAAATCTAAGAATCAAAAGTTTTAACGAAACGTTCGTGACGTACACAACTTGGGCAGAGAATTTTACACTCGCGGAGCTAGGCGGTATGGTTTGGTGCCAGACTTTGATCGGATAACAATTATAGAGGGTCTAATAATTATAGAGGGTCGAGTTGTCGCCGTCACGGTACAATACACGCTTAGCTAGCAGTAACACGAGAAAAACATGTCCGAAAGAGAGGAGAGTTATCCGTGAAACGCAGCGCAAGCCCCCATCATGCGGTCGGAACACACACCGAAGGCAATGCTAACATTACGGTGTTATTTTATGAAATAACAGAAACAATTGAGTCAAAGTTCTGATCATTAAAAAACACCTCAAAACAAGCGCAGGCATAATGAGAAAGGTTTGATGTTTTTATGTTTGTCTTGCCAGGATATAAAATCAGACACGATGTTTTTATAATGCGGAAAATCACGGCATGTTTTCATGCCGTGAACACTAAAACGGTGAGCATGGTGTGAACGAACATGTCGTTTTGCATGGAAGTGGACTGGGTTATGCATGGGAGTATTACTAAATGGCCACTTACCCGAGTCTTTCTCGCTTTAAAACAACACCTCTCTTCTTCGTTGGAGCCTTCACAGCCTTCTTACTTAGTGGGAATATCGTTGGAATTGCATCTGGTAGCAGCATGGCCTTATAAGCCATACCGAACTGGCTGTGAAGGCCCCGTTCAAAGCATGTCTGCTCGTCTGTCTGCAAGTGCTGTGGATCGCGGATCGGGAATTGCCTCCTCAGTGTACGTCACGAATTTTATGTTAATGAGGGGTATGGGCGTGTCGAAAAGCACCACTTAAATTTATATTTGTATGGTATAAACGTGAGGGGAAAATTTACAAATGACACGTATATGTTCCAGTAGTCATACTTTATTGTATACAATGAAAAAAACACCTATTTCATTGGACCTTTAACACAGTGACTGAAAATTATTGTGTCATTTGTGCAACAGCAACGGTAATATAACCTTATCATGTGAGGTATTATTTTCAGTCACTGAATCTAAAACTAACACTCCGACTCCATGCCCTGTTGATCCTGATGATACTGTACGTCCCTTTAAATACACCACTGGTAACATGTTATACAAATCAAGAGATGTACGTGTATACAAAATCAACATGTGAAAAGTTCACATCATTTGATTGTGTTATAACATAGAGCAGAGTCCTTGCTCTATGGTTATAATAAGGCCATAGTGAAAATGCATTCAGAATGGTGTTGAATGCATTCTAATGTGGAAAACAAATCAGTGATTCATTTCAAAATTGGAATACAGTTCACGTTTTTTCAAAATATTCAGGTCCTGGGATGTTACCAACTTCACATCAAGTAAGTTTATATATAATTCAATAACTTTGAAATCAAGTTTATTGTGGTGGTTCACCAAGTAGACGGTTTTAAATTGTATTCCTTTGACACCAACTGTGTGAGTGCATTAACTGGTGATTGCATAATCAGTCTAGACGGTTCCATCGGCAACAACTCTAGCTTAGTCACTGACCAGTATTGCGCAAGGCAGTCACTGACCAGTGGTGAAATCAGGGCCCAATTTCATGGCGCTGCTTACCACAGAATTCTGCGCTTACGGCGCCATAAAAAGCGTGTGATTCTATGCGCCGTAAGCAGTGCCATGAAATTAGGCCCAGCTATCCCTGTATTTTGATTGGTCGATGTGTTTTGTGCAGTTATGAATAGGACAAGACACTTGTTGTCTATAAAAGGTGGAGTGCGACCAAAATTAGGGTAGAATCATGGAAGAATCACGGGAGAATCAAGAAGTGTAACCAAGTAGTAATCAACCAATAATTGAGAATCATTGAAGGGTCCTGCTATTGAAGACAACTTATAAGAAGATACTTTATTACTAAAAGGCAAAGACAACTGTCTCAAAACTACTGCCTCCGGTGCACATTTCGTGCATGGGTTAAGGTACCCAGGACCGTGAGATAAATAAATATATCTCACAGGTAATTAGGGAAGACTGCCCCGTCTGCCTAGCTGAATTCCCTTGGATCCCACATTCCCTTGTACACTCATCCCATACTCCCTTGGATATTTAATTCTCTATTCCCTTGTCTTCAATTTCCTTGATTCTCACAATCCCTTGGACCCAAATTTCATATTCCCTTGGGTTCGATTCCCCTGATGTCCATGCCCATCCCTGTTTGATGATCCACTGAACCAACGATACTGGTCTGTTGTTTTTATCCAACGAGTTAGGTGCTGTGGCCCATCACTGCATGGTATTCCTCATCAAGGCCGAACACGACGTCACATTATTCTACGAAAGTGTATAAGTACAAGCAATGTGGTAACACCACTGTTAATTACCGGTACTCGAAAAGAAACTTAAATATTTATTGTAGAATCAATCCAAAAATTTACTTGGTTTTTAAGAAGGGAATTGTAGCAAACATCCTGAAAGGTTATTCAGTCTGACAGGTTGGCATTTTCGAGAACACATAAACACAAATTCCAATCTGCAATGGATTACCGGCCGGTGATCCGTTTCCACATTAGAATGGCACAAATTTTCGTTCACCAGAAAATATAGATTTGCTGGAACTGATCGAGTAAGACTTTTTCGATTTTTATTTTTATTTTTATTTTTGGTTTAGGTGTTGATGTTGGTTTTGGATTTGGTTTGTGTAAATTTGCCCCTAATAAGACTTATAAAAAGCCACTCGATGTAAGAGGCTACAGAAAAAAGACAACATTAACAAAATGACAATTAAAACAGGGATATACTATTATAAGACAAACAGTATAGACACAAAATGAAAGATGAGTTAACACCCAAATCACCTTAAAAATCAAACAATAAGGGCAGCTCAATTGCATGATATGTCGTGATATGGTGTAATTATAAAGATGTGCGAATTCTAACGTGGAATTAAGGAAATCGAACTTAAGTTAACGGCTTGGCATCTACCGTATAGACAGAACCAGACTTGTAGTCGATTACTTTTCATGAGTGTGAGAACGAGTTTGTACTCGAGTACGAGTACAAGCATGGAGGTAGGAATTCCTTCCTCCGTGGTACACGTATGAGTACTCCGACGTTATAATTGTAATCGAGTAGGCCTACTTTTTCATGAGTAGGAGTACGAATACTGACAAATGTACTCGGGATTGTACCATAGCATTTGCATATCAAAGTTTTACCTTGGGAGATCTTTAGCAAGACAGTGGTGTCATGTGGCAGGCACATCAGATGGTCTAATGGTTAATTTATGGGCAATTTTATGCCAAACCAAAGACCTAATTTACGATGAGTCATACGACTGGGCCAATTAGGTTTATATCTCTATGGCATATCCATGTAGGAAGAAACACTATAAATATGCGCCAGACATATAGACGAATAATGAACACGGATCCATCGAATGAATGATCTATGTCTCTATTGCTATAATATAGTTCTGACAGGATACGAATAGCACTAATAGTTGTTATATGTCGGTAATGGCATTCATTTTAATGGAATGTACTCCACTGATGACTACCTAATTAGATCCGAAAGCTAACTAGTTGGAAAAGGCGGCAATCATCATGAAAAATAATTCTGCTTGAAGTGCTCTCATTAGGCTAATACGGAGAAATGCGAAAAATAATTCTATATAAATTTTTCTTATGACTAAATTCGACTCCACATTGAGCTGAAACTTTTACAGGTTGTTTTTTAATGTATTCTTAATTTAAAGAGAATAAGCATACTCATAGAAGCAGTTTTGCCAAAATTACCAATGTCTTACCCTCCATTTAATGTACATCTTGATTCAAAGAGAGTAAGCATACTCATAGAAGCAGTTTTGCCAACATTACTAATGTTGTACCTCCCCTTTAATTTATCTTGATTCAAAGAGAGTAAGCATACTCATAGAAGCATGGGATATCCATGTATATAGGAAGAAACACTATAAATATGCGCCAGACATATAGACGAATAATGAACACGGATCCATCGAATAAATGATCTTTGTCTCTATTGCTAGTTCTGACAGGATCCAAATACCACTAATAGTTGTTATATGTCGGTAATGGCCTTCATTTTAATGGAAGGTACTCCACTGATAATTACCTACCATCCGAAAGCTAACTAGTTGGAAAAGGCGGCAGTCATCATGAAAAATAATTCTGCCTGAAGTGCTCTCATTAATACGGAGAAAATGCGAAAAAATAATGACTATAGTTCGACTCCACATTGAGCTGAAACTTTTACAGGTTGTTTTTGAATGTATTTCTTGATTCAAAGAGAATAAGCATACTCATAGAAGCAGTTTTGCCAAAATTACCAATGTCTTACCCTCCATTTAATGTACATCTTGATTCAAAGAGAGTAAGCATACTCATAGAAGCAGTTTTGCCAAAATTACCAATGTCTTACCCTCCATTTAATGTACATCTTGATTCAAAGAGAGTAAGCATACTCATAGAAGCAGTTTTGCCAACATTACCAATGTCGTACGTTCCCTTATCTTGATTCAAAGAGAGTAACCATACTCATATGAGCAGTTTTTGCCAACATAACCAATATTTTACCTTGCATTAAACCTTAAAACATATCGAGAAAACATACAGAGACCCTTTTTCAAATACCAGTGTACATGCAAGGCAATATTTGCAAATTGCATGGTAGACTAGCTAGCACAAATACATATCCTGCAACATTAACTTTACTATACCGGATATTGTCTATCAATGTAACAACCACACTGAATAAAATTTAGCCATGTTTTTCTTCCATTTTTGTGTGCAACTACGTACGGCAGATGTCCGATTACAAACTGTGGTATTATCCATCAACTGGGACAGCCAATACTGCACATAGTATGCAGAAATCATAAAAATCCTACTTTAGATTTTTTGGGAATTTAGAAGTAAAGCGTTTTTCTCAAATCTTGTACAGCATTTGGTAATAATGGCAAAGAAGCTACGAGTATGCTTTATTTTACTCTCTTTGAATCAAAATAATATAGTTTCACCTGATTACGTTGTGTCGCTATCGAGAAAAATGTGAAAATGCACAGAGATGTTTTGTATTTATTCTAATGTGGAATTTGCGTTTTGGAATTGACAATAGTTAAACTTTTCTTAAAAAGTTTACAACAACTCGGACAAAAATAATGTCTAGCTCTAATCCCCTACACATACAGGTATTGCACAGACACCCTGCTGAATGCAACAAAAATGCAACAATAGAAGAGTGTGCAGGCTGCTCAATGCAACAACATTTATCAGCAGATTCGTTTTTTCTCTGCTGAGGGCAACAAGATGCAACACATTTTCACAATTGTTGCATCTTATTGCATTGAGCATGGTTAGGACTAGCAAAGGTACCTCAGTGTTAGTTACAAATTTTACCATGTTGTATATGACTTAACAATTCTATAACTTTTTTTTAAATAATCATTACGGTTAACCTCTGAAGTAGTTCACTTTTGGAATTTCTGAATTGACTCACAATCACGATTTTTTTTGTTTAATCGCGATATATTTTTTAAATCGCGATTTGCCGATATCTCAATAACTTGAAAACCTTCTCGATATTGAAAACCTTCTCGATATTGTAATCAAACCAAAAAAATAAAAAAATAAAAAAAATCATCGCGAATCGCGATATTCGATATTATCGTGTTATCGCCCAACCTTAATTAAAACCCTTCTATGACTGTAAGGGTCAATATCACTATCAGTCAAAATGTTGATGTACTTGCCCAGGTATATCTAGTGTACTGAAAAGTCGGACACTGTCAAACCTTACACATTTACAGACCAAAATGAGTCGACCTTTTTTGACTGGTAAAAAGCATTGTCTGGTATTGTTGAGGGTGGTCAAAATGACAGTAAAAACACTTTTGGGTCAAGTCAAAACAGTTAGTTGACTGATTTTGACCACTATAGCTACTTGCCACTAAAGTTCAGCTATAGTAGGAGGAGTTTTAAGGTACAAACCAGCTATTTTTGCACACGTCTTCTTAAAGGTTAACAAAAACATTTTCAAACTTATTGTTTATTTTATTATTATTATTTTAAATGTTTATCTATATAGTTATAATTTATTATTTTGTTTCTTTTTATTCCTCACGTGAACCGCACTTGGGTCAATGATCCCAGGGCCTATACGTGACCAAACCATGGAGTAGAAAATACACTAAAAAAGAAGAAGCTGGGTTGAATCATATTCTTTGCTTCTTCCACCCCTGGTTTCAGTGACTGTTTTTTTTTCTTCATTTGTACAGTTAAAAAAAAAATTGTTAATTATTTTTTGCAAAACGCATAGAGCCTAGCTCAGTAGCTGTTTTACATTGAATTTTGATTTACACTCACCTAACGGCGGAAATATCACAAGTGGCTTAAAGAAACTTCTAGTAGTACTAGTAACAGTACCATAAACATCATCAGCGTCGGGGTAGTCAGAAGAATTAGATGTTGATGGTTTGGCCAAACTAGGGCTGGGCGACACAGCGAGCATAGTAGTTAAGAGAACTAGCAGGATTGTTGGTGCATCGAACACGGAGAATGTCCTACTACGACCCGACATCTTCGATGTGAGTTGTTGAGTGGTGCTCCGTTTACTCCTGCGGACGGACAACCCACCAGTGATGTGGATCATAATCACAACGTACAACATACAACATATCCTCTCTCTATATGCTCCTATACAATCAGAGGAAAGAACGTGTTCGTTACATTATAGTTGCCGAAGTGACCCGAATGCTGTTGTAAACCCGAGTCTGCTGGAAGCATGCGAAGCCGGAATAACAGAAGAAAGTCTAGACACCGTGCAAACGCGAACCCGGCCACATTGTGCTCATGCTGTCATAGGCATTCGTATGAGCTGATTTATGCTAACAGTTACTCCGAGTACTTATAATATACAAGTATTGAGAATGGAAACACAGACAAGTAGGACAGAGAAGAAATTAATTGGCTATAGGATTCCTCACATTCTTTACTAATAGTACTATAGCCTAGTACTACGATACAGCCGGTTACGGAGGTTTTTCACGTATAGACGTTCGTGCAAACACTTACAAAGTTGGCATGATGCATGATGTTGTTGACAACCTTTTGATTTCAAAAACTGTCAGACTCTCACTCCATACTGACCAGTGCTTCCACAATCAAAACGAAATTTCCTTATTTTCCTCCCGATTTCCTTATTTTTTGTTAACCACCAAAAAGCCTAATATACATGTACTACGGTATACTACTAATCCTTGTTTGCTAGAGGGTAAGCAGAGGTCAGTACATGTACAGTGCTCAAAAATTACCAGTGACACTGCTAATATGCTGACACCAGTGGCTGACACAGCTATTTATTCCTGCTTGCACTGCCCCAGGAATAGAAAAATAAGTAGCTCCCTCTTCTGTAGCTTTTGCAGTTCGCTGGTACTCACTGCGTGCCTTATCCTTTGGATAAGGCGGTGGGTGCCAGCGAATCTGTTATTTGTTATTTTGACAACAGACAAACTTTTTGACAAGAGACAAACTTGTGTGCGCACGCGCAGCAAGTTTTTGATTCTACTAGTCTTGTTTCAAGTCATTCTGAAACTGACAGGATATTCAATAAAATAACAAATTTTTGAGAATATTGTAGATTTTGCTACTAATTTTGAGAATATTGTAGAATTTGCTCAGAATTTAATAATTTCCTTAGAATTTCTTTAGATTTGGGGGATTTCCTCAAAATTTCCTTAGTTTTTTTCATTTCCTTAAAAATTCCTTCGAAATTAAAAATTTCCTTAAAATAAGGAAATTTCCTTGAAAGTGGAAGCACTGATACTGACTCATTTGTGTATGTGCCGCACGATCCTGCAAGCTGTTGTGTACTTAATATTCAATAGTAATACAAAACTAGGCCTGCACACAATGTCATAGGGTATGTAACTCGCATGCTCAGTGGTCCGTGACAAGTATATTAACCCATTTCACATTTCGTTTTTATCACAGGGCCCCCAAAAAAGACAAGAAAAAGAAAAGGGAAAAACCCATACCCCCTGGCCCCCCCCCCCCCACTGAAAAGCAATGGCCCCTGTGCCCCCCCCCCCCCCCACTGAAAAAGTCCTGGCTACGCCGCTGCTCTAAAACTGTTCTTCATAATTTGTTACAGGTTGTGGTCCGAAGGGAATACTGGCACAGAAGGGGGCGGGGCTATGTGACCTGTGACCGGTGCGATTGATGCCCCCGCCCAGAATTCGGATTCCTGTATAAAAGAAACATAAGGGCCTGTTCAAAAGAAAACATCGATTTCCCCCTTAAAAATTCAGTTCTGTTGCCGACTGCCATTTTGTGTGCATATTATTTGTTCGTGTTTTCCTTGAATGGACAATATCGTCACGATCAACAGCAGCGGCGTAGCCACGGGGGGCCTGGGGGCACGTGCCCCCAGGTTCCCCCCACGAAAAATCCTCATAGTACCCCAAAAACAGAAAAGAAAAAGAAAAGGGAAAAAACCCATACCCCTGGTCCCCCACTGAAAAGCAAATACCCCTGTTCCCCCCACTGAAAAAGTCCTGGCTACGCCGCTGATCAACAGGGCATGGAATCGGAGTGCTAGTTTTAGATTAACTCAGTGACTGAAAATAATACCCCACATGATAAGGTGATATTACCGTTGATGATGCATAAATGAGCCAGTAATTTCCAGTCACTGTGTTCAATTTAAACTAGGACAATGATTCCATGCCCTATTGAAAGTCTTTGATCTGATCGTGACGATACAATCAGATAAATTACATATGTTCGTGCTTTGTCTATAGTTTATATACCCTTGGCAGAATCCGCTACAGATTTACTATATAAAATAATATAGTTTAATTGCAGTTTTATTATAGTAAATCAAGGCCTACTATTAATGTTAAGTTTTACTCATTTTTACATTTTGACTATAGTAGCTATAATTATTCTAAGTAAACTTTACATACAACAGTAAAACTGTAGATTTAGTATAGTAAAACTACAGTGGATTTAATAAGGGTAACCTTGGTGATCGTAGAAAAACTTTGAACGTTTCCAAAGTAAAATTGGTCATTCATCTTCAACATTCATCTTTAAAAAATAACTTTTAAGAAATAAACAAACTATTTAAATTATCCAAGTCGTTAATCAACTGAAGGAAAAATGTCAAAAAAATCATAGTACCTTCAATCTTGAAGGAATAAAATTATTATTATTATTATTATTATTATTATTATTATTATTATTATTATTATTATTATTATTATTATTATTATTATTATTATTATTATTATTATTATTATTATTATTATTATTATTATTATTATTATTATTATTATTATTATTATTATTATTATTATTATTATTATTATTATTATTATTATTATTATTATTATTATTATTATTATTATTATTATTATTATTATTATTATTATTATTATTATTATTATTAATATCATCACAGGGTATTCTCAAGCATTTTCTGAGTACCTGCGGTAGTTCGTTATTAATAATGGATATTTGCTCAGAATAAAAATCATACAGACAGCGGAATTGAGTTGATCCTTCCCTCTAGGAACATTAATATTGTTATTCAAATCTTCAGTTAAATGTGCAAAATTATCAACAATCGTCACGTCAACAATAACTCGTCAGGACATAATATTAAGGTGTGAACTTCAATGGTGTAAAATAATTACCAACCAAAATCTGGCAATCTACAATTTAGAATCGAGTGAGACAATTGTCAAATGTGGGGACGCAACTTGATCGACAACTTAGAAAGATGGAAAATGAAGGTCAAGAGTTTACAACTCAAGACACAAATTGCACACACTCGAGGCGTGAAGCTCGAACAAAAAAATTATTCGAATACAAATAAAAAATAACAGTTAGTTGTCAAAAATTGGAAGGAAAAGGGCTCACTAGATCTGTCGCATGACAAGGGAAATAAACCAACAATTTAAACCACTGAAATGTCACACATGAAACATATATATTACAAGGAATGAAATCAATTTACAAGGTTTTATATTCCTACAGTGGCTTATTCAATAATGGGTACCGATCGCACAACAATCTCAAAGTCTCAAAACAACTCTCTTTCAATTAGAAGGATTATAACGGTACTTGCAATGTTCACAAGGGTAACGTCAAATCTGAATTTGAGAGGATATTAAGCCACTGGAGCAATAATTACATGAGTCAAAACAATAATAATTTAAAGATCTTAGCTAGTTAGCGCTTCACTGGGTCTTGAGTAGGAGAACGCGTAGCGACGTGTGATGTCAGGTGGGCTCCGGGTCCAACGCGAACGGAAGTCCAGGCGAAATCCAGCGAGACGACAATCCAGGTAGAGGGGTTTCAAGAGTAACGGGCTCTGGGTCCAAGGCAGCGACGTCCAGGCAAAAATCCAATCGGGGTAGAGGGTGGTGAGAAACGAGACGGAGTAGAAAGGCGAACCAGGATGGCTCCCCAGGGACCTGTTAAATGTGTGTCTATATCAACAGAGCACGTGGCAATGATGCGAGAAGGATTTAGGAAATGACTTAGGGAAGTATATAATTTGTTCCTAAAAGTTGTACTAACTACAAGTGCAAAAAATCGGAGCACTTGAATTTACGGTCTTCTCGCTTGAGGTCTTCTACTGCTTCTGGTTCGATCAGCTTTATATAAAAAGCACTAAACTAACTTACTCAAAAGATAAACCAATACCTAATAGAGTAATACCAAATAGTTCAACAATAAAAATGGCTAGTGGATTGATTGTGAATCAAAACAACCCAAGTCAGGGAATTGGACAATAATAATATTGCTGTCCAAGTGATGTTCACTCTGAACTGCATTCAAGATGAAACATCATAATTTGACTATGCAAAACATAGTAAATGACAAAAGGTCTGCACAAGGAAATAGTAGGTGTACCATTTGCACAGCTAAGAATATTGGAAGGTCAACTGAGGGCAAAGGACACTGTTGTTTATATGGATGGCAGCAAACGGTCGTATACCTAGTATATGGTTAACTTAGTTGACCATTGATCACACAAGACCGAACTGGTTGCACATAAGATGGAGCAATAAACTATAGTAAATAAGCTAAACAATAAGAATACAACTAACTAAATAACGGATTGTGAAACTTAATAACTTGTGTGAAAAACGAGTTACAAGACAGTCAAAAGTCTCAGATCTTTCGGCGATGAAAGAACGACAACAAACATGATTCTATACTAAATAGAAGCCCTATACAAAAGCGACTAAGCGAGAGCGTCATCTTCCGCTAGAATATCATGGCTAACTCAACTTATAACTAAAAACTCAACTCATCAGTGAACCAAAAATACAGCATCCAGAGAGGGCAATTGATCTAATGCTTGGTATGAAAGTAGTAAATAAAACTACAATCGCTAATCACAATATAGACTGAGCATCATAAAAATTGTATCTAGTCTGCAACTCATAATATTGGATCGTTGCCTTCATCTTGAGTTCGTCCGACGACTAGTTAAGACTAAGCATCATATCTACAATAATTTTAACAAAAGGAACATATATTTTAACCAGAGACGGGTGTCTAGCCTGAGACTCATATTGGGTTGTTATCTCCATCTTGAGCTGTCTAACGGCTAGTTCTTGAATCTAAACCACCCAAAGGATGTATACAACGTACATTTATACAGATAGTAATAAATCTGCTTACCTATATCAACAGAGCACGTGGCAATGATGCGAGAAGGATTTAGGAAATGACTTAGGGAAGTATAATTTGTTCCTAAAAGTTGTACTAACTACAAGTGCAAAAAATCGGAGCACTTGAATTTACGGTCTTCTCGCTTGAGGTCTTCTACTGCTTCTGAATTTTTGGAAGCAAGTTAGAAGTAACATCATGGGAACACGGGCTCAACAGGTTTGGTGGGACAATTTCATTGGCTAAGAATCTAAGACAATGAGGTAATCTTGCCTAGTAACCGGTAAGGGCCAATCAGAAAAGGAATAGTGGACTAATCTCCTGAGAAAGCATGGCCAGATGTGAGTTATCACATCTATACCTTTGTTTATGCCACGTTGTCCGAGTGGTCACTTTCCCACAACTTGAACAATGACTTGCAATCTATGGGGGGTGATGCAAGTGTGATAATTCGCCCTTGGGCAGCACCAAAAAGTGCCAGCTCAACAACCTTGTTAGGAAGTGTTGTAAACTCAGCAGAAATATGTTCCCGTGAGCGTGGGAACATCAACAGAGCAAAGCAAATTTTTTTGTCGGGCTAAATTCTTTAAAGAAATCAAAAATTTTACAAGGCCCGACATCACCACCACCACCACCACCACCACCACCACCACCACCACCACCACCACCACCACCACCACCATCATCATCATCGAGCGGCACAAAAGAAGGGCACACAAAACAATTTGTAGTAAATTTGCATTTCCCTTTTTCCCAACCCACTGTCCGCCAGTGTGGGGGAAAACTCATTTTGTATCAGTGGAATCAGTTATGATCGGCCATTGAGTAGGCCTATAATTATTTAGTCACCCGAGTGCTGTCATATTTCCTTGCTAGGGCCTGCGCCCTACATAGTGGGATTGGGGAATTAGTCCCGTATTCAACTATGGCTATACCTTCGGGGGTGGTTCAAATGAATTCAGAGAAATGGGTCAGAGGAAAAGGCAAGTACATTCCACGTCATACAAAGATCGATCAGATTATGTGTGAGTTAGACTTTTGGACAGTGAGCGGAAGCAGGCATGCATTTCATGGCCGTTGGATTGATATGAGGTGTATAGAATCCGGTTACAAAGTTTGGGACAGTTGTTATCACCATGTGAACAGTAAAACGACTGTGAGTTAGTTTATTTTTAAGTCAAAACTAAGATGGTACGTCACAGAACAGGAAGTGGATCAAATTCTAGCTGGAAGTGTGCATTGCTGGTTTTTCAGATTTTTTTAAAAGTGATTTATATTCAGTCTCCAGTCCTCAAACAAATATAAGCTGCCGACTGAGGGTGGTATAGGTCCAGTTCTACAGTGAAGATGGCCTACACGTTAAACTCCAGTGGTCTCATCAGGGCATCTAAGAGTAACTTCATTTTCAACGTACCAGCTATGTCACGATTTCTGCTGTTAATCCTATTTCTAGAGTCGGTCATTGTTCTAGAAAAGCCGCTGTCTGGTTCGGCTCATCCTTATACCCTGTCTAATCACGGTACCTCCAGTCGGCATCGAAGAGGCATTCCCTCTGATGGTGAGTACTACGATTAACGTTCGTGGAGTCTGTATATTGTTTTTATAAGTTAGGGAATGTACAACATTGGTATTCGGTTACGTACGTTCATTGCAACCCACTAGTTTTCAATATATCATAAATTTAACCAAAGTTAAATGCTTACATTTTTGACAAAACGAAGAATAACTGTTACATGTTTTTATCTTTTACCAAAAATTTAACTGAAGGCATTTTTTTTTTGTAAATTCGACAGCAGGCCTACAGCAGTTTATGTTTTCTCTAAAGCACTCTAGACAGTTTCAGGATGATAAATTAAACCATGCTTTATGCAATCAATTTGGGATATGTACAGAAAAAACAACCTGTAAAAGTTTCAGCTTATTTCGTATTGTAGTGAAAAATGCATTTAAATTTATTGTATTCCTTGTAAATGGATCATCAGCTTTGAATTTGTATTCAAATCACACGGAATAACTTATCAGGGTATTTGGTACCGGCCATCTTAGTATTCTTACAACCATCTTATAATAATTCGCCGGTTTTTTCGATAACAAATGGCGCCCCTTCTTACGTTTACAGTGGAATATTTTCAGTGCTATGAACAAAATTGATTGCCAATACTGCGGTGATTTTGTCCACTGAAGGGGTGACATATTGAGGGCGATTTGTAAACGTAAGAGGGCCATCCCACCGGAGAAAATGACTTTTTAATATATTTTACCGTGAATTTTAGATAATGCAGCAAATGTTATTTGTTTTCTTTGACCCTTCCCCACTTCTCTCAAAGTTGGGGAAGGCCAATATAACTATCTGCTTAGAGCTCCTTTTTAAAATTTTGACCGCCTGACTTTTTTTTGTCTTTATAATGTGCACACATTGGCTCTGGTCATGGTGACTGGACCAAGAATCCGGATAACGTGACGTCATTATGTGGGTTTATTTTCTTACCAGACTTTTTCTACATTATAATGCATAGTTTCCTGCTGACGTTTCCTTAACTTCCTGGATCATACATAACCTGTCTAAACAATAACACAATAGGACAAATAGAATCTTCTGGGCTTGTCATTGTTTTACAGACCCTTCTGATACAGCAGCCATACTACTTCCGAAGGTGACCTTAACAATTCGGAATTGTTTAAAGGGCTTATGAAATTAAATTTTATGAAGTTACATATTTCAGAAAATAGCAATGCTTCTGGACAGTCTAAATATCATGGGTATACTTTATTTTTGACTTAAAAGGAAGATTGTGTGTACTGTTGAAATAAAAAAAAGAAGAAGTCATGATTATCCTTCAGAACTAATTACTACTCAATTGAGATTCCACATGGTGTCACCGCAATTAGTCCTACTTATCCTTGACACATGAGGGCGCTGAACTGAGTGTCACAGCAGCACTGCATAAAATCAAAACCCCAAACCTTGCCCAAGAAAACAGTGGCATAAGAAAATTGCGAGGTTGCTGTATAACTTGTGTACTATTAAGAAATACCATAAACCAAACATTTTACTTAAATAATGTCTTAATGATTAACTCTTAAACATATGGATTAAATGCATCTCTTAATTAATGCGACGCGCCATGACACTTATACTCACACCGCGGTTGCATCGCGCTGTATTTTACAGTAGGTGTGAAAGGGCGCTATAACTTCTGTTGCGTTGAACACTACCAACTGCCAATGGTTTTAACAGATGCCTAGAGGTCCTCTAGACCCTAGACAACAATTTGAAGCAAAAACAAAATGTAAGGGCCCTTTAGGTTGATGTTTATTTTAGTTCTGATAACGCTTTTTCCCCTACCCCAAATCGACATAAAATATACCCTATTATGTGTACCCATAGCAGTTATAGGAATAAACATCTCTCATCCAATGGCTGATGGTGCCAGCATGTCTGGATTCATGGTCAGGCACAACATAGTGGGTAACTGATAGCTTTTGATAAGCCGCTCAGAGCCGAAGTCAATGCCCTTGTGTGTTGACAGATGGCATTAGGATTTGTACACGGTCCTATGGGACCATGCAGGATTTGTACACGGTCCTATGGGACCATGCTTTTTGCAGTAGGATTTTTTGGGTCAAGGGTTCAAAGCAGGCTAATGAGAATTAACCATGCTATTTGGGGATACCTCAACAGTGAACTTACGGAATTTGAGAAATTTGGGGTGAGCATGAACGGAGTAAGACTGATTGCGGTGACACCATGTGGAATCTCAATTGAGTAGTAATTAGTTCTGAAAGAACTGGGGGTACAACTCGACGTTTCGATCAGTATGCTCTGATCGTCCTCAGGAGAATGCCGGACTCTGGAAAATGCTGCTGCTTAAGTAGACTGCTGGAGGATCATCCCATGAATGGATGCTGGAGGATTAGTTCGTTGAGGCGCGCAGGCGGGAAACTGTGAGACTATGAGACTAGGATCCTAGGGGTTGGGGGAGAGGAGTGTGTGCTCACTGAACTGAATCAGTTGTTAACAAGCATAGGGGAAGGAGGGTGGTTGACTTAGGATATAGGGAATCCCTCAGTCTGGGGTGGGTTATGGACTTTGGATATAGAAGATCCTTCAGTCTGTAGTATAGGTCGCCAAATGTCGCTGATGAAGAAACCGATGTCCTGTGGCACAGTCTCGTGTTTGACGATCTCGATGGCCTCTCTGATGCGTCTGGGGTGCCATGCGTCGATGGGTGTGATGAGTTGGGCTGCCTGCCAGTCGATTTGGTGGTCCTTGATGTGCGAGTGCTTGACGATGGCGGACTTCTCGAAATCTCCTCTGCGGCCGTGTGCTCGGTGTTCCTTCAATCTGATGGGGAGGTTGCGTTTTGTTTCGCCGATGTACACCTTACCGCACTCACAGGGGATCCGGTAGACTCCCGCTCTGTTGTTTGGGTCCGGTTTGTCCTTGTGGGTATGTAGAAGTCCTTGGAGTTTGCTGGGGGCTGAGTGGAACACAGTAATTAAATTTTGTTTACAAACCTACTGTCAATAACAGCGCCATGGCACGTTGCAGGGTTTGTAAGATACAAAGCCTGTGCCATATGTGCCCCTTCACATTTAATGTTTGCTCCCATAGAAACACTGCCATTTAACCTGAGGAAAGGAATACAAATGCCCCAACTTGACACCCTCCCATATAAGGAGTTCGTAAATAAGGTTTTCCCGCTAAATAATTGCTTCTCAAATTTATCATTTAGATCCTATTCATTTTATTTTGTACATATAGTAACAACTATAACAATCAATGACACGACGGTGGGTCTATGCAACAAGCACTTCTGTCGTAGCCTTAGCTGTCAGCCGCGGATTGATATGACAGGCGAAACGCATAACCTATGTTATTGTGATCAAGCATGTGTCTTCTACGACGACTGCTGCTACGACTTCTCCAAGTCATGCGGCCAAGCGCCACCAAGTGATAATTACTCTGGAAATAATTTGGCAGGACTGAAGGTGAGTTAAATTCTGTCAAAAATAAAACCTGTGAGTGATGCGTCACATGTCCAGACCCTGCGTCGTTTCATTGTGCTAAACTTTCTTTTTATTTATTATTTTATAATTGTTGGGGTAACTAAATTTATTAAGAATGTAGTGACCTTTTTCGCACTTTGCTTTGTTTTTAACTATTTGAAAAGGTAGGCATACATTGCGTTCTTGCGCAATATAGGCCTACATTCAAGCGATTTCCCCCAAAACACACAACCCCCACCCTAAAAAAAAACAATACTAATATTTTTTGTTACATTAAAATGACAGCTGCGTCAACGCACCATTTTAAAACTTCTTTTTATGCAACGTGTACATTTTAATTGACCATGTTTCTGGTGAAACATTTTTCTTTCATGATTTAATTGGTGCATTTTCTTTTTCTTTTATTCTTTAAAACAGCCGCAGAGTTTCTCTTGCGTTTTACCAAACAAAAAGTCAACCAGGTATCTCCTTGTCAGTGTCTGCCCCAAAGAAAACACTAATATCCAGACGGCTATTCAGTGTGAAGCCGCGGACCCCGGTGATGTTTTAACCTCCATTCCTTGCTATGGAGTGATCAATGGCGTCCACTATCGAAATATATATTGTGCCATTTGTCATGGTGAAAAACTGACTGATTTAATCCCTTGGGAAATTGTTGTGGATTGTGCAGACGCACCTACCCAAACAGACAATGGAGCATATCCTTCTACGCAAACAGACCGCGCAACTCGACTTCTACAAAGTTCTATTTCAAATCTTGGTAGAGTTAAAGATGAACTTGGTTGTGATGTCATCTACAAAGTCCCGGATATTGATGACGTAATGTTTCCCCCACGTGTTTGTTACCCAGATGTGGTACGTCACTGTTCTAATTCAACGTCACAGCACGCCCTCAGCGAAGCATGTGAGTCATATACAGCGCTCACCGTAACAAATCTGAATAGAGGACAGCTGTACAGGAATCCCCATTGTGCTTTGTGCAACCTTCCTAACGGGCCTGATCGGATAGAATATGCCACAGATTGCACCAAAGATTTGCCGATTTTCTATTTAAGTGGATCTATAAAAAAACCTAGGCCTCCAATTTATCCAGTTAGGCCAGTTGGTCCAGGCGGACCAGTTGGTCCAGGCGGACCAGTTGATCCAGCAGGTGGAGATGGTCCAGGGCAGCCGGGGCCTCAACCACCAGCTGTCGCTCCACCGTCAATTTCTATAATCTTCAATTTTAGGCCAACAAGCAGAGTAAAAATCATTAGAGACAGCGTGGTTTTGGGTACCATGGAAACGGCCCAGTGCCCTCAGAATGAAGTCTACGACCCATTTGACTCCCGTTGTCGTAGGCTGTCCTGCTCCACTGGTTACGTCCTAGATGACAACAAATGTGTCCCTGATTTCGAGTCTATGGGACAGGCGTGTGGGGACAGTGAAGGTGACGATGGCATTGACGTTGTAGTAACCGTTAGTTTTGGGGACCAGTGCCAAGATGATCAGCCCGGTGTTCTTCTGTCCGGAGATATCCAGCAATGCCTTGAAGAGTTTGCTGGACTCGATCAAGGATTGGTGCAAGTCGCGGCTTCAAATCACTCGACTGATTGCCCAAGGGTGACCCGGTACTCATTTTTAGCCAAGGGAAGTAATGAAACTTTTGGTCAATTACGTCAATCTTTGGAAATATCTCTGTTGGAATCCGAATTGCCATTTTGTTGGATGTTTAATGTCAGTGAAACCTGGTCGGTTGAACTCCGCCAGCAGTGTGGAAATCTACGGACAGAGAGCTGCACTGGACACTGGATAAATGACACCGAATTTTCCGTCACTGTTCTAAATGGTACAACTTTAATCTACGTCAACGCGTCAGAGTCTTGGTACACCACGAATCAGACGATAGTACGAGCAAACTTCCAATGGCGGGAAAACTCATTCAGGCAATTTACCGATTTGCAAATCTGTGACAAACCCACATTGTCTTGTCCTTTGGAAAGTTTTAACTCTTCGCTTTTCAAAGATGATGAAAACAAAACAGGTTCAATAATTTACACTCCAACAGGAGATATTTTCACGGAGTACATTAGAACTGAAAATGGAGAAATCAAAGTGTGCTCCTTCAATGACAAAAATCCACCATCGGCGCTAGGAGTTACTCCGCAGCAAATATTAAGCCTTATTGGTAATATCATATCAATGATTGCAGCTGCAATTACATTTCTTACTTACTGTGTCTTCAAAGAACTCAGACAACGCATAAGTGTGGCAATCATGGGTCTCGTTGCTTGTCTGTTCACGGCACAGTTTTTGCTTCTAATCAGTGGCTCAGCGACCAGCAACCAAGCTGCCTGTACTGTAGTAGCATTCCTGGGACACTTCTTCTGGCTTGCTACGGTTCTCTGGACTGCTGTACTGGCCTTTGACCTCAACCGAACTTTTGCATATGGATCTAAAATCCGTAGACTAGAAATTAAAACGAGAACCTTCGCTTTAGAAGTTCTGTTTACTTTTGGAGTTTCCATGGTGATTGTTGTTCCATGTTTGATCATACATCTGTGTGACTGCACAGATATTCCTCTTTGGTACGGTAATGAGAGTGTCTGTTGGATAGGAAATGGTTACGCCAATCTGGTCACCTTTGGACTTCCTATTGGTGTCATCGTTCTCGTGAATGGCGTTATGTTTTTCTTCACCGTCCGTGGGATACGTACCGCCAAGAGAAGCACCGGAACATCATTGCAGTCTGACAAAACTGAACTACAGAGAATGCGACAAGAACTTATCATTTATGCAAAGGTGAGATTGTTTGTTTTTACAAAAATTTACGAACTACCACGGAAACATCAAAAGACAAACACTACATGATTTGTAACATACAGTTCACGTCAATGGCAGTACATTGCACTACAATGAGCACGTACTACACATCCACTAACCATATAAAATACGTAAAACTTAACTCACAAAAACACCGACTTGGCCTAATTTAATACGCTGCAGTTGATCAGCCGATTTTTGACATTAATAACGTTTCCATTTCAAAACGGAGGCTATCTACTCGTTACGCATAAACAAAGACAAGCTAACTTGCTGTCTGTTGTTTCAAGCAAACGCGTGATGCAACCATACAAATCCACGTTAAACGTGCATGCGCAATCAGTGAAAAACCTTTGAAATATATTTTGCCGAATTTTATGCCACAGTTTGCAGAAATGTTTTCTACGAAATGGTCAGAGGTTGTATCGTTGATACACTCACTGGCCATAAGTATTGCAACATTGAAATTCACACCAAAGTTCAGTTTGGAGAACTGTGTTACAATAATTTATTTAATTTTATTTACACTACTTAAGACTTCTCGAAAGTGCCTGTGCTTTGAAGTCAATGTTCTTTTTTACTGTTCTTGCTCGGAAACAAAGTCCTTCAATACTTTGTCGGGTAACCACGTGACCTGATAATTGCAGCCATCCGTCTAGGCAATGTCTCGTACAAATTCATGTTGCAATACTTTTGGCCAGTGAGTGTATATAAATACTCCCACGCACTTTGTGGTCCATACCAGTTGGATTAAATCAAAATAATAAGCTCGAGAGTCTTATTAACAACGACGTGCGAAATGGTGTTTAAAGGGATAGTATCCTCGCAATCCGATCCGACTTTCAACAGGGCATGGAATTGGTGTCTTGGTTTAAGATGAACACAGTGACTGAAAATTACTGGCTCATTTGATGCAGTAGCAACGTTAATATGACCTTATCATGTGGGGTATTATTTTCAGTCACTGAGTTAATCTAAAACTAGCACTCTGATTCCATGCCCTGTTGATCGTGACGATACTGTTTCTTTAAAGGGAAGGTACAACATTGTTAATGTTAGCAAAACTGTTGATCGTGATTGCTCCTTTAAGATGTAAATTTTAATGCAATGTTTCATCTGATCTCTTTCGACAGATTTCAAGTCTAATGGGTTTTACCTGGATCTTTGGTTTCGCAGCAGCCTTCATTGACGCCGTTGCTCTCTGGTACATCTTCATCATTCTCAACTCCTGCCAGGGTCTCCTCATCTTCCTCTCCTTCATCTGTAATAAGAAAGTCTGGCATCTCTGGAGGACTCTCCTCCAGCGTGGCGATAAGAAATCGTCGCAGGACCGGTCGATCTCCAGCAACATGACACCGCGGTCGACGGCGAAACCAACAAGTAACATGTCGGCTTCATCACGAAACACTACTCTTTAGCACCTTATTTTAGTGTTAGTCATACCAAATATAGAGTCCTGAAATATACTCATGCCAAGATCTGAATTTTAATTACAGTAGCGTACACGTTTTGAAATGTTTAGAAACATTTGGGTCAACTTGGGAAGATTTTAGAAAAGGAAGGTCTTAAATCATTTTTCAAACGTTACATAAATACAGCCAAGGAATTAATACAACATTTGTATACAACATATTTTACTTGGCAAGCTGCGTCAAATGTAAGTTAACAGCTAAAATGTCTTTAGCATAGATGTTTCTAGAAAACGTTCCGTCATTACTAGTGGTATTTTGAATGTAGGTCTATATACGAAATGTATTTTTCTTTGTACCGAATTTAATGCTGCATATAAGGAACGTAAAATAATTTTGTGCAGATTAATTGTATTTATTTATAGAAATAATTTATTAATTCTAAAGTTAGTTCTAATTAATTGTAAAGTTTCTGAAAGTTCATGTGAAAGCTTTAGCTTATTGAAAAATAATGAAAATTGCATATTTTTTTTATTCATCCTAATATTGATTTGTTATATACTGAACAGCAAAAGAAACGCAAGTTCGAGGACAGAAAAAGAAACGCAAGTCCGAGGACAGCAAAAGAAACGCAAGTCCGAGGTCTTGTCAAGTTTTCAAACAGAAGACAAACCATTTTGATTCTAATCACTCATTTAATGAAAAATGCTTTCAATTTGTGAGCTGAAAGTGACTGTCGAATGTGAAAATCTTGCAATGCAATTTCAACAGTCACTTTCAGCTCACAAATTGAAAGCATTTTTCATTAAATGAGTGATTAGAATCAAAATGGTTTGTCTTCTGTTTGAAAACTTGACAAGACCTCGGACTTGCGTTTCTTTTGCTGTCCTCGGACTTGCGTTTCTTTTGCTGTTCAGTATATTTTAATATTGCCCTACTAATTTCACTAACAATTATAGCACCTAACAAATAAAACTTTTGAAGGGATGCTTGGTACCATAATGGTGTATAATGCTTTTATGTATTGTATTGGACAAGAAATTGACTAATGAACTGGATTATTTTGAATTAATGTTCTGTTTTATCTAGAGATTTATAATTTAATATATGTACTGTTCCATCGTATTAACCTGTAGTTGCGATACCAGGAACAACGGTTACACCAACACCAAAACAAAATGAGTACCCGGTAGTTAACAAACATGTCTTTTTAGAAAGGAAAAAAGAAATACATTGAAAGGAGAATAATTGTCAAAAATTTTGGTTAAGTAGTATTAAGTAAGTGCCCAAATTAATTTAGGAGGGGAAAAATTATTTATTTTGGGACATTTTTGAGAAATTTTTCACTAAAGCATTTGTTTTCCTTTCCTCAAGTTAAATAGCAATGTAAAGTAGCAATTGCCGGTAAAATAGCGACAAACATGGGCGATACTCATGCGCGATACTCATACGCTTACGGTATTAGGCCTATACTACAAGAAAGAGTAGAATAAAGGTATAACAAATCAGTTATCTTGATTAACATTTTGATAGATAATTCATCCGAATAAACCCTTACCACATATTTTGCACGACTCTTTGTTTTAAAATTTATAAAGATATAACCAATAAAATAATATACATTCCTGCATCAAATATGACCCACTCTGTGAAAATGAGTCGCAAATTTGAAAAATTGATATTTTTATGTGGCTGGAAAGAGTACGTCATCAGCTTTAACTTGGTATATATGTTAGAGATGTGTGATGTATTTGCATTATGGAGATGTGCCATTTTTAATAATCAACAATTTGCATAATTAACACAATTGAATTCTTAGTTAAACGAGCATTCGAAAGAAAAACAAATGACAGAAATGAAACAATCTACTCACAAAATATTAAAGCCACATAGAAATCTCGATTTTTCAAATTTGTGACTTGTGACTCACAGAGCGGGTCACAAATAATCCACTTAAATATGCTGCCTGCATAAATTTTAGTTTACATATACCTGTCACCACGAAACCCGGACAAAGTCGCACCGATCCATTTCGAGTAAACTGCGTGCAAAGTCATTTCAGGGTGGAATCGTCCATTTTTGGATTTTGGGATGACCGTATGCTTTACATATCCATCTATCATTTTACTTTAAAAATAAATTAAATCTGTTAAGGTAAAATACTTTTTTACCCTATTTTCGGAGCGATGTTGGTGAACAAGAAGCGTGGACTTCCTGTACAAAAGCCTTCTTTTCTCTGATTGACTTGTTATTGATTGGGCATGTTGGGGCGGGGGCTTAATCCCCTCCTGAGGGGATTACAGGAAAGGGTTACCCCTACAAGTTTATAATCATTCAAATGCTTATGAACTGGAGTATATGAAAATACCAAAAACTCAAAATAAAATTTTCCAACTTTGTCCGGGTTTCGTGGTGACAGGTCACATATTTTATCTAACAATTATGTAAAACTGTAAAAATTCCAGGGCTACTATAATAGTGAGTATAGCAATATTTTCAAAATTTCATTAAAATAAAAATGTATGTATGACAATTTTATAATATTTTACATAATATTGGAAAAATATTTCACTAAAAATTAGTTGTATTAAACGGAAGGTACAACATGGTAATGTTATCAAAACTGCTTCCATGGTAATGCTGTGTTCATGAAAACAAGGTTACAGAAAATAACTAGTTGCTGTAGGCAACCTTTTGTAAATGTGCAATATATTGTTTTTTGAATTTCATTTAAACGAGAGCACAATTTTTCAGAGTGATTGGTACCTTAATTTTGTAATCAGGTTATTAACAATGTTGTACCTTCCCTTTAACTAATAACAAATGTGTACAGCAAATGATCCGCTTAGATACACCGCCTGCGTTTTTGTTTTGTTTTGTGTGAATAAAATTTGTTCAAACTGTATAAAAAATACCAGCGCTTTGTTATACATTAGGGAGTAGTTCAATACGTTGATTTAAATCCAACTATTTTTTTAAAATAAAAAATAACATTTGAACCGAGTACATATTGGTAAAACCTATATGGAAAGATGACATATATATTATTGATCAGAAAAAGGTCATCCTTAACTGAAAAACCTATGCTAAAATGTTTATAAAATTGTGTCTTTCTATATACATGGGGGAACAAATGAATAAAAACAACTGAAAAGCTTTAAAATATCTTAGATTTTTCTCTATCATCCTGTCTGGATCATATCCTCAGTGTTAGTTTTCCAGATTAATTTCCAGATTATTAACGAAGTATTATCATATACCTTACTTTGAGTAAAGTTGGTACAACTTTCTATCATTCTGAGCAATTATTCTCCTGAAGTGTTTCATCTGAGACAAAACATGAATTGTTATGTCGAATTTACAAAACGTTGACGGACGGCAACTTTTTGTTAAACATGAAAACTTAAAATATGTTTTTCATTGTTTGCACCTATTGTGACGACATTTCCAAGGTCAAGTTTTATTGATATATTTCTAGAAAACTTAAGGGTTGAAATGAACGTTACAAAAAGTTACAAAATAGCAATGTTTTATTTTCCCTTTAGTTGTCACACTAAGTGTGGCAACTTAACCCTTTAGTGAGTGACCCCCCCCCCTTTTTTGCAACTGCGCTAATTTGCATTTTCTTTAATTACTTCACTCATGAAAAAAAAACAGTCTTCCGTGTTATCCTACTTCATATCATCGAGAATCAAATTGCCAAAGTTGAATGGCCTGGCATAACCGGTTGACCAGCTATCATTGTTTACATATGCCTTGCTCGGTGTTCTCCCATTACTTTGTGCACACATTATTCTTAGCACATAGCTTATCTTGCCCCGGCTTAGCAATCAATCATTGTGTCTAGGCGGCACCACAAAGGCCTGGGATTTGTTTTGAAGTCCTGTAGACTATTTGGCAGTCTGTTGACATCCGTTTTTTGTTCAGTGGAGGGGGGGGGGGATGGAAGGATTGGGGGCGGAGCTTCAGAGCCAGCTGTATTGATTTTACTGACCTTCTGTAAAAAATAGTGGGCCTCATGTAACTTTCAGGCTGTAATTTACCCAAAACAAATATTGGATATTTTTTCCCCTAAAATCATCCCTAGACCATTTGAAAGGTGTTGGGTTAAAAAAGAATTTGAAATAACTTCATTGACCCAGGTTTATTAAGATTTCCCTACATACTTTAAAAAAAAGTAGGGGTGCCTCAGGGGCGTGCAAAATTTTTCCAGACGCACCTAAGGGTTAAGGGTAAGTAAAACATTGCTATTCTTATAATAAGAATAGCATATGCTATTCTTATAATAAGAATAGCATATCGATGTACCTGGATAAACACAATTCAGCCTATTTATACATTTTAGGCTATACATGGCATAGTCCAATATTCACCAAAGGTTAACTTCCATTCTGCTGTTTCTCATATGATTCCCCGCAACCTTGAACTACAACAACACCTTGTGATGTGTGAAAATGTATGAAATGTACGAATTGAAAGATCAATAGTATTATATCTCTTGGATGTGGCGGCCTAAAGATGTTGAGGTTACAGATTTGATGTGCCTTTCAGTTGACCAATTACAGCCTGTCACTGTGACGCTCCAGTCACCTCTGGAACATCCCGAAGTCTTGTCTTTGGACGCGGAGGAGGAGGCGGCTTTTCAGGAAGGAAACGTCTTCTGTACATCTCTCTCATCTTCTTCAGGGAAGTCTTGAGGTGTGGAACTGCAAGGGGTACGACCGCCCTCAGTTACATGTTTTTCGTCCATGGGCTTGGGACTTTGGCGAGGGAGAAAACGCGTCTTTGATAAGGACATAACCTCCAGGGCACAAGGAGGCCTTGCCTTGAGATATGGAAGAGGTGGTGGCTAATTATTTAGAGGAAACCTTCCCTCTGTATCTTTATCATCTTTGGCGAGGATGCCTTGAGGTGCAATACTGCAGGGATTCTGGTTAGGATTCTTCACGATCACAGGATTCTCATTACTGGGTTCAGGACTTGGGCGAGGAAGAATAGTCGGCTTTGCTCGGAGCAAATTGTCAGCTGCTTGGTCGCCTGTGCTACCCAGAGGCAGTGCCTTGATACGCAGACGCGGAGGAGGTGGTGGCTTATTAGGAGGAAACCTTCCATCTGTATCTGTCTGATCTTTGTCAAGGTTGCCTTGATGTACAAGATGGCATGGGCAATGGTGAGAACCTCCTTCAGTCACAAAATCCTCATTCTTGGGTTGGGGACTTTGGCGAGGAAGAAAAGGCGGCTTTGCCTGCGACAAATTATTGACTACTTCCGTTTCATGTTCCTTCTCTGAGCTGTCCTTCAGGTATCCCCGAGGACGTGGAGGAGGTGATGGCTTACATGGAAGGTAATTTTCCTCTGGATTTTTCTCATCATGGATGTTCTGAGGTTGGAATGCCATACTGATACTTTCTTCGAGAATATAATTCTCATTATTGGGCAATGGACGTGGACAAGGAAGAAGTGGGCGGCATGTCAAGGATCTATTCTCAGCTGCTTTAGGTTCATCTTTCCCTCGGATATCCTCAAGGCCATACTGGAGTCTTAGCTTTGGACGTGGAGGTGGCGGTGGCTTTTCTGGAGAAAACCTTCCCTCTTGCTTTTTGACAGGGATATCTTGAGGTGTAATACTGTAATGATTATTACTGATGATTACCTCTGTCACAGATTCGTCCTTAGTCAAAGGCTGAGGTATACAGTGAGGAGGAAGAGGCAGCTTTTCCCAGTATCTTTTCTCTTCTGCGCTTGTATTGAGGCCTTTCTCTAGAATTACGTCTTTATACACAGTAGACGTCATACCGTCAGTGTAATCAGCTGATGAACTCGTCACATCTCCTTCACCCTGCATGTTAGATTCCTTGGCCTTGGAATTTGAAGTTGGGCCTGTAGGAAAGAAAGGCCTTGCCTTGATGCGACTTAGAACTGCCTTCAGTCTGGCAGCTTTCTCGGGCGTGGCTTTGCAACAGTCATTACTGGTTGTTGACGTACAAATTGTTGGATTTGAACTCATTTCCATAGATTCGCTGGCTGCAATTCCTGCACTTACGCTGGAAGTCGTTGACTTGCTCTTCCCCCTACTTGTCACATGGCTTGTTTTGGTCAAGGCCAATTCTCGTGCCGACGCCAGCTTCTTCTGCCACAGCTTCTTAACTTGGCCGTTGAAAGTGAAAGAGAGGAAAACGAAGAGTCCTTGAAGGGAGTTGAGAATGATGAACATATACCACAAGGCCTCGATCCCAGTAAAGGCAGCGGAGAAGCCAAACACCCAAGTGAAGCCCATCAAGCTTGCGATCTGAAGGATTAGAAAAGTAATTTGTGTAATGATTGCCTGTCGGCCAATGCGGCTCATACTCTGTACTATATCTGCGGAAAGAAATCCACCCAGGACCCTCAGCTTACGAGTGCAGAGCCACACAATATAACATCCGTAATTTCCCCGATGAAGGAATTAAATCCATTAATTCCATGATCATTGTTAAGACGAACTGATGCGAAATGATGGCATTTGTGTGAGTTATTTTTTTAAACAGAAATGTCAAATAGAACAACAATAATTTGAGTAATTCTTCTCCCTACAGAATTAAAACAAGATTATGTCAAGATGGAATGTTTGAATGTTCTGCTACAAAAAATATTTTCAACATTGCCTATAAGCATGCACGTGTGAGCGTTTAACGAGTCGTCATAATTTTTTAGTTTTATAAGTCTTGTATTAGTCTTTGGATCTTTTTCTTCGATGTCTCAATTGAAAATTCCATTTTCGTGACTTATCAAAATTGGCAAAGCTTTTGATTTTTCAAGATGATAGACTGATCCAGATTTCGCCCATCCTTAACAATGCTGTTGTCAATCACACCATCCGCCTTGCTATGAACATTAACGGTACTGGGTGTAAACTTACCCTGATGTATATGAACAGCTCCTTGCTTCTTCGTTTCAGCATTGACCGGTCTTGACCTTTACCAAACTGTGTTGTTGCTCTGTGATAAGACGGATCGCCCAGACGGTCCGTACAAAGAATACGATGTTGATGATAAGGAACAACGCCATGGGAGCTCCAAACACAACCAGGTTAGTCATCCCAGAGTTGATCCAGCATGAAGCTTTGCTGCCATACACCAATGTGATGTCGGTGCATGAGCAAAAATGGAGGATCAAACAAGGTATCACAATAGCCAATGGAATGCCTAGAGCATAGGCGAAGCTCAAGACATTGACTTTGCTGGTGAGAGCGACCTGGCCTCTCGAGGGGGATGGATTCCAGGTGGCGAAAGTATTCCACAGCAAGAATGCAAGCACGTTAGTCCAAGTGAGGCTCGCCATCCACATAAAGTGTCCAATCACCGCCACAGCTGTGCAAGCATTTTCATCTGTACTTGCGGTACCACTGAGAAGGAGAATGGTTTGGGCGGCAATAAGCGACACCACCATCCCAATGATTGCTTTTCTGGTTCGGCAGTGAAGACTTGGGAAAACTGAATAAGTGATCACAGTCAGGCTTCCAGCAACGATCGAAATGATAAGTCCAATTGTACTGAGAATGCCTTGGGCGATGGTGAAGTTGAAAAATCTAGCTCCACGAGTTCCGTTCGGGTGTAGTAAGGAGGAACAAACCTGTATTTGCCCGTCGTCGGTTTGCATAAACTCACCGGGCTCAAGAACCTCTCCCGTTTGAAGGAAGATCAAACTGCCGTTTTTACGATTTTTGGAATCATCTGTGTCCAAAACTTCTGAGAACTGAGATTGATGCAGGTTGACGAAGGCCGGGCAAGAGTGGGTGGGAACTGCTGATTCGCAAAGACCGACCTCGGGGCTTGTTTTCTTGAATAGTGGTCCCTGCTTGTGATAATGAAGCCGTAGATTGTATCTTGATGGTCTGTACCAAACATCCTGAATGTCATCGTGGGCCCATATCGTTTGATTGCTGATTCTGATTTGTGTCTCATTGTCAAGAGGAGTCCACTGGATCTGAGGGCAGCTTAGTAACAGAGGAGCAGCATTCATCTGGTATTCTCCACAGTTTTGAACAATTTGCAGTGTTTGAATTCCACAAAGAGGCTCGTCTGTCACTGATACATCCAGTAGTTTATCATCAATTTTTTCCACTATCGAATCAACTCTACTTTGCCAGTTCTCCAAATCAGTGTAATTTGCTGAGACCATTTCACCATCCTTTAATAAGCTGTCAACTGCAATCTTGAAAGCAAATAAACCGGAGGTGATGTAAGAGTCCGATGATGAATATGGAAGTTTCATTTCCTCTTCCGGCACAGATGTCAAGTTTACATCAAGAAGATCATAAATGCAGCGTCCGGTACCTCGCACAGAGTTTTCAGTATTAATGTTATTAGAAAAATTCATCTGACTCATGTTGTCACTATCTAAAGTAATCAATAGCATGAGGCTATCCCTCCTTGGATATTTGTTTTCAATGCAGTGGAAAGTTCCATCGACAGAACTTGGTGTTTCAAGGATCGGCTGAGGCAAATCGACAGGTACGCAACTACCTGCTGTTGCAAAATACTGAAGTCCAGGCTCACAAAACGGACTGAGACATGTTTCGCTGAATGGGTCAAATAAATCACCCTCTGGACATGTCACTTGTTCTTCATCGTGTTCTGGACTGAAGTTGAGGATGACTGCCAAAGAGACGGAGGCCAGGGTGGGGAATACGGCAGGCGGGCAAAAAGGGCGGCAGTATGTACCGTTCTTGTGAAACTGTCTTGTAGGGGAAATCTAGTCGGTACTGGAAAATAGGCAATAGTTGTCGGTGTTTGCATTATAGTAGGAAACGTCTTATCATTTAAAACAATTTGTGTAGGACAAGCCAATGCATATTCATATGAATCTTCACACATAGCGAAGCATGTTGGATTTCTGTAGTATGACCCAGAAGCTTGTACAATACCTGTGAATTGATGGCACGCAGAGAAGAGATCCTCGGGTTGCAGGGTACCGCAGTTACTCATTACAGACGGTAGGCAGGGCCTTCGCGTCACAGGACCGCTGGAATCAACCGATGGAAGTTCAAAGAAGTGGCTGCATTCATTCCAAACAGTCCCGAGGAATACTGCGTACGAGGTATTCTGGAGAACAGGTTGTTCGCAGCTGACGATGAGTTTCCAGGGTTGGAGCTCGCTTGTGGGACGACCATGGCACAGGGCGCAGTAGATATTTCTAAAAGTTATATTGTTGGCGTCTGTAACAGGAATCATTGCTAGCGGATTATCGTTTGACATCGCCTCACAGTTTTCACGAATTGGAGAGAACCTATCCGGGACTTGACTAGACTCAGGGCAGTGGCTCAGCATCCAGAAGTGCCTCGTGTTTGAATTATCTGATGTTCCTTGCACCATTTCAGGATTAACGCACTCGAAGTATTGCTTCGTTAAATGGTCCAGAACGTCGGAACTTTCCCCGGAACACACAGGAACAAAGTCAATACAACAGTCATTGAAAAATGCGCATGCCCAGTCGCACTGGCAAGCGCTGTTCTTAATCCAGCTGGTACCACAGCCCATGCTCCGACAGAGGTGTACCTCTTTGCATAACGTGACAGTAACATTTCCGGCAAACTGGAAGCTCACTGTGGGGATAAACGAAATTATTTTCTTAATTCATTACTGTATTCGACAATATCGTCATGATCAGAGCAGTTTTTCAAAAGTTTAAGATGAACACAATACTACAACAACTACTATTACTACTACTACTACTCAGTCGACCGAAGTAGTCGCGGTGCCGAAATGACAATGACTGAAAATTACTTGATCATTTATGTAACAATAACGGTAATATAACCTCATCACGTGGGAGTATTATTTTCAGTCACTGACGTAATCTAAAACTAGTACTCCGATTATATGCCTTGTTAATCGTGACGATATTGTCCCTTTATAGAGACTGTACAACATTGGTAATGTTGGCAAAAATGCTTCTTTTAAGGTTTACTCTCGCAGAACGAACCTGTGAAAGTTTCAGTTTATGAAACTTGTGAAAATGCATTCAGATTGTCCGTATTCATTCTTATGTGGAATTTCCACATGTTAACTGGAAATTATTTCTCTTTTCTTAGAAGTGACACCATTTTAGACAACACTAATTCCAGTGAAGACTATCATAATACCAATTCTATACTTTACCTTTAATACAAATTAACAATTTGGGGTTTGGGGAAGGGTAAATTAATGCAGATACATTTTGACAAAAATAGGAGGGTGTGCGCACTGAAAGAACACCCAAAAGCCAACATTGTTGTGTTAATTCTTAGGCTTATGTGTACAAACCCTGTTGTTATGGAAAAATACATAACGGTTCATTGTTTTCATAAATCTGAGCACTATATTGAAAACGACTGATAGTAGGTCTACTTCCCACAATGGTATTATAAGAACATGGCCCTCTTTTGACAAATAATTATGTGGACTTATATGGCGCACGTATCCACCAAACTGGTGCTCAAGGCGCATTACATTATTACCCCTGCTCATCAGGCTCATAAATCATTCCTGAAACCCTCTCAGCTCCCCGGGGAGTATACAGCTCATTTGCTGCCATTTCAGCGCATATGGGCTAATCAAACACAACAACCAACTCTGCCCTCACAGGTACCCATTTTACCCCTGGGTGGAGAGAAGCAATTATGGTAAAGTGTCTTGCTCAAGGACACAAGCACCCCGGTCGCGGTTGGGATTCGAACCCACATTCTGACTACTCAGCCATCAGAACACAAATCCGATGCACTAAACCGCTCGACCATGGCACTCCGTGCCCCTATAACCGCTACCTTGTGGAGTCATATAACAAAAGGGAAAGGCAAGAACAATTGGTCTCCACAAGGAATTTCTAAAGAAGCCATGTCTCCACATGGAATTTTGTGTACAAACCCTATGAGAAATGTTTAAGTACAGGAACAAAGGAAAGAACAATAGAGGTCTCCACAAGGATGCAAAAATGAGAATGTGTGTATGTATGTGTGCGTGCGTGCGTGTATGTACATGTTAGTTGCATTTATCCAATGTTGATCCATGACTGTATGAATGCACATAACTTAAAACACGTTCACCAAGAATGCAATGGGGCTTGATTTCAAATTATCACTATTGTGCAGGTTCTCAACCAATTGTTAAAGGTATAAACCACGTGACTTGTTTACACTTTGTGTGACCTTTAGAGTACTAAAGTTATTTCCCGCGGGTTTGTACATTTTGTACTTCTCCACATAATATCAATAAATTATTTAAATTTATGATGAATAGGATTTGAGATGTAATATTAGTACCTTATTAAAACTAAATCAAATTAATGATCTTTCTCCTGATATCTCAAAATATTTTTTGACATTTGGAGCTCTTTTATATACAGATGAATTCATTGGTCACACTCGTCTATAAGATTGGTAATACAAAAACAACCAAATGATGTTATTGTTGTGTGAAACTCACATTATTCAAATCTAAGTATGCTTCTGATCTTCACAAGGAATCATTTTGTCCCTAGTGATGTCATTTTAAAGAAAAGTTTTAATAATTCGAAGTTCGAATTTAAGAAAGAGTACCCTTTCCTGAATTCCACGTTAATTAAAATTAATACGAAACCTCTCAATGCAAATTCACTACTTCCTCGTTTTCACTGTTTTCACCATTTTATTTATTATTATTTATTTTATTTAATCACATTACAGGAAGTTCATACAAATTAATATAACATGTTAACATGCACATCCAAATCCATAAAAATGTAAATATGCACATCATAATTCGTCCCTAATTTGCCACAGTGACCAATCCCGAATTAAGTTGGCATACTGTGACCAATGCGGTATTGGTCACTTTGCCAAATTACAAAAATAGCCAGTTAGAACATTCGTCATTTGAATGCATGCTCTATCTCCAAAACTATAAGGAATACATGCATGTAGATTAGATACAATGGTAGGTCTCTTCCTGAATGTACTAATTAATGGGCGGTAAAACTTAAAATTGAAAAAAGTCGGATTGGTCACTATGGCAAATTAGGCACGAATTGCGTTTTAATTTTTAGTTGAGATATAATTTCAAGGAGAAAACAACATAATATAAACATTCAAACTGGCAAACAAACAGACAAAACAGGGACAAACAAAACAAACAAAACATACAAACACCACAACCACCACTCAAAATAACACACATTCTCAAATTTGCATCCTTTGTTCTTTTCCTTTGTCCCTGTACTGAACAATTTCTCACAGGGTTTGTACACAAATTTCCTTGTGGAGACCCGAGTCCCTTTAGAATTCCCCTGCGGAGACCCATTGTTCTTGCCTTTCCCTTTTGTTGTAGGACTCCACAAGGTAGCGAATTAAAAACAGGAAAGCAACAAGCCGAAGAAACAATACAGAAACAGACAAAACAAATAATTGCACATCAGGCCCGGAGGATTGCCTAAAAACTTAGAGCTTATTAAGCATACTCGTCAAAGTGACTTTTCCAACATAACCGATGATGAACCTTCCCTTTTAAATTCGTAGGCATTCAGAAAAATATATTCACCCAGGAGCACTCGTGCGTGTTAATACGCGCATTCTCACATGTTATATAAACACTAGAGTTCACAGACAGCGATACTGCTAGCTGTGGTGTATTGAATTCAGTTTGAATGGTTATTGTACTACACATTCTATTTATTCTGTTTTTCGTCCAGTGTTGACACTGCAAAAGAAAAAAAAAGGGTGCAGCATTGGTAACGTTCGCAAAGCTTATTCTATGGGTATGCCTAAGCAGTTTGAATTAAGATACGCCTACATTGGACAACCAACCTTTCAGCTTATTAATATGATAGATATTAAACAGTATATGTACTTCTTGATACAACGAAATTATTAAGTGAGGATACATTTAGACCGTTTTGCCAGTATCACCAATGGTGTATAACGGTTTCAAATGTTTAATTATTCTGTAATTCTTATTGTCTATTTGCATGTCCTTCATCAGTTATTGCCCGTCTATAGGGAAAAGCACAACAGCATTAACCTTCACGTCTTCTTCACTGTTAAAATAAAAACACAGGCCTAACATTGATTTAATATTCCCTTTTCAATTTCACGTGAAAATTTGCAAAGAATGTATTTATTGTTGTCTGCATGAAATAAATGCTTCTGTAACAAGGTAATACTCCCCAAACTCTCCCGACTCACCGGTAGGCCCATCGCCCGTTGTCTGGCCGCAAACAGCGAGGAACACCAAACTGATCATGAACATCTCCATAATGGTCCTATGGACATCTCTCTGAAGACGACGGTTGCCTCACAGTATTCTCAACACATAAGAAGAGAGACGAGTTTGGATCAACAAGGAACAAAAGACGTGTGCAAACGTCGTATTTCACGGGAAATGGTGTATTTCGCAGTCCGTTTTATTTCCTCCTTGTCACGTGATCCTCCGCTGGTCGTTCTCATTATTATTATAATTCCTTACCATTGTGCAAGCAATCAAGTTGTTATTACTTTTGGATGACGGCCAAGTTTTATTGCGCATGGGATTCTGGACCTGCCCCTTTGTTCTTTCTTTGTTCCTACACTCTAAAAACACCCGGGTCAGATTTGACCCGGAAAGGGTCAGATTTGACCCGGATTCCGGGTCCCAGGGGGCCTGACCCATTCCGGGTTGGCGTGACCCGGAGTTCTGGGTCAGGACTTCCTGACCCGGAAAAGGGTCGCTTTTGATTGACCCGGAAATATGGTTTCCGGGTCAAATAATACTGACCCGGGATTCCGGGTCAAATTTTTTATGACCCGGAATCCCGGTTTCCGGGTCAAAAGTGACTGACCCGGAGCCGGGTCAGACACACAATGACCGGGAAGCCGGGTTGAATTAATGATTTCGGGTCAAAATCAGCCAGTTCCGGGTCAGATTTGACGCATTCAGGGTTGAAACTGACCCAGAATCCGGGTCCCAGGGGGCCTGACCCAGTCCCGTGTTGGATTGATCCGGAGTGCCGGGTTGGATTGACCCGGAGTGCCAGGTTGGATTGACAGAGAGCTGGATTGTTTTTAGATCATTATGACTTACTCTCTTAAGTTCCAGAATGGTCATACTGGTAAACTTACTGATGTGCTTCTTAGCATCTGAATTCAGTTCGATTTCAAAAGTGATAGGTGAAGTAAGTATGCATTCAGTGTATTAAGAACAATTTTGAAAAGGTTGATGAAGCATTATTGGCTTGGTCCATCCAATCTCCAGAAGAGATTTAATATTTCTTCGCAACATGCATATCTCATTTAAGACCTGCTGTTTTCAAGTTGGAGAGCTTGTAAACAAGAAGACAAACTACAAAGTAAAAAACAGGATAGAAACACAAATTTGCCAGTTAAACATATTTCATTTTAATCTTCTGGGTCAAAAGTCTTTGGATTTGATAGTTGCATAGTGGGAAATTATCTAGGAAAGTTTGCAGCAACACCTTGTGAAAGTAGTGCTCAAAAACCAGTACATGGTAGTAACTAATTTACTGAGAACTAGTTTCACATGATGCTAGAACAGACCTTTCTAGATATAAAGATATACTCCCTGTGCTCAAGCCTAAATTTAAAAAAATTGTCAATGAATACAGTTAATGTAAAATGTATTTAAATACATATGCGATACATCATGGATGGATTGTTTACGCCCATGCGGCTCCTGCAGACTCATGGTTTTGGAGGCTGAAAATGTTTTTTAAAAAGGTGAATTTATTTGTTGAAAAACACATTTTTGTGAAATTTTCTTCAGAGACAATAATTGTTATTGTTGGAAGAGCAGGGAGAATTTATCTTTAAACAGTATGGCACAATAAACAAAAATATATCTAAAATGTTAAGTTAACAACCCCAAAACAAGATACAAAATAGTACAAGAATTAAAATATAAGAATAAAAGCTGCACTATATTTAGCATTAATACAATGTATTTGGGCTTATCCACATTCATTGTGTACATTGCACATATGATAGTGAGACAAAACTTACGATTTGGCAACACAAATAGAATTCATAATGTGACTGCAATTAAGAGAGTAAAATATATCTAATATTATAAGTTATAACAATGCGCGAGTGGAATACGAAAACAAAAATTGCGCTTCTGCGTACCATAGCCAACCAAGCCAATGGCCGAGTTGGATATGGAACGAAGACGAGCTATATTTTTCCGTATTCCACAAGCGCGTGTTTTATAATGAATTGCTCATCCAGCCAGCCAGCAAAAATATGATAACCATTTAATCACTGTATGTAATCACTGAATAAAAACAGACAATCAAACAAAATAATGGAACAGAAAAGTTATATTTTAACTTTCCCTGTACACATTTTCCCTCTAAAAGTTGCACGAAGTTCTTGATTACAGCCAGAAATGACATCTTGATAACTATGGAATTCCATATCTGCCATTCTAAACGTCGCCCGTCGCCCTTCTAAACGTCGCGCGTCGCCCGTCGCCCGTCGCCCGTCGCCCGTCGCCCTTCTAAACGTCGCGCGTCGCCCGTCGCCCGTCGCCCGTCGCCCTTCTAAACGTCGCGCGTCGCCCGTCGCCCGTCGCCCGTCGCCCGTCGCCCTTCTAAACGTCGCGCGTCGCCCGTCGCCCGTCGCCCGTCGCCCGTCGCCCGTCGCCCTTCTAAACGTCGCCCTTCTAAACGTCGCCCGTCGCCCTTCTAAACGTCGCCCGTCGCCCGTCGCCCGTCGCCCGTCGCCCGTCGCCCGTCGCCCGTCGCCCGTCGCCCTCTTTGCCTTCGCGGGGTGAAGACGCATGCGCATGTAAACAAACTCATTTCATGCAGCTTGCAGTGTATGCTTGTATGTAGAACTACATGCTGTAGAACTACATGGGTATGGGCGGCCAAAGGGCAAATTTAAATAAATATCCAACCTATACATTAAGAAGCATACAAAGGACAAAACAACAGCTAATAAAGAACAAATTAATTTTTGTCAATAGAAAGACAAACACAAACAAAGGACAAAACACAAAGACATAAAAAGTTTGTCCTTTCGCGATTGACCTTTGTTCGATTGGGAAAACGTCCTTTGCGTGTGTGTGTGACTGTCCTTTATGGTTTTGCCACACAATGTCTGTATTCGACTAGCGTTAGTCTTTCGGTTGTTTAGTTTTGACTTGGTCTTTTTGTAAATTTGTCCTCTTGATGTCGTTTCGGCCTTTGCTTGATTTTGACTTTGTCTTTTTGTAAATTTGTCCTCTTGTCGTTTTGTCCTTTGTTTGATTTTGTCTTTGTCTTTCTAAAAATTTGTCCTCTTGCCATTTTAATTTGTCTTTCTATTGATCATTTTGTACTCTTTGTGTTTTGTCCTTTGTTTGTGTTTGTCTTTCTATTGACAAAAATTAATTTGTTCTTTATTGGCTGTTGTTTTGTCCTTTGTAGGCTTCTTAATGTATATGTTGGATATTTATTTTAATTTTGGCCCTTTGGCCGCCCATACCCATGTAGTTCTACAGCCATGTAGTTCTACATACAAGCATACACTGCAAGCTGCATGAAATGAGTTTGTTTACATGCGCATGCGTCTTCACCCCGCGAAGGCAAAGAGGGCGACGGGCGACGGGCGACGGGCGACGGGCGACGGGCGACGGGCGACGGGCGACGGGCGACGTTTAGAAGGGCGACGGGCGACGTTTAGAAGGGCGACGTTTAGAAGGGCGACGGGCGACGTTTAGAAGGGCGACGTTTAGAAGGGCGACGGGCGACGGGCGACGGGCGACGGGCGACGGGCGACGGGCGACGGGCGACGGGCGACGGGCGACGGGCGACGGGCGACGGGCGACGGGCGACGGGCGACGCGCGACGTTTAGAAGGGCGACGGGCGACGGGCGACGGGCGACGTTTAGAAGGGCGACGGGCGACGTTTAGAATGGCAGATATGGAATTCCATAGATAACAGCCAGTCAAGACATATGCATGTTTTTTAAAGTAAGTTGTAATTTTAAAGAAGCGTATGCTTGCACAACAGCGTTCAATACGCACCGTGATATAAATTTTCTCAGCAGTGGTATAGGTAAATATACCACAGCTGTAAACCAATCAGAATCAAGGATTCTGGGTAGCTGGATGAAAATTAGAAATATATAATTTGATTCCATGTTGTTAACAAAACGCATTGTTAGCTTATTTTCATGCTAGCAAAGCGAACCCTACTTTCAGCAGTGCTGTTCCTAAGTAGAAAGTAAAAACGAGCTACAATGTGTTCAAAGTTATGCATATTTAGTGGATATTTCTGGGGGTCTGAACCACTTGGCAAGAGTTCAAAAATAACGACAATATTAATATTACCCCCCAAAAACGAGGTAAATAATGTTTAACCAGTTGACACCGAATTTCCCTCGGTTGACGTGACAACACGTCATGTTTTGTGCTGGGCACTTGCACTCTGCCGTGGAGACACGCCATTTTTCTTAAAGTCCAGCAGGTCACGCTTGGGAAGCCGTGACAAAAGGCACTTCAAACAATGAGCTAGCTCACTATTCATGGATATTTGCCTATTATCCAAGACCTGTTCCTTTGTGCGACCAGCAAGGATTTTGGAATGGAAGGATTTTTCTCCATTGTCACGAGGTCTTTTGTCAAGGTAAGAAATGCCATCTTTTCGAGCGGGCCGTGTTCAATAATAGGCTGTTGCATAAGCACTTTAGACGGTCGAGACTTTGTGACAAAAGATGGGCAATGTTCCAAAACTAGGCATTGAAAACTTGAACTGTCAATGAGAAAACGCTTTTATTTTGATATCCTTGCATAGTTTCTCAGACATACAGAAATATTAATGGCTAGAATTTTTTTCCTATTTTTCACTGAAAATAATCCAGCACGAGGACCGGAAAAATAACAATATTCCTGGCATCAACTGGTTAATAGGCGAGTTCTCAAACAGGGACTGACTAATATCAATGGAATTTACATTGTTTATCTATCATATAATCACTGATTTTCAGGTTTTTGGGAGCTCAAAAATGCCCTGAGTGACCGAACACACGCAGAGGTCGATTTTCTCCCTTTCCCCTCCCCAAGGCCATACACAGCTTTCTGGAAAAACTCCCAAGTGCTAAATGACTGCCAAGGGAAGGAGATGTCCAGAACATAAAAAAGCTTAAAACATACGTCTAGTGACTTGAGCACAGATGACTGAGCAATGGCATGGCGCTCCACAATGACAAATGTCTGCTCTGGTTTGAGTCGCTCCCCAAGGATTAGTATGAAGGGTTGTTTCAGGGTCAGAGTGTCCAGGTACTCGGGGATGTTTGTACCAATCTACAGTCAGAGTAAAAAGAAGGGTATAAATTTAAATGTAAACATGTACACATATAGAATGCACGAATTTGAACAGTCTTCATCTTACCTGAGCCAAATGTGTGTACACATTTCTATTTCATATTTATATCAATTTCATCTTTCAAAAGTCATCTATAGATCATTAAACATATTAAATCTACATGGCAGGCCAATTCCGACACAAGGCTGTTTAAAATGTCAAACGTTAAATAGGACGGCATTAATTACAGATATTGAAGGTGTCTTTGGTATGCCAATTACATGTAGCACGGTGAAATAGTCTACATATCACAACTAAGGTCTTTTGCCCCCTTGTTATTATTCAATGAGCACTGTATATTCAGTTCGTCTAAACGTTTGTGAGTAACAATTCTTACTACATAAATGTTTCTATGTGAAGCTATCAATGAAAAATAAGTTAAGACTCTTACTGGTTGACAGTCTATAAATGAGTTGATGGCGTCATCCACACTACTCCGGGCGTTCTTCCCCTTCACTCTCTTGACACCAGTTGGCAAGATGCAGGGCAGAACAAACAATGCCAGGTTTTTGCGTTCATCCTCTGCAAAAGAATTAGGAAACTAATGTTAGTGCTACTTCTTATGTAGTGCTTGTACTTCCCATATGCAACAATTCAAAATGTAACTCGACCTTCATTACATGGGGATGCATGCATGTTGATTTTTTCAGTGCCATATGAGCCAAATGTGGATAAAACAATACTTCCTATGAACTTGATAATAGACGAAGCACAACAATTGTCCTCCAAAATGACAAGTGACATCAACTTTGAACATTGGATGCATGATGCCATTATCACAAAGGGACTTCTTATCTTAGCTAGAACAAAATGTGTGCAGTGAAAAATATATGAAGAATGCAGAGCTGTAAATTGTTTTAAGCAATGCCGAGTTGCTACTGCAAATTTAAAGAAAAAAACGGCTTGGGGAGGATGATGAGCAAAAATGGTTTTATATTGCAGGGTTTACTGGCAAATTCTGCTGGTAGATACAACTTCATGCATACACTGTACAAAAAATAGGTGCCCTTACCTCCTGTTACTGGTGTAGGGATTTTCAAATACTGTTGCCAGTTGTTCTGTTT
Source organism: Zoroaster sp. YZ-2022 (assembly GCA_029582265.1). NCBI lineage: Eukaryota > Metazoa > Echinodermata > Asteroidea > Forcipulatida > Zoroasteridae > Zoroaster > Zoroaster sp. YZ-2022. The sequence continues at coordinate 29,647,421 of CM055826.1, read as the reverse complement.
GCTGGCATACAGCAAGATGCCTTCATGCATTGTGCTCCACTTGGAGAAAAGGTTGTCTACAACGTCTGGTAAGATAACCCTGAAGTCCTGTTCAATCTGTTTAGGATAAAAAATAAAACAAGAGAATTAATAAATTTAAATAAAAAAATATGTGCTTCTTTTAGCTCACCAGATCCACAAGCTTAGAAACTGCTCATTTCCTTTCAATATTTTGTTTCCAAAAATGAGGGCACCTCAAACCAGGTCACTGGTCACTCTAAGTTAGTATTCAACATCTTGAAAAACAATGAACAAGTATACTTCCAAGGTTATATTTGAAGCATATAGAAACAATCAAGGGTGTAAATTGTATTTGAAATTAAAACTGCAATCTAACCATTCCTGGCACATCCACCAAGCGTGGGTACACTTGTAAAAATGATGAAACCTGTTCTCCAGGATGGTCTCGGATGTAGGCTGCTCTGACATGTGAAGTCTTCTTCATGTAATCCTTAACCTGACTGAGCGGCTCCAAATTATGCTTCAGCCATGTCACCATGGCTGCAGAATTCTCGTCAGTCACCCCATCTACGCAAAACAAATAACAAATGTAGTTATTACTTTTTTGGTTATGCAAAATGAATGTCTGTGTGTTCTTTACAGTTGCCAATCACCTTTCAGTGCCGAAAACACAAACACAAATGGAATAATAGATGCTTTGAAAAATGATAATGATTGTGCAAGCCAATATCCATTCAGGAGATATGGAAAGAATGATAAAATTAGAGAGATATGTTCCAGGGTAAAACCCAATCCAATAGTGGCTCTGACGGGATTTAAACTGGAGCCACCGGAGGTGGAATGTGAGGAAAGTACTACTGCGCAAAGCTGACTGACAAAATGTTTTATCTGTTAAAATTCATACACTGTTTGGTGTCTTGTTATATCTAGTTTAACTAGCCTGATACAAAATACCTCACTACAGATTGGTCATTGCAATTATTTCTTCAAATGTATCCACACAAAAGTATTACCTGAAGTCAGGTACAGAGCAGCTGTGCTTTTCAATGATGTGGATGGCAAGGTTGGAGTGGTCTTCACCTGCCCACTGTTCTTGGATCTTTTCCTCACATTTCGGAGGCGCTCCTCCAAGTAGCCTGTAGCACAATGTTGGCCCTTTGACGATGTGAACCAAGCTTCCTGTGGTTAGTTGCAAACACACACATAAACAAAAAATCAAAATTGTTCTTGCACATCTTCTTAACAGAGACTTCAAAGTGTTTGTTGTGCTGTTTACATTCTTCAATCATGATCTTCATTTTTAATTGGGTATAGTGTATTGGTTACATGTACCTCAAATGACTTGTTTTATTTCTGGCAAAAGACTGCTTTAACTGAATTTAATTAAATTGTCAATACTCTACAGCAAGAGAAACCATACATATTTTGTTTTTTAAGGGGAGGGTGCCTTAATAAAAAATACTGTATCTTTCTTACATATCCTTCACCATCATCATCCTTCAGGAGAGGGTACTGACAAATTATATCCTTTGCCATCGCCAGTTTGACGTCTGATGTTGGCCTGCAATAAGTGTAAATAATATTTCAAGGAAAAAAAACATTTAACATATAAGAACTTCCAAAACATTGCTGGTAAAAATACGTTTTCATCAAACGCTGTGGCTTTGCAAATTTCCCCCTAGTTTGGTATTTAAAGCAGTCAGTTGTCAAAAAGGACATTTAAACCCAAATTCTCAATTAGGAAAATTTATCTTTGAAGCAACCATTTTAAGTTTTGATCAACAAAACTTGGAAGTGCACTGCTTTGAAGTGAAAATGTTTATCAATTTCATTCTAACTTGCTTTTAGACTGAAAAATTACAATATGTTGATTGTCAGGATTGTCAGAATATTTATGTTTAACCATACCTGTCTCCAAATCTTTCAATAAGGTGGGAAACCAGGATGCGCACAGCCCGTATTCTGTTCTTGTGGGACAAAAGGCCTCTGTCCATTTCCTGGACGATTTCATTTCCTCCAAACTGTTTTTGGAGTATTTCAGTGATGTCCTACAGTGTACATAAAACAGGAAACAGCACATGATGTATTATTACCAGATATCATCTTTGATTGTTGCCAATTACACAGTATACGGACCTCCCGTATACCCAACCTCATACCCAAGGTCTACTCTAGCCGCATTCTTATACTAGTAGACCCTGGTACATGTAGGATTAGATAATTTCACTATGCAGTTTGGTTGCTGCCGACTGGTCTGGTACCTTGAACACTACAAACGGTAACACGCACATCGGAGTGAGAATGCACAAGTGATAGTCTTGGAGCATGATGTATGGAGCAGGTTTCACGAGCGCTGATCCGCTTTGACACAATCCAATAATGCTGAGTGCTACAAACTATACTTACGTCAGAAAGGATAAATCTAGTTTTATACATCTGGTATTATTGAATGATATCAGAGCGGATTGGCATTCATGAAACCTGTTACATGAAAAATGTAAGAGGTTGTCATACGCCTAGTTAAGGGTAAACTGCAAAGCAACCACAAACAAATTATAATAACTACTTACATAACTGATTCTGATTTTCTTCTGGCACGATGGAACTCCTGAAGTGACCTCTTGGGGTTCCAGTAAATCTGTGCTTGGACAGGATTCAGTCATGCTTTCATCCGTTGAAGAGGTCAAACTTTGGGATGCGGGAGGGCTGACCTCCTATACACAAGTCAAAATTAGAAAAAGGGGCATGTGGGTTTAGAAACAAACACTTTTTTGTGTTCAAACTCAAATATGAAGAAGAAAACTTCAACAGGGCTTTTTCCAAACCACGGCTTAGGCTCCGGCTCCGTTTGATGTTAAAGCAAAATGCACACTGTTCCAAAACTGATGACGGAGCCCAAGCCTAGATTTGGAAAAGGCCCACAGTGTCAACAGGAAACTGGTGCTGATGATGATCCTTATCAAGCACGCTTCACAGTATGTGTAATGTCATCTGAATTTGAATATCATCTGAATTTTGGGCACAATGTTCAAAACACGGATATAAAGCACCGGTTCTCCTTTAGTGCCATACACCTCGGGGTAGAACATTTATATGGTGCTTCTAAAAACCTTCTGCATATTAAACAAACTGTGTAAAAAGATGTCCTATAGGCATGCATTGGTAAGTAAAAAATAGCAAGACAGGTAAAATATAACCATGTACATAAGTTACAAATACATTCAATACTTGCATTTACTTCTCAGTGCAGAAAACTATGGAATCCTATACCGCAGGCTGATGAAAAACTGGTTCCCATGATGGTGATACGACTTTACAGCATGCAGAGGATTAAAGTCGATAAGGTTGACAACAGATGCTACTCCTATTGCTCTTGGGTGTTCAGGTTCAATCTCGTATGCATGAAAGTGCCTACAGTACCCATTCGTCCACCACTTTTCAAATACCAGGGTTACCACATTCTCAGACACAACCACATGGAGGACCTTTCCAAACACAGGATCTCCTTCATCCGTTTTGGACACAACTACCATAACATTTGGCCTATATTTTGTACCATGCACAATACACCAGTTGGCTACGTACACATCATCAAACAGTGCAATATCAAGATTGCGTGAAAGCAAATCGGCAGCTGGAAGGGATGTCAGAAGAACTGATGAGCCAGGTCCCACTTCTACATCTTGTCCATCCATATTATTTTTGGTGATGAGGTTGTAGCACAGGCCGAGTTGGTTTCTGAAGGCGAGTGTTTTTGCAATGTTCTGAAAATTGCACACTATGTGTGACAACCGTTTGGAAAAGTTGTGATTGGCCTCGAAGCGCATTACCCAAAACCGTATCAGAGGCCCCAAGGCCTGCATGGCTGTAGGATAGTGCACCATGAAATGATGTTTTGGCTTCAAGTGTCTTTCACCAAAGAGCTGCAGAAAATGGTTATGATGATCCTTGATTAGGTGCTTCAAGTAGACTGCCTCCCCCTTACTTGTGACTGGAGCAAATATCAAATCCATGCAGTCTAGAAGCATCAATATCAGTTCCCAGTATTCATTCCCTCTGGTACAAGGTCCCCCAACATTACAGTTATGTGTCGCATCAGGCACCACATTTGACCGGCATGCTGACCAGAAGCCCCATCAGGATGAGACAGTGAATGCCGAGTAAGCACAGATGGCTTGTTCTTATCATCTGGTGCCCCGTAGTTAAAACTTGTGATACGCGCGTTCAATGTGTTGAGGCTGAAATGGCCTTGCTGTATCAATTCATGCAACACCAACTTCAACTCTAGAGGGCAAACTCCCTCTAAAAGATCATGCATAACATCGGGTGCACTATTGTTGGTCACATGAAAATGAGCAACCTGGTTCAGAGGGCATGCTGCTTTTATTCCTGTCTGTTGGAGGTTGTTACGATTCAAGTCTTCTTCGTAGTTTTCTTGTACGAATCATCAACTTGTCCTCGACTGTTATTCGTTGAATGTCATTTCGATGCATTCGACACCATCGGCATGGATGGTTAGCTGTGAATCCTTCAGCAAAACCAAACAAGGCATGAATCCCCAGGTTATCTCCAACTACTTGGCCAATACCCACTTTGACATTCCCTTCAAATGTTGTAGTCACTATGTCCATCCCATCGTCTGCCAGTATGTTGAGGTCATTGATAAGTGGTTCGAACACAGCAGCATAGCCGTACAGTTTTGCATCATTAGAATTGAACAACATCAGGAGGTGAATGTTGTCCAATGTCGACCTAAATTTGGGGTGAAGATTTGCCAAAGTGAAATACACTGCACCCAACTTGTGAGTGCCAGCCTTCGGACCAAAGGGATTTACTACTTCAAAATCGTCAATATACAGTATTAGACGGATGACTTGCTGGGAGAAGAATGGGTGGTGTTGAATGAAAGATCCATCATGGAAATCTTCCATGAGGCCATCATCTCGGGGGGTATGTTCTGTGATATTGCGCCAAGAACTACCATTTTCAAGAATGGTTTTCAGGAGAGGCTTGATAGGCACATACTGAAATGACACGGTTCGCATGGCCTGAGTAACATTTCCAGTTGATCGGTTGAGCCTTGGATAATATCCTACAGCCAGAGGGACCTCTTGAGGCTTAACAAACAATGCATACCTCTGAAAGAACTTCTTCCGCTTGAAATCAGTTAACAGATTTTCAAATGGAGAGCTGCAGAAATTGAAGTTGCTCATAAGTGCCTGTACATCCTCACTATCAAGTGGAATACCCCTGGCATCAGCAAAGCGTTCTGTTTTAGAGCGCAAGAAAGCAACAACATCCTCGACAACTTCTGCTGTGTGATTAACTACAGTGTTAACACACGTCTGAGTAACACTGCTGGATGAAAGTAATTTTGCTACCAAGACTGCACATCTGCTTTCAAGTTCCTCCTCATTTAAGTCATCCCACAGTTGTTCATGTATTTCTTGGTCTTCATCTTGACCCTCATCATGATCTCTGCCATTATCATCATCATCACCATAAGCAGCTTCATTTTCATGTACTGCAACAGGTGCATCATGATGCTCCCAAACTCCTCAATGTTATGTATTTCGTGAAACCTTATTAAATGTCGTTTGAAAGTACGCACATGTGTACGAAATGTTCTGAGACAGCCATCTTGTCCACATGTTACAACAGCTGTGAACATCCGTCCATTGACAATACCATGAACATTGGTAAAATGCCATATTAAACTGTCACAATTACCAACCACTAGGTTTCCACACTTATAGCATATGTACCCCATTGTAAAGAGTAACTTGCACCAAATCCTTAAAGTCAAATAAAAAGTAAAGGTGCATGTACCTCTTTATCTTTCTTAAGAGTCTTCAGGCTGGAAAGAAACATCATGCGGGGCCTACATGTGGTATCAACTCTTTAAGCGACTCTGCACACAGATCTAGAAGCATGAATGAATCCTTGTCCACCAGATTTTCTGTAGAAATGATACAAAAATTATTACACCAAATTCAGGAGGTTTTATGACTCATTAATTACAGATTTTATACAAGAGAAACATTAAACTTTCTATACATTTAACATAAGGCCAAGTAAAAAAGTTGATCGTTTCCGCATGCATCCTTTTCTGAAGCCGCATCCTTTTATTTACACTACTTGGGTTATTTTCCTCCAAAAAAAAGACTAGATTTTTCATGTATTTTCGCTACATCTTGGCACCATTCTTTCGATAATCAAATTCATTTCCCGATATGCGGACAGCTACTGGTGTTGTGAGTGGTCTAACGGATTAAACCTTTCCAGAACCGGGAAAACAACCTTGATGTTGTTTTGACACCGTGCTTCCAAATGGCAAGGTGTAAAATAATTTTTAATGCATGCTTACAGAGACTAGTATTAATCATTTTTGCTTAAGTAATTATTGTTCATGGAGTAATTTGAATGCAATAAAGCAAACAAAAACACTTTTCCGGAACTGTGAAAACGACTGTAGAAAATGATTGAATATACATGATAAAGAGTGAAAAAGCGGCTGTCGGACTGCACTCTTTTCCCTTGTATTTTCACAAGCCGAGGATATTCGCCCCACAGCGTGCCACTATGTCAGACCTTTTCTGTCTAGTATTATTATAACTATAGCACTGCCACTGGCTAATTGCCTGTATCTGAGCCATGTAACTAATGAGAAACAGTGAAACAACATAGGCTTTTCCATGTCGTCTAAATCCAAAATGACAAACAGTGTGGTACACAGCACGGCTATGCATAGGTTAAGCTTAATCAGTGAAGAGAGTCCGCTGCTAGACTTTAGCGGCATGGACCACGGTTACATCATGCTTTCTTCTCCTTCAGTGTTGGCATTATAATTATACAGTATTGGTAAATTGTCTGTAGCCTAAAGTAAATAGTTCCGTACTTCATAGGAATCAAGAGATAATGTAATAAAATTAAAAACAACCTGTGAAAATTTGGCTGGAGTTTTCGTCTCACTCAGGGAGACGAAAACTCTTTTAGTTTTGGGGTCGTATTTCACGGGTCCTACTAAAACCGACAACTGACGACAACTCACGACAACTCACAACAACACGTTCTAAATACACTGAAAACTCAAAAATAAAGTTAAACATATATTTATAAGGGACAGTGGCATACATACAGGGTTTCAGTTTTTGAAAAGGTGGTTTTAATTAGCAATAAAATATTATTTTCTTCGCTGCAGTAGTATTGGCCGCCATCTTGCTTGTGCAACGTAGAGGACTGTACCATTATGTGAAAGGGTGAAAGTAAACCAGACTACAAAGCGGGTGACATCATAACGCGGGCTGTGTCCGTGTGCCTGTGTCCTCGGCGCACAAAATTTATTTTCATGTACAATGATTATAATTTTATAATGTTTGTAGTATATATTGTGTCCTGGTATTTTATTTTGTAAAATATTAATATAAAGTGTACTATATTGACCTTGTAAGTTTTAACTATGTTTAGGCTGACTGGTTTAAATAAATTCAATAAATCCAAAATATAGTGAAAATAGTTGTACTTTTTAATCTTTATTCTGCTTGTTTGTATTATTCTCGTGAATGTTTACTGATCTGCGAATAAAATTTGAACAAAATTAAAAGTCATGGTTGTTCTTGTGATGTTTTTGACCTACGGTAACGTAGTTTTCTGACAATGCAGACAGTTACTTGTTGATTGAATAAGAAAACATAAATTTTGTCAAAAGAGTTTTATAAAGTATAGACCAACTATCATGACAGTGTCATTCATACTTATTGGCGAAAATTAATTGCTCAGCAACAACACATATAGGACCCTTTGATTCACCGATAAAGAACTACTTGATCACCACTGGGATGTCAATTATGATTAAGAGCTTCAGAAAACATTTACATTTTCTAAAAAATAATATTAATAAATAAAAAATAAATAAATAAATAAATAAATAAATAAAAAATAAATAAATAAAAATAAATATACAAATAAATATAAATAAATAAATATAAATAAACTTAACATTTTTCCTGGCAGTGACAATACCAGACCTATAATACCCATGGGCCGACAAAAAATGTTCACCCTTTGACATAATGGTACAGTCCTTTTGCGTTGCGCAAGCAAGATGGCGGCCAATACTAACAACACGTTACTGCAGCGAAGAAAATCATTTTTTATTGCTAATTAAAACCACATTTTCAAAAACTGAAATTCTTTATGTATGCCACTGTCTCTTATAAACATATTTAAAACTTTATTTTTGAGTTTTCTGTGCATTTAGAACGTGTTGCCGTGAGTTGTCGTCAGTTGTCGTGAGTTGTCGTGAGTTGTCGTCAGTTGTCGGTTTTTAGTAGGACCGTATTTGACTAATCATTCAAAAATGCTAAAACAACAGGCTGAAATATTTCAATGAAAGTTTGCTACTATCATAAACTTTAACGTTATACTTAGGCCTAGGTCTACCTTGTATTAGTTATGTGAACGTTTCTGTTTTTCGAACTAACCAGTCATGCCAGTAATTCACGTTAGTGTGTAACACGTGGCTAAAGATCCTAAACCATGTTAAAACAAAGTGATGTGTTTGACAAAACTAACACTCAGAAACTTTTATCTCACACTATCTTACCTTCAAAGTTCTCCACGTAGCGTTCCAATCCCCATTCTTTCAACTTTTCAAGAACAAATTCGGACATAATTGAGTGTCGTTTTGACTGTTCAACTTCCACTTCCAGTTCCAGCATCGTAGTTTTCAAGTCAAACGTTTGTGCAACGTCCCGCCAGCGTCCGTACTCGCAGCACAATGGCACTGTGAGGTCACATGATCAAACTTGCCCAATCATCCACGTTAATGCTGCAACCTCCGCTGGTACCCTTGCCACGTATACGCTGCTGCTCAAATGCATTGTGGACCAGTCATGTAATTTGCATGCTATATGGGCCGTTTACGAAACCACGGCTTAGGCTCAGGCTCAGGCTTCGAATACGTCAATGGCTTTGAAGCTGTGTACATTTGGCATGAGGCTTCACGTTGGCTGGCACATTGGAAGCCTGAGCCTGAGCCCAAGCTGTAGTTTCGTAAACGGCCTATGTAAACACAGGGTTCATACTTCATGCGAATGAGAAGCGAAATTTGACGTCACGGGCTGGATACATGGGACGAATGTTTCGCAAGAGTTGAGCACATTTCAACTTGTATTGGGCGAATCATTCGCTGCGAATTTCTTTTGAATATTTATGTTACAGTTTCACAAACTGTAAAGATCTGGTTTTGCTTTGCACTGATGGCTTCCCGTAGTTTTGCCATCCTTGGGTGGCAAAAACTGGGCTGTGACGTCGAAAAAGAAAGGTCCATAATATGCTGCTGCAGTGCCATTTGGGACAGTTTTCGGTGCACAAAATCCCCAATCGTCATGCAAACCATCCCAGGATGCAACGCAGCGTATAGACCATCACTGCATAATTCAGGTCTACACTTTAAAATTACAAAAAGCGGGTCTTTGGACGGCAAGCAACCTCATTTCCCAGTACCGCTACCAAGCAGCGTGTGTAAGCCATAGGTGTAAGCGTACTGCTCGATGCCATGGGGGACGAGGTTGTACCGTAAGTGGATTGAGAACGGAATGGTAATGGTAATGGTATGCCTGTACAGTGTATTTAAAAATAACATACCATTGGTACCATGCATCCATACCATCAAGCTATATTAATTTAAAAGCATAGACCTACTTTATTTCATTTATAATTACAAGAAAAGAAAATGTATATCATTTTAAAAACAAATTTATTTTACCACATATTAATAAATAATGATTACAGCAAAATGGTTGTTAAATGAGGGGGAACTGTGCTTTTCATAAAATTTGACCCGGAATCCTAGGCTAATTTTGACATTATGTACAGTTTACAAATCTGACCAGGAAAAATTTCATCTTGGTGTCACCCGGCATGAAATGACCCACAGGTCTAATTTAACCCGGAACATGACGGTTTAACGATGCCTAATTTGACTTATCCGGGTTAAATTTAACCAAGAAAAGGGTTAACGCTGACCTGTCATGAAATGACCCGGCCGTTCCGGGTCAAGATTAACCCGGAAACGTATTAACTATGGCTGACCCGGCATCTCCGGGTCAAATTTAACCCGGTAAAGGGTTAACGAAGTCTGACCCGGCACCGGGTCAAACACAATGACCCTTTTCCGGGTCATGTTGACCCAGAAAGGGTTAAAAAAAATTGACCCGGTGTCCGGGTCAAAATTCTGACCCGGGACTTTTTAGAGTGTAGATATTGGGAAAAACCAACACGCAAAAGTCTAAGCGTCATAAAATGTTGAAGCGTACTGATTCGGCATAGGATGGGTTCCTGAAAAGTAATTTTTGACTCGCTGCGTCTTACCTCTAAAATATGGACAATTCTGGACCACCACGCGGAACCTTCGTAAAATGTATACTTAAAAATCATTCGGACTAGTGAAAATGCATGCAGAATGTTTCAAATTCAAACGTACTGTTCCGGCCGGCCAGTGAAAAAACTAACGCGAAGCTGAGGTACAGGTTCTGAAAAGAACTTTATCGCACAACTCGTATCTCAACCTTAAGTGAGAAAGGTTCAAGGGAGAACCAATTTCGGGCAACTCGTTTTTCTCTACTGTCGCTAAGTGAGAAATATGGTTCAGGGAGAACCATGGGAACTTCACGGGTTATTCTCAACGTTTCGATTAGCCTGCTCTAATCTTCGTCAGGAGAATGAAGAGGTTTGCAGATGCAGCTCCTTAAGTAGTATTTACTGGGATTATGAAAAAATAAAAAATAAAAAATACACAAAACTCTAGGTGCAGAAAGTTGATGTCGGCAACCTTTTGTAATGGTTTGTTTTCCCCTTAATGAGAGCACGTCAGACAACTTTTCAGCGAGATTGGTACCTTTTCCAACTTCCATTAGCTTTCAGATAATAATTCTTTAATTTTGTAGCGAGGTTATAACAGTGCAACAAGGTCATATCATAGTTACGACCTCGTTGCATACATGGGTTTCACTCAGTGGAACAAGGGCATACCTTTTTACCGAGTTCCAGGATGAACACGCAAAACCTATGGAAGAAGATACGATGTTGTTACACTCAATTGTTTTAATGTATGCAAATTTATGCACTTTTGCACATACGACCTTGTTGCAGTGTTGGAGCAAAGGCTTTGATCCTCAAGGCCAAGGCTTTGACCCTCAAGGCCAAGGCTTTGACCCTCAAGCCTTAAGGCTAAGGCTAAGGCCAAGGCTTAACCCTCAAGGCCAAGGCCAAGGCCAAGGCCAAGGCCCTCTAGTATAAAATTACTACTAATATAAAACATGTCACATCATAACGAATCGCTCAAAGTAAGAATAAAAACTTCACGTACAAATATATTGAGTAGAAGTTCAGGTCTTCGTGGATACCATTTAAATATAACAAAAAGAATGGTTTGCTTCCATATTGATGCACATATAATCAAAACCGAGTATAACAAAAGGGGATCTAAGAATGACTGTTTTTAACTGATGTTAACTCGTTATTATGTAACATGGAAGTAATTTTATTTTCTGGGCCATCATGGTTAGAAATATTAGCATTACCTAAAACAGACCAGCCTATATTCACCCATAATTTGTCAAAAATCTTGGACCAAAATCCACTGAATGGCTTCGAGATTACTTCAGCACCTGTATCAAAGTTCAGAAAATCCCCAAAATATTGAGACATGCTAAAGTAATGGGAATTCTCAAACCGGACAAGGCCACCGAAGACCCGGGCAGCTACCGTCCAATAAGCCTACTGTGCATAATCTACAAAGTGATGGAGAGACTAATATACAATCGTATCCAACCCATTGTGGATCCTCAACTCCCACCTGAGCAGGCCGGCTTCCGTACAGGACGCTGTACAACAGACCAAGTAACACTCCTCACAGAAGACATAGAGGACAACTTCCAAAAAGATCTCAAGAATGGTGCTGTACTGGTCGATCTATCAGCAGCATAATGACACGGTATGGCATAAAGGTCTTGCCCTAAACTACACAAAATCATACCTGATTAGAAACCTTAGTAAACTTTCTCATGACAATGATCACCTGCAGAAGCTTTACAATGACGGTTGGCGAAGAAACCAGTAAAAAATGCTTCCTGAAAAACGGGGTCCCGCAGGGCTCAGTGCTCGCACCGATTTAATTCAACATTTACACTGCTGACCTACCAACCACTGTCTCAAAGAAATACATCTACGCAGATGACAAAGCACTCCTAACCTCTGCCAAAAACTTTAACAAGCTTGAAACAACACTTGGCACTAATATGGAATCCTTAAGCCGTTACTTCAAAAACTGGAGACTCCGACTTAACATCACCAAAACTGTTTAGCAACTAGACTGGCTAACTACAAAATCAAAGTCGTTTGCAATGGCACAACCATCCCGTATGATGATTTCCCCAAGTATCTTTGTGTTACCTTGAACAGATCTGTAACATACAAAAGCCATCTCACACAGCTCGCACAGAAAGCCAACGCTCGCAACTGTCTCATTGGACAACTAGCAGGCCTTTCCTGGGGCGCAGACTACAACGTTCTTCGAATCTCAGCAATAGCTTTAGTATACTCTGTTGCAGAGTACTGTGCACCGGTATGGGCAATGAGCACCCACACCAGCAAGATTGACGTAGCCCTTAACAATACCATGCGCATCATCTCAGGATGTATCAGATCAACTCCCACTCAATACCTTCCAGTAGTCAGTGGAATTGCTCCTTATGAAGTGAGACGACAGCAGCAATACCTTGCTCTTGCGCGACGTGCCGCTGGGTGTGACTTCCATCTGTTGACAAACACCAATCAAAAACCCCCACCACAACTGCGACTGCCATCAAGAAACCCTTTCCATCAACAAGCCCGCAAACTGCTAGAAATTAGCACCGGATCGCCCCCAAAGACTTGGGCACTAAACACGTGGCGGAATATGTGGCAAGAATCAGAATCCAGGACGTGGATATTTAACTACATTTCCTCACCTTCTACCAACCCACCAGGATGCGATCTACATCGCCACTGCTGGGTCAAACTTAACAGACTAAGAACTGGCCATGGCCGATTTGGACATAACAAGCTCCGCATGGGACTAAGTGACAACGCTAAATGTACATGTGGTCATGATGACCAGACTGTACATCACATCATTCATAACTCACGGCCGTTCTCCTTTAAAAAAATAGCGCCCTCTGTTGTTGGAATAGGTCGCGGCATTCGTACGACGAAGAATATGCAAATTAGGCTCGATCAATGGGCGTAATATTAACGTATTTAAAAATATTGATGTTGTTGTTTTTTTGACATGTTTTGATTGGTTAAAGTAAAATATAATCAAGTAAACAATTTTTACGTAGTTGGAAGAAATATAAATATTCATTTCTTACGCAAATTACATTAAAATATATTTGCATGATAACATTTGACCTACGACGAGCCCCGACACGATAAGCGGTTATTTGGCGTCTTGAAACCACGTGTAAAACTTCTCATTATTAAAAGTAATTTTTCATCAGAACTAAAGTTTTGGCTGATACAGTATTTTCAACCACAATCAGATCTCAGATAGTTCCACCAACCACATGAATGACAAGGTAAGGCCAGCGGTAGTTTTGAAAATAAAGTATGTGTTTTGAGGGGAGTTTTTGTTGTTTTCTTTTTCAAGGCATGTCACGTAGCTAGCGACGTACACATGCACAGCGTACATGTACGTACTGTACATGTGGCCCACATGTGGATCTACATACTGTATTATAAATAAACTATTAATGTACAGTATATAGGCCTAGTACATGTACAGAACATGGACATGCGTGTATACAAACATGTACATGTACATGTACATGTACATTGAACCATGGAGGAAATATTAAACATAACTAAGGAACTTGCTCCATGATAATGATATAACTAGTAGTAGTAGGCCTAGTAGTAGTAGTATAGCATAAGCTATCTCCATAAAAACGATATAATATTAATAATATAATATCAAAATAAACTTTTAAAACGTTAGTACTAGTAGTACTTAACGAACGTTAGAATCTAGAAAAGATCACAAGTCACCTCGGAGACCATGTCTTTAACTTCTTGAACTAAGCAGACACAAATTTAATAATTTGACTCAAAACATGGTAACGTAACTTAAAATAATAGAATTTTTCTATAACTTTAGACCTATAATTTATTTTATTTGTTTCCATAAAAACATTTTCAACTTGCAAGCAGTAGGACTAAATCTGAAATTATTGTAGGTGGCTAAAAAAAATTAATTGGCTCAGAGAGTGGATTTCAGGCTCTTTTGACTTCCACGTTGCCTCATGTCATGGGACAGCTAGTTGTTTACATGGGAGAAACAAAATGTGTTGCTATTTATTCATATTTACAATCATGACACGTCATTGCTCTATGCTCACAATAGGTTGAAAGCAAAAGAAGAAAAATAATTGCTTAATAATGTGTGTACCTACTTAACACTATCAAATTATACAAATAAAATAGCAATGACCATGGATGCGGAACATTTCAATAAATACATGTTTGATAAATGCACATATGTATGAACACTTGTCACTTCATGAATGGTCATCATCATGCTTAAAAATATATTATGCTGCCTAATACTGTATACGTACATATGCATTTACTGTTATTATAAGTTACATGTACATGTTGGTCACAATGTTTTTTTTCTTCATGTTTACATTAGGCCTACTGGATCATGTACACGTACATGTACATGATCAAGTCATACAGAACATGTATGCTGGATACATAAAGCAAAACTGTTTTTATTTATTTTTGTTTATATTTATTTTTGTAATTCATGGTATTTTTAATCATTCCTCTTTCTTATGAAACTTTGTGATTGTGTGTTTTGGATTTCAGGAGTGGTGCTAAGATGGTGTCGCTTTACTATTGTAATAAGGCGCTGAAGGGGGTCTTTCATCCCACACACAACTCGGCCAGTACGGTTGAACTCTGTGTGTATGAGCTCACCACCTTGCTCATTAAGAAGGCCAAAACCAACACCAAACCGCTGAAGTTGACCGACTGTATGGTCCTCCAGGAGATGTAGTTTTGGGGTTATTGATGCAGTCGGAAGTTACTTCTGTAGCAGGCCATAAAGCTCTTTATACAGGTGTCTGCAGTGAATAAATCATCAGAACATTAATTTAAAGGTAGGTTTAGTACTGTATACACATGAAATCGTGGTGTCTTGCAATGTAATGAAGTATGGTGTACCTTTCCTTCTTAAAATGGAGTCAAGCATATAGAGGTTTGGTGACAATGTACTCCCTTAAAACTTACACTAATGCACATTGTTAGAATAAGGAAGTGAAGTTTATGGAGAGTATTTAAACTAACTTTCTTACCAATTTTTATTAGGTCATCGTGTTTGATTGGCTTTGAGTGGTTGATTGCGTGATGCACGCCTGCAAACTTCAAGAAGGTTTCACTGAATGTAGCCCCAACTTGAGCAGCATTTCTGACATGTGCCTGATGTTGAGCATCAGGAATGTTATCAGAAGGCATTTCCTGAAGGACCTTACGTGGGGCTGCCGTGAGTGCTTGGATAACATCAACCTAATTGAGGATAAAGTAGTATTATGGTAAGTGTATAAGTTTAAAATTAAATACGTGAACCATGAATATTTGTTTATAAACTTGAATATTACACAATATAACATCAACAAATAATTTGTTTCACCTGGCAACATCTATGGACATGATTGCCCACAAATGACTTCCGTGATAGGCCTGTCGCATAACCTTGAAATCTTGGAGTACATCATCCAAGCAACCAACCACTGGTCCTGTTCCCAGGGAAGTCTCATGTGAATGTTGTCCTACATACATGTAAATATAAATAACATTATTGAAGGGATAAGCTTATTTGAACATGCATCAGATGTAAATTATGATAAATAAATAAACAAATTAAAAACAAAATAAAATGAAAATAAATAGAAATAATACAATACAAAATTGTAAAATAAACTCACCAACTCTTGTAGCTCTTGGCGAAGTGTGAATGCTCTCTTTGCCATGTCTTGAAAGGTTTGGTCTATAGCCTGAAGATTATTCTGCAGTAGATGGAGTGGCAATTCCTCCTCTATCTGATCCAGCTCCTCTTCTTTCTTCTGCTTTTCCTCTTTAAGTGCTATTTGGCGCTTGTACTCGGCATTCACTTGCTGGTCAAAATTACACTCTGGTGAAGCGTCATCATCGTCTTCATCAGTATTTGTCACACACAGCGAGAAGAGCTTCATGTCAAGTTCATGGCATTGTGCTTCCAACATGTCAAATAGCTTCTTAAATATACCCAATGATATGTGCAGGCTAGGTAACACAACCTGATTCACCAAAAGACAAATAACTTCCGTTAGATATGTCTAAATATTCATTTTCTAATAATTATGTTATAATCTTGTATTATATGTAGGCCTACTCTGTTTTTAACACAGTGACTAGTACACAACACCATGTCTGCTTAGAAGAGGATTCAGATGGGAGGGGGAATGTCCAATCTGCACTCAACTATAACAGCTCACCATACGCCCATAAACAGAACTCCTAATAAGAAGCATTGGAACTGGATCTGCACCTAATGTACACTTACCTGGTCAATTGGTAGCATGAGCATTGGCTGTGCAATGACACTATGGGACACATCTTTGGCTCGGGACTTTCTTGAGCCATCAGCACAATATGCAGCGTAGTCCACCTGCATTGAATGAAGGGACCGAGGTGAACAATCCCCCCGCTGTGTATGTGACACTTGCATCTGTTCCCGTGAGGCTAGGCAATACAGGCAGCAATACCGGGCTTCAAAGAATTACAAAAGGTTTGTTACATAATTTATAAGCATTTTACAGAATTGTGATTGATGATTTTGGTTACAATATCTACTGAGTTTGTGTTGAATTAAACCCCATTTCCATAGGTAGCATTTATTTATTTATTTTTACATTGCCTTTTTATACATGTCATGGCAACAAGTGGAAGGCCTGTCCCTCTCCCCCACATGCCTACATAAGCCCCACCTTTGACAAATTTGTTATATCTTCTTAGAAGTTTACAATGTACCATAGAGAAATGTACCTACCATTACAACTGCATATTCCATACATCTTGGTGATGAGCTCGTAATCTCCAAAGAAGAATAGCTAATGGACTTTCCCTGGTTTAAATCACAAAAAGAAACATATTTTATCATTTAACTGCATTCAAAACACTGACACTTTGTTTTTCTGATTTGCATTTATTACGAGTTCAACATAATCTGCTTCACGGGGCATATACCAGTGGTGTTCCCCTACAAATAAACATCCCTGTGCTTCAAGCCAATACAACTATCTGGAAAGATTCATTGCATAGAGTAAGTCATTATTTAAAATAAACTTAGCTTGTACAAAATATTGAGCATAAACATTACAGACTTTGAAACTGTTGACTAATTGATTTTAATGCCGATCTGGGTAAAGTCAGATTATGTCAGTTACGTACTCCAAGTCTGCTTTTGTAGTTCAGCTACTTTCTCCATGATTGGGGGTAGTGTACGATGTAAATTCACAGTTGAGTCAGGTGCCTCGAAACATGTGAATACAACAGTATTTTTCTTAGAGTTGGGATGATGAGTGTTGACTATCTGGTAGCACATCTTGAATGAGTTTCCCCCCTTGTCACCCCCAATCTTCAGCCAGATTTCATTACTTGGAATAACACTGTGCCATGTCAGTGAACCATTTCTGCAAAGTATATATACAAAATCAACAAGTTTTGTTATTCCAACACTGATAAATAATAAGTTCATCAGATAACTAGTGGTCATGCACTAAATAGAAAGTGTTAAAATCAAAAATAAGTTATGTAGCTCAAACAAATATCTGGTAGTAAACAAATATCAATTAGTTTTTGGTATATGTATGTACATGTACTTATGTTGAATTGTTATATTTAATTACAGGCAATCACAAGTATTACACATCAAGTAGTCACTGCATACAAGGAATGAATACTCACATGTCATGCCTATCCAGATAATCAAAGACCATGCTACTTATGTCATTGACAACAACACATGGTACCTGCCGAGTCTCCATCCCATCAAGCCCCTTGGCACTGGAAGATTTGAAGAGGAGAGGAATCAGCTTGCCTACAATGTTATCTTTGAGGAGTGCTGTCTCTTGCTTCCTCATGGAATGCTCTGAAGGAATTGACACTCCCATATTTCCTAGGTATCTGAGTGATAACAATCAAGAATATTTCTTAAAACTGTTCGAATAATTTCTAAGTAAATTGTGAAAGTTGTTCAAATTTGTCATCAGTCCACTACGCTGTGATGTCTTAAGGTATGTCTTTTGAAATATAATTTTAAAAATGTCTTTAATTTGTTGTAAGGAAGCTGTGAATGTATATGTTGAGAGCAATTTAGGGATTTGCACAATCTGCAGATTGCTCTGCTCAATCTATGCATAATCTATAGATCTATAGATTGCACAAAAATCTGCACAATCGATCGCACAACGCAATCTGGGGATTTGCAATTTAGGAATGATTTGCGTTAAATAGATAGGTATAAATGCAATAATTTCATACTAAAAATGTATCATGGCAACCAACACAATTAATGAAATTAGTTTCATTTTCAAAAGTTTTTTTTGGGGGGGGACATAGGCGCCTTGGATAAATCTAGGGCCCACACAAATTTATAGATAAACAAACTAATGCATCACATTTCACCTCCTCCAACTCCCAAAAACAAACTACAGTACATGTACATGTATCCATTCCATATAAATTAATTAAGCATGTAATTTTTTTTATAAATATCACTAAGGCTGTTTAAAGAGCTGCGTTAGTTTTTTGAGGCAATATTTGTAAACAATATTTTCAAATTACCTGCGAAGCTTCCGCAGTTGCTCCCATGCTAGCTGACAATCCCGCATCATAGCTAGAGACAGGTTGGCACTCATACAGCTGTTGTCATCAACACGTGGTTGTGGCTCACTTACAGGCTCATCCAGTTCCTTTGCCTTTGCATGGCTTATGAGTTTAGCATAGGCTGGCTGAGTGAGACAAAAACAATAAACACTTAATAAAAACACATGCCATTTGTCTACCCCCCCCCCGTCCAAAAAAAGAAAAAGAGAATAACATAAACAGGATTCAGTGAATTTAATGTATGAGCTGTAACAAAGTCGATTAAACTTACCCTGCCAAGAGTTTTGAGTCTGACATTCTGGGATTGCTTGAGTTTGAGCCAAGTCCATCTGTCAGCTGCTTCCTCAATCTCTGGAGGGATGGGAGTACCTTTGACATGTTTAGTGGCCATTGACTTAAGCAAACGAGCTGCTTGTGTTGCTTCTGTCTTATAGCTTTCTTGACTTTTATTTGGGGAGGAAGGTGGGTAGTACACAGCTGCTCTAGGTCTGGGGGTTTGTAGGGGGCAAACATGACTTTTCATTGGAACTAATTTTCCAATGGTTCCGCAGTTGGAACAGACTGTTGGGAGTGTTGTTAGTTGAACACGCAGAACCCTTGGGCATAGAGTAACATCTCCAATATAAACTTGTGTGTTACAGATAGGACAGGGCACATTGTTGCTCTGTCTGTACTCAAACCAAGCTAGCAAACAGTCTGCACAAAAATTGTGTTCACATGTTGTTTGAACAGTTGGTAAACCTAAGATACATTGGCATATGGCGCAGATGAAAAGGTTGGCCTCTGCTGCTGAATGTAAAATATCCAAATAATGTGGAACTGGCTCACTGATGTATGGCGGTATATTTAAAGTTAAACAGGGCTGGTCTCAGCGCCAACGCCTTGTGTTCTTGTACAATTAGGAAGGTCCGTAGCCACTCATTTTCCGCTTTATAGGACGGCCCCTTGCGGTGATTTCTGTACAGCTCACATGTGTCACATTTTCCTGTTCGTGAGTGTTTGTCCCAAGTTATTATCGTTGTCTCCTGGGTCCACTTCTTGAATCACTGGCCTCATGTCTCAAAACCTTATGCACCTCAGCACAAATAACGAGGGTGAACCAGGGCATCATCTTGCCATACATTAATCTTAAATGCTCTTTCAGACTCCTTAGTGTATTGTGTACATACTGTAGAACTATTCTTATGTAAAGCTGTTGTTGTTAATCGCCCACACACTCTACACAGTTTATTTAGGGCTTCTTGATGCAAAATGAAACTCATGATTTTATAACATTGTTAAGAAAACAGTTGACTTGATGTGGCCTAACTTTAAATAAAAGGAGAAATATTGAAAACTATACTATACTTGTCTCAAGAGTTATTTATTTTATGTCCACCATGTGCATCCCACACGCAGCTCTGACGATCAGCAATTTTGTAATGCATATTATACACACATCCCATGTGTATGGCGAATTTGTCAATATTTTGCATTTCAAAGTTCGCGCCACTCAGTATGTTTACGCGCGCCACACCGTACACGTACTGTACACACACAAGTAGTACATAGTAGTATCGTATACGATGAATAGCACCACGTACCTACCGTACACGTACATGTACATTGTACATGTACATGTATGTGTGTACTATGTACATAGTACGTCCCTCTCCGCCGCATCTGTAAAAATACAAATTTACGTTGCCTAAAATCTAAAAACCTACCGCTGGCCTTTTATCTAGAGTTTGATGGCAGTTGGGAAATTTATTTATTTATCAGAAATTAAAATACCTATTACGGGTAAACTTTGAGCTTTTTAATATAAGAAAAAACAAATACGGGAATTTCATGACCGTTCCAAACGTTGACGGAAAATATCGTCACACACAGAACGTCAGCAAAACACACATTTCACGGATTATTTTATACAGGCATATTAAATTATGTTTAAAAACATGACAAGTCTCATGTTTGTCACTGATTACATGATTAACAATGATTGTTGTAAAGTAAACTCCTGGTATTGCTGATTTTATTGCCCCTTTTGTATGATTTATTTTCACGGAATTTTCACCGCCATCTTGAATTCAACTTATATGGATGACGTAATGGCTTTGCCGTTATTGGAGATATGAAAACTCGCTCAGACGAATGGGAATGAACTTTTTAACGCTGAGCGTATATAGGGTTGAACGGCCGTGAACTGTATTATTTACAGATGTGATGGAAATTTAACTGAACTCGACCAGTCTGCATTAAACTGGATCCATAACCTAACCTTGTCATGTTAACTTTGTATGAACCATACGATAAATAAATAAATAAAGCAGTCCACAGCACAAATCAGATGATGTTCTATCTACCCCATATAACTGTATGCAAGTTAATTAAGTATAATTATATCTCCCTGGCCCCACAAGTACAAGTATACAGAAAATTATTATAGCTTTGTTTTGGGGGAAGCAGCAAAATGTACTATCATGGTAACAAAATGTGATGCTGTAAAAGTGAAAGTGTGTCAACACACAAATCTAGGGTGTTTTCCCTCCTCCATGGTAAAACATGATTAAATTAGATACTGCAGACTTTGCAGACAGCTGACTCCAAGTTGTATGTTTGTAGAAAAGCAAAATTTCAAACAAATTTACCTGAACAATTCAAAAATCGATGGGCCTTGAAGAGCAAGGCCCTAAAGTTGCAAGGCTTTGACCCTCAAGGCCAAGGCCAAGGCTTTTGCCCTCAAGCCTTAAGGCTAAGGCCAAGGCCCTAAAATCAAGCCTTAAGGCCAAGGCTCAGCATCAAGGCACTACATCACTGCCTTGTTGCATTTTGTAGGCCTACATACGAACTTGTTATTCTGACAGGACGAACCAATGTTGTACCTACCCTTTAAAGGGAGAGTATAGTCACAATCAGAGCAGACATTCAACAGATCAGTAACTGAAAAGTACTGGTTTATTTACCTTATCTTGTGGGGTATTATTTTATACATGGTATAGTCTCAACATTCAAAGGAACTTCCATTCTGCTGTTTCTCACTTTATTGAAATAAAGATATATATGAGAAATTCTCTATTGAGTAGTAATTAGTTCTGAAAAGAAGTTGACTCTGGAAAAAGCTGCTGCTTAAGTAGGCTGCTGGAGGATCATGTGATGACTGGATGCTGGAGGATTAGTGCGTTGAAGCGTGCAGGGGTGAATGTTGGGACTGGGATCTTAGGGGTGGGGGAAGGAGTGTGTGCTCACTGAATTGAATCAGTTGTTAACAGGGGGAAGGAGGGTGATTGACTTAAAATATAGGAGATCCCTCAGTCTGGGGTGGGTTGTGGACTTTGGATATAGAAGATCATTCGGTCCGTAGTACTGGTCGCCAAATCGCTGATGTAGAAACTGAAGGAGGGTGGTTGACTTAGGATATAGGAGATCCCTCAGTCTGGGGTGCCGGTTGTGGACTTTGGATATAGAAGATCCTTCGGTCCGTAGTAGTGGTCGCCAAATATCGCTGATGTAGAAACCGATGTCCTGTGGATGGCCTAGCTCTCTACTGTGTCTGGGGTGCCATGTGTCGATGGGTGTGATTAGTTGAGCTGCCTTCCCTTTAACGTTCAGATAGGGGCACTCGTGCGTAAACTCGTCCGTGCATATGTTATGCATTATCAAACACTACAGTTAATTTCTCACATGGGTACCACGGACGCGGTTGAATTAAGTTTGAATGGTCATTGTTCACCTGCATCCTGTTTTGTCAGGTTTTGACATTGTGAAACACTTTCATTTAAAAAAGAATGTACAGCATTGGTGATATTCGTAAAGCCGATTATAATTATGGGTAGTTTGAATCAAGCCAGGCCTACATTAGATAACCACCCTTTCAGCTTATGATAGGCATTAAACAACATTATGTAGATCCTGATTCAATGAAATTAAAGGGGGACTGTCATGGATTTAAATCAAACAGTTAAATATGTGACCGTTTTATTCTTTTATATCAGTAAAAGATCAATAAAATTTTTGTTTTGTGTTTTTATTGTTTTTGAGTGTTATTTTACCATTGTAAAAATGCCCCCCCCCCCGCTTTTACTAGTTGTTCCCACCCTGCACGGAGGAGCTGTTCGTGACGTCATGTCGGGAAGAGAAATTCGGCTCAAAACTCGGCTCAAAATGATCGCTGCACAAAACTGTGTGAGCCGATGGACCTGACCACTTTACTCTTATCAGTCGAACTTTGCTCGTCCAAATACGGCGATATTTTGGGTCACTTGGGAACACTGAAGGCTAACACCGTCTTTGGTGGTGTTGCTGCATCCTGCAGCAACACATCTTCCCGGCATTTTATTAGTTCCGGAAACAAAAATCACGGAAGAAATGAAATCGACGCTGCGTGTGTGAAACGTATGTATTATGTACATCATGTACACATCGGATCTTCCCGACCTTACGTCAAATATCTTATGCAAATGGAGCAGGGTTGCCTCTCCCAAACACTTCAAACATTGTTTTAAAATACTTGTACTCAGAAATCAATGATTAAATAGACACAGGTGGGTCTCAAAAACAATATTTTATTACAAAACGCCTTAAGTAAAGGATGTCAGTCCCCCTTTAAGTGCAGGTACTTTTAGAAGCCGTTTTAGCACTGTTACTAATGGTGTATAATTGTTTTAAATGTGAATTACTCTGCATGTCTAACTTTCTAACGTTTAATGTTCTGCTTCAGTCCTGTGTCTAGGTACAAAATCATTAACCTTCACGTTTTCTTCATTTTGTTTTAATTTTAATTTCACGTGCAATTTTGACAAACAATGCATTTATTGTGAATTCATGAAATAAATGCTTCTAATTCTATCAATAAACAAAGTAAGGCTTCCCCAAACTCTCTTGACTCACCGGTAGGCCTAGCGAGGAACACCACACTGATCATGAACAGCACCATAATGTTCCCGGACTTATCTCTCAAGACGACTAAGAGTGTGTTCAACACACACAAATCAATGAAGAATAATGGGTTCCTGTGTCATACAGAGACGGTTTCCATTAGGCAAAAAAAAACCAAAAAGGTTGAGTTGAGGGGTCGGTCGGTCGGGATTTTTTTCTTTAATTTTTTTTCTCCTTGACTGTCATTTTAAGATTGAAATGCATTGAAACTGAAACCACATACCATGTTTTTCAAAGACAATGATCTAGCAGTATGCACAGGTACCTAAAGAATAAAAAGACATCACACTTTCAACTTTATAATAATCTTTCAACAACTTTATTTCAACATTTCATACACTTGTTTCTAGCACTTTTGTTCTTAACAACTTTATTCATCCCATTGGTTGACATATGATATTAAGACATTTGTATACCTATCAGCAAGGAATTTTGCTTCAGAATAAAAGTAGGCCTATCCCAAGCATTTTTGTTGTACTTTTCGCTGTGATTGACACAGCAAATTCATCCATATTGCGTGCAATGCTCAACATGCAACATGTGAGTGGCCATTTGATTTGAAAACGTGTAGATCGAGTCGCAATCGTTGACACACGTACAGTGCGGTGAGCCAGTGCACAACGTGTGAGGGCCATTTGATTTGAAAACGGTCGTGTAGATTGAGTCGCAATCGTTGACATACAAAACAGTGCGCGAAGCCAGTGGAAAACATGTGAGGGCCATTCGATTGGAAAACGTGTAGATTTGAGTCGCAATCGTTGGCACACAGTGTGTGCGAAGGCAGTGCACCATGTGAGGGCCGGGGCCATTCAATTTGAAAACATGTAGATTGAGTCTTGGGTACCGGTAAATTTGAAGTGGAAAATTTCACAAATCAAACGTATTATGTTTTATACACAGAAAATTGGTAAGTTTCATTAATAAATAGGCCTATGAATGACGGAAAAAAAACCGACCCGAGATTTCAGCACTTTTGGGTCGGTCGGTGGAGGGCAACTCAACCTTTTGTTTTTTGACCTTAAACCTGAGCTAAGGTTTGGACCAATAATTAGGAGCGCATTCACGTTTGCCAGTCGCAGTCCGTTTCATTTCCTCCTCATCACGTGATGCTCCGCTAGTCGCTTTCATTATTATTATAATTCCTTACCATTGTGCTAAAATTCACGGTACATGTTATTACTGTTGTATGACGGACAAGTTTTGCTGCGCATTCACCTGGATTTCAAAACCCTTACTAAATTAGGATAATTTTCACTCAAAACAAGCCGGAGCGAAATAACAAAAAAAAAGTATTTCCAGGCGTCGTCATTTGTTTGTTTATTTTATTTTAGCGTTCAGTCTTTACAGTCAGTTGTCTGGCCACAAACAATGAGGAGCACCAAACTAATCATGATTGGCCTTTCATATCTTTGTGTACTCCGTCTCATTTTCAGTGTCTTGCTCCACTACATTTTTGTTTTGTTTTTATAATTACCTACCAGTGTTTCAAAAATCAAGAAAATGTTATTACTTTTGAAAACCCTTACTAAATTTTGATAATTGCCACAAATGCAAAGATCGAAACACCACAAAAGTTTTTCCATTTGTCGTTTAGTTTATTTTAGCGTTCTCTTTTTCATTCAGTAAGTTGGCCTTGCATTTTAAAATGCCTTACGTTCCCTTTTCAAGTCAGTTAGCACCATATTATTAAATCAATTTCTGTTCCCTTTTCAAAAGCTGTTCCAGACGGGAAAGTCCCAAGAAAAGTCCTGGCTTTGTTGAAAGTATCTAACAATTGTTCCCGTACGGAAAGGACCTTGCCTGCAATAGATGAATGGTGATCGACCAGTAGCCTTGACGCCCGTACCCACGAAGTACATAAAAAGAGTCGCTTGAATAGACTAAAAGGCGTTTAATTTAATGTAAACACAGAACTAACATGAAAGGCTCTTTTAAAGGAATTGTACACTATTGGTAAAACGTCTGTGAATACATAAATACTTCATCGGAGATGTTGGGATGTGGTTTGACAAAGGTAAATAATCGAGAAAATGAATAGCGGGCCTGGGTCTCCCTTTGGTCTTGAGGGCAACTTAAGCCCCCCCGAACCTCCTGGATGTTTAATTTTGGAAGATTTATAAACTCTCCACATGCCCACAAACACGAAACTAGAGGTTTGGATACAATACAGGACACTTCTCTCTTGCCTTGGTGGCTACTTCTCTTCTTTCAAGAAAATTATGAGGCAAAGGGAGATTTGTAAAAAAATCCTGAGAAATTACAGGCCTGAGATGTAACTTGTGAAAATAAATATTCAGCTTATATAACGGTGTCATTAACGAGAATATACATGTAGAGAAAATACAATCAGAATTGTTTGCATTCGTTCTCAGGATTAGATTACAATTGAGTAATTTTGTAATCATCCATTTAATTTCCCCAAGTCTGTCAAACAGTCATGTTATCAGTAAGGTTATGGACTGCCCCTTCCCTTTGGAATATGCTTCCACAAAGTTTAAGACTGTGTGACAATTTTAATTCTTTCAAAAAACTTTTGAAAACTCACCTTTTTGTGCAAGCTTATAATGAATGTTAATTTTGTGCATTTTGTTTCATGTATTTATCTTTGTTTATCTAATGTTCCATATCTTTGTGTCTTTTTCATTATCACCAGCGCCTCGGATTAGGTTTCTAGATAGATGGCGCTTTATAAGTTTCATTATTATTATTTATTATTAGGACAATAGTTTACATAACTTGATGATCATAAAATAAAATTAAGTTTTTACGAATTGACATTTTTATTGAAAGTACCCTCTGTCATCATAGGAAAACAATTCGTGTGTCACATGATATTCGCTAATTTTACTGTAAAGTCAAGCAAACAAGGAAAGACTATGCGACGGCCGCAAAGGTATTAGCCCGTGATAACAATGAACTTGCCCATAGCAACCTTCCAGCTGCATGGTACCTAGGCAATCTACTTTCAACGTACAGCGAAATATTTATTATGATCTACCTCGAACCGAGTAAGATTTTCATAAAAAACGTGTACGAGGATAAAGTCTGTAGGTGTTATAAAACAAATATTGACTGCTTTCATTTGTGGTGATCCCCGGAGCGTTCTATTTTAGAACGCTCCAGGGATCACCTCGGCAGGCTAGTTTTACTATCTTACACACGAAGCATGCATAGGGACGATTGGGCGTAGTTTGGATCATTGGATCAACATCTTCTCCAATACTTTCGAACAGCATCGATCACGAATAGGTATAGACCACTGATCTAACTGCATAATATACGTACAACCCCAGAGAGAGAGAGTCTGATAAACAAACCCCCAAAATTACGGTCAAAAACCTCCTCTTTCATGTTGACTAACTCCAACTCTTTGGTAAGAACGTCCAGCTATTTTTAAACATCAGGAATGGCGTAATATTCGGAAGGAGGCGAGTTTTTTTTCTGGTTCTCATTTATTTTTTTAATTTATTTTTTTATATAATCACATCAATAATGCCTTAGTGGAGACCAGTGCAGGAATGCTGATGTACAGAAATAGACAAAAAGAAGTGGAGCTTGCTGAGAAATCTGCTGCCGTTCAAAGACAGCTTCATTTACAAGAAGCCGAACAAGAGATTATACGTGTTCAGGGGCAGACAGCTTGTTTGAGGTGAAGACAACACATACAAGAAGCGAGATCAAACTGCGTTTATGCTACAAAAAACACTGGGAAGGAAACCACTGCAAGTTGTTGGCGCTATTGATGACAGTATCGATGAAATGTGGGAGAGGCTGGATGAAGTTCACGGAGATACAATCACAATGGCCGATACCATAATAAAAGCACGAGACCACTGAATGATGGAGACGATAGCAAATTTGTTGAATTTGTGGACGTCATCGAAAGGGGTCACAAAGATCTTGCAAAGATGGAATGGAAAAAGAAATGTCAAACACCAGAGTCATCAGTGACACTGAACGGAGACTCCCACTTTCATCAGAAGGGAGTGGTGAAGATCCCTGTATGATAGAAAGACAGAGATTGATAGATCCAATAGATATTCTGTTCTTCTAGAATTTCTTATTAAGGCAAAGAAAAGTTTAGAATAAGAGACATCAGAGACCAGAGTAGTAGTGGAGCTCCCTGAGCCACCGTCAACATGGTGTCAACAATGGCCCAAAAAGGTGCCTCGTCCACGATGCTGACTGTTGAAGCTATATCAGAATATTCCCTGTTGAGAGAGCCCCGGCTGGCGAAGGAAAAGGGCGCATACTTCTGTTGTCTTGACAATGGCCACAGATCGGTGGACTGCAACAGGAAGAAGAGATGTGGCATTGTTGGCTACACTCGTCTACATCATCACACTCTGCATGACAATTCCCCAAAAGATGACAATTCCCCAAAAGATGACAATTCCCCAGAATGAGCCAACTCCTGTTTGGCTAGCGCAACTGCTGTGAACAGCCACACCCTCTCATCTTCGAAGAATAACCAGGCGTGCCTCCTTCAGCTCATAAAGATAAAGATTGGATCCAATCATATTAACGTTTTATGCAACAGGTGTGCCACATCATCCCTTGTAACAAACACCGCAGCGAAGGTAGCACATTTGAAGGGCACCCCCATCAGAGTATCAGTAACAAAGGTGTGCAGATTGACGGAAGAGATTGACAGCTTCCGCTACACGGTGCCACTTATGGACAGCCAAGAGTTTGGCCTATGGTCTTCTGATATTAAGGGCATAGAAGTGAAGCATGTTTTAAAGCTTTTCAAGGGTGTAACTGCTGAAGAGCTTAGAACGACCACCTGGCGAAGTGGACATACTTGTGGACTATGACTATGCCGAAAATCACCCTGTTCGATTGGAGGCTATAAATCATCTATTGGTGCTTGAAAACAGATTTGGAAGATGATTGGGTGGTACACATACAGCCATCAGAGGACAGAGCAGATCATCACTGTGAATGCCCCATTGTGGGAAATGCCCCATTGGATCAAAGAACTATGCCCTGATACACGAGCGAGAACTTGCACTGAACAGAGCAGTTGACTGATTTTGACCTAATAGCTACTTGCCACTAAAGCGCAGCTATACAGTATGAGGGTTAAAGTACTTCATGTTAACTTGAGCAGCTCACGCGTATCTTCCCTGCCCACTCAGGTGGTTGATGTGCATAGTTGGCCCTCTCCGCAGCCTCTTGTTTCTCAAATGGATTTTGGAAAACGTTCAGTAAGAACTTCACCCGTGAGTAATCGCCGTTTTCTGCCTTCTCGATTGCTTCCTGGGCCATCCAATTACGGAGGATGTATCTAGGATTTACAGCTGTGAAAAATAATAATAATAATAAGTTAGAACGCCTCTAAACCTTCGGTGATTATCCATAATCATCACTTAATTTTATAATATTATTTTACAAATTACTTCATTTTAGGATGGTAACAGTACAAACCATCTGGAGAAGTGATTCCGTTATTTTCCAAGAAAACATAAATGCAAAATCAAATCTGAATAGGTCTGTAGCCAGAAAATTGCCAAGGGGAAAACGAAAGTAGCACCTGGAAATGTTGCTTCTTGGAATATATTTCGATTAAAGAATTTAATAATAATAATAATAACTGGATTTATAGAGCGCCAAATTGCCAAAGGATACAAGGTGCTTTTACATTATTATCCCTGGTCATTGGGCCAATATCAATCCTTGAACTTTCTCAGCTTCCAGCCCCGAGCTACCATAGCGCATCAGAAGCTTTTTCAACCACAATATGAATCACTACCCTCACAGGTGCCCATTTTATAATATACTCCTGGGTGAAGAGGAGTACTGTACAGTGAAATGTCTTGCTCAAGGACACAAGTACCATGGTCGCGGCCAGATTTCGAACCCATCATAACACAAATCTGATGTGCTAGACTGCTCGGCCATGGCACCCCATGATCATCAGGCAAACAAATTTCACATTGGAATGTGGTATTTTGAGGCATGAAAGAAATTGAAAAGTCAAAGATAAACAAAAATATCTGAACTATCAGGTACCATTCATATGACTTTCTCGACTCTCTGGCTTAGCCTCTTCTCCAGCACTGCCTGCACGAGCTGCGTAGACTTGAATCCAGTCTTGGAACCTATTGTGCTGTTGTAGTTCCTTCAATGCCCACAGGGAATCAGGGACCTTGTTCATTGAGAGCTCACTAATGGAGAGCGCCCCCAACTGGCGAAATGTCATTGTGAAATCTGCGCGGGTGTCCTGCATAAGCTGTTGGTGTGAATGAAGTCAGAATTTAACCAGCTTAGAAGTCCCATGCATTACTCAATGACCAGGGGTTGTAAATTATTAATGTACCACTTAAAACAACAATATCCAGAAATGACTGGGAAAATAGCTAACAAACAATGGAGACTAAGACCAGCACCAATCAGAATTGTTATGAATAATTAGTAAAAACAAAGTGTTTACCTTTAAGAGCAAACCCACGATGTATTCATCTTCCTTTTTGGCTCCTTCCAGTCCAAGTTTCCTGCGGAATATTTCCATGAAGCGGCTCTTGTAGATGCCTGAATACCCTTCAAGAATCTGAAGTAGTCTGCAAAAACAGATTAAATTTATCGCCAAAACTTAAAAGTAAGACTAATTGCGGTGACACCATGTGAAATGCTCAATTGAGTAGTAATTAGTTCTGAAAAGAACTGGAGGTACAACTCGACGTTTCGATCAGTATGCTCTGATCGTCCTCAGGATGATCAGAGCAAATCAGAGCAATTACTACTCAATTGAGCATTTCACATGGTGTCACCGCAATTAGTCTTACTTATCCTCCTCACCATGCAAAGCTACAAGTTTTACCTAAAACTTAAAAGGACGGTTCAACATTGGTAATGTCGGCAACACGACTTCTCTTAGTGTTCCGACTTTCTTTGAATCAAGAATACATCAAACAACCACTTAAATCTTTGAAAGTTTCAGTTAAATGAAGATCCTATGTTTGATGACCCGAGTAGAAATGGGTACCGGTAATAACTGGGGTAGTCACCTACATCATCCCTTCCAGGAGGAATAGAAATATTCTCAGTTATTTCATGCCAACCAACACATAATGAAAAGGTAGGATTCTACATGTGTAAAGGTATGTTTACATATAGAGCCAAAATAGAGCCAACATTTGTAGGATGTACTTTTCAGTCTGGTACTTGGACGGTAGTAATATTGAATACCTAATGTTTTTCTATGAAAATAGGAATTTACATGGGCGGGGGGGGGGGGGGGAACCTTGGTGGATGCAACCTTCTTAATAATAATAATATTTCATTTTTATATAGTGCATTTCACTTTTATATAGTCCTGATACACTTTACATTGTTTCCCCTGGTCACTGTAATCTTTCTCAGCTCCCTGTGGAGTATGCAGGCTGTTATGTGCACGTTTCAATCACATGGGTGTTCTCGCTTACCACCAAATCAAAGAATCAATCACACTTATTATGGGACATTTCACTCACTGTTTAGCCTGTTGCTTATCAACCAATGGCAGCAATGCCAGCCTGAGCTTATCCAAGTTGAAGTGACCAACGTCAGGCTGTTTCTCATAGCTGTATCTGGCTTCGTCGTCGGACGTATTGGGGACAAACTCTGGGACGTAGGCATCCAGGAAGCCAAAGGGACCGTAGTCAATGGTTAGGGAGAGAAGACTGAAGTTGTCTGTGTTCATAACTCCTGAAATAAAAGATAGATAGATAGAAAGATAATGGTTTATTGCATTCTACTAGTTCGCCGCCAGCGGTGGAATTGACAGAACAGTAACATTTTTACAAATTCAAGTACCATTGGAAAATATTAATAATTTGCATCGAAAAATAAATAACCAAGTTATAAATACATGTACATTAGGCACTAATGTACATGTATAAGGAAAAAAATGTTTAAAAAGTGTTATGTACATCCAGAAAAAAATAATACGTTCATTAAATGAGGTGAGGACATAAAAACAATGGGAGTAAAATTGGCTGTATTTGGGAATGAAGGTAGGTTGTTATGGATAAAGGGAATCATGGTGGGAGAGGACAGGTGGAAGAGGACAGATGGTAGGGATAGGGTAGGGATTTATTGAAATAAAAACGAATACTAAAATCATTAAAAACGGTAACGTTTACAATGGTGGTGCTGCCACGGTAAAGGGCGCCCTCTTTTTTGTTGTTGTTTAAAAAACAATTTTTTTTTAGTAGAGATTGGTGAGCAGGATTGCTATTACAGGCCTGGAATTTCATTCTTGTAGGGGCATGGCCACATTTCCTGAGTAAAGGCCCCATCCATTAAAAAAAGCAGAATGTCTATGGGAACAATTGTAAGGGGCACCAAGGCCAAGACCAGGGCAATGGAGACCATGGCAATGGAGACCAGGGCAATGGAGACCAGGGCAATGGAGACCAGGGCAATGGAGACCAGGGCAATGGAGACCAGGGCAATGGAGGCCAGGGCAATGGAGACCATGGCAATGGAGACCATGGCAATGGAGACCAGGGCAATGGAGACCAGGGCAATGGAGGCCAGGGCAATGGAGACCAGGGCAATGGAGACCAGGGCAATGGAGACCAGGGCAATGGAGACCAGGGCAATGGAGACCAGGGCAATGGAGGCCATGGCCTCTGTGGCCTTGAAAATTCCAGGCCTACTATTAGCTGAACACTGCATTTACTATACATAATAATAATAATAATGTGGACTTATATAGCGCACGCATCCACCAAACTGGTGCTCAAGGTGCATTATATTATTACCCCTGCTCATCAGGCTCATAAATCATTCCTGAAACCATCTCAGCTCCCTGAGGAGTATACAGCTCAATTGCTGCCATTACAGCACATATAGGGCTAATCAAACACAACAACCAACTCTGCCCTCACAGGTAGCACCAATACAAAGTGGGTGAAAGGGAACTGTGTATTTGTATTTCAAAACGATCTTTATGGGAATGGAAACGGCAACCCACCGGTGGAAGTTTCAGCTTTGGGCAAGTTTGGTGGCAAACTATTGTTATCTTTAAAGTTTGCACTTTGATTCAAACAGTCGATTAATTTGAACCAGCCTTCAGGGTATGCTTGCCGAGATGATCTCATGTTTTTTTCCACTGAGATTTGAAACCTATGCAAATCACAGCAGTGAACCATTGACAATTGTTTTTTCACTATGGTCATTTGAGCATTAAACCCAGTCCATTTACACTTTTGAAAAAATGTATCCATACTTTATAAGAATCAACATATTCATATAAAAACCAACCTGTGAAAGATTTTGCTTGTTTCATTGTGTCCCTTATGGTTAAAAGTTAAAAATGCATTCATATTTTCTTCACGTTTTTACCATGAGCAAATCCGACTGACATCCACTTTGCAATCATATCAGCAGTCTGAGAAACCACTTCAGCAAAGAATGCCAGATAGCGGTCACCGTCTTGACTGTCTACCTGTGGGAAGTGATTCTGGATCACAAAATCTGTCAGCTTTCTGGACAAATGAGAATCAATTAAAGTGAAAAAATTATTGAGCTGTTTATTGGCTGTGGTCATGGCCTGAAGAGGGTGCTATGTACACAAATTTGATATCAGGGCATTGTGCAATGAAAACCCTTGTATGAGTGAAATAAGTTTGAATCTGCAAATACATACATTTAAGAGTTTTTGACCCAGTAATCAGTAGGTGACTTGACTTGACCCGACTCTGACTCAAGTCACCTTTTACTGTGACTAGACAGACATGTTTCTTCATCCACGGGCTTTGCATTTGGGAACTACAACAATATTCTTGCTCAGGCAAAATCACAGATTGCTATAAAACAAGGTTGCAACAACATACAGTCAAACTTTGAATTAACTCAGAATGAAATTTTGCATTCATTAAACAGAAAACATAAATTGTTCATACCTTAGCAGGGAAATCTCTTTATTCGCAGTTAAGATCTCTAGGGACCCGATACGAAACCAGGACGGAGCCAACCTTAAGACAACCGTTGCTTTCTCTTGCTGTGGGTGACCGTCATAGAACTGATCTCTCCACACAGGATCCAAACTGACTGAAAGACTGACACAGGACAAGAACTTAATGTGACTAGACAACAGATTGTGGGCATGTATGTGGACAGTTATCATTGGTTTCATTGCCGTCTACTGCACAAGTTTGACTAGCCTGCTCTGTACTAGTTGGAATGGATTAAACCTGTTTCCAAAATGAGAAATGCAACCAAGATTCCACTTTTTTAGAATCAAGTACCCACAAAAAGAAATTCCTGCTTCTGAAGAGCTGATTCTGTTTATCTGTGGTCTTTTAATAGGAAACATGAAGTCAGCCGTCTACAGTCTTTGGACTAACAAAGTCAAACCAGGGCTTGTACAAAAGAATACTTTGTGCAAAAACGATTTGAAATAGAAATCATGAGTTCTATTTCAAATTTTCCCCCAAATCCAATCTTTCTGGAATCACCCAAGTCTTCTACATGTAAATACGTACCTTAGAGCTCTTGATGTTGGAATACCTAAGTGATACATGGCCTCAGAACACAGGAACTCCCTGACAGATGATCTGAGGACTGCTCTACCATCACCGCGTCTTGAGTATGGCGTCAGCCCAGAGCCTTTCAGTTGAAGTTCCCATCTCTCCCCATTCCTGTTGGAAATACACAATGCATACAGATAGGACCCATGACTCAGATCTGAGTCTGACTCAAGTTATGTTTTTAGTTACTCAGACTTAGTCACAATGTACAATAACTTGGCCTTGGACTCCCCACTTGTTTGAAATTTGTGACAGACTTTTTTGAAAATTTATCATGATTGTATGATAGCAAAAAAATATGGCTGGATCTAATTTTTTTTTTTACCATTTTGTTATAACGATATATGTAACTATAAATATTGCAGCACCCGCTGCTATATAGGATTCTAGCCAGCCAGTCAACATCAGGCAAGCTCGGTGGTCGAGAGGTTAAGACGTCTGCACTAGTAAGCAGGAGGTCGTGGGTTCGAATTCCGCCCGAGTCGCCTGTGTAGTATTTTCCACAGACACTCGAAAAGCACTGAGTATACAGTGCTATACACACGTCGGTGTAGGGCAAAATTAAATCAATTGATACATGTAACATTGGATTTGGCATGATTTTCAAGGTGGAAATATGAAACTGTAAACACAGCAATTTGTTTGGAAGAAGTATCAACCTATTTTGCTTTGCATTGTTTTGACAAAATAAATTATTAAAGGGGCAATATCGTCACGACAACAGGACATGGAATCAGAGTGTTAGTTTTAGACTCAGTGACTGAAACTAATATCCCACATGATAAAGTCACATTACCGAATGCTGCTGTATAAATGAGCCAGTATAATTTTCAGTCACTGTGGAAATCTTAAACTAGGACACTGATTCCATGCCCTGTTGACAGTCTGCTCTGATCTTGACGATATCGCCCTTTTAATAATATTAGCCTCACCTGTTGATGTATTCACCAAGCATCACTGCTCTGCCATCACCCAGCTGGCCTGACCAACTTCCAAACTGGTATGGAGGAATGGCAGGGGACAAAAATTCAACAAAACATGGGATAAATCAACAGCAAGGATACAAATTTCCAACACAACCATTAAACAAATTTTACAATAATTGCACCAACTCTATTCTCAACAAATTTTACATTCCTTGGCAATGCTATGGTAACTGACGTTACAAATCTAGGATATTTGTGTAACTAAAACTAGGCAGCTTAATTGTTAAGGCAGGCTAATAATTACAGTGCATTTATTTTACCATTTATACTATATAGGTTCTCTATTTATTAAAAATTTCATCATTTATTTTTCATAAAATTTAACCCCTCTGATTCTGAGATATTTGTTATTTATTATAAAATGTTATCATTGAATTTATTTTCACCCTCAAATGGCAGATTACAAAAGCAGTTGTGACACTTTTTTGACATGCCCAAATAACTGAAACTGGTCATGACATGGGTATATTTCTGTTTTACCTGGTGGCCTCCATAGCGATGAGCAAGTGGCACAGAGCCAGGCAAGAATGTGTTCCCACTGACAAAGGCTTTGAAGAATTCTGAGCTGCAAGCACTGGGAGCGAGATCTAAGATGTCACTGGATACTGTTTCTGACAAAGCAACGAGATGCGTTGCTGTTTTCAACGGAATTGGAAACACTTTTGAAAACACAGCATTCTTCACTTGACGAACGTAGTTTTCTTCAGTTTTGTCCAGAGGGAATGTTTCTGTACATGTTGTAAGAAGAATAAGTAATGGAACAAACTCTAGAGGCATTATTATAACATTTCTGTTTAGTGAGCATGTCTTACAAAATTATTAAAATTAAATGTAGTTTATGGATTTTCTTTTTTCAATTTTAACGTTGTCGTTAGTTAATTAAATTCAATGTTGTTATTGTTTTCTTCAAAACTAAATTAAGATAAAAAGCTGAAACAGAAATTACATTCTTTTTAACTGTAAAGTGCTACAGACTAAACAACAAACATTTTCTAAACTTGAGCACTGAAAATTAACCTTTATAAATTAAAGGTACTGTTAAGTGTAACAAAACTTTTTACCAATAAGAAGCTGTCTTTCATCAAAGCGCCAATCATCGAATGTTGCGACAAGTGGGAACTTCTGATTGGCTCTGCCTTTTCCATTCCTTGACCTTGCAGACGTTTCACTTGCGCATGCAGACGTTTCACTTGCGCATGCAGACGACGAACTTGTTTTTGATGAAGTCTTTAATTCAGAATCCTTTCCTGAATACTTTTCCCTTTCATGAGAATACTCTTCATGGTCACAATCCTCACGTTGGCAATAAATAACCGAAAACGTAAGAATTAGGCCTACAAACAAAACACAAGTTTGATTAGTGCCCAGAAACGTTACGCTCATGGGCGCGGCCATTTTGAGGTTACCTGACTAAGCTCTAGTATAATTCTTAATTATTTCCGAAGTCCAGATACAATACATCATCGCATACAATGACGTTATGTGTTGATTGAGGGCAGTACATAACAGGGCCTCATCGATCGATCACGGTCAGTCTCGAGATATAACCAGTGTCAGGCCTACTCTATGGGGTGGAAACTGGTACAAACCCGTGCCAAGAAGGCCAGTGTAATTCATGTAGGCCTACCCAGCTTAAACAAAAATACAAAAATAAACCAACGTTCTGGAGCAACTAATGCTTCCCCTCAAATTCCTTGATCGGTCTCCTGTAAAACTCACAATCTTCAGAGCTATGGAAGTGTTTTAAGAAACATGATTTTTGCAGACTCATTGTTAACGCGACTTCTGTTTATTATTTCATAGAACTGTGTAGCCTATTTATCCGTGAGTCAAAGTCTTTTGTTGTACTTGTTCTGCACACGTAATATTGAACCTTCAGTGGTTAGATCGATATGATGACCTGTACAATAAACCTGGACTGACTGCTGGGACGTGCTAGCAGCGGGGTCAAAGGTTTTATCTGACACTCTGTGATTTTGTGCTTACACAATGTCCTTATTCCATACAGCATAAGCCTGGCCTATAGCTGCTGCGCTGGTGCATGGCGAACGCGTGTCGCAAACAGTAACTTCGAACGTAAGTATTATGACACACGAGGTAAAACTTGTAGCTTTGCATGGTGAAGAGGATAAGTAAGACTAATTGCAGTGACACCATGTGAAATTCTCTATTGAGTAGTAATTAGTTCTGGAAAGAACTGGAGGTTACAACTCGACGTTTCGATCAGTATGCTCGTAATCTCCAGTTCTTCTCATGAGACATTACAATAAGTTAACGGACATCTCTCATACAAACACCAGCGTTGAAATACGCACTGCATTACGCACACAGACAAGTATAGACCAAATGCATATACCCTCTATTTTATGAAACCCATGCTCCCAAAAGAAACAGGTACTGGACATAGTAACTGTACCACATGCAAATTTAGTTTGTCTACTTGCTGTAGAAACCCAATATTTCTGCTTTTGGAAAATTTGTACATATGTAGGCCTACCTATCGAATTCAAAACGACAACTTTTGCACTTCAGCACTGACCTCGTCACGCACGACCATTAACAATACACGTGTTCGCGGTGGTAAGACGCTCCCTACGTGGCCTCCAGTGGGCGGTCTATTTGCTGTTCACTACTAGCACTCATGTAGTTCATTCATAAAGTAACTGCACAGTTAGTTGCTGTAGACCATAATGAATATTCAAACAAAGTTTTAATGAAATTTACAAAATTTTACTGTATGTACCTATGTAATATTCATATTTATTTATTTATTTTATTTATTTATTTATTTGGACTTACACTTTTACAACAGTGTCACTCGGCCAAAAGGCGGTGCGTCCGACACACATACACATAAATAATACAAAATACATTTAAAAGCAAATTAACAAGATACAAAAATGTGTGATGATACACTCTCAGCTTTGACGTCGTAGGTATTGTCCAGAACAAGGGATGCACGCGCGACACCAAATCTGAGGGTGTACCATCAATCATATAGCTATCAATGATCATTGGAACCCAAGTTGATTTAAAATGAGTTCTAGAAAATATAGTAAAAATATAAAACATATACAAACATAATTACAGCAACGAAGTATGCAAGAAGAGATTATTTACATTGTAGTCCGAATAATATCGACTGCATTCTAATGACACAGTCGTGCGCCGCGTGCAATCTTGACGGTACTGCATGCTGATTGGCTAATCGACGCGTGGAGGTCACCGGTTCACTGCGTGATCATTAAATGAATATTCATTACTTCCCAAACCACCGCGCGTTGTAATTAGCTTATGTAAATAAGTGATGATGTCATATAGCTCATTAAAGTTTGTCACTGAGCCCGTGCTTACTTATTGTAATGAACTAATTACTACTCAATAGAGACGTTTACATGGTGTCACCGCAATTAGTCTTACTTATATGACGCACTATATCAGTCATCCAAGGAAGAGATAGATCCAGTGAGCCCACTTTCGGGTTCTGCAAGTACATGGGGTGGGCGGCGTTGGAGGTATACCGTTTACGTTCGTCAGCGAAGATGTGGGCCTACTACAGGGGGAAATACAAGTATACTCCACCAATTGTTGGACTATATTCCTCCTATACTTCCGTACAAGGAATACATATATGAATTGCCCCTGTGCTTGAAGCCAAAATCTACAAGACACTTTTATGTAAGTCATGATTATTATGTCCGGAGAGAAAGGAAGAAAATTTTGTTTTATAATAAATTTGTTTAATGGAATGATTGTATTGAAGTTTGAGCATGATAAGATCCCTAACGGCTAATGGTTTATTATATAGGGGCTTATATTGCATGACGAAATCACGGTCACATTAATATCCGTCGAGATATAATACTTGGATGATACAAGCTAATCTGATGCAGGGGCAGATATAGTGTGGCAA
This sequence comes from Zoroaster sp. YZ-2022, assembly GCA_029582265.1. Lineage (NCBI taxonomy): Eukaryota > Metazoa > Echinodermata > Asteroidea > Forcipulatida > Zoroasteridae > Zoroaster > Zoroaster sp. YZ-2022. The sequence continues at coordinate 29,608,113 of CM055826.1, read as the reverse complement.
AAAGGGGCGGGACCAGCATGCACGAAAAGGGGGGACTCATGAAATCATAATAGTAAATACATGAAAGGGCTGGGCACATGCCCCTCCTTTGAACGAGTAATCATTTAAAATCTGACACGGGTCATCACCGAACAAAGTCTCTTGTATGAAGTCTAATCACGGAGGAAGGAAAACATGCAGCAACCATAGAGCTACAAAACCTGTAAAATAACGTTGGCCAATTTAATGTGCTTAGCCGAGCCTCGAGGTCCTGATCACGTCATCATGAGCAGCGTCTTTAGCCCGATACCTGGCCCTCTCGAGGTGGTGGGAAAGGGGGGAGAGGGAGAGAGAGAGAGAGACCCAAAAAGAAGGAAGATTCGTCGGTCAGGGAATTCAAGTTAACAGTGTCGTGTTAGGTTGGCAATGGAACAGCGTGAATTATTCATTAGTTCAAAAATTATATTAGTTTTCAAAAGCGAAAAGGGTCCATGGAAACCCCGCGTTGGAAGACATAAAAACTTTATGAAATTCCCAGTGAAACTAAATTATTTTTAGGGAAATTGATACCATCATTAGTTGCTTTAAAACATGTATTAGTATAATTACATTAGAATTCGACTCGCGATAAAATAAAACAGTAAAAATGCATTCAGAACTTAGGAAAGAGTAGGCCTACTCTTGGTTATTTGGTTATTTTGGATTTACCAATTGGCCTAATAATAATAATAATAATAATAATAATAATAATAATAATAATAATAATAATAATAATAATAATAATAATAATAATAATAATAATAATAATAATAATAATAATAATAATAATAATAATAATAATAATAATAATAATAATAATAATAATAATAATAATAATAATAATAATAATGTGGACTTATATAGCGCACGTATCCACAAAAACTGGTGCATGCTCAAGGCGCATAATATTATTACCCCTGCTCATCAGGCTCATAAATCATTCCTGAAACCATCTCAGTTCCGTGGGGAGTATACAGCTCAATTGCTGCCATTACAGCGCATATAGGGCTAATCAAACACAACAACCAACTCTGCCCTCACAGGTACCTATTTACCCCTGGGTGGAGAGAAGCAATAATGGTAAAGTGTCTTGCTCAAGGACACAAGCATGATGGTCGCGGTTGGGATTCGAACCCACATTCTGACGATTCAGCCATCAGAACACAAATCCGATGCACTAAACCGCTCAACCATGGCTCCCCTAAAGGTTATCTTGAATACGGACAATGATCGAAATAGAATCTTCAGATCCGAGTGTGCTCTCTGCAGTGGCGTAGAAAGTCGGGGGGGGGGTAGGGGAAAAAGTGCCTTCACAGAAATTTTCAGGGATAAAATGGGGACGGCAAAAATTTGGCAAAAGACAAGACAAACTGAAACAGAAAAAAAATAACCATTTATTTATACTCGGTACTTGTTTTTATACCACGGTGTGATCTGCTTCTCATTATTTTATATTGTGGAAGGTGTGATGATATCATGAAAGATCAGATCAGTACAAGTGTTCAGCGGCGTAGCCACGGGGGCCTGGGGGGGGGGGACGTGCCCCCCACAAATTTCCAGTGCCCCCCCCAGGTGCCCCCCCACGAAAAATCCTCATAGTGCCCTCAAAAACAGAAAAGGGAAAGAAAAGAAGAAAAAAAACATACCCCTTAGGCCCCCACTGAAAAGCAATTCCCCCTGTGCCCCCCCCCCCACTGAAAAAGTCCTGGCTACGCCGCTGCAAGTGTTACCTTAAAATGGGGACAAAAAATGCTTTGCCCCCCCCCCCCCACACTAAGAAGGTTGGCTACGCGCCTGGCTCTCTGCTTATACTATGGTTATTTATGGACCCTGAACCATGAAGGATACACAATGACACAACACTGTAAAATTTAGGTTGATGAATTGAGACAGACCCCATCACGCCGAATACGCCCATTAGGGATCACGTCAAATTTTTTATTGCAATCACCTCTCTTAGGAGAAGGTGCCATGAGGTGCATATTGTAGGCAACAATCATTTTTTGGGGGAGAGAAAGGGAACTTTAAATTGAAAGAATTGGTCCCCATGGTGTCCTGATGAAGAGTATTTCCGTCCAATCTGACTGGGATCAAATTTTGCGACTGCGTATAGTCTGACGCTAAATGTCGAGACATCGTGAAAATTTACATTTACTGTGCACGTCTCTTTAGGGCTACCATGGATTCCGGATTTGAAATTATTAGTCATGACTTTAGACAGATCACATGATTTTGTTGCTATGACCTTTGAAACGACTCTCACGTCGGCCCATATTACCAGACACTCCGTACATATTTATTTAAACTTACACAAGTTATTTGTATTGTCTGGAACTGGGCAGTCATTATTCAAAGGAATCTAGTTCATTTGATTTTCCGGAGCGGGCCTTATGACACAAAAGTACCCTACAAACTTATCAAAAGGTAATTTAACAAAGGTACGCACATTGCTTTTAAAACCTAAAATTTCATATTAATTGTGATTCTTCTTGTGGAAAGTATTCCTCATCAACCTCGACCATGGGTTGGAAATTAGCGGTCGGCGTGATACTCCTCGGGGTCCTGATGGCTTACATGAGCGGCGTCTTCAGCCCGTCTCCAGGCCCTCCCGAAGTGGGAGATGGTTGGTGGGGACGAGGAGAGAGACCTAAGAAGAAGGAAGATTCGTCAATCAGGGAATTCAATACATCAATGTCGGATGAGGTCCTATCGGATTTGAAAGGTGTGTATGAAATGTTGTTTGCAAATATTCATGTTTCATCATGCAAATATCCATGCAAATATCCACGCAAATATCCATGGACAGTTTAAACAAAACCGAAGGGGGTAGGCGTGAACAATTTCCTCCGATAAAAACACCCCAGGCAAAACAAAACAAAATAAAATAAAAACACGCCTTCGATGGTTTGATTTGGTGTTTCTCCTCTAAATAAAAATTAATAACAATGGGAATTTATAAAGTGCATGTATCCACCAAAAATAGCACTCAAGGCGCTAATACAAAGCAAAACTATAGAATTAACAAACCAACTAAATAAAAAAAACATACAAGGTTAATGAATATAGGAAATACATAAAATACTGATTGGAAGATGTTTCTAAATGTCTCTAAAGGCTCTAAATGCTCATTGAGAAAGAATTGGGGGGGGGGGGACCACAACCTCACATCCCCTTTGGCTACGGCCCTGAAAGTTTGAAAAGAGAAGACAGGTCTTTGTCATCAGTCAGAGGCGCTTTGACTAAGTTGCTGAGCCAAAACAACATGGTCAGAGGAGGTTGATGGTTTACGGGCATTTTACTCGTTGTTTTTTCCAGATCGTTTGAAGAAGACACGATGGTTTGAAAGTGTGGAAGGAACCAAGTTTCACTATGGCATTAATCCGGAATACATGAAGAAGATGACGGAATACTGGCTGAATATATACGAGTAGGTTTTCATGAATCATTTTTAATTTGTATACTTCCGACAGCCATGAAGTAGAAATAATGTCCCTTGTTTACCGCATTTTTTGATCACCGGGGGGCTAATTCCGCCCAAGGGATCACCGAAGGGCTAATTCAGCCGAATGGATCACCGAATCCTATATTAATCTTTGCTCAGCAATAAAATATTGAGTTTTTTTTCTCTCTAATCACCGATAAACAGTTGGCGTAAACAAGAGAAGCTTCTCAACCAGTATAAGCATTTTAAGACCAACATTGAGGGAATAGACATCCATTTCGTGCGGGCCACGCCAGAGCTGAAACCCGGACAGAAGGCCAAGCCGATTATGATGGTGCACGGCTGGCCGGGGTCCTTCTTCGAGTTCAGTAAGGTATGCCAGAAAGAATAATAATAATTATTATACCACGCATAGGGCCTATGCAAACAAACGGATCCTATCTCTTCTCGTGAACTTGAAAAAAGAATATGAATAGGCTATAAGCATTATATTTGTTACTGTGTAAAATGTTGCTAATATTCACGTAACTCTCACTCACTTTAACACAAAACACATGGTACATAAATTGTACGCACCTTGACCTTGATTCACATTCATTTGAAAATGCTTGAACAATTTAATTAATGTTTTGCTTGAGGAGTTCGTACAAACCCCGCAGCTCACATGCCTCTTTTTTTTTCTACAAAAGAAACTTTCATATTTTCACGCACCGTCTTTCATAAATAAATGCATTTTTACTCAATATCAAACACACTTTAATTCATATTCACGCTGCCACTGTCACCTACAATTTTTTAAAGATTATCTTTTATTTCCAGATAATTCCCATGTTAGTGGACCCCACCCATCATGGTGGGAGGGAGGGGGACACGTTCGAAGTCATCTGCCCGTCTCTTCCTGGCTATGGCTTCTCGGAGGCAGCACATAAACAAGGTTGGTATACGTTCTCCTGAAGACGATCAGAGCATACTGATCGAAACGTCGAGTTGTAACCAACCAGTTCTTTTCAGAACTAATTGCTATTCAAAAGAGAATTTCTACATGGTGTCACGGCAAACAGTCTTATAATTTTCACCATGCAATGCTGCACGTCCGTGTTGTCCCTATAAAAAAAAAAACTAGGAAACGGCCAAAACTGTGTATGCCTTTAGATAGCCTTTAGTCAAGGCGTACGCGGCATTCCGGAACATCACGCCCGAAAACTCTGAAACTCTGAAACTCTGAAATCGATAGTGTGAGGGAGGGGAGGTGGCTCCGTGACCCTGTACATCTTACCCTGCATGTTGATACATCAGGAATACTTTATACACTGATAACATTAACATGGATTATCCACTTTGTGCTTAATAGGTTTGAATGCCAAGGAAACGGGACGTATCTTTCACAAGCTGATGACGCGCCTAGGGTTTGACAGTTACTACGTGCAGGGTGGTGACTGGGGAGCCATGGTGGTAGACCAAATGGCCGGCATGTTCCCAAGGTAATCAGATCTAAAATGAAAGGGGACGCTTTACCTTACCTTTGTACCTCGTGGTTTGTCAGTAGTTTAGGCTGGATGATGATGGTAAAACCCAAATGTAACCGCTCCAAACCAGCGTGGAAGGTGAAGACTTATTCGTTTTGACGTACATAATGGTTTATGAAGGGGGGCGCGCCTCTCCGAAACGTATGAAGATAACACTGTTGCAGACGTCTTACCTCCCAACCACTGATAACTTGCTAGATAACGACAGGCCGACTAGAGTCCTAGCAGTGATGTAGCTCAGTATAATAATAATCTTTTGAGTGTCTGCAGATACAAAAACAGATAGGCCACTTAGGCGGGACTCGAACCCATATAACATGCTTTGGGATCGACGTTTTATCCCTCTACAATCTTGCCCAATGACGGCAGGTTGGCAGACACTCCAAAACAATAAGTATAAACAGTGTTGATATTCGTCGGTGACGGGCATAAATCATAACCTATAAATATGGATCAATATCCCGATGCATTATTGTACCCTCTGCTATAATATAGGACTTAAACTGGTCTTTTGTCATCGGGTAAGCTTGCTGGTTGAGAGTTTAAGTATTTCTACTAGTAAAGCAAGAGGTTGTGGATTCGAGTCCCGCCCGAGTAGTCTGAGTTATGTCGATGATGAAGGGCATCAATATTCAAATATTCAATTAATCAAACATCAAATATTTTATTGTGTAATGTTTTTTGTTCATTGGTTCTATACATTTATAGTCACATCCGAGGCATGCACACCAACTTCATAACTTCGCGGCCACGACTGAGTCAAATTATACTGGGGAAGCTGTTCCCGTCGCTCATGCTGGATGACGTGGCGTACGCCAAATCTTTACCGAGCTGGGATAGCATAGTCTTCATGCTGCAGGAATGTGGCTACATGCATATACAGGCCACTAAGCCGGACACTGTTGGTATGATAGGCTAGATCGTTTACATTAAATGCGCCTCCTATTGATGTTATATGTATTGTGGCAGGCAACATTCGTGCTAGACTGGTCCCCTGTCTTTATCCTCAAGGATAAAGACAGGCTCCTGGCGTACCATTCAAGGGATTTCATTGGATGTGTTGAAGATCTGACGTCACGCTTTGAGCCTCGCGGTGCTTGCTACCACTTAATGTCAAAGTTGAATCTCGGGGAAAACATGGCGGCCGTGGCCAGTATCTGCGTAATTCACGATCCTCAAAGCGTGGCGTCAGATCTTCAGGATACATTTCATGCTAGACCGTAGGCCCCTGTCTTTATTATATCAAGGATATCGATTAATAATAATAATAATAATAATAATAATAATAATAATAATAATAATAATAATAATAATAATAATAATAATAATAATAATAATAATAATAATAATAATAATAATAATAATAATAATAATAATGTAGACTTATATAGCGCACGTATCCACCAAACTGGTGCTCAAGGCGCATTATATTATTACCCCTGCTCACCAGGTTCATAAATCATTCCTGAAACCATCTCAGCTCCCTGGGGAGTATACAGCTCAATTGCTGCCATTACAGCGCATATAGGGCTAATCAAACACAACAACCAACTATGCCCTCACAGGTAACCATTTACCCCTGGGTGGAGAGAAGCAATTATGGTAAAGTGTCTTTTTCAAGGACGTAAGCACCCTGGTCGCGGCTGGGATACGTTGTGCCAACGATCTGCTGTCATACTTCGAGGCTCGCGCGGAAATCAAATGTAACGCAACTGTGCGCGCGCGTACCTGCCATCGGCCAGATAAATTGCAGGAGATAATGGACGTCCATCATCACGCGCGCAAAGTTGAATCTCCCCCAAACTGAGAGGGCGATATCTGGCGTCATTCACGAGCCTCGAAGCGTGACGTCAGGTCTTCAGGCTACAGTCGTGTGTTTCTATGTAGGCTTATTATTTTTCAATATTGTACTCATATGACATTCCATTGAATTTAACAGTGAGTTGGGTTTTGGATATAATGGCTATAGTCTTTATAAATGTTTGCAGACATCCATTAATCCCTTAAGGTGCTTTTTTGGTTAAAAAAATCAGTAATGTCATGTGTTACAGTCATCATCTATTCATGAATAGTAGGATTCAGGGCAATAGCGGATCAAGGATTTTAGCCAATGGGGGAACTTTAATTGTCTCGAGAAAATAGTGAAAATGCATTCAGAATTGACATATTCATTATAATGTTGAATTTTCATCTAATTAAGTCAAACATTCAGTTTTGAAATGATATGGCATTTATGGTGATTTAAAGTGGCTTTAATATTTGAGTTCTTATCATTTCATGGAAAAATTTAAGCATACGGGCTAAAATGACATTTTTACCTGCAGGCCACGCCCTCACCGACTCTCCTGTCGGGCTAGCAGCGTACATCATAGAGAAGTTTTCAACATGGACCAATATCGATTGGATTGACTTAGATGACGGTGGACTGGACGGATATTGGTCAAAGGACGACCTGCTGACTAACGTGATGATCTATTGGATGTCGGGATGTATTACGTCATCGATGCGCATGTATAAGGAGACAATCCCAAAGTCTACTGAGCTTGAAAAGTGCGTTTTTATTTTGGGGTTATTTTTGGCCTTATTTTGAAATTTTAATTGCAAAGAATTTGGCTGATACGGAATTTGAACCTGTGACCTCTCGATTACCTTACAAGTGTTTTATTTACCAGTTTATATTCAAGCCCGATGCTAGTGGTTTACTATAGCCCGATATTAGGAGTTTACTAGACCGATATTAGGAGTTCACTCCAATGTTAGGGCTTACTAGCCCGATGTAAATACAAATATATCGAACAAGACAGTGAGACGGCCAACTATAGTGACTATAGCTTAGTCAGTATAGCACTGGAACGGTAGTCCGGAGGAAGGTTCGATTTCCATTTCAGTTCGAATCCCTTTCAGTATAAAATATTTTCAACAAAACAAGAAGATTTATGTTCCAGCCAAGTTTCCTTGTAGTTTATTTTGATAATTCCAATCTTTTCTTTTAGATTCATAAACACGGTACCAGTCGGTTTGGCAGATCTTCCACACGAGCTAATCAGAGCCCAAAAGAGCTGGGCGGCGAACCACTTCACCGATATAGTCTCGTACAAAACGTACCCGCGGGGCGGACATTTTGCAGCCCTGGAGGTGCCGGAACTACTTGCAGAAGACATCCGGCAGTTTGTGGAAAGAGTGGAGCTACGTTAATAAAATAAAACTCCTTAATGTTGGATTTTAAAAGTACCGGGTCCAATTTCATAGAGCTGCTTTAAAGCAGCTGATTTTTTCTTCTTTTTATAGCGCTGCTAACCGATAAGGATAGAAAAATGCATGATAACTTGCCGGCTATTACTACCAGCAGAAACAGTTCATTTCACGCATAATTTATATGCACCTCGCCAATTTGTCTTGCTATCCCGTCAGACTCATCTACGTCTAGCTGTTTTTTCTGCTATTGTTAGCAGAAAACTGTGCTTACCGGTAAGCAGCGTTACGAAATTGGCCCCTGTAGTCGTCTTTCATGGAAAATATAAGCACCGATCTGATTGGACCCTTAACCTGTTTGTTAAGTTTTTGTTATAATAATAATAATAATAATAATAACAATAATAATAATAATAATAATAATAAAGATTTTTAGCGCGCACATATCCACCCTGCTGGGCGCTCAAGGCGCGGAAACAAAGAAAAACATGAATACAAACAATATACAATGATAGCATAGGGGAAAAAAATAATAAAAATTATGTACCGAGATACATGTACCTACAATGCTATTACAAATATACATCATCTTTGAAGAGTTGTGACATAAGATGAGTTTTAAGCATCGACTTAAATCTGGTTATACTATGACAAGATTTGAGTTTAGTTGGAAGATGATTCCAGAGTCTCGAAGCTGCGACAGAAAACGACCTATCACGCCAGTTCCGTTTTGAAGTTGGTTCCTTTAGGAGTGACATGTTGCTGGAGCGCAAATTGCGTGATGGAGTGTAGACTTTAAGCAGTTCAGAAATATAAATTGGAGCTATGTTATTAAAAGATTTGTGAACAATTAGCATAAGTTTAAAAACAATTCTCTGTGAAACAGGAAGCCAGTGCCGTTCTTTCAAGATTGGCGTGATATGGCATGACTTTCTGGACAAAGTCACAACACGAGCTGCTGTGTTTTGTATGTGCTGAAGACGAGATATTTGATTCTGCGCGAGGGAGACCGTAAAGGAGAGCATTCCCGTTATCGAGCCGTGATGTGACAAACGCATGTATAATTTGTTCAGCAGCACTTTTATTCAAGTATTTCCTAATTCGGCTTATATTTCTGATATGAAATGATGATATGCGAACAATGTTGGAGATATGTGGTTTTAAAGTCATTGTCGAATCAAATATAACACCCAAATTACGTGCTTGTAATGAGGGGGTTATCTGCGAGTCACCAATTGTAATAAATGGAAGAGAAACTTTAGACAATTGCTGACGTGATCCAAATAGAACAAATTCTGTTTTTTCATCGTTCAATTTCAGGAAGTTTTGTCTCATCGAACTTCGAATCTCTTGAATACATTTCTCCAGTGTTTTAATGCAGGAAACGACGCATGAGTCCTACTTAATTGAAAGTAAATCATAAGTAAATATTCTCAATCAAACAATCTGTTACAATTGCATACATTGAAACCCATTGCATTTTAATTCCCTACCGTCGATATCCCCCCCCCACCATCCAATCAAAGACTTGGTTTAGTTGTCGTCAATATTAAAGTTAGAATCTAATTGTGATATCTTTCAAAACAGACAACCGAGGATGATCGATGACGAAATAAACTGCCAGACAATTGTCTTTCAGTAATTTTAAAGTAACGTAAAGCTTGTAAACAATTTAATTAATTTAATTTAATTTAATTTAATCATTCTATGAGGAATGTGTGAATCAAGTGGCACAATAAAATAAATACAGCATGTCACATGTATATAATTATGATCATGACTATCTTTATCGGTTACGGTAAAACCAACTAGGTTAAATCTCAACTATCGCTAAGTGGGATGGTGCTTCTGATAAGAACCGTATAGGTCTCTGCTGAACTGGAAATTAATGAAGACCTGGATTAAATAAAACATTTTGACGGACCTTTTTTTTTAATATTCGAAGAGAAAGAGTAGCTTTGAAGATCTTCCCAAAGGAATGTATGGCATTGAGGAGTGTCGTGGGCGAGCGGTCTAGCTTACCGGACTCAAGTTCTGGTGTTAGCAGCAGAATGTGGGTTCGAAACCCGGCCGTGACACTTGTGTCCTTGAGAAAGGCACTTAACCATAATTGCTTCTCTCCACCCAGGGGTTAAATGGGTACCTGTGAGGGCAGAGGAGGTTGATTAGCCCTATATGCGCTGTAATGGCAGCAATTGAGCTGTATACTCCCCAGGGAGCTGAGATGGTTTCAGGAATGATTTATGAGCCTTATGAGCCTTATGAGCATGGGTAATAATATAATGCGCCTTGAGCACCACTCAGTTGGTGGATACGTGCGCTATATAAGTCCACACATTATTATTATTATTATTATTGATATTATTGCTATTTTCTAAGCACGGTTTGGGTTATGAGATATTGAACGAGAAACCAACATATACTGGAACAAAAGCTTAATTGAAGTCTGGTCACCGACTTAGACCTGCCCCAATGAAAAAAGTTTATTCAACTTCGTGAAGTAAACCATTTATTTACTAGATGTGTTTGTGGAAAAACACAAGCTGCTCTGGCCATTACTAACGATGACGTCATCGGTCAGGTGACCATGTTTAAATTTCTAAGACAGTTCGAATTAACTTACATGCTTATTTTTTAAAAAATGTACTGGAAAATTAAGCAAAGTATCGAACATCCATCTTTAACTCAGATGTGCATGGTATCGAATCAAAATAACCTTTGATCGGATGATATTGCAGATTGCATTGAACAAACGCCAGCATTGAACAAATACCATCATGTAAAGTAGTTTATATTTAGTTATTGCATCGCCGTCTGGGCGATAACATTGAATAATACATAGACCTATTCATGCCTGTCATCCAGACTAAACTGCAAATTACACACATAATTCTGTACAATATGTACAGTACGTGATAACCTTTATACGAGTGATTATTCATGTTCATAAGGCGGTTGAGGGTTCCCAGTGACGTCGGCCAGCTGTACCATCCTCATTGGCTGTATAGCGAACGTGCTGGCACCCATAGCTCCGTGGTAAGCAACTATGGGAGCTTTGTATTTATATGTGAATAGAAACATGTTTTCATAAAAAAAAACATTCTTTTGGGGATCGGGAGCACCGGATGGTTAGCCTTTAGTCAAGGCGCACGTGGAGCTGGAGGGATCCATGCACGAAAAATTAACCAATATAAATCGAACTGGCTTCGCTATCAAGTGTACTGATCTTTTTCATGCGTGGTATTATTTGTGCTTGGTGTAATACCATCCGGATTGCCATGTTCGACTTGACTGAAGGCTATACATGAGTCTATGGAAGAGTACAAAAGCCGGGCTGAAAGGGTTCAAACAACTTTTGCTTCAACTTTTACCAAAACATATTCTCAAAAGCACGCATCCGTAAAACCATTGAAATTAAATAAAATGTGACCCAATTTCAAAATATGAGTTTGAAGGAGACACAGCTTTACCTTTGTGTAACTAGTCCTAAAATGCGGAATTTTCCCCCACCCGTGGACTATTCTACCAGGCTCCATTTCCCCGAAAATCCTGCTGCCACGAAGTGCCCCCCCACTACTGAATTAATCATATAGCCTGCCGATTTGCCACTTTTAATTAATGATCAGTTCGCCAGGCTAACCTCAACAAGGGCTTTGACCCTTCCATGGATAACAGCTCGCACGGGTTTTTATTTGCTGTTGCGGGGCAGGACTGGGGTCGATGAGGCCTCTTCATATTAAATATAGTGGCCAGTGTCAGCGGCTCGAACGGATACCTGGTCATAGCACTTTTGTTGAGCTGATGACAACGGTATGTACTCATGGATATTGTCCTCTTGTAACGTATGGGAAATTCTGACAGGTTTCCTCAGATCAATAATTCGGAGGGAAAAGCCCATAGTACCGTAGTTGTAACCTCGCAACACATACATATCTCTTGATTATTGAGTGTGAGTGAATTTACAGACATTTTACCAAAAGTGTATACTGGCTAAATAAAGTGTAAGTAAAGACTGTTTGCAGTGACATCAACTCGCCTCCTGGCAAACTCGCCCCTTACAATCTCGCCCCTTACAAACTCGCCCCTCACAAAGTCGCCCCTGACAATTTTTTGACGCATCTCACTCTAGACTGGTTTAATATAATTTAACAAAAATAAATATTCTATGAAATAATTCAACAGTTACAACTAACCAGGGGGCGAGTTGACTGGCGTGCAATCATGTAACAATCTCTTTGAGTAGTAAATAATAACTCGACATTTTGATCAGTATGCTCTGATCATCTTCAGTCTTTACTTCAAGAAACCACTCAACAAATAAAGTGAGGATGAGAGAGCGCTATATTTAACCAGTAAATTAAATAGTTAGCTGAGATGTCAGTGTCGATATTGTACTTAACGTTATCGAAGACTGTTCTTTGTTGATACATTTGCAGATCGATTGTGACTGTCTCTTGTGTAAAAAAGAAGTCCTGATTAACCTTGACCATGGGATGGAAATTAGCGGTCAGCGCACTTCTCCTTGGGGTCCTGATCGCATACATGAGCGGCGTCTTCAGCCCGTCTCCAGGCCCTCCCGAGGTGGGAGATGGTTGGTGGGGACGAGGAGAGAGACCTAAGAAGAATGAAGATTCGTCGATCAGGGAATTCAATATATCAATGACGGATGAGGACTTGGCAGATTTGGAAGGTGCGTGATCACTTAATTTTAAGATTCTTTCAACACAGGTATGCTCTCGAATTATGTTTTTATGTCTCGTCCATACGGAAAAAGTGTGTTTGCATGCGGATTTTTTATTTTATTTTATTTTTATTTATTTTTAAAAATGTTTTATCTCAACAAGGTTTTAAACGGAAACGGTTGGTTCTTCTACGGTGGTCATACCATTTCAATATTGATTTTAGTGTGCGGGGCCCAAGTGTTTATATTTTTTCTATTGTTAGTGTGTGAATGTGGGTTATGTTTTATTTAAAGGCTGGGTCTGATCAGACTGTCCAGATGTCAGCATACAACCAAACGTGTCCTGCTACTGCCGTTTTTTGTTAAATCAACTTTTCTGTGCCCAAACAAGCTTTTCCGCAAACAAACAAACAAATAAACTTTTCCGTTAAAAAAACTTGTCTTGCACACAAATTAATAACCTGTCGGACACATTTCAGTCAGCCTACAAACCATTTCATGGAACGGAAACTGCTCTTCTTCGCGTCAACAATGACATTTTATCTGCTATGGATGAGGGGAAAATCACTGCATTAGTTTTGTTAGACTTAAGCGCCGCTTTTGACACGGTCGATCATAAAATCCTTCTCTCCTGCCTTCAATATCATCTTGGAATACATGACACAGCCCTGGATTGGTGTAAGTCCTACCTTTTAAATAGGCCTCAGCATGTTTGTATTGGTAACGCTATCTCCGAGCCTGTTATTCTTGACTATTCTGTACCCCAAGGCTCTGTGCTCAGCCCACAGTGGTTTACTGTTTATACCTTTCCAGTTCGTGATATCATTTTGAAGTATAATTTAAATTACCATGTTTACGCTGATGACACGCAGCTTTACATTACTTTTAAATCTTCTCAAGAACCTGCCGATTCCTGCATTAAAACACTGGAGAAATGTATTGAAGAGATTCGAAGTTGGATGAGACAAAACTTCCTGAAACTGAACGATGAAAAAACAGAATTTGTTCTATTTGGATCACGTCAGCAATTGTCTAAAGTTTCTCTTCCATTTATTACAATTGGTGACTCGCAGATAACCCCCTCATTACATGCACGTAATTTGGGTGTTATATTTGACTCGACAATGACTTTAAAACCACATATCTCCAACATTGTTCGCATATCATCATTTCATATCAGAAATATAAGCCGAATTATACATGCGTTTGTCACATCACGGCTCAATAACGGGAATGCTCTCCTTTACGGTCTCCCGCAGAATAAAATATCTCGTCTTCAGCACATACAAAACACAGCAGCTCGTGCTGTGACTTTGTCCAGAAAGTCATGCCATATCACGCCAATCTTGAAAGAACTGCACTGGCTTCCTGTTTCACAGAGAATTGTTTTTAAACTTATGCTAATTGTTCACAAATCTTTTAATAACATTGCTCCAATTTATATTTCTGAACTGCTTAAAGTCTACACTCCATCACGCAATTTGCGCTCCAGCAATATGTCACTCCTAAAGGAACCAACTTCAAAACGGAACTGGGGTGATAGGTCGTTTTCTGTCGCAGCTCCGAGACTCTGGAATCATCTTCCAACTAAACTCAAATCTTGTCATAGTATAACCAGATTTAAGTCGATGCTTAAAACTCATCTTATGTCACAACTCTTCAAAGATGATGTATATTTGTAATTGCATTGTAGGTACATGTATCTTGGTACATAATTTTTTCCCCTATGCTATCATTGTATATTGTTTGTATTCATGTTTTTTATTTGTTTCCGCGCCTTGAGCGCCCAGCAGGGTGGATATGTGCGCGCTAAAAATCTTTATTATTATTATTATTATTATTATTATAAATTAGCATTTACGTGGAAATTAGAAAAGAGCACTCTTTTCACAATTCGAATTCGAATTTATTATTTTTGTTTTTATTACATCAGAATGTTTTTTAGGAAAGAATAATATCACCATCGGCTTTTCTCAAAATATAAACATTCGATCATTTTGTTATAGTTGAAATACATTCCCTTACATTTAAAGGATTGTTATTAGTTTTACATATTTTACCTTCAGGTCGTTTGAGGAATACCAGATGGTTTGAAAGTGTGGAAGGAACCAAATTTCACTATGGCATTAAACCGGAATACATGAAGAAGATGACGGAATACTGGCTGAATACATATGAGTAGGTTTTTTACGTGCTTTTATGTTTAATACACCTATCATGGTGTGGTGCTAACGTACCATAACATGCGAGGGCTGAGCTACAAGAGTGTGCTCTATACAAGCTGATGTCATGCGTCATGTTTTCCTTTTATGAAACAGCTGGCGTAAACAAGAGAAGCTTCTCAACCAGTATACAAATTTTAAGACCAACATTGAGGGAATAGACATCCATTTCGTGCGGGCCACACCTGAGCTGAAACCCGGACAGAAGGCCAAGCCGATCATGATGGTGCACGGCTGGCCGGGATCCTTCTACGAGTTCAGTAAGGTATTGAGAACATTCCATGCAGAATAACAATAACATTTTATGACAAATAATGATTAGTTATGACAAACCATAATGATCCCAAGATAAATATGTATGTAATATTATGATTTACTGCCAGATAATTCCGATGTTAATCGACCCCACCCGTCATGGTGGGGTGGATACGGACGTATTTGAAGTCATCTGCCCGTCTCTTCCTGGCTATGGCTTCTCAGAGGCAGCTCACAAACAAGGTCTGAAGTATTGTCATCCCCAGCATAATCAGGGGTAATAGCCAAAAATACAATTTCAAAAACAGGACTACCAAGAAACAGGGGTGGACCCTGGGGAAGCGGATAAAGTCCAGGGATTCCTAACCACCAGCTTTTGCCGAAATTTTGTTTAGCTTCCTAGAAATATCATAAGACACCCCCCCCCCCCCCCACACACACACACAAATGCTTATCATTTTGATTGGTCGAACACACTTCAAGCGTAATCCACTAGTCTTGCTACTGTGCCATCGCTTTATTTAAAAAATGAGTACAATAGAACGCAAACACATAAAAATGGGATACTGTCACTCTGAGGCACTCAATATTTGTATACTGTTTAATATCGTCACAATCAACATGGCATGGAATCGGAGTGCTAGATTTAGATTAATCCAGTGACTGAAAATAATACCCCATATGATAAGGTCATATTACTGTTGCTGCTGCATAAATAAGCAAGTAATTTTCAGTCATTGTGTTCATCTTAATCTAGGACACCGATTCCACGCCCTTTTGAAAGTCTGCTCTGGTATTGCCCCTTTAAACATTTTCTAATTAATAATAGGTTTGAATGCCAGGGAAACGGGACGTATCTTTCACAAGCTGATGACGCGCCTAGGGTTTGACAGTTACTACGTGCAGGGTGGTGACTGGGGAGCCATGGTGGTAGACCAAATGGCCGGCATGTTCCCAAGGTAAGAAAGATTAAATTTGCGCTGCGCTAGCTTTCGGCGCGGCACAACGTCCCCCTTCCCGGTCCCACTCGCAATTTATTCCTGTAAAAGCGTGATGACAATAGAAGATCGTGAATTAATCAATAACTAAAAAGTTTTTAAGGGACGGTTCAACATTTGTATTTAAAATAAATATTTTCAATAAATAATAATTATATCAAAAAAGTAACCTGTGAAAGCTTCATAACAGCCGCGCCTGTGTTCGAGTTTTGCGAATACATCAATAACTTTTATGTTTTCATAGGATACCACGCGTGCCTTGACTAAAGGCTAGCCACTGTTTGTGTACCATTCATTACTCAAGTGAAACTCGAACAAGGCTAACATATTTTTGTATTTTACTTGGTGCGTGTAGGCACGTTCGTGGGATGCATACGAATATGCCAGCACAGCAACCGCCGTTATCCCAGATTATTCTGGGTAAGCTTTTCCCGTCTCTTGTGCTGGACGACATGACCTATGCTGCGGCCCTACCCAGCTGGGATCGACTCGTATATGGACTGATGGAAACAGGTTACATGCATATACAGGCCACCAAGCCAGACACACTTGGTACGTTACATGTCAGTCAATTTGCCCTATATGTAAAGTGACAACACAGGCCACCTATGGCCAATGAAAAGTAGCCACAACAAATCAAAAATGTTTAACCCATAGACAGTTTGTTGGCATCAATACACATTTTTGTTTACATCTTTGCTTATTCTTACCAATCTGTTAAACTTTTGATCTGCAGGCCACGCCCTCACTGACTCCCCTGTCGGGCTAGCCGCGTACATAATAGAGAAGTTTTCATCGTGGACCAATTACAATGGGATTGACTTAGACGACGGCGGACTGGACAGCTATTGGTCAAATGACGATCTGCTGACTAACGTGATGATCTATTGGATGTCGGGATGTATTACGTCATCGATGCGCATGTACAAAGAGAC
Source organism: Zoroaster sp. YZ-2022 (assembly GCA_029582265.1). NCBI lineage: Eukaryota > Metazoa > Echinodermata > Asteroidea > Forcipulatida > Zoroasteridae > Zoroaster > Zoroaster sp. YZ-2022. Next base: position 29,590,844 of record CM055826.1, on the reverse strand, counting down.
AATCCCGAAAGCGAAGGAACTTTGCAAGTGCGTTGGAGTAATTCTATTAGTTAATTCCTTTAACGAAATCAGAAGTCTTAAAGCACGTTTTTTTTAAATTCAAACTCTTAAATTGTTCAAGAAAATTGTTGAATAAAACATTATTCAATCTGAAGTACTCTGTTTTATTCAGTAAATGGTTATCAAACTAAACACCATCTTTTACAGATGATAAAAAATACGCCTTTTACTCTATCACACTTACTGACTTAGGCCTAGCTTGTTTTCTCTGAGAAATATTACACACTTTCAATATATTCTCAGAAACGTGAGTATCGATACAGTGATTAATAATGACTATTTTGTTAGTGTTCAAATGTATATTATTGCAATAATAAATAATGCACAGGAATCAAGAAATAAACTCACCTGTGAAAGTAGCAGACTCCCAGCTCAATCGGGCAACACGTTTTTGAGAGAATTGTCAATTATAACTTCTGACCCCCCAAAAACAGCACTGCGTTTATATACACTTATACATTTTGTTACAGTGATCAAAATAAGTTTTTCTTAGTTTATGGCTTTTTACTGAGACAGATGGTGGTTCAGTATTAGCACGATTTCGTAGGCTATTCTGTATCACAACAATTACCCTTCTACTGGTATATACTTCCATCTCAAACGTTAATAATTATTAATGCAACTACCAAAAGTGTAACCTTCCTTTTAAGAGAAGGTACAGCGTAGTAATGCCAGAAAAAGGAGTATGTATACTTCCTTTGAAACTATATCCTGAGGACGATCGGAGCATGCTGATCGAAACGTCGAGTTGTACCTCCAGTTCTTTTCAGAACTAATTACTAATTGAGCATTTCACATGGTGTCACCGCAATTACTCTTACTTATATACATTACACAAACAACCTATTTCACTTTTTATTATAACTACCAGTGGAGTGTCGTGGCCGAGCGGTCTAGCTTACCGGACTCAAGTTCTGGTGTTAGCAGCAGAATGTGGGTTCGAATCCCGGCCGTGACACTTGTGTCCTTGAGCAAGACACTTAACCATAATTGCTTCTCTCCACCCAGGGGTTAAATAGGTACCTGTGAGGGCAGAGTTGGTTGATTAGCCCTATATGCGCTGTAATGGCAGCAATTGAGCTGTATACTTCCCAGGGAGCTGAGATGGTTTCAGGAATGATTTATGAGCCTTATGAGCCTTATGAGCAGGGGTAATGATATAATGCGCCTTGAGCAACCACTTAGTTGGTGGATACGTGCGCTATATAAGTCCACATATTATTATTATTATTATTATTATTATTATTACCAATCCTGTACCTTACCTTCAACAAAACTGTTATTGTGTTTGGTTTTCATCCTACAGCTTCTTAAACAAAGTACCAGTCGGCGTGGCAGACCTCCCACACGAGTTGTCAAGATGTCAAAAGAACTGGGCAGCACATCATTTCACCGATATCGTCTCGTTCAAGACGTATCCGCGAGGAGGCCATTTTGCAGCTTTTGAGGAGCCGGAACTACTTGCGGAAGACATCCGGCAGTTTGTGGAAAAGGTGGAACTACGCTTACCGAATAAATCAAATTAACCAAATTGAAAGGATTAACCTCGTTCCCATGGTGTAGCTTTCTCTGGAGAAAGGCAGTGAATCACCATGGGAACGACAATGGAAAAGGATAGACATCCATTTTACATGGACACCGATTAATCACCTCGTCCTCATGATCTAGTGCCCCCCCCCCACTCATAATCGCGCCCAATCTTTTGTATCCGCTTCATACACATGTGGGTTCGAATCACGGCCGTGACACTTGTGTCCTTGAGCAAGACACTTAATCATAATTGCTTCTCTCCACCCAGGGGTTAAATGGGTACCTGTGAAGGCAGAGTTGGTTTGCTCTATATGCGCTAGAAATGGCAGCAATTGAGTTGTATACTCCCCAGGGAGCTGAGATGGTTTCAGGAATGATTTATGAGCCTTATGAGCAGGGATAATAATATAATGCGCCTTGAGCACCACTTAGTTGGTGGATACGTGCGCTATATAAATCCACATATTATTATTATTATTATTATTATCTGAACCCTCTGTGGTACTATAAAATGCACCCGATCTCCGTCGCTATGGATCATTGTGTGTATAAAAATCCATAACCTGTTGGCTATAGGCAGGAACATTTATTCAGTAAAACTCTTCCCTGGTAGCCATGAACACATGTTGAATCACACGCTAACCAGCAAACACGCATAGTGACATCAGCTGCCTGCGCAAAGAGCGCCACCAACCGATCGCGTATATGGAGTCTATTATAATTATAAACAATTTTAAATATCTTTCTAGCCAGCAGCCTGTTAAACTTTGATCACCCAATAGTGCCCTATTCACCCAGATGTGGCTGTAGCCCCCACCCTTGGCAACGCTGAAAATTCGGTCACTCTAACTGTATGAAAAGCAAAGTGCGTGACTGACAGTAAACAAATTGTGATGTAAAGGCTTAACTCCAAATGGGTTGTGTACCAATTGAAGGCTGAAAGTAATAACTAATTGTACATCAGTATTCAATATTTTGAATAACCTCCAATTGAAAATTGTATTGCCTAATTATTGATGTAAAAAAAATGGTAAGATATAATTATGTGTGCCACAATAAAAGATGCATTAATAATTATTATACGCATATAAAAAAATTATGCATAAATTTATTTTATATAAATTTATAAGCTTCAGTATTCGCTTCGTGCACCTCTAGTGGTGAAATGCACTGCGAGCTCTGGGCTTTACGCGTCGCTTGAATGTTTAAATAAAGTAATTTGATAGGCAAACCGGAGTTTTTCTACCTAGACAAAAATATAAAACAATCGTCTGGCATTTTTTGTGTTCAAGTTTCACGGTGAAAAACTCTTCCTTTAAAACCAGTTCGCATTTTTTTTTGCACCGTGGATCTGAGAGCGTCTAAACACGCCAAAGGAAACTCCGGAATATTGGTATGCATGCCACCCGTGTAAGGTGACATGCTCGGAAGACGTGGCCACCCGCTGTAGAAGCTTCCATTCACGGTGTGTGTGGGAAAAATAAACCCGCACAGGGGCCCAGAAAAACTTTTTTTTATTCCCGACGCGAACAGGTTAATTAATTGAAAATCTCAGAAAACAATGACAGGTTTATATCTTCCCGCAACAGTGGGGGTGGGGGTGGGGGTGGATGTGGGGGGGGGTGGATGTCGCCCAATGAATAATGTTTGTGTGTTTTAAAGCTACACAAAGACACATGTGGATAGCTTGACACTTGTCCAGTTATTTACCTTTTGCTTTAGTAATTTGACAGAAATTTAATTCTGAACATATTATATAAAAGGACATTTTAAAATAATATGACTATTGCCTTCACAGCTGGCAGTGTAGTAGTAATATGGATAGCCTGTATTTGCTTATTAAAGATAAGGACATTTGATAAAAATAATACTAATAATAAATAATTTATACAGTTGTAAACGTTTTCACTCCTCGCAGTTATTTGCTATACACAAAAATACACAACACAATAAAAAAAAAAAGTACAAAAACAATCTGATTAACTGATAACAGACACAAAACAAGTTATCTAAGTCACTATTGTTACCTTGGACATTCAGTTCGATTCCCAGACAACATAAAACAAAATTAACCAGAGAGCTCGTTTCAGTTCTCATCGGTAAGGAAATAGTGAAAAATGCAATCGGCATTCTTGTATCATCTTCGAACTGTAACTTCTGTTGGTTCGGTTTAGCTTTTCTTAAAAATCGACAGTAACGGAGACATGTTCTGTATAACAAAAAAAAATAATAAACTAATAAATAAACTCAATAGTAAATGCGTACATTCCGACAGAGAAACAAACTGTTTCTTTGTCTGAGCAAGTGTTGCATCGTGGCCTTTGCATCATGGCCTTGTAACTTTGCAAACTTGCATCATGGCCTTTGTGTGTGTGTGGCTGTGGGTGATTCTGTGAAGCTGCTTTGATATTGTAACGAAGCCAAAGGTGATCACAGTATCCCAGCCAGTGGGAGCAAGATATGCAAATATTGACCTTGACTGGGGCTCACTCACCGGGCGCAGAGGTGAACCGTGTTAAAAATTAATTCACTAGTTATAAGACAGCACACAAGGCGGCAGCTGCAAGACCGTATGATTACATCATGGATCCTTATCAGTGGCTAGATGTCCCTGTGAGCACTGATGTCTATTATATTATTACAATCAGTGATAGCGAGTAACTCATATCCATGCCTCTGTGATTATACCGTTACATCGAAAACAATCCGTTGTCTGTGGGTTAGGTAAGTACATTTTCTTTCTCTATGGTTTTAGTGGGAATATAACTGCAACAGAGATGCCATATGCCCTTCATACGGTTCTGTATTTTCAACGTTCACAGGTTCAACGTTCACAGATGAATGTTCTTATTACATGTATTACTATTAACATAACTGAGCCCAATGCTACGTTGACGCATGATTGGGATTGGGTGAAATTTTGCTGAAGAGATGGAGTCCATTATTCATATGGCTAGTGTTAAAGCCCTAGGCATTAGACGCCTGTGGTATTCTTAAAAAAGAGCATAACTTACTCACTTTCCATGTTAATCCATTGATCATAAGTTAGGAAAGAATGTCGTATCCGACCGCCACTTTTTAAGAGGATTTTTGGATTTTTTTAAAACCACTAATCGGTTCAAAAATTATTCTATCCATTTTCGGGGGTACATAAAGCGAAAACTATCTTTAAAATCTACTTTTATGATGGTTTTCGGACTTTATTTCCCTTCTAAAAATCCTCCCTTTCAGAAAATAGAAGGATCATATTACAGTTGCCACTGCGTATGTCAGTACAATGACCGTGTTGGTCAGTAATGGGGGCAGTGGCGCACCCAGGATTTGATTGGGGGGGGGGGGGCTCAAAATATTTTTATTTGAAATCCAATATGGGGGAGAGACATGGCTGACCCAAACCATAACCGCTGGCGCGGCTGCAGCCATGTCCCTAGTCGTGCTCGTCAGTGAATCTACGGCACATGTTAAATGTTTCCTGGTGGTTTCTAGTCATAAAAAGAAGACATTATGGCATGATTCGGACTCGTAGGGTTTTACCTTCCATATAATTTCCTCCTCTTGATGTAAAGAACTTGAGCTTGTTTCGTCTGCAAGATTTCTATAGTTAAATACTTTCATTGCGTGGACGTAAAATTTGTGATCATTCCGGGCGGAGCTAAATTTTTTCAAACACGAATTTTGCGGCAAAACCAAATCCCAATATTATCCAATCGGTGTTTACTAAAAGAGTGTCACATAATCTTTGTAAATTAAAACCCAATCCTGGGCCATTGTGTACAAACTGGAAAGGAGTTGATTATAATGCGGGCGTGTTTAAATTTTACGAGTAACCTCAACGACAGTCAACGACCTCAACAAGAGAAACGGACAACAGAAAATGAAAATAAAATTAAGTAAAGCTGCTCCCTGATCAGGGTTAACCATGGCAGGGGGGGGGGGAGAATGTGTAAAAATGCTTGTTGTATATACTGGTGGCCCTTCAAGCTTACATGCACATGCATACGCAACGCCGTAAAATATAATAGTGAGTGGAATAAATGGAAAACTTTTGGAGGGGAGCTTGAGTCTCCTGAGTCCCCATCCCTTGTACCACTGCCCTATACTCCTTGCCGAACTCCTCTGTAGACAAGACTTGGGCTCAGATTTTGCTCTCTTTCCTGGCTCCTTCTTTAAAAAATAAATAAAACATCAGCGGGCCCTTGGGGGGGGGGGCTCGAGCCCCCAAAGCCCCCCCCTTGGGTGCGCCACTGAATGGGGGAGTTGACAAGATCAGACTGACATGCCTGAGGAAGTCATCGTAAACCAAAAATTCATGATTTTTCATGAAATAAATATCCTGGAATAATTTGAAGTATATGTCCATCATCATCAACATGTTCTCCACCGTACTAGGTAGGTAAGATTACATTATTGGTTATATTGAATGAGAAAAAGTGGCGGTCGGATGCAACATTCTACCCCTTGAGGGTAAACACTCCTTTTTTCTCTCAACAACTATAAAAATAATATCGCCAACAATTTCATGTACAGCTCATACAGAAAAAAACCCAAAACAAAACACTCAAACAAACAAACACCCCAACACCCCAACAAACAAAAACAAAAACAAAAACAAATGTCACGCGCATTGTTTTGCTCCTCATGTTCCTCATGCACAATACTCATTGTCGGATGATGTAGTTTTGTTCAAACCTAAATAAACTTTCACTGTAAATATTTAAAAGATTTGTCCTTGATCATCTCATAAAGGGGACAGATTATGGAGAAGGACGGTACAATTATGATACATTATGTGTTGAACATTTGACTAAATATTCTGTTTCAAGAAGAGGCGGCCATTACACTAAGCCTGTGCTGTCACATGTATCACGTAATACATTAACTGATTAAACTGGAAAAATCAAGCTGTAATTGCATGGATATAGCACTGGATATATATGTTCATTTGGAATATACGCGGAAGTACATACACTGTACAGCCTTCGCTTGTCACCTTATGGGCTTAGTTTCTAAACATGTGAGCTCACATGTGGCATACTCTGAGCAAACATCAATAATTGACCTTTCACCATTTGTAGAGAGGTTATGTTAGGAAACTAAACAACATAAATGTTATTATTTTAGTAAAATATTGCAACAAGTAATTTGACAGAACTCCTTTTATCTCGATTTCAGAAAAGCCTGAGGTCCGCAGGAGGAAACAGATGACCCTCTTACATTTACAGATGACCCTCTTACATTTACAGATGACCCTCTTACATTTACAGATGACCCTCTTACATTTACAGATGACCCTGTTACATTTACAGATGACCCTCTTACATTTAAACGTGCAATAACGCCATTATTATTTGCTGTTTTTACATAATTCTTTTGGACAATACTTGAGTGATTTTGTTTACTACTGGCAACATCAGGGAAGGTGTTTTTTGTTTTTTTTTTACATTAGAGGACCATTTGTTTTCCTCCAGTGGACCTTAGTTTTTTTCTTCTGAATTTGAGTTAAAAGGTGTTTACTGTTTACCATTGGTCTAGGTAATAAAACGTATATTGTTTTAAGGACACAAGCTCTCTCAAAATTGGGAAAGGTCAGTTATTAATATTTACGTAGAGTCACACTTTAGCATCTTAGTTATACGGCCGTTTCATTTATTATGCGTCGCGCTACAAATGAAGTATGTGTTCTTAGTAGCATCCCATGCGCTGAGTTTCTGTACTTGTACTTAATATTCATGATAGAGATCACCTCATACACATGTATGAAGAAACCATAAGTCATCCTATGATATAATTATGCATGTGCGTGGCTTAGTCTATTGGCAACGTCGCTTGGTTTGTGCCATATTGGTCCACCGCTGGATGGTCTGCTTAATCAATGAACGGATGATCTGAGGGTAGAACTCTATCTCTGTGTAAAGTGATTTCTTACATGAATGATATATACAAACACTCGGGAAATAAAATTTGAGGAAGTGAGATATTTTAAATTAAGGTAAAAGCTACCTGTCAGGGCCGTAGCAATGCGGGGGGGGGGGGTGGCATGTGACCCCCAATATCGATTTTCAATCCAAAAAAGTGCAAACATTATTAATGGTGGTACCCATCATAATTGTAAGATCACGATTTATTTAAGAAATGTGTATTTTTAAAGCATTATAATGTTTTTTTCCCCATTTTTTTTCGAAGTCAATGTGATAGTGGGGGGCGCTGGCTTCAAGGAACAACGAATCAATGTTTTATTCCGATGATTTTTTATTAGGAGAGATTAATACTCTAGTCACCAGTTTTACTCTAAGTAAGTAATAATCATAATAACAAAAAGCTTTATTTACGGTAACCATGTCACCTTAGATACAAATTAAATATTCAACTCACAGGTTTAGAATTCAATCATTTAGTTCTTTTTATTATCAGTCATATATCCTACCTTTAAGCCAGAATGACTATGGGTGTTGTATTCCCTCTACGTCACATGCCCTCTGCCTTCAAGTAAGCAACTGACACTTATCAAGGTCTTTAAACAACTAGTCATCAATTAACATCATGCTCTGGTACCTTATGCTGCCAAGTTTCAGACACTGCCCCCCCCCCACAAAAAAGGGATGATGACTCCATTGCGTTTACATTTTCACACGGTTTTTTACAGCCCAATGCATGAAGTTCAAGGTAATAATAATAATAATAATTATAATAATGTGGACTTATATAGAGCACGTATCCACCAAACTGGTGCTCAAGGCGCATTATATTATTACCCCTGCTCATCGGGCTCATAAATCATTCCTGAAACCATCTCAGCTCCCTGGGGAGTATACAGCTCAATTGCTGCCATTACAGCGCATCTAGGGCTAATCAAACACAACTCTGCCCTCACAGGTATCCATTTACCCCTGGATGGAGAGAAGCAATTACGGTAAAGTGTCTTGCTCAAGGACCATTGTCGCGGTTGGGATTCGAACCCACATTCTGACGACTCGGCCATCAGAACACAAATCCGATGCATTAAACCGCTCGACCATGGCACTATGTAGGTAGAGGGAAAGGCCTATTAATTTGTCTAGCATGAGCGTGAGATTTTTGCATTACTTATACGTTTTGTAGATTTGTATGATTGTATTAGGCATTTTTTAGTTTTTCCCCCCTGATATGAAACGATGTCCATTTGCAGCCCACTTTGCTGGAACATGAAGCCGACCAATGACCAGAAACCAGAGACATTGTTTTGGGTTTAAAGCTGTTCAATCACAACGGAAGTTCCGTCTGCTTAAAATAGTATTTGCTTAAAGCCGACATTGACAAGCTTCTGTTTATTATTATGTCTACATTGTTTTCTCTGTTTTTTTTTTAAATTGTTATACTCTGTACCGGTATTGTACATGTTATAAATTTGTCAATTTATAACGGACAAATCATAGTATAAGAAAAAATGTATCTGGAGAATGGAAATAAATGTAATATTGAAATGAAATTGAATTGAATAGACTTTTTTTACCGGAAGTATCAGAACATGACACTGCTCTTTTACTAGCAAAAGGGAATAACAAATTGCAATTTTCTCAAAGTACTTAAATTACACACTTAATATCTGTTAACCTGAGCTATTTTTGTATATAAAATATCTCATTTCATTAGTATTTGCTTCAGTCCTTCAGAATATATGTCTCGATGAAAACGGCTTGTTTTCTGAAATTGTCGGTAAAATGACGAAACACACGGGCGAAAAACCACTATACACCTGGCCTACTATCTCAAAAAAGAAGAAAACAAATTATCACAGTTTTATACAAAAGTTACTTGGTGTTATATCAGTGGAATAATTTCCAAGACGAAATTTCTGTCAGCCAAAGACAGAAGTTCCACGTTGAAATATTTACGAACAATCTGAATGAATTTTCTTGTTAATAACACAATGAAATAGTCTGCAACTTTCACATTTTTGATTTGATTTGATTTATTTTATTACATTTTACACTAGCAATCAGATTACATTAATTAAATATAAAACCAAAACCCTAAAAAACAAAGAATACACACAACAAATCAAAGCCAGTGAGTGGTAAGATAGAACAGGTGACCAGCACCTCTACAAGGCCATCCTCCCACAAGAAACCCACTGAACATTTTATAACTCGTTACACCCCCCATCTTGTCAAGCATGGATGCATTTAGAGACATTTCAACAAAAGTGGTTTTAAGAGACAGCCTTCCATTCAGTACATTTAGCCATTTTTATCATTCGTCATTGTTTGTGTTTTGAAAGACATCCTGGATAGCTTTATGCACCGCATGATTGCACTTCGGGATAGGGCACGTATATCAGGGACTACATGTACTTTGATGTTTTACTTGGAAAGTGTCACAGACAAGATGGGATCTGGACTTACTTAATTCATACATCAACTTCATCACATGGTGTCACCCCACTTTTGTTTCATCTTGATATTGGCCAATAAGAGTACCCGTAGGCGCACATATATCCAATAATATATGTGCACATTGCAAAAAAGTTTTGTTCATAATATTTTCTGATTAATTTGTTGTTCTTGCATTGTTATGTACAATTTTTAATGTTTTATATACAATACAATACAATACAATACAATACAATGAAGGCATTTATATAGCGCTCATACACAAACGGTATCACAGCGCTTTACAGTGAGATGCAAGTACAATTTAAAAATACACAGTGCCTAAAATAAATGAGTCTTGAGAGATGTTTTAAATTGACTCAATGAAGAAGCATGACGGATACCAGATGGTAGTTCATTCCAAATGCTGGGTGCAGCAGTATAGAAACCCTTGTTAGCCGCAGTTAAATGTGTAGTTGGCTTTTTGAAGATCCGGGAATCAGAATTTGAACGGAGTCCACTGTGGTTAGGTTGGTATGGTGTAATAAGCTCACAGAAATAGGATGGCGCAGAGTCAGTAACACATTTATAGGCAACAGTCAATGTTTTGAAATCAATCCGGTCTTGAACGGGAAGCCAGTGAAGCTGTCGTAGGAGAGGGGACACATGGTCATACTTTTTAGCCTTGACAATTTATTTTGCAGCACGATTTTGAAGCCGTTGAAGACGTTTGATCTCTTTGCTAGAGGATCCTTGGAGAAGTGAATTTGCATAGTCCAATATATAGTCCAATATTATATATTGAATTCCTTTGTATAATGTCGAATTGAATTGAATTGAATTGAAACTGGGGTGTTAAGGTCCTTTACTGGTAATCTTCAATGATATTGGTAATATAATCTGATCACAGTTTTAAGTCAAAATTTACATGGTCTATACTATAATATTTGATGTTTGTGTTAAACATCCCTCTAAAGTATATTTCTCAGGTGCTTTAATTTTAGTACAATTTTTTGAAAAACAAAAATTCAAAATTAATATCTGTCATCCGAAGACAAATATTCCATGTTGGAATGACTGTGAACAATCTGAATGCATTTATCCAATGTTATCATTAACGAAATAATGAAAAATAGCTGCAACTTTCACAAATTGATTCTTATAAAGTATGGATGCATTTACAGAAATTTTGCTAGTTGTACTCAATGTGCACTGCATTATAATTCACTATACCTATATAGTGTATATTGCAGTGAGTGGTGGTCAGGACACTAAATCATTTGCAATCAGTGTTGCGTAAATCACTCTGTCTGCTGGTCAGCTGGTGGAACCAACTAGACTGTAGCGTGGGCGTGATGGTTGCTATTACGCCGATACCGCAAACCACCGCTGACGCATTAGCCTATATGTAGCTATTACAAAAAAGATAATCTGGATAGAGCATTAATCGGATTTATGGAGCGCGAGTCGTTTACTTACCACATTATTATTATTATAAGATGGTAGATGCATTAGAACACTGTTCACAATCAGTTTACCAAAAGTCGTTGTACAAAAGCATGTTTTTGTTGGCGTTCGCAGCGTTTCTACGCGTGGGAGAAATTACGGTATCCAATAAGAATACAGAAAACGTGTTGAAACTAGATTGTGTCCATTTTGGATTGGATGGCCAAAGTTTAAAGATTAAGTTTCGTTATTTTAAGCACTCGAAAGGTAGACATGTTTGCATTAATATTACAAGTACAAACGGTGTTTACTGTACAGTGAAAGCCCTAACTCACTACTTTTATCACAGGAGAGCTTTTGAATCGCTTTTTTGTACTGTTGGTCAAGTGGTGAGCCAATTAAGAGAGAGCAGTTTGCTAAAATGCTACAATCACCTGTTAGATTTATTGGGTTAGATGACAATGTTTACACTGGGCATAGTTTCCGTATAGGGGCGGCGTGTCATGCGCTCTCGCAGGGCTATTCTGATGCACAAATTAGAGAAATGGGCAGATGGCGGTCTGACGCATTTAAAGCCTATATTAGGCTGTAAGGCCAGTTGTCAGTTTAAATGTAGAGAATAGTGCTGGAGATTACAGAATTATCTATCTTTGGGGTTCGAGTGTGTCTTGTTGTTTTCGTGGGGAGCCGCCCTATGCAGATGAGAAGTCGGCTGCATCGGTCGACTGATGGCGGATTTGCCCCACGAAAAATGCATGAAGAATAATAAATTATCTTTTAGTTGATCACACGATTCTATTAGGTATAGGCCTATTCTCAAAACATTTAGAAAGAAAATTAGCAAAGAAAATTTTAAAAGCAAAGAAAATTAGAAACTTTTGGTGAGCAATTGAATAAACTTGCTCAATCGCGAGTAAAGTAAGCTCGTTGTATTTCTAAATTACTAAATTAATTTCATGGGCAATTTATGAGTTATTACTTAACAATATGTGAAATGTTAAAATGAAAGTTACAAGTTAATTATTATTACCATATAGAAACTGAATCAGTTGGTCAGCGCACATAGTGCAGGTGTGATGAGTTTAGATTACTGGCTGACCAACTGATTTCAAACACAGATGGATTTTAATGTTTCTTCGTTAAATCAATTATGCGAAAATTAAATCAGTGGACTCGCAAACCCAAAATGTTGAAGGACAAAAACAGCGTCTTATTTCAGTCTGAGACTCGTAAATCCATAAATATAATTGTGTCTTAAGTATAAATAGTCTGGCCACTAACCCGATATGAATATTGGAATGTATGATTGAACGCCAGTCAACTCGCCCACTGGCAAACTCGCCCCCTGTCGATTACAAACTCGCCCCTGGCAAACTCGCCCCTCACAAAGTCGCCCTGACAAAGTCGCCCCCGGCAAACTCGCCCCCCGGCAAACTCGCCCCCCGTAATTTTTTGACGCATTTCACGCTGTTGAGACTGGTTTAACGTTAATATAAGTAATTAAAACATTATAATAAAGGCAGTATGTACAGGGACATACATAATTATTAATTTTAAGTCTTATAGCTCTATGGTGAATTATTTGGCGCTAGTGAGACTGAAGAGAGTTAAATCAAACATAAAAATCATTTCAATTGACGTTTTCTTTAACAAAAATAAATATTACAAGAAGTAATTCATTTACAGTTACAATTAGGAAACTATCTAAACAAAATACTGTGTAAAATAAATAAGTAAAAAAAACAAGTAACAACTTGATAAATTAGTTCATAATATATACATAATCCACATAGTATACATAGTAAAATAAACTGCAACTCTTTTGTTTAGCTAGTTTTCTAGACAAATTGTGTAATATTTATTTTTGTTAAATACAACACCCGTTGAAATTATTAGGCCCTATTATTTGATTTACTATCTTACTTATACTAAATCGGTCTCAACAGCGCTCTATTCAATTCATTAAAATAGTTGTGTCCCCGTACATCCTGCCTTTATAATGTTTTATTTGTTCTCGTGAGATGCCGAGTTTGTCAGGGGCGAGTTTGTGAGGGGTCCAGTTTGTACCAGCAGGGGGCGATTTTGTCAGAGGTTGAGTTAGTAAGGGGCGAGTTTGCCCAGGGAGTGAGTTGACTGGCTTGCATTGAACTAGACACATTGTGTGATGGAAGTGGTCTGGCTTGCTACTAAATTGAAGTCTATCCAACAAACTGCGGCATTACTCACAGACCTAAGGCGAATATCTATTTTGGGCAACTTACATCATGCATTGAGCTGGTTTACGCAGATTTACATATAAAGGGAGTCATCAATAATTTTTTAGAGTAATTTGTATCTTTGACATTTTATATGATTTGTATAGGTACTTCGGAATTTTCAACGTCAACTAGTAAATCTTGACCATGGGATGGAAAGTAGCGGTAGGCGCACTAATTAGTGGAATCCTCATCACCTACATGAGCGGCATATTAAGATCGCCTTCTCCTGGTGCTCCTGAGGTAGGGGACGGATGGTGGGGACGAGGAGACAAACCTAAGGAGGAAGAAGATACTTCGGTCAGGGAATTCAAGATCGATGTTTCGGATGGGGAGTTGGAAGATTTGAACGGTGCGATTATATATATATATATATATATATATATATATTTTATTATCCTAAAAGCAGATTTATTTCAATGTTTTCTGATTATATACTGAACAGCAAAAGAAACGTATGAATACAAGATATCAACAGGTATATTTTGTAACGAACACTTTGTCAAGTCGCATTCCATCCGCCTATAGGATTTTCAGGCACAGTCATGATTCAGAATGATGTTAGACTGCATATTTCCCGAAAACGATACATGTAAAAACTCTTGTGGTTGAGTTATGTCAACGATTTAAAATCACGACGTTTCTTTTGCTGTTCAGTATACTTGTCGTCTTGTGTTAAATTGGCAAAGTGATATTGTTTTTTACTCTTTTTGTTAAACAGAGTGATCATGATGAGGAAAATGTTAATGACGCAGAAAATGTTATCCGTTCAAATTAATCCTTTTGAGCTAGGGTTTCCAAAAGGAAATTATTTTTCTTCACGAAAAAGGAAAATTGTTATCGTTAATAGCTTTATGGGGCAATGTTATGTCGATCGTATTCGTGAATAGAAAAAGGCGATCTAAATGTTAAAGCAACGGTTTTCTCCTATAGATAAAACACCCGAAAATCCATACTACATTGGTATTTACCTGATTACAAAATTATTGAATTCGAAGCGGCTTTTGACTGTATCTCGTATTCTGATTGCAGACCGTTTGAGGAAAACAAGATGGTTTGAAAGTGTAGAAGGAACCAAGTTCCACTATGGAATCAAACAAGAGTTCATGAAGAACGTCACGGATTACTGGTTGAATCATTACGAGTAAGTCTTACGTTTGCTTATGTAAAATCAGTAGCTATTCGAAAAACAAATATAGTCACTTATCACTTATAGTGATATAAGAAATTCACGAATTTCTAAATAATGTTGTCTTCTTTCGGCTGCTCCCGTTAGGGAGCAGCCACAGCGGATCATGATCCGCATATTTGATTTGGCATAGGTTTTACGCCGGATGTCCTTCCTGACGCAACCCTCCCATTTATCCGGGCTTGGGACCGGCACTAAGCATGCACTGGCTTGTACATCCCTGGGTTCAATTCGGCCCTCGCAGCAATTATGGTAAAGTGTCTTGCTCAAGGACACAAGCACCATGGTCGCGGCAAGGCTTCGAACCCACACACTGTGACGACTTAGCCATCAGAACACAAATCCGATGCACTAAACCGCTCGCGTATTTGTTTTTTACACCGCAGCGACGGGTTTTGTGCAGTAAAAGTGCCAATTCCGGTCTTGAGAGAGAGACTACGAAACCCTAGGCGCGCGACGATAGAAAACTCCAAGCTGCAGTCGACCATGGCGCTCTGCAGTGGAACTCGTGGAGCCATTCCCTCTCCGTTGATGGTAGGTTTTTTTTGCGTGTCGAAATTCCCTTCGCGCGCATGCGTGCTGAATGGGTTCATAGTCTTGACACAAGGGCGAAATGCGCACAAAACCCGTCGCTGCGGTGTAAAAAACAAATACGCAAACCGCTCGACCATGGCACCCCACACGAATTTATAAATAATGAAATAGGCCTAATGACGCCATGAACTGAACGTTTCACATGGGGATTGTTCTGGTATCTTGATCAACAAATAAGCGTTATGCCCATTTATATTCGTAGTGACAGTTTTTCCCAAGTACCAGCGCAGTATTTATTTCCGAGTCATTAATTTCATGCAAATTTTTAAGTTACAAATGGATAATGCCGCACCCTTTTCTGGTTTCTGTTACTCATTGCCGTCAGTAGCTAACACTTTCGTAGTTTTTGATGATCCTTTCCCCCCAAATCTCATACCATTCCAATCTCGGTGAAAATCCTGAGAGTGCTGACCCCCCAACAAGTCAGAGACACGGAGATTATGGAAACACTTTATTAGTTATGTGTGTAGTATGTTCATAAAAGAGGGATCGAGAGTGGTGAAGCTCATGTCTTCGCAAACCCCTGGATCTTCTACTAAACGTTTTCGTTTGTCTTCTTTAAATTGTCTTTAATAGTTGGCGTAAACAAGAGAAGCTTCTCAACCTGTATAAGCATTTTAAGACCAGCATTGAGGGGATAGACATCCATTTCGTGCGAGCCACGCCCGAGCTGAAACCCGGACAGAAGGCCAAGCCGATCTTGATGGTGCACGGCTGGCCGGGGTCCTTCTACGAGTTCTATAAGGTAGGTAGTTCCTTGTTGGAGGCCATAATGTTTTTATGGAGCGAAGCATTGCAATTTTGTTTTTATTTAATTTTTGTTTATTATGTTTGCTTGACTATCAGCTTGTGAAATATTTGTCTTTCAATTTTAAAAACTAGTGTGAAAAAAATTCATCAGTGATGGTATTCACACTGGGCAGATCGGCCAAGATGAACATCATGAAAAATTTGCCACATTTACTCCATGTGTAATTTAAACACCCTAGTTTTGTAGAGTATTCACATTAATTACCCGTTTCATTTGTTACTCCCATTAATAAGGTTAAGATTACTGTTTTTATGCATGATAGGCCTATTTTAATATTTCCATTCGTACCTTTCAATATTTTAAAATGTTTTCAGTAACATTTGTATTACTGCTTTATTGACATGTTTTTGTTTGACAACATAAATTATGTATTTACAATTTTATCAAGTGGTGTTGTCATATTCCTAATTTGTAACATTACCAAAGTGTGAATAACTTTCTATTCATCAATTGAAATAATTATACATTAACGTGCATCCCTTGAACACCGATGCGAAAGAACCTTCACAAACCCGATGATAAAGGCTCACCTCTTAACATTGAAGACGTGCAAAGTAGCTAAACGTTCAGAATACCGACATTAAATTTAACATTGAATGTATATTAATGTATAAGCCTACAATTCCCAGATTATTCCGATGTTAATCGACCCCACCCGTCATGGTGGGTTGGATACGGACGTATTTGAAGTCATCTGCCCGTCTCTTCCTGGCTATGGCTTCTCAGAGGCAGCTCACAAACAAGGTTTGCTTTCAATATGAACTCTGTTATGCTTATCATGTACCATGTACTTTTTAACCAATATGACCACTGCTGGCGCACGCGCAATTATCATAGATGCGCCCAACCTAGAATATTGCGTACACACTGAAAACTAAAGTGTTGAATCAACCTTTTAAGAGATCGGTGAGTGACAACACTTTATAAAGTTAAATTCAACTCAATGAAAGTGTTGAATTAACACGGAGTCAAGTTAAGTCTAACTTTATCAATGTTAATTCAACACTTTTAAAAGTTAAAATCCATCTTTATAAAGAGTTGTCACTGACCGAACTCTTTAAAATGTTGATTCAACACTTTAGTTTTAAGAGTGTATAGGCGTGCATGCGATGATGATTGCACTTGCGCACCAGATTCTATATCGGTTAAAATATACATATT
This sequence comes from Zoroaster sp. YZ-2022, assembly GCA_029582265.1. Lineage (NCBI taxonomy): Eukaryota > Metazoa > Echinodermata > Asteroidea > Forcipulatida > Zoroasteridae > Zoroaster > Zoroaster sp. YZ-2022. The sequence goes on along the minus strand of CM055826.1, from coordinate 29,573,450 downwards.
CCAGTTTTCCAGTATAAGCTCACTGAAACCACAATTCCCCTTAGAAATAAAATAATTTTACTACTCTACACACTAGTAACATTTTAGTTTTCATGTATACTGAAAGAACGTGGTTAAGCAAATGTTAATAATGTAAAATAAGGAAATCGAGCACACAATAATTTCCTCTTTAAAAGGGAAGCTGTTTCTAAAAGTATGCTACCCCTCTTGGAATCGAAATAAACAACCAACCTGTGATGTTTCAGTCTATTGCGTTGTGTCTTTCAAGAGAAAATGATGAATATGCATTCAGCTGGTTTCTATTGTGGAATTCAGGAAAGAGTATTCTTTCCTGAATTCGATCTGGAAATTATTTCACTTTTCTTAAAAATGACAGCACATGGGACAAACCATTTCCTATGGGTTTTTGAATTATCAATTCTATACCTCACCTTTAAAACTAAAAGTAAAATCCGGTGAGGGGAAGTAATGAATCAATTATAGCACTATAATGTGATTAAACTGAAATCACCATCTCCCTTTGTACGTACTGAAAGGTCTGAATACAAGGGAAGCAGGACGTATCTTTCACAAGCTGATGACGCGCCTAGGGTTTGACAGTTACTATGTGCAGGGTGGTGACTGGGGAGCCATGGTGGTAGACCAAATGGCTGGCATGTTCCCAAGGTAAGACCGCAGAAATCTTGGTTCTCAGACTAACGGAATTGAGAGGGATTCTGGCATAGTTGTGGTGCGGTGACGCGTTTTTTTTAATTTTTTTTTATTGTTTTGGTGTTTTTTTTTTTTTTTGTTTTTTTTTTTGGGGGGGGCGTTTGGGTAATATTTTTTTACCAACCAGTTAAATGTGGGATACATGAATAGGCGGTTATTGGAACCAGACCAAATTCCCCATACATGAAGTACGGTATGGTGGCTAAGAGAGGCCTAATAAATCGGGCAAACGTTCATACCCCTATGTGAAAAAGTTAAAAATTAAAAATGCCAACGCGTGGCTAAGAGGCGACGCGCGTGGAGACCAAAAACGGGAGACTTCTTTTTGGCCTTGGATTCTATATAGTATATTTTTCTCAATTTGTTGAAAACGATTTCCTGTCGGCACATTATGGAGCTATGACGTCCGATTCTTTTGACTTGTTTTTGTTGTCTCCAGTGTTCCTAATCCTGGTCGCCTTGTGGGGTGGTGAGGGTAATTGATAGTGACGACTGGCTCCGTGGTGGATATTCAGTGAATTACCCAATTCCTACAATGTTATCTTAAAGGGACAGTATCGTCACGATCAACAGGGCATGGAGTCGAAGTGCTAGTTTTAGATTAACTCAGTGACTGAAAATAATACCCCACATGATAATGTCATATTACCGTTGCTGCTGCATAAATGAGCCAGTATATTTCAGTCACTGTGTTCATCTTAAAATAGGACACCGATTCCATGCCCTGTTGAAAGTCTGCTCTGATCGTGATGATACTGTCACTTTAATATACTACTCAAAACAATTTAGGGAACAAAACAATTTAGGGAACACCGGATTTACTGCAAGAGGTGGCCACACCCGTTATTGAAATGTTCCATGAACCGGGATTTTCATTTGCAACCCACTCTCTTTCAGTAGTCATGTCATGAAATGTGTAATCACTACATGCATCCTTTATCATCTGTTTCATTGTGTAGTTGTTTCTCATCAATTCAGTGAAACATTGTGTTTATCTGAAATAAATGATCTTGCTTTAACTGAGATTATTCCGGTGTTCCCTAAATTGTTTTGTTCCCTAAATTGTTTTGAGTAGTATATAATAAATGCAGGGACAACCCTTTTTGGAAGCACTTTTTATTGATTTTTTCTTGCTGGTAATTATTGATATTTAAAACATAGTTTACACTACTTGTATTGTGCTTTATCTTGGGCATCATATAAAAAAGTGGCTCCCTTGTAAAATAATAAACTTAAATGTATAACCTGTACATACATGACTCTTGCCTGCCAAGAAATGATTCCAACAGACGGCGCGCTCTAAAAGTAAGCAGGTACTAAACGGCTTTTTCTTGCGGTTTTTATTCTTATGAAGTCACGTGCGTGGGATGCATGTCAACCAGATAGCTCTGGCGCCGCCGTTGAGCCAGATTATACTCGGCAATTTGTTTCCCTCGCTTGTGCTGGATGACAAGGCTTACGGTAAATTTCTACCGAGCTGGGATAGACTTGTGTATGTACTGATGGAATTTGGTTATTTTCACCTACAGGCAACGAAACCTGACACTGTCGGTAAGTTTGTTTGAAACAGCCAATTCGTAAAGGAGGCATGACAAGCGGACATTGTCAAAACCGATATTTTTGGAAACTATTTCTGCCGTCTATCCTCCATAGAAAATAGCTCAAATGCTTTTGCCACGACTCCTGCTGAAATTTAGACCAAGATCGGAGACAATGAATGTGAAACTGGCCGCAAACGGCAAATCTCAAACTATGCTTTTAATGTTCATATTTTGGAATGAATGACTGCACAATTCCTTCAAATTTTGTCTTGGACAGAATATGTTAATTGTTACGAGGTTAACGTTTTGATTCAGTGAATAAACTCTGTGATGCAAATTTACATTATTTTACGTCGATGAAATCGATTGCAATTTAATTGTATATGTATACATGTTTATGTACAGCTTATAATATTTGCCACTTTGACCTGCAGGCCACGCCCTCACCGACTCTCCTGTTGGGCTAGCAGCATACATCATAGAGAAGTTTTCAACATGGACCAATTACGATTGGATTGACTTAGACGACGGCGGACTGGACGGCCATTGGTCAAAAGACGACCTGCTGACTAACGTGATGATCTATTGGGTGCCAGGATGTATCACGTCATCGATACGCCTGTACAAGGAGACAATCCCGAATTATTATCGGCTGAAAAAGTAAGTGGGCAACTTTAGAGGCAGTGAGCTTTACAGTTATTAAAACCCTCCTACACATGGAGGCCACTCCGATCCACTAAATTTTCAATGTTTTTCATCAACCTTTAGTGCATACAAGCCTGCTATCCTTTCCAAGTAATCTTACAAAATCAACTGTCACCCAAGGCCACTGTAAATGTTTGAACATATTAGTATGGCCTGCAATGTATCAATGGGAGACCACCTTGCCCTGCAATCTCAGTGGTGTGACAGTGCACAGAAGGGTAACCATAGGAGGTCACTGGCAACAGCTAATGAGTTGGAGTGGCCTGAATGGGTTGTTTCATACACCATTGTAGTTTAACTAGTATTAAGTAGTATAATTGATCGCCTGTACAGAAATGTCGGAAATAAAGGTGTCGAGGCGTTGCAAGCAGAGGAACGTGGTACATGTATTCGTGGTATTCAACTCTAATTGGTTTATTAAGGAATTTTGATTGAAACTGCATTTTGGGCAACTGTTTTTTTTATTCTCACCCATCGTACTTTGTTTTAATAGCGACAACAATGACTATCTAATCAAGGTTCTGAATATATTACGTTAGTTGTAGTTTGTGCTCTAATTTACCCGCGCGTCGCAAATATATTTTTTTTTCAGACGTCTTGTCGCACGAATAAACATGACCAATCTACTCTAATAAGGGAGGGGGGTGGTAATGACTAAATCCGGATCGATTAATATCTGGAATTAAAAGCGCTGCAGGTTCTATTTGTCAATCCTTGGTTGAGGGATCTGTTCATATAATAGTTATTCATCCTTATTATTTCTAGTTTTGTAAACACCGTTCCGGCTGGCTTGGCCGATCTACCGTACGATTTGATCCGATGCCAAAAGAACTGGGCAGCCCACCACTACACCAATATTGTCTCCTACAGAACCTACCCTACCGGGGGTCACTTCGCAGCCTTCGAGGTGCCGGAACTACTTGTGGAGGACATCCGGCAGTTTGTGCAAAAGGTGGAAGTCATAAACCAGGCGAATGGAAATAGTTAAAAGATCGTATGGCAACATGCGGATGTCCATTCATCAGTATTCATGACCTCTGACCTATGGATCACGTTCTTACAAGAGGGTGAAATCTACTGTAATCGGCCCATGACCGAAGGAGATGACATGCAATAAGAATAAGCTACAGTGATTACACGATGTGATATCCACTGAAGACGATCAGATCATACTGATGGAAACGTCGAGTTGTAACCTCCAGTTCTGTTCAGAACTAATTACTACTCAATTGAGAATTTCGCATGGTGTCACCACAATTAGTCTTACTCACTGAAATTATGTCCAAATGCAAATATCACGGTAATACACAAGCACGCGCAACCCGTTTTGCGTAATGCATGCTGATCTAGCTAGTGGTCAAAATACTGGAATATTGATCTTACGCCTTCAGGTATTGTTTGTCAATGTTACAAATACATGTATACTGAATTAGTGTAATTCGAATTACAAACTGCACAATAAAGTACGGGGAGCTGCGAATAGTAATCACCAGCTAGACCGAGATGCAATGCGCGCATATATTCGCGAAGTAGTATATGAAAGAACCTTTAAAAAAAAACTACAAAAATAAACAAAAAACATTGAAAAGTATTGCATTGGGTAGAGCCACCATTTCATATACTAACGTGGCTGGGTTTTTATTATTAATTATAAAATTATTAATTATAAAACTGTATTGAAAGATTGATACATTTAATATTATTTTAAGATTTTAAGATTTTAAGATTTTAAACCAATAATATACTTTGAGAGTAACTACTTCATAGTTTTTATTTAATATTCAGAGGTAAAGCTTATTTTTAATATATTGATATTTAAATTTAAGTTACATATAGGATCACCCACACTATGAACTTTAAAGTGAACGTCAAACCTTCAACAAATATGAAAGATTTGCATTAAATGTATTGAAATAGTGATGATGAAATATTACCAATCATCCCTTTAAATATTTCTGTACGAGTTACTATCAAACCTTTTTTTAATTTATTACGGATCATGTTATATGGTGTCACCGCAATTAGTCTTACTTATCATCCTCACCATGCGAAGCTACAAGTTTTACCTATGTTATATGCACTTGTATAATGGCTCATCGGTTTTTAAAATAAAGACTCGGTAAAACATGTACATATATTCAAAATAGGCTTTCTACTTCATCCAGATAACATTTACAAAGGTAACGAACAAGATAGTCATCACTACAACGCCCTCTTGAGGTTGGGATAAAATAGTCTATTCACATGAGAACGGTAGAGGGTACCCTGTGAATAGTGTTTACAAAACTCTTGAATTTGATTGACTACATAACAGTAAAACTTATATTACCCAAACTGTCTCGCAGTCTGCTGGGCAAGTGAAGAAAGTTATTACGTTGTGGCCTTATCTATTTTGTACTGTTTGATTGAGGGGCAAGCCATTGTGTCTAAAAAAAAAGTAGTGAAGCCACCATGCGCAACACAAAAGGAACTCACGTATACAATGGATTGTTTGCACTGCAATTCAAGGAGTGGTTTGGGAGAATAGCAACATGGCGTCCCAGTGGCATCAATGCATGATCCTAACCTTGTATCAAGTCAGTATAATCACATCAGTGGTGTGTATATCAGAACTAAAGTGTCCCTTAATTAAGTTTAAACAAATTATTAATAATATAGGCATACGACGCCACTGGAAGATCCATTGACTTCAACCCTACAGCAGGAATCTTGCTCTATATATGTTTCATCAAATCAAATGCATATAATTATAGCAGAGCTGCCAACTCTTCCGGATTCTGCGGAAGACTTCCGTATTTGACGGTAATTTACTTACTTAAAATATATGCAAGGAGGCCTTTCCTTTTGGTGCCAAAAGGAGAGGCCTCCTTGCATATATTTTAAGTAAGTAAATTACTGTCAAATACGGAAGTCTTCCGCAGAATCCGGAAGAGTTGGCAGCTCTGTTATAGGAATCCCCATGTCCAGTGGTATTAGACCAGGATGTTTCCAGGCCAATATAACACATTATTTTAAATTCTAGTGGTATCAGTGTTAGCTGTTTGTTCACTCTGACTCAGACGCTTGGGTGTATTAGTGTCTGACACGCCCAATTGGATAGCCTTATTTCGTTTTGTCGGGTGCCGAAGCTTAGAACGCCAGCCATGTCCGTTTCGCTCAGCCAGAAGGTTCCTCACCCGCTTTGTCAGACAAAAACTCAGGAAGATCATGACGCCTTGCAGCGAATTTAAGATAACAAAGATGAAAACGATGGCGTAGCCTTCGATGATCTGGGGCAAAAAACCGAATATCCATGACAGACCCATCAGGACGCACAACTGGAAGGGAGAGAGAGAAAATATCGTCGTCACGATATGGAGTCTGTGTCCTAGTTTAAGATGAACATTACTGGCTATATAAGCAGCATGCATTATTTTCAGTCACTGATTTTATCTAAAACTAGCACTCGGATTTTATGCCCTGTTGATCGTGACAATATTGCCCCTTAATGTAAAAACAAATATTGTTGGGGGAATAGCAACTAAGATTTCATAGAAAGTTGTAACATACGTAGATTGTCGCAGTTAATTAACTGGTCTAGCGCATGGGATTCGTGTACTCCTGGCTAAGTCGAGGGTAGAGATTGTTACTCTCTCAACCAATTGTTAATTAGTTCTCATTATGTTGCAATATGGAAATAAATAATGAGTTGGTTTGAAGAGTAAAATATACTAGACAGGATAATGATAATACTCGAGCATCGCACCAAAGCGAGCCAATGTTCATTATTATTAGTACCCCTTTAAAACAATTAATTATCTTACCCTGACGTAAATGACAAATTCAACCTTGGCTTCCTGTAGTCTTGTTTCATTTCGTGCAATTCGAGTCGAGCTTCGTGACATCCGCAGGAAAACTACGGTGTACACGAATAGACAAATACTGACAGTAAGCGTCAGTGCCACGGGGATACCGAAGGCGTACAAATTCACATTCGCGTTGACGATGTAACACCTCTTTTCGTCGGCGTATATCTGACCCGTGCTTGTACACTGACAGAAGTGGAGTGCAATGCATATACTGACGATTACCAGCGGGACGCCCCATGCAAAGAGCATGTAAAGAACCAGTGGCTTGGTTGTTGAAACATGTGTTTTGTTGACCACTTTACTACTGAGGGTGCGTGCGACGTTAAATGAAAGCACCGCCATCCACAAGAACGCCGTGAGCCAGGTGAAGTGAATTACGGGGGCCACGATGAGACACAGTGTGGGCACCTCAATGAAATACCCCGAGAGAAGCAGGAGAATGTTTGCGGCGAATAGCGCAACCACAAGATTCATGATGCATTGGCCAGCAAGGTTACGCAGCAGGGGAAGTAGGCAGTACACAGTGAATGTTAAAGCAAGTGCTATGACCGACAAGGTATTGAGAATGATGCTCAAATAACTGAGCGCCAGTTCTGTTGCGGTAGGAGGTTGAGGAGCAGTAAGAAAATCTGCACAAACTACTGCAGTTTTGTCTCTTAGAACGACGTACGCGTGCTTGGGAACTGTAAGCCCCGATGCTACAAGCTCTAACACCGTCTCATTCCCAACTCCAGACTGTACGAACTCTGTTGAATTCAACGTTACAAACGAATGACATGTCAGATTGTTTTTAAGGCAAGTGTGGTCAATCTCGGAGATGTTGTAGAAATTCATTGAAAAGTCAAACTGTGAAATCAGAAACACGTCCTTACTCATTGAGTACCCATTAAAAAGCCTCAATCCACTGACGTTGTATTTTTTGCAGACATCTGCAGGGAGAACATTTTCCACTTGCAAGAATAATGCCATCTGTGAAATATTACAAACACCAGAGTTATCTGTGTAACGATTGAGGAAGGTTTGAATATCAGCTACGACTGTTTCGTTTTTTGCTAAGAGGTTAACTGTTAGCAGGGCCACATTTTCTGAGCTATTTATGGTTGCATCCCAATAGACGATGCCTTGAGTTTTCCCACCAAGAAAGAACCTCAAACAGTCCACCAATCCAATGTTGACTGTATTATTCACGTTGTATGCAAATAACGATCCACTTGTCGATCCTGTTACATCGGGTTGTAATGATGGGGGCGCTACAGTTTCGGTGCATTCATTTCCTTGAATTTCGAAACCAGGGGCGCAGGACAACACCCGACAGATGCCGAGGAAAGGGTCGATAATCTGCCCCGTCATGCAAGAAATGACGTTTTCTGGAGATGTGCTTTCACTCTTGAAAGTAAAGAGGACATCTAGAGTAAGAAGATCTGTAGCGCCCTCACATCTTGTAGAACACAATGTCCACCGGTATGTGATGTCGCATATTTCAGTACACAGATCGTAGCCACAGGAGTCTCTGAGTGTCAGTGTCAAATTATTGCATTCTGCGCAGTAGCCATTGCGGAAATTGGTTATAGGTCCTCCAATAACAGGCCGGTATGCAATCGCCCCAGCGAAGCTATTACAACCCTGCTCAGTTTCGCTTCCACTGAATTCATCCAAACAGGTATCCATGGTTGGCGCCGTGCATCCCCGGATGTCTCCTAGCGCATTGTCCGGTGCTTCAATCGCGAAACTACCAGCAAAAGCACCAGGAAGTACAACGTCAAAATTTGGAATAGTTGACGGGCCACCAAATTGGTAATAATAAGCAGCACGAACGGACCAAGGGCTCATTCGCTCGTAAGGTTCACCGTGACATATTGCACAGTATATGTTCTTGTAGTGAACAAGAGTTTCATTGTTGTACACGGGGAGGGACCCAATGATATCCGAACGATTCGTGGATATCTCACACAAATCTCGTACTCCACTACTCAACCAAGAAGCTGGGCAAACGCTTACCAAATAGTACCCAAGAAAAGACCCATAAAGGCCTGGTAAATCCACACATTTAAACCAATCAACAGGAAGACCTTTTAGTGACGTAGGCGGGTCAAGTCCTTCCCAGTTACAGTTCATCTGGTAGTCAAAGCAACAATCACCAAAGGCCATACACAAGCCGTCACAGTGACAACCGGTTCTTGGCAAGCCAATAGCATCAATGTTTTGAGCACAATCGGCACCACATAGATCAGTGATTCCGCATAGACCAACTTTAGATCCGTACTCCCTCGTTTCTGTAGGAGAAAATGATTGTAGTTTAAGTAAGAAGTTAAAACTTACTCCAAAACTAGTTTGAAAATTAACTCTTCAATATTATTCTATAATAATTATTATATTTTAATTTGCGCAATTTCTTTCCATCTAATCTTTTGATAGTAATTAAAAAAAAAAAAATGTTCGGTGAGGTTATGACAAATTACAGCTTGTATAGAAGAAAATTACAATTAATGAAAAAGGGGGTGATGTAAAATTTATGAGATCAACAATGTAAATCAAAATGTAAAAGAGGCCTACCTTTTCCACATGATATTCTTGGGACCACAGAGCATGTTGTACGCACTAGACCTATCTGACACTCCAAAATATCAGACTCGTTTCCGAAGCACCCAAATTCAGAAATAATAACCCGGCTGGGGACCGTTGCGGGGTCGAGGGTTGACACATAAAGGTCTTTGGTCTCGCTGACAAATGAGAACCCAAGATGCCGGCAGGCCACCTCGGCGTCGCGGTTGTCCCACAGATCACCTGAACAGACGGCGCCCCAATCACTGCTGCCACGGCAGCGGGCCTGTACGGTACCGGTGAAGGACGACACCGGATCAGCGAGGCGCAGCTCAAGATCGATTGGGTCTAGGAACAGTGGACGAAGATAAAACGAAGTCAAATCGAAGTTAAATCGATAAAGCCCAGTTCAACGTCCTACTTCACGCGAACGCAAAGCAAATGGTTACACCTCCATGGTTACATTAAATGAATCGTGCATCCTAATATCATTCACCAAGAATCTCTGCTTTTGATATCACCAGTACAAGCCTCTTATCCGCAGTCTCTCTCAGAACTTTTCAAAATCAACATTTTAAGAGTTCGGTCAGTGACAACTCTTCATATTGTTCAATTGATCCCGAAGAAAGTATTGAATGAACATGTACAGGAAAGTTAAGTAAGATTTGTAGCTTTGCACGGTGAAGCCGATCAGATCATACTAATCGACACGTCTAGTTCTAACCACCAGTTCTTTTCAGAACTAATTACTACTCAATCGAGAATTTCACATGGTGTCACAGCAAACAGTCTTTATTTATGTAGGAAAGTTGAATGTAACTCAATCAATGTAATTTCAGCACTTCTTAAAAATTAAATCCAACTTTATAAAGAGTTGCCACTGACCGAACATTTACAAGATTGATTCAGCACTTTCATTTTTAGAGAGAATAAAGTTTTGTTAATTACCTGAGGTACAGCGTAGCCATACATCTTGACTATGGGAGCAGGAACTGCCAGAAAAGGCGAAGAGGTTACAATCAAGCTCGTAGGGTACCACGTCTCCACGACAGTCGTTGAAGTTGACATTCTCGCCTGGGCCTAAATCTGCAAGCGGGTCTGTTGAGACAAACTCCACTGCCTGGCCGAAATCGCAGGCCATTTTGTAGCCGATGCGGGCACAAAGAGCAAAGGCAATAGTGGCATCGACACCATCGTTGCAAACATTCAACCAAGGCCCATCTGGTATTGTGTCTGCATGTTTGATCTGTAAGCGACCTTCATTGGGGCTACTGCCACCAAACAAGCGAAACTCATCCGTAGATATACGACCTTTAATATAAAAAAGACCATTGAAGTTAAATGAAGGCAATGAGTCTGATGCATAAAATACTTAAGTGGCGGATCATTATCAAGGGTGGCGTTAGAGGGGAAAAAAGAGTATACAGTGCTATAAACACGTCGGTGTAATATGATAGATCGAAAGTCAAAGCCCTTTATTTAAAATAGACCTTCTTTTAAAAACTTCATGAAAATAATAATAATGATAATAATAATAATAATAATAATAATAATAATAATAATAATAATAATAATAATAATAATAATAATAATAATAATAATAATAATAATAATAATAATAATAATAATAATAATAATAATAATAATAATAATAATAATAATAATAATAATAATAATAATAATAATAATAATAATAATAATAATAATAATAATAATAATAATAATAATAATAATAATAATAATAATAATAATAATAATAATAATAATAATAATAATAATAATAATAATAATAATAATAATAATACCCAGAACCACTGATATTACACTAAATTGCAATATATATATATATCTACTCGGCAGACATGGTTTGGCCTCTGACCTGGCCCCATAGAGCAATAGATAATTGGCATAAGTGGACCGCCCACCAACATAGGGGCTGGTTAGCTCAGTTGGTAGAACGTTCGTACGGTAATCGAGAGGTAGCGGGTTCGAGTCCGGCATCAGCCAATTTTTCTTTGCTCGCTACCCGTTTATATATATAAAGTAAGATATATTATAAATCTAAAGATAAAAGGCAGTGTATACACAGCGGCGTAGCCTCGGTTTCGCCTCGGTTTCGCCTCGGGAACTAGTTTGTCAACTTCCAATACCTCGGGGAGCTAATATCGACTGTCCACCCTCAAACCATGTTATATTTGTATAATTAATTATAAGTATTCGAGGTTTTGAAAATATTTGATGAATAAAGTTCCCTTTTAAGAAAAAGGGGAAAATAGCTCAACTGACATTACTGGTACACCGGTTACTTACCTGTCGTTACGGTGAACTGGAAATAGCATGGTTTGACTACACTCAGAAGAATTAACGCTGTACTCCATAATTTCATAAACATCGCGAGGCTCAACATTTCTTCAGATTAAAACAAAACAATCAATAAATGAACAATGTTAAGGTGACAGGTATAAAAATCCTCCCGATAGAAGGGCAATTTCTAATTAAAAAATGCATCCATACATATATAGAATCATGAAAACAACCATGATCTAAACCAGCTTAAAACGAACGAGACCCCCTTGGGTGTGTTGGCTGTGTTATCATCAATTATCAACTAATTTGTTATACCATTTTATAAACGAATTTTTTCCGACACGTGAAGATCTTCGGTCCTCGACTTATCGTTATAGTAAAACACAGCACAATTGGTAACAGAAAGTTTAAGTAAAATACAGTATTGGTAAAACATAACTCACAGAAACACGAACAGCTAGTGTTTTGGGCTGTAAAAACCAACTTTACAAACCTCCAACTGTAACATCACAGATTAGCGATTGTACAACATTCACTTTGTTGCTATAGTTTGACATCAGGGCCGGATTTAGGACTGGGCAAGCTGGGCAAGCTGGGCAAGCTGGGCAGTTGCCCAGGGGCCTCCACATATTTCATGAAAAAAAAATTGTAAGGAAAAATGTAGGCTGACCTGAACTGTAGGCTGGTCTGTAAATATATGTACTGTACTATATTCTTGTTATGATTGATCATGATTGACCTGCTTGCTTGCTTATTCAGATTCTTTCTACTTGAAAAAAATTACTTTATGGATGACTGTAACTATGTCTTGTGACTCTTGTCACCTTTTAGTTTTTAGTATTCTAAGGTAGGGTGGGCCTCCACTACTGAAGGCTGCCCAGGGGCCTCCACATGTCGAAATCCGGCCCTGTTTGACATACAGGTTAGACTTAAAGGGACAATATCGCCACAATCAACAGGGCATGGCATCGGAGTGCTAGTTTTAGATTAACGGGGTGACAGGAAATAATACCCTACATGACATGGCCATGCATAAATGAGCCGGTAACTTTCAGTCACTGTGTTTACCACCTTTGACTAGGACATCAATTGCCCTGTTGAAAGTTTGCTCTGATTAAAATTAAACACCAGTATTTACCATGTTGAAAAAAGTGGCGAAAGCACAAGCATCCTGCCGCCATTTTTAATTGACTACCAGTAAATGTTTCAAAAGTGGACCACTCAATCAAAAAGCTAATAGGTTTTACAAAGGTTACCGAATGCAGTTGTGTTCAATGGTCTAAAATATAATTGGAAAACTTTCATAGTACCTTAACCACTGAAATGTTTTGCAATGAATATAAACACCGTAAATTAGGATCTGATATCATTAATACAAAACTTTTCCAAAACATATTGAGAGGTTTGTAAGTTGATAAAACCGTTTATTTATTCATTTATTTATTACATGTATTTACCCAGGGTATGCCCAAACAGTTAAAACTGATTTCCACTGGGACCCTGTATATAAATATACCGTTAAAACACATGAAAATACACATGAAAATAAGATAATGCAAAAATAACAAGTATACAACATCACTATTAAATTATAGTTACCTTGAGATAATTATTACACAGGCCTGTTCTTGACCTTGGTGCCCCTACAAATTTTCCCAAAGTCATTCTGATATTCTAATGGCAGTTTCCTTCACTCAGGAAAATTGGCATTGAATTGGCATTGAATGAAATTCCAGGCCTATTATAAGTGCTACCTTCATAACAACTCATAAAACAGATCTGCTTCACTTAACATACACGATCCTATTATGGGAATCGTAGGTGTATCTATCGCAGAATATGTGCACTATATAACATGCTGACTATGTTGGTAGGAATGCCGATCAGTGATTTGAACCACAACTTCCCGTATTTACCTTTTTGTCACACCATTAACAGCTCTGTTTTTCGACACTGATAGAAAACTTACACCACAAATCCTACCTGGTTTAAACCACGGATCGATCCTTTGTGCAAAACTACGATTCGTTGGATGGTTATCGCATGTCAACACCAGCGCAAGCTGCAAGTAAAAGTAGTTATTGAAAATTGTCAACATCGAATGTGGGAAAACACTATGGTAAGTACATATCACTGAAAACCAACGTAGTGACGTATACAATCATCAGTCAGTCTCATTGTTATCGACATTGCTGTAAAAAGACAGAGTGACAATGATCTTGCTGGTGAGATTATACCGTAGTTCCGGTGTTGTGTAAGGCTGTTACTTTACAACTATGGCATTGGCCCAATTATAGTTGAACCTTTCCCAACTACAGTGTTGCAGATGGGACTACAACAATACAACACTACAGATGGGACCGAGGCTATAGTTGAGGGTGTGACAAGGCTAACATAGTTGAGGCCCATTCTGTGACCATTATACTGAAGTTGACTTAATCGATTGAATATAAACCCCCACTAGAAGCCCCACACACCATTGATTATTTTGAAAAAAATTAAATAATCTCAGCTTTACCCGAGATCATATATGGTGTGAAGTTGGTTTCAAACAGAACATTTATTTTATAAAATGTTGATATATACTCTAATTATAAACTATTATTTTCATAAAAGAAAAATCCTACAGAAAATCCGATTATCTTGTAGTATGTGATTATTTTCTTAATTACACAAGGAAAAATAGTTCCATGAAGTGAATGAACGACATTTTGTTAGCTTTAATAATTTTTAAGGTGAGATTATTAGTAATATTATTTTGAATAATATATTAACTCATTGAATTATCTCTGCTTATAGCTTTAGTTTGCCAAATAATGTCGAAATAATCTTAACAGGAATTGTAACTGGCAACAACTACACTTCTGAACAGTTTTTCAGAGCGACTCGTTATCTTTAATAATATTATAGGTCTGTTTTACCCATTGTTTGATTTCTTAAATGAACTGAGAATTTATTTATGGTTATGGTTATAATTTAAATGGAACTAAAATAGTAACTACCATACAACTAACTACTAACAAAACCAAACTTCAAAAGATCATTTACAAATGCTTCAAACATAAGCTCCTGTTAACTGGATCAGACTTTAACACCGTCTTAATTAAACTCAATGGTCAAGTAAGTGAAAGAATGCCCACAGCGTTCGCTTCTGAATCAGGATCCCAAAACACTTTCCATGGCAAAACAGATCTGATGCCTTTCAACTGATTAAAGAAGAACTGACGAGAAAGCCACAACATATTACTAATTACTGTCATTTGACCAGAGTTCAAGGTAGCCACATATGATATTGTTTGCCATTCATTTCCTATTAACAGTGTACAAGCTCAATAGGAGCGAATTAGATTCACTGAAGTTGCCGACAGGCGTTAAATACCTGCCCGAGGTGCCAATTGGTTTATGGCTCACGACCACCACTGTTTGACACTCAACAGGTCATGGACGAAGGCAAATGTCGAAGTCGTTAATTAAGCTCCAAGAGAGAATCTAAATTGGTCAAGAAAACAACCTTCTATTGTTTGCCGATCTATGCATAATAGAGTAACGGGCAATATCAATATCAACAATATAAATATCAGATTGAAATTCACTCTAACCAATTGAAGAGTAACGGGCAATATCAATATCAACAATAGAAATATCAGATTGAAATTCACTCTAACCAATTGAAACAAGTGACAAAATTATGTTTGTCCCTTGTTTCAATGGGATGGAGAGAATTTCATTCTAAGAATAGCTCACGGGGTACTGCAAACAAACCTGTCAGAAACACCCTGCAGCCGATGATACAAATAAAATATTGGACTGTACGTATAGAGATATAGTCCTGGTATATGGAAAGTTTGCTGAAAAAGTTTACTTGCCGAATATGACATGGAAATCAGTAATGTACAGCCTCCCCGCAATCATTAAGTTTATCATAAATGCATGCCTCAATTTGTTCGTATCCTACGTCAAGCAGTACAGGAAGTAAAAGGCTTAGTGACAAATATCCATTTTATCCTACCACAACGGGTACATTGAAACACCTCCTCATTGTTAAACACTACATGTGCGTCACAACAACAGTGCCATACGTGCAATATTCAGTGCAGTGAACCCTGACCTGATATTTAGTGCAGTGACCTCCAAACCATCCAATGACAAATGTGGAGTGTCGTGGCCGAGCAGTCTAGCTTACCGGACTCAAGTTCTGGTGTTAGCAGCAGAATGTGGTATCAAATCCCGGCCGTGTCATTGAGCAAGACACTTAATCATCATTGCTTATAGGGACAGAGGCAGTTTAACAACTGCCTTGTTCTGGACTAGTTACCCCTCCCAGTCCTATTCGCACCGTGAAGAGGCTGGTTATTAACTTGTCTTGTTTCGGTGCGAGGGGCTGGTTTCTAGAGTGTGGAGTCTTTGTAACACAACTCAGTGACTTAGTAGCCCCACCTTGGATTGGCCATTGGCCTTGTGTGGGGCGATTTGCATAACAAATAAATAAAAATAAAATAAATAAAATAATAGCAATCGTATGAGAGGATCTTCAAGATCAGTGGATTTCAATGTCTCTTTCAAAACAATTACATTAAGGCTGTCTACACAAGAAAGAGTAGAAGAAGCAGTTTACTTGTCAGATACTTTCATTTAATGCTTTCCAACGAATGTGGGGACCAGGGGATTAAAAGATAAAGACAAAAACAATTTTTTTTAAAATAAATAAAAACTTAAGATCATTTTTACTGCTACGTGCAGGTTTTTTTTCATCTAGTAAAATACCATGCAAAACAGTTTATTTGTATTCCTTAACAACTTAATATCCCTATTTAATACTTCTTCAAACGCGATACTGCTTTTTTTTTTAAAAACAGTTTGTATTATTTAAATTTGTCTGCATGTATGTATTTTTGTGTTATGTCATTATTTAATTGCCATGTCCGGAATGGTACTATGGACATGGTAAAAAATAAATAAACGAATAAATAAAACATAAAAATGTATTTGTTTTAATTGTTTTTTATATAGGCTACTGGTTATAAAGCCATTATTCTTTTTAAAGAACCCCATACTGCACTGTATCTTATAAGCCTGAAGAACATACAAGGTTTTGTGGGAGCACAACCCCAGTAAAATAATCTAAGGAAATATGTCAGGTATAGGGATAGAAAACGTGGTTGCACATGGCTATCCGATTAATACTGTATACGTGACATTCTCACTGACCTTTCAATCACCAAACGGATATAACAATGCAGACCGAGGATACAGTGTTCACGTGAATATACCAAGGTTGTACTTTCCACTTACCATTGTCCACTTGGACGAGAGCTAAAGTAGTCTGTAGAAAATATAATAGTACACGTATACATAAGTAGCTCAAGGATGGACACGCACAGTTAACGTGTAGGTTTTGTGAGGTTCAGAAACCATAATGATTACGTCGCAGTATTCTCGACGACCGGAATCTATATAAGGTAAGGTAACAGATTCAAAATAACCAAAACGGTCGAATATGAATGTAAAAGTTACGTAGTGTAAAAGCTGACTATAGGCCTAATCTTCCCAAGAAATAGTTGTATCTAAGGTTCTCATCAGGCTCATAAATCATTCCTGAAACCATCTCAGCTCCCTGGGGAGTGTACAGCTCAATTGCTGCCATTTCGTCGCATATAGGGCTAATCAAACACAACAACCAACTCTGCCCTCATAGGTACCCATTTACCCTTGGGTGGAGAGAAGTGAATAAGTAAAGTGTCTTGCTCAAGGACCCACATTCTGATGACTTGGCCATCACAACACAAATCCGCTGCACCAAACCGCTCGACCGTGGCACTCCATGCTTACACGGTTAGCTAATTGTTTGCACTCGCCGTGTAGGCGGCGAATCCTTATAATATGCGAAGAACGCATGACCACAAGCAGAAATGCCCTGCAGTATTGGTGTTTGGATATCTGTAAGCCGACCTGGTCCTAGACTCAGACTCCTCCATCTTGGAAACGGTCCCGACTCCGACTAGTAGAGTTATATATAACTTCAAAAGTAAAGGTAAATGCTACAATATTGTGAGACAGCTCTGTAACATGGACGTGACAAATGTATACTTGGAGAAACACGCTGTTCCGCGAACATCAGTCACATAAATATGGCCCACATATTATAAAGTGTAGTCAATCAGCTGCAGAATTTAACAGGGATTCCTGTGTGAAAAAAAGGGTTTTGGTTGATTAATTAACAGTTTTAATAATTTTAATTAATTAACGATTTTATCATTGCAGAGTTAACTCAACATAATTTATACGATACACGCCAGTCTGACCGAGGACAACGAGATTTTAACTGAAATGGAGAAAGTGCCGCTGATAATCGCATTGTTTTTAATTCTGTTAAAACTTCACTGTGGAAAAACACAAAGTTTTCGTAAGTATAACCAATAAGTCTACTACAGTGCTAAAAGTGATTTTTTTATTTTAAATAAAGCAAGATTTGAACTGCAACTTCTGGGTTAACATGCCGGCATTCTCCCAACTGAGTTATCTGTACCTGTTGGCGGTCTCAATAATTATTGCCTACACCCAGTATACCAGCCTGGTATGCGGTCTATGCACATCGTAGCCCTCTAGCGGTGAAATTGCAGCCAGTGTATTGATGATTTGGCACATTGTCGTAAATGTTGGCACTTTGACGAAAACCTCTCTCAGCCAATGATCGCATTAGTTGCTGCCATTTGCAAGTAAATTACGTTCTTTGAATAATGGGTATTGCTGTTGCTGTGCTAAATTAGTCATATGGAGCGCCATGGTCGAGCGGTTTAGTGGATCGGATTTGTGTTCTGATGGCTGAGTCGTCAGAATGTTGGTTCGAATCCCAACCGCAACCATGGTGCTTGTGTTCTTGAGCAAGACACTTTACCATAATTGCTTCTCTCACCACACAATCAAAAACAATGTATTGAAATATATAACTGTGCTTTATTTGACAGCTTCTTACGATATCGACCGCCTTGATATCCAACTTGTAAATGGTAGCACCCCCAACGAGGGAAGAGTGCTCATTCGCTGGTCACCTGACTCGCCCTGGACAGCTTTATGCAACGGTAGATATTTGGACGACACGGTCTTGTTTCAGATGTGTAGAAGACTTGGGTATCCCTTTGCGTGTGGCCAGAGTATAGCAGGGTTGGACCGCAGTGATAATACCTCACTCGGAAATATACAAAGCATATTAGCTTTAGTTGGCTGTTCTGCCCGCCCAGACGACTTTCGTGCTGGGGGATGTACTCTGTCACCGGTATCTGCCCTCGAATCATTTTGTACCCATGATCAGGATGTGTGGCTTTCTTGCGGATATGCAGGTATGTTAAGTTAAAAAATGCTGAACCCAAAATTATTCAAGAAGTAAGACAACTGCGATCAAAATATGAACTTTAAATCAAACTTGTATTTCAAGTTTTGATTTTATTTATTTACGGTGTCCTGAAGAAGTTGACAAGGGAGTTATCATTAGCATCATTAGCTTCCTGCCACTCGAAAATCTATTTGCTCTAAAAGGATGCACCTAACATGTATAGGTTTGTTTCTTCAGGAATGGCAGATTTTGAACTACGACTTATTGAGAGTACGACCGAGCACGCTGCTGGAGCCGGTCAAGTACTTCAGGGCCGATGTGGCGTGGAACACGAATGGGGCGCCATCTGTAGCAACAGATTTCACTATTTGAAAGAAGGGGCAGTAGCATGTCGCGAGTTTGGCTTTTCCGATTACGCCATTTACTCTCGCCCTTCGCAGGTAGGATTTGACGAACTGGACAGCCAACACAGGCCAAACTACACGCTGTTTGTAGACACGGGTTGCATCGGAAACGAGACGAGTCTAACAGAATGTGAGCATTACTCGCTCCGAGAGTGTAGTGGCTACACCACTCTTGAATGTTTTACTGGTAAGAATGCATTAAACTTGATGGATGCTAGTTGCACACAGTGACAGCATCAACATTCCATGGCTTTGAAAGAACAATGCTTATTATTATTTTTTATTATGATAGAGACGATAAGTAGACGCTGTGCAAACGGGAATGTACACAAAATAAAGCAATGTTGTACATAATCATATCAGTTTGTTGTTGAAATTACAAAATAATTTAATCCTAAACTGTTTCGCCATTCTGTAAATGTAAGCATGTATAATTGATTACAGCTGTCGTACAGTAACGGCTATTGAATATTATACAATTTTCTCAAAGAGTGACGCATTCAAAACACATTACTGTCCTTCCCACTTGTCCCGCGCCATTTCCAAAATGTTGACGAACATGGCGCTCGATGCTCACTACACGTGACATGAAGAAATGACTCTCAATAGCGTACCCCCACACTGTTTAGTTACAAATATGGTATAAATATTCACACGCTTGTTTGAAAGCATGTGTGTAGCAGTTCCGTTCCATAGGACTAGATTAATATTGTATATCATTAATATCAACTAGAAATTCATCTTAATATTGGCTTGTAAAGTGGATGAAAATAACAGATATCTAATTTAAAACTTAATTTACTTTTTTAATGTGATATCATTCGGTTTGCGGTAACACCATGTGCTTATCTCAACTATCGCTAAGTGAGGTACCGGTCTGAAAAGAACCTAACCGCAGAACTCGTATCTCAACTTTCGCTAAGTGATATTATGGTTCATGGGAGAACCAATATCAGGCAACTCGTTTATCAGTGAGGACGTGGTTCAGGGAGAAAGAACTATGAGGACTTCATGGGGGCTTCTCTACGTATCGATTAGCGTGCTCTAATCGACATCAGGAGAATGGAGAGGTTTGGAAATGCAGCTCCTTACGTATAGTATGCAGTATTTGCCAGGATTACGGTATGTGTTGAATGAGAAGTGTTCTGACTGGTGTTACCGCAAACCGAAACGATATCAATACTCCACCATGTTTTTAATGCTCTTGTTAACACGGAATTTAAGGAATAATTTCTTTGTACCACAGAAATAAAGGAATACGAGGAGCCTGCGTATCTTTGCGGTTCCAAGCAGCTCTGTGGCGACCAATGCGAACAAGAACACCCGATGGTCAATGAGAGTGTTAAATTCCACTACTGCCAGTGTGATGACGCTTGTGTTTTGTTTGACGACTGTTGTTATGACTACGCGGAGAAGTGCAACCCGGGGGTACCACTCTTTATGCGGGGAGAGTTCACATTTGATCAGTTTGACTGCGTTTGGGTACCTGGGAGTCAGTTTACTAACATCGGCTATGTGGCCGTCAGCCGTTGTCCAACCAGTTGGACTGACGCAGGTACCCGCGATTTGTGCGAGAGACCGGTAAATGTCACGGACGTCATTGGTTCTCTGCTGGTCTTTGATGAGCACGGTGTGGATTTTAAGAATATTTACTGCGCAATATGTAATGGGAGATCTTTGGACAGGTTTCAGAAGTGGGATGTGTCCAGTTCTGATAATAAACTCGACAGTTTTCCTGAACAGTTTTACCCAGGACTTAACCGGTCCCTGCCAACAAAGGGTTGGTTTATAACTCCCCCGAATGGCCACCAGGTGATACGTAAGTGTTCTGCTCATCTTGTAGACACGTGCATTGATGCATTCCATGACACCCAGACTGAGGATGCTTGTAAGGCATATTATGCACCAATAAGATTCGACCATACAGAAACACGGTATCGCAATCCCCACTGCGCAATGTGCAACGGAAAGGATGTCATACCTGATCATTCTTGCGTAGACCAAGTTTGTAAAACCTCATGTGACCCCTCACCGTGGGGACCCTGCATGGGTGTTTGTAGTCCATACGATGACTTTTTGACTATTGAGGTTCTATTCGATTTGTCATCTTCGTCTTGCTCTGAAGGTCAGATCTTCGACCCATTCTTGGAGCAGTGCCGTGTGCTGACGTGCACAAGCGGCTATCAGATAAGTGGAGATCAGTGTGTTTTGGCCCCCACTGCGTCTCCTGATAGCACCAATACGTCAGTGGCAAAGTGCTTGTTGGATAGTTTAGGAAGAAACAACTCAATGGGAATAGTGTTCAAGAAGGCTAAAATTTATACAATGATCGACACTGAAACTGCTTCATTTTCTACGTTTGTTTTGGTGAGTTCGATTCACGAGGCACTCGACATTGAAAAAGCTTTCGAAAGCGCGATCAGATTGGCTCAGAATGAAACCTTTGAGAATTCACAATTACTTTGTAATATATCCCAGTTGTCCATTATTTTGCCGTTTGCTTTTAACGAGTCTAGTGTTTGTACTAACAGCACATTGGACAGAAGTGATGTATTTCCTGGATATATCAACGGAAACTTGCTAAATGTGGCACAATTCCAGAACATCATAGACGAGCAGCAGTACTCTAAAACGAAGGCATCACCAATATGTCTGGAGATCGGAGAACTTAATTGCTCCTCTCTTCTGGTACTTAATACTGTTGAATACGAAGTGCTTTCTGAGGAAAGCCTTTATATTATCGCCACTGGTGACCGTCTGTCTGTTTCTGAGTATGTCCTTCTTCCTGAAGGTACAGCTATAGTGTGCTCCTTCATAGGGCCAGTTGAAGAGGGTTTGGAACCGCAGATACGGCGAGCACTTTCTTTTGTTGGAAGCTGCTTATCGCTGATAGCTTTGGCTGCTGCGTTTGTGACGTACTGCGTCTTTCCAGAACTCAGGAACGTGGCGGGAAAGTCTACCATGAATCTCGTGGTGGCGCTATTCGCTGCGATCCTACTTTTTCTGCTCTCAGGTTACCTCAGACAGAACCATGCTGCGTGTGTATTTGGAGCGGTGTTGGCGCACTTTGCTTGGCTAGCAGCTTTCTGCTGGATGACGGTGCTTTCAGTTAACGTCGCCCGCACAATTGGCTCCATGATACCAAGGCGTGGAAATGAATCGGGGATCAGCCGAGCATTAATTGCTTACATGAGCCTCGCCTGGGGTATTCCCCTCATTATCATCTGCATCTGTCTGATCCTCCAGTATTGCAATTGCACAAGTCTTCCTGTGATCTACGCTGAGGCTGATATCTGCTGGATCACAGACGTCACAGCTCGTCTTGTTGTCTTTGTTGTCCCAGTAGCAACTTGTCTGCTTTTGAACTTGTGTTTGTTTATATTTACGGTGGTCAGTCTCCGTAGGAGCAGGCATGCAACCAGGGCAGCTCGGAAGCAAAGGAAGATTGATACAGCTCGTGAGGAATTTTCCATTTATACAAAGGTGAGTCAACTAGTCGTTCTTATGTAGAACATATAGGAAATGAGTAAACTAATTATTGCTAAATGTCTGTCGTCTCAACATCATGTTCTTGTGTAACATTATTACCATAACAACCTGTATGTCTATACATAACAGCAAAAGAAACGTCATCCCCTAAATGTTGTTAAGTAATTATATTATTAAACATAATAAATATACAGTGTTGTGGGATGGTTGGCTGCCAGGTCAACCAAATTTGCCACATTGTGTTCGTGTTACACTCCATACTCATAATATTCTTCATTAAACAAATTATATTAATTATAAAATGAAAATAATAAATATTTTTAGGGGTGACGTTTCTTTTGCTGTTATGTATATATACACTAGTTTTTTGAGTCTGCACGTGACAAGCTTGCCTTTGGAGACATACACCAATTAATTGTATTATTTCCTTGCTTGTTCTTGCTTTTATAGTTATAAACGTCCTTCGTTTTTATTTTATTATATAAAATATTTGTCATATTTGACACATGTTCAACGTTTGCTGGGAATGGGGAGGGCCAAATTGCCGCACTTGCCATAGATCTCATTGCATGGAGGGAGATTGTGGTCACCTGCTCTGCAGCCGAAGGATGATGATGATGACGGTGATGATGATTAAACACAAATTGTTCTTTTTGTAGTAAAATAAAGTTGATATTACATGGTAGCTCAATGTAATATAGCTAATGAGCGGTAATAGTGTGTTGGTTCTAAGAGAAGCCGGTGGTATTACAACTCTTTAATAGAAATGTAGTTATATGGTGATACTGCAATCCTTCCTCTTAAACTGATCTTCCACCTTGCACAGTTTCAAATCCTACCTTTTCTAATTTTATTATTCACAGTTGTGTTGCCTCGTAGGCATTAGTTGGCTATTTGGCTTCCTTAGTCAATATATGACGGGGATCATCGTCTTCTCCTACATCTACATTACCCTCAACTATCTCCAAGGTGTCTTCATCTTCTTTGCCTTCTGTCTTAATAAAAGAGTCCGAGGTCTGTGGAGGCAGAAGTTAGAACATCGACGGACAAAACAGGCGGCAAAGACTCATTTGAAGCAGAAACTTAAGGATTCCAACATGAGCACAGAGCCATCAATGATTCAATCTAATGCTAATACCAGCACCGAAGATACTAAGTTGTAAATATTAAAGCCAATTGCGAGTCTACACTGATGAAAAGGCATGTTTATGCTAATAGTGGGAAATCAATTTACTGTACAGAGTTTATATTAAATTGATGTGTGTGGCACAGACTTTCACGAGGTACCACATTATCCAGAGCTGAAGGTTCTTATGAAAGAACCGATCATTATCCTGCGACAATCGTTAACACAACATAAAGTATGATTTACCTGATTTGATATTTCTCTCTCGCTTTAGGCCAGCTAGCTGTTTCAGAGACAAAATGACTAAACGTTGATACATGTATGCAAGCCACATTTTATACGGCCATGCGTCCTTGAATGTTTGCAAGGTCGTGTTGAATGTGCGGGTCCTAATACTGTTTCCTTGGATGGCAATGGGAGATCACGAGTTTTTAACTACAAATTATTATTCGGAGAAATAACTAATTTCGTTCATGTAAAAATCCAATGCCATCCTACTCAACAAAAAAGGTAAACCTTTCTCCATGGTTTGTCTTGATCATTCTCACTACTCGACCATTGTGGGCAAAGTGGTTTACCCAACTTTGATTTATTTGTGTAATTGTTTTAGTCCCCTGACCGCCACTTTCTGCAGCACACTGCTGAAAGTTCTACATAGTGGTGAACAAATTAATTATATTTGACAAATTCTTCCCTAGTAGAACAATAAACGAACTTGTAGGCCTACATATTGAAACCAGAAATATTACCCCCAAAATATATTTGAAAACAATTAACATTATGATATATAATATCTATCGTAAATGATAACATGTTATCATTTATTAACCATAAAGCACTGATTGTTTAAGTCAAACTAGCTGTTATTAATTAAAATAAAAATTCACGTGAGAAAAGGAATTGTTTAAAACAGAAGGTGTTAATGGGCAATATATTGAAGCCCTTACATGTCGTTTTTTCGCCGTGAGAAGGTGTGACTCTGAGCAGATTCACAGAGTACGTTATTCTCAGTCGATAATATTGTAGGTTTGCTGTCCAGAGAGAACGTTTGGTTGATTCCAAAATATCGGTCTGCAGTCATGAGAGGGCGCATTTACCAGCTAGCTGTCAAATAAGGCCGTTTCTCTGAACCGATATATTGGCTTGCCGTCGAGTCCAGAGAGGATTATTTACTTGCCGCTCAGAGAGGGAGTTCCTCTATTTCTTTGAGAGATTTTGATATACAGAAAAGGGCTTTTATCTCAACAGATATAATTATTGCAATCTGTGTTGGGGAGGGCGTTTCTCTCTGGCGATTTTGCTTGCAGCCAAAAGAGGGCGTTTTTCTTAGTCCATATACCAACTGCAGCTGTCAACAGAGAGGGCATTTCACTGAGCGATATATCTGCTTGCAATACGCACAGAGTATTACGTAAGTGTCAAATCAACCAAAAAATAATGTTTCTTAACTTTATTAATATAAAAACCGAGCGCTGAATTTAATATTTAACAGTTTTTCTGACAAACAAAGAGAAGGATCACAAATAATTTGAGCTAATTATATTAAGGTGCTTTATTTACGATAGCATTAAACGTGATACACCGTCAATATAGAAATGTGATCTAAATTACAGAATAAAATAATATAAACTTCACTTAACAAATTAAAACTAAGGGCTACAATCAGTGGATTATTTTAATTTCAATAATAATTATTAACTTCCCAAATTCAGCTAATTGAAGATTGATAGACGATTTAGTTTGTTAGAAGATTAGATGGTTTGTTTTAGAAAACAAATAACGTGGAATGATTAAAATTATTTGAGATTGAAATACAGTATCGCTTTATTTCTGATAAGAATTTTTGAAGATTTCATTTAGAAATGAATACATATACGTAACTACTAAATCATTTAGTCTGTTATATTTCACTGTTTCAATAAAATATGTACGTATTTTGCCACCTGTGTATCTTACTGTGAAACAGATACCAAAATGTACCAAATAACATCAAAGTTAAATACCTTATCACTATACTTAAAACAACAATTATACATTGATTAAACATTTATAGTATATATTTAAAAGCATTGTTAACTGTTGATAAGTTCTAAAGTGTGCAAACTGTTACTTGATGTTACATTATCCTCCCCTCTAAAATCATTCTTCTTTGTTGTTCTCATTTAAAAATAAAATATGACAAAGAAATTGTCTGGAACTTAATCAGATTTATAATTTAACTATCCCCAACATGTGTGTCATGTCTCTTACTATATGAATACAAAGTATTTACTATTTAAATGTAATTTTGTGTCCTTTTGGCACTTTAAGTCATGTATCGTCCTTTGTGTGAGTTGAATCTATTTTGGTTATTTTAACATTATCGTCCTTGTAACATTTTTGTCATTTTAGCTTTTTGGAATTTGTTAATTTTTACATTTTTGTATGTATTCGAAACGTTTGATATTTTTACACTTTACATTTACCTTGTTAAGCGCCTTGGAGCATGTCTTCATGGATTGGGCGCTATATAAATGCGTGTTATTATTATTATTATTTTAGTATTATTATAAAGTATTACTATATAAAAATTAATACAAATTTACGAGCGACGTTTACTAACATTGAACATCTGTTTCTCTGGGAAGTAGTAATTTTTCTTTTCACAGGGGTGGAGCACAGGAGGATTTTTCCATGGATTTTAGATTTTATGGTACGAGTTATTATTAAATACACATGTTAATTAATTCGCGCAATTTATTGATTACATAAATAATAATATTGGTTTTGAATAAAATAACTTTTATCCGTTTGTGAAAAGTGAAAATTGTGGCAAAATGGGCCTGATTAAAACAAAAATAACCGTTAAGGGTAGGGTTTGTGGCTACATTTAGGACCGGGCTGTCCAGCACACACGCCATTTTAAAATTATTTTGTATAGAACTTATTTTCCATTACCTAAACTTAAAATCCAATATCTTTCGTGATATGATTTCAAAGTATAAATTTCTTTCATTAAAGTTTCAATATATGTAACAGGTATTTTTGGTTCTTTCTAATTACTTGAATTAGTAATGCATGGCTCATAGATACTCCACGAGGTACCACGTTATCCAGAGCTGAAGGTTCTTATGAAAGAACCGATCATTATCCTGCGACAATCGTTAACACAACAGAAAGTATGATTTACCTGATTTGATATTTCTCTCTCGCTTTAGGCCAGCTAGCTGTTTCAGAGACAAAATTACTAAATGTTGATACATGTATGCAAGCCACATTTTATAGGGCCATGCGTCCTTGAATGTTTGCAAGGTCGTGTTGAATGTGCGGGTCCTAATACTGTTTCCTTGGATGGCAATGGGAGATCACGAGTTTTTAACTACAAATTATTATTCGGAGAAATAATTTCGTTCATGTAAAAATCCAATGCCATCCTACTCAACTTTGATTTATTTGTGTAATTGTTTTAGTCCCCTGACCGCCACTTTCTGCAGCACACTGCTGAAAGTTCTACATAGTGGTGAACAAATTAATTATATTTGACAAATTCTTCCCAAGTAGAACAATAAACGAACTTGTAGGCCTACATATTGAAACCAGAAATATTACCCCCAAAATATAATTGAAAACAATTAACATTATGATATATAATATCTATCGTAAATGATAACATGTTATCATTTAGGTAAAACTTGTAGCTTTGCATGGTGAGGATGATAAGTAAGACTAATTGCGGTGACACCATGTGGAATCTCAATTGAGTAGTAATTAGTTCTGAAAAGAACTGGGGGTACAACTCGACGTTTCGATCAGTATGCTCTGATCGTCCTCAGGAGAATTACTACTCAATTGAGATTCCACATGGTGTCACCGCAATTAGTCTTAATTATGTTATCATTTATTAACCATAAAGCACTGATTGTTTAAGTCAAACTAGCTGTTAAAATAAAAATTCACGTGAGAAAAGGAATTGTTTAAAACGGAAAGTGTTAATGGGCAATATAGTGAAGCCCTTACATGTCGTTTTTTCGCCGTGAGAAGGTGTGACTCTGAGCAGATTCACAGAGTACGTTATTCTCAGTCGATATTGTAGGTTTGCTGTCCAGAGAGAACGTTTGGTTAATTCCAAAATATCGGTCTGCAGTCATGAGAGGGCGCATTTACCAGCTTGCTGTCAAATAAGGCCGTTTCTCTGAACCGATGTATTGGCTGCGCTTGCCGTCGAGTCCAGTGAGGATTATTTACTTGCCGCTCAGAGAGGGAGTTCCTCTATTTCTTTGAGCAGATTTTGATAAACAGAAAAGGGCTTTAATCTCAACAGATATAATTATTGCAATCCGTGTTGGGGAGGGTGGTTCTTTTTGGCGATTTTGCTTGCCGCCAAAAGAGGGCGTTTTTCTTAGTCCATATACCAACTGCAGCTGTCAACAGAAAGGGCATTTCACTGAGCGATTTATCTGCTTGCAGTACGCACAGAGTATTACGTAAGTGTCAAATCAACCAGAAAATAATGTTTCTTAACTTTATTAATATAAAAACCGAGCGTTGAATTTAATATTTAACAGTTTTTCTGACAAACAAAGAGAAGGATCACAAATAATTTGAGCTAATTATATTAAGGTGCTTTATTTACGATAGCATTAAATGCGATACAATGTCAATATAGAAATGTGGTACTGATCTAAATTACAGAATAAAATAAGATATTATTAAAACTAAGGTGGATTATTTTAATTTCAATAATTATTATTAACTTCCCAAAATCAGCTAATTGAGACTTAGAAGATTGATAGATGATTTAGTTTGTTAGAAGATTAGATGGTTTGTTTTAGAAAACAAACAATGTGGAATAATTACAATTGTTTGAAATTGAAATACAGCGCCACTTTATTTCTGGTAAGAATTTTTTAAGATTTCATTTAGAACTGAATACATATACGTAGCTTCTAAATCATTTGTTCTGTAATATTTCACTGTTTGAATAAAATATGCACGTATTTTACCACCTGTGTATCTTACTGTGAAACGGATACAAAAAATGTACCAAATAACATCAAAGTTAAATACCGTATTACTATACTTAAAACAATAATTATACATTGATTAAACATTTATAGTTCATATTGAAAAGCATTGTAAACTGTTGATAAGTTCTCAAGTGTGCAAACTGTTACTTTATGTTACATTAAACTGTTACATTATCCTCC
This sequence comes from Zoroaster sp. YZ-2022, assembly GCA_029582265.1. Lineage (NCBI taxonomy): Eukaryota > Metazoa > Echinodermata > Asteroidea > Forcipulatida > Zoroasteridae > Zoroaster > Zoroaster sp. YZ-2022. The sequence continues at coordinate 29,544,262 of CM055826.1, read as the reverse complement.
CCTCTAAATTAATTCTTCTTTGTTGTTCTCATTTAAAAATAAAATATGTTGCTTGTTTTTGTCCTGACCGGACTAGGACACACTTATGACAAAGAAATTGTCTGGAACTTAATCAGATTTGATAAATAATTTAACTATCCCCAACATGTGTATCATGTCTCTTACTATATAAATAAAAGTATAACATTTATGAGCGACTTTTACTAACACTGAACATCTGTTTCTCCGGAAAGTAGTATTTTTTCTTTTCACAGGGGTGGAGCACAGGAGGATTTTTCCATGGATTATAGATTTCATGGTACGAGTTTTATAGCATTTGTTGGCACATTTTGGTTACCGCCCTCTGTTCATATTATCAATTTATACGAATAAAACAATACTAGGGACTAGTTATAGACGAGGCATGAAGACTGATTTGATTAAGTGGCGGGACACCAGACCTGAAATAGGCTGGCAAAAGAGGCTGACGTTGTAGTTTATGAGAAGAGGTTTCTGTAAAAGGGATTACAACGTAACAACTTGTCCTTCAATACAAACACACACAGTCGTGTTTTTCAACATGATAGAGGACCTCTATTGTTCCCATTGTGTTTGGAATTTTTAAATCAATCTCCATTGGTTTTGCGCAAGACCATTCTGAGGACCTCTGAAAACAAAGAACTGGTGACTGAGGACCTATTGTTCCCTTTGTTGTAAGTCCTCGGTCGGTTTGCGGGGCAAGTACACAACTCTCACTATTGTCTAGACTGCATTATTGAGGCACAGTGAAAAAATGTTCATTTAGAGTAGCATGGTGGTTTAGATGAGCACCACTTCAGTATGGGTGAAATGTATTTACACAACGGATTTAAATAAAGAGCAGTTGAAATAATCGTTTGTGGTTGGGAATGGGATAAGTGATATTTTAGGTTTGGTACGGTCAGTTGTATCAATATGCTTCCCCTCGGTAGAAGAAAATTAATACTCCCTTTAAGCGTTTAGTAGCATTTTTCTAAAAATGAATAATTTCATTATTATACAGCTCAATATTAAAGATCACTGCAGTACACATTTTTACAACTTATCATCTTTCACAATACAAGATTTTAAAATATTTGTTTCCCTATAATGATAAACCTTTCTATTAGCAAAGTATTTTGTACACGTTAATCATTAAATTATTGCCGAGCACAAGGATTATTAGTCACTAAACACTGATGTCCAATCGCTAATAAATACATTTCCTAAAAATGTTACATTGAAAGAAGGAACGACAACACAATGCCCACATTTTAGAATTAAAAGTCTCTGTTAATTACTTGACACAATTCTAAAAAAATATTTTATGACGAAAGGAATATTTAGTGTCAGGATTGCTTACTTTTACCACTAAACTAATGCTGATCTCAAAACACAATGAGTCACTATATACTGATTATATCACATCATTCCAAATTATAAAAGTGATAGGTTAAAATTGCAGTGCTCCTTAACTTTGAAACAAAACAGTTATTCGAATATTCAAAATTGATTATTCGAATGGTCCAAAGCTCACTGAGAACATACAGACTGGTGATGGACCAACTATAAGGCTTGTTAAGGCTGGGGAGAGGCGGAGGCAAGAGGGTTTCAACGAAAAGTGTTTAGGAGTGTTAGTAGGGGCAATCTTAAACCAACAATCAAACTATATCATAATTTGGGTGATTGTAATGTTTTATGCGAATCCTTAATTTAATTTTTTAAATTTGAATTCAATTAAATTCAACATTTATTTCCATAATTATTGAAGTGTAACTGAAAAATATACAAAATAGAGTATTAAGTACGTTTGAAAAGAGTAAAGGAATGGAACAGACAAGACCAACAAATGGACAAACTGAAGTAAATACTAGGAATCAAGACAATAAGATAAGCAGCTGAGACGGTATAATGTAATGGACAGTAATGACTGCAAATGAAGAAGATAATAACATATAGGGTTTACTACAGCATTAAAATCTCCTACCTTCCTTCTCTCCAAACCCATGGCTGGCTACGCTGACGTCTCTTAGTGGTATCCGTATCAATTTCCAATACAGTTAAAGTTAAATATTATTAAATACACATGTTAATTAATACGCGCAATTTATTGATTACATAAATAATAATATTGGTTTTGAATAAAATAACTTTTATCCGTTTGTGAAAAGTGAAAATTGTGGCAAAATGGGCCTGATTAAAACAAAAATAACCATTAAGGGTAGGGTTTGCAGCTACATTTAGGACCGGCCTGTCCAGCACACACGCCATTTTAAAATTATTTTTTAGGGAACTTATTTTCCATTACCTAAACTTAAAATCCAATATCTTTCGTGATATGATTTCAAAGTATAAATTTTCTTTCATTAAAGTTTCATTATATGTAACAGGTATTTTTTGGTTCTTTCTAATTACTTGAATTAGTAATGCATGGCTCATGGATACTCCAATTAGCCTCGTTCTGGCTCTCAAGAATAATGAACCACGTGGTGGCCTGAGGTGGAGAAGTAAGGTCATAGGTCAAGAAGGACTCCTTCACACCTTTGACTCCAGCCTCGATGTGACCGTTGCTATAGGTCACAAAGAATAGCTCCCCGAAGATGGTGAGGTCATGCTTGGTCTGTACATGAGTCCATGTCAAATCGGCTTCCCGTTTTTGGCTCCAAAACTTTGAAGTTTTCATACCTGCATACAAAATAATCAAATCAAAATCAAATGCTAATAAATTTAAAGTAAACTATTTGTATTAAATCTACAATACAATTTTTACGACAGGCAATATTAAAGTTATTGAATGAATATTGGATAAATAAATAAGATGTGGAAGATTCAGCTCGAAAGGTCTGCTCGTTTCTTGAGAATATTGCTCAGAAGATCATTTAAACGAATGACAAATCACGAGTCGATAATAGGACAATGTGATTTTTTGTTGCTCCAACAAACGGGAAGATATTTGAAGATTTTCTCTTGAATTATGAACCAGACCTACTTAGCACTTACCCAATGAAAATGCTGCATTTTTGGATTTAAGCTCGGAAGCACAGAAATTCACAAACACCGCTCCAGTACCACGAACAGTGAATTCAAGTCGCATCGGTAATGTCAGGGGCTCGGGTCGTTTCAAGTGTGTGTGATTCGGTCCTGTGGTGTAGGTTTGGCAGGGAGGTGAAGGCCCAACAGGTGCTGTTGACACAGAGATTATCGCGTAAGTTTGATATCAAACTGCATAGTACCCTTACGATAATGACAGCAAAGTTAAATTATATATAAATTAAAATGTATCCCACAAAATTATTAATTATGAAGTGCTTTGTTTCTTTTTAAAAGAAATAAACACATTTTTGTTAACGCTTAAATATATCGATCACAGGTTAAATGGTAAAAAATTAAAAAATAATAAAATAAATAAATAAATAACATAAATCAGTTCGGCGAAATTGTTATCACAATATATGTGCTTTTGCTTTTTTCTTTTTTCAAATCTTTTTCAAATATTTGCCGGACGGCAAATGTTCTGTATTCGACATAACAATTAATTTTGTCATCAAAACATTGTTGGCTCTCATTAAAACAGATTTTTGAAATAAATTCAAGCAATGGAAAACGCCGATAGTTGTAATGCTGTGGAATGGCAAATTGTTATTTAATGAATAGGCACTATGCATAGCGCTCGTGTTTTACTTTTTGAAACCAAATTAAATCTAGACTGATCTGTTGCATTAAAGTTATTGAAGAAATTTCAAATTACAAGGATATCGGTAACATCTGAACAGTTTCGTCACTCTTCTTCGACTCGCAAAAATAGAACATTTCATATTTGTATACTAAAAAAATAAATGTAATGACACAAAGAGAAGCCGATTTAATGTACTTGTTTTGGACGAATAGGTGAATAAATAGCAGAATGAATAAATTAGGTAATTAATCATGAAAGGAGAACTTTATATGTAATTTAGCCAAGAGAATATCTTCGTGACGTTACGTATACATTTGTACAAGTACATTTGCAAATATATTGTGAAATCATATTGGCCCTGTATGATGTTAGCTTTTACCTTCGTGAAATTCTTCGTCAAAATAAAGGCATCCACTTGATGGCTGCAATGCGGTCTTATTGTCGTTATACACTGCCGAGTTCAGCTGACAGCTCTTGTCACCATTGCAGTAGTTGAATGACTTACAAGCATCTTCTTGCAGACATTGTACTGCACACATCGCGTACGAACTTGTCGTTTTATTGCGGTAGACTTTACCTGTGAGCACGTGGTCTATTATTGGGCTAGGGTGAAATTGATGGGTAATCCCTTGACGCATTTGGCGTTCACGTGATGTCGGTTGACATGAATTGGCCACAACATCAGAAACCACTGACGTAACGACGATCACTGCCAACAGGGCGAGTGCGTATTTAATGGTATTCATTGTAATAACAATCAATCTATAACAATAAATACAAATATTTCCAGGCATTTAACCCAATCACCGTTTATCAAATGTATCTTTGTGAGTCACTAGGTCACTTGCATATTCAATAGGTCATTTGCATACTTCATTACTCTTGTAAGACCTATGTGAGTATTGTCAGTTGATGTTATTAAAATACTCCTTGACTTCTTGAACAAGTTTCATCAGGTGGTATTATTACAGTGTTTAACCAGCCTACATTTCGGACCGGGTTACATTAAAGGGAAGCCCTAAATTAAACCGGCATATTCATGCAGCTATAATACACAGTTTGTGAAAGTTTCACCTAAATTAGTACAGTTGTTATCTGCTAGCCGAAAAACAGACCAAACATTTTGCTAAATGTTTTTCTGCTACTTTGAAAGCAGCTTTTACTTTTCTCTCTCACAGGTAGCTTTTAAATCTTCCGATTTTTTTTTTACGCAGAAAGGCAGATGCTCATTTTCTTGTCCTCCATAAAACTAGGTCCATTCTGAATACATTAAATCAAACTAATCTGTAGTAATCATGATTTTATTGAGAATAATAAATGATGACGCTTGATTTTTCACACTAGGAATTTTTTTTCTTCATACGCCGGGCAATACCATAATGTAAGAAATCAATTCTAAATCGTTTTTACAATGTATATCTTACCTTCTAGAGGAGGTGTAGCAACTATTGTTGAATTCAATCAGAACCGCCATGGTAGGATATCACAGAGAGGTTTTTTTTACCAAAGAGTGACTAAAACCTACCACTGAACCAAACGATTGCAACCTGTCAACTGACATCAGTGTGGCTCCTTGGTCAATATATAACCTTAAGAGTAGATTATGCAGGAGCGGTTGGGGCGTTACAGTTGTTATCTGCTAGCCGAAAAACAGACCAAACATTTTGCTAAATGTTTTTCTGCTACTTTGAAAGCAGCTTTTACTTTTCTCTCTCACAGGTAGCTTTTAAATCTTCCGAAATTTTTTTTACGCAGAAAGGCAGATGCTCATTTTCTTGTCCTCCATAAAACTAGGTCCATTCTGAATACATTAAATCAAACTAATCTGTAGTAATCAGGATTTTATTGAGGATAATAAATGATGACGCTTGATTTTTCACACTAGGAATTTTTTTTCTTCATACGCCGGGCAATACCATAATGTAAGAAATCAATTCTAAATCGTTTTTACAATGTATATCTTACCTTCTAGAGGAGGTGTAGCAACTATTGTTGAATTCAATCAGAACCGCCATGGTAGGATATCACAGAGAGTTTTTGTTTTACCAAAGAGTGACTAAAACCTACCACTGAACCAAACGATTGCAACCTGTCAACTGACATCAGTGTGGCTCCTTGGTCAATATATAACCTTAAGAGTAGATTATGCAGGAGCGGTTGGGGCGTTTCTATGAAACGGTGACCTTTACCCGGATGAACCTTGTTGCTGCATTGAGAATAACAGATAACTACTTTGATTTTGTATTAATTTTTTATTGTTTGTCTGATTCTCATCAGGCCAATCAATGATGTATGTACCCAAGAGTTTCAGAATTGGGGGGCTGGTTTTTACTTTTAGCGAATAAACTGTATAGTACACAGTTCGAGGTATACAAGCGGTTAAATAATAATAATGACGTCGCCGATGACAAAGCTGCCAGCTAGCCAATCAGTGACACGCACGCGGTGTATCTTCAGTGTAGATTATCATAATCGCCATTATCCCTGAGCAGACCGGTGACGCAAGTATTAGAAAAAAACACTTGATCACAATGAATTGCTCGATTACAGACTAACAACCGATACCATGGAAACATTGTTTATGAAGACCTTGGCTGCCAGTCAAATTGCTATCACTGATGCCATATATTATTATTTTTTTAGCTTCTGCCTGCAAAGCTCACGGAGAACTTAATTACCTTGTATTAAACTTTGCAATGTTGAATTACTTTCTGGTTGCAAATTATGCTTTTGAAGTATAAAATAATTAAACTATAGGCCGGCAACATGTGTTTGTACAAATACTACTACACGTTGTAACGGTTTGAATCTAAAACAGGCAGTCTAATCGTTAGAACAATAGATACTTTGTTTTGCACAACTGTGATGCTTATGACACAGTTGTTAAAGTCCAGAGAGCATTAAACTGATAATTCATAAGTTGTGTCAAATACAAATAAATAAAGTTTTAGTTATGAGAAATGTGTGGCTTCCACATTGAATTGGCTCTTTGAATGTGGCCTTGTGACTGGCATCTTCCATGAAAACAAATAACGCTTTGAAACAATATGGCTAGGTATCAGTATATTTTAAAACGATTTCGCCTAAATCTTGTATAGAGTATATTACTTGTGTTTATTTTGAGCATTGCATCCTAATAACACGAATTAGAATTGATCTGTTTTGGTAACTGTAACATAATGCTGTGTCATGCACATGCTTTATGACTTGCAATGCACTGATATGAATAATATGTTTAAAACCCTTAGGCAAGACACAAACAGTAGTTGTATATGGGTATTTGACCAGTCCAACGATAACCATTGCGAACATGTTCAAAAGTATTTTGACTTAATCATAAGTCCACTTTTCAAAATTTTTATGAAATAAATTTTGGTAAATAAAGTCGAATTTAGAAAAATTGCAATAAAATGATAATTTCTTTCAGAAAAATTAAGAAATTTTAAATATTTTCATTAAAATGAAAATTTATGTCATAAAAATTAGGAAAAGTGGAATTATGATTAAGTCAAAATACTTTTGAACAGCGGAATTTTAATCGAGCATGCTTTTAAATTTAAATCTATGCATTGATTGATAAACATTACAAGGAAAAATAACAGGTGAAGTTTATGTTGCTGTAGTGGTATTTTCTTCTATCTTTTATTAACCTATGTGGACCCGTTTAGAATCACACCAGGATCCGATCCGGACCCACATCCTGTTTGGCTTTTTAGTCCATAACAATTACTTTGGTTTTACGTAGAATGTAGACCTGTGTTTCCCTGCCACTTCTAAATCTGTCTTTTATTTAGACTTTTCAGCAGGTTTAATAGCTACAGTACTATAGGTGCTTCTAAGGAATTATTTGCTTCATTACCAGAAATATATATAATGATGATATAGTAACAATTACCAAATAAATTGAGTGTACGAAATCTCAACAAATCACGGAGATTCTCGAAGGTCGTTTGATCATCAACACTCTGGCAGCTACGACACTGATGATAATATTGTACAGCCTAGTATACAGTATCAACAGAGAGCGGCATATTAAATACGGATCCACTTTCAATACCACAGACACGGTCTTCCAGTTAATTGTTATCATTCTCTCTGTTTTGACAGCAAAACGGAAACAATTGAACGGCTATTATATTTTACCGTCATCAAAAAAAACCATGGTAACGTTGCTCACCTAAATATCATAGTTTAATCTATATTCAGCGAAAAACCAGGCCAAGAATCGATTTTTTGTGTATTACTATAAAGCGTGCAGCCACTTCACTAACCCAGCAGGGTTAATTTACGTGCGTATGCTTATGCAAGGAAAACGCCGTTTTGGGTTAATTGTATATTTATTAACTGTACTCGGCCTGGTTTGGGATTGGGCGTGTCTTAAGGATAGGTTTTTGTGCGCTTTTACCGACATTGTGATGAATTGTACCGGCTTGTATGGCCATGGTATTCGAGGTATTCTCTGCACTGTTGGCAGTAACATAATTGTTTGTAAACTGTAAATGTATGATTTGATAGTTTATGCGATATATGTCATGACTTCTCTGGCGAATAACCACTAAATATTCCCTAATGACTTGTACGGATACAAGTCTGTGCAGACACTACCATCCAAGTTCCCACAAAAAACGCACCCTTGAGACAGGCCCATCCCAATCTGAAGCCACTTACATGAACCAGGCCGAGTACTTAATAATTCAACCCATAAACGTTTCGGTGATGTAACAGTTGTGGTAATGCAAGACTCATTTCAGTAATTACCAAAACAGAAATGGAAGTCTTCATAGGGTTCTAAAAACGCTTTTGATTTAGCTTCACAAATCATCAGATTTGTGTTGCATTTCAGCTCCATATGTTGTGCTTTTATGTGTCTATTTATATCAATTATTATTCTGTTAGGCCATAATGTTTCGCAAGTTATATTAAGCCGGGTTGTATCTTTATCAGGTTGGGCGTCATTCGAGTTAATAATTATAACGTTTATACTTCGAATATAATAGACGTATTCTGAAGAATCAAAACAAAAACAACAAGGTTTTATTTTGTTGTGTAACTTCGCCTTCATTTGAGACTGTACAGTACTTCAAAACAATCTTGATTTGACATCAGTTACATAGGGATGTCTTAATTTATTTTTAAAATATTGTCTAATTCCTTTCTTCCAGGAATTAAGCAATGTATTATTATTGTTTAAGTCAAAATGCCCGTTAAAGTAAGAATTCACATGAAAATATAATTATATAAAATGTAAGGTGTTAATGGGCAATGAAGTAAAACCACTATGTGTTGTCTTTTCGTCATGAGAACGTGTCTCATAGAGTACTTTATCCTCAGTCGATATGTAGGTTTGCGGTCCAGAAAGAACATTTCTTTGTTTTCTGTTATATGCAGTCAAGAGAGGGCGCTTTTTTGAACAAACATACCACCTTGCTGTCAAATAAGGCCGTTTCTCTGAACGATCGGCTCGCCGTCGAGTCCATTGAGATTCTCTGCTTGCTTCTCAGCAAGGGAGTTCTTCTATTTTTGATCAGATGTATAATAATAATAATAATAATAGAGGCTTCTTATATAGCGCTCAATTCCGTCACGCAGTGACGCGCATCAATATTACCACCCTGGCCAGTTATATAATTCGATGCTATATAATTCCATGTTATATAATTCCAGTTATATAATTCCAATAAGCCCATGCTGCCAAATGTGTAGCACAACGAGCTTAATCAAACACAATTACCATATCTGCCCTTAAAGGTCCCCATTTATACTCCTGAGTAAAGATAAGCAATTGCAGTTAAGTGTCTTGCTCAGTGACGCAAGCACCATGGTCGCGGCCAGGATTCGAACCCACATTCTGACGACTCGGTCATCAGAACACAAGTCTGATGCGCTAGACCGCTCGACCATGGCACCCCATTTATCTGAACCGATACATTGTAATCCGAACTGAAAGGCGATTATTGCTTGCCGCCTGAGTGGACGTTTTTCTTTCTGAGTCAGTATACCAACTTGCTGTCAAGAGAGGGTATTTCACTAAGTGATTTATCTACTTGCAGTACGCATAAAGTATTAAGTGTCAAATCAACCAGAAAATAATGCGTCTAAACTTTATTAACTTAAAACCGAGCCTTAGATTTAATATTTAAAAAAAATAAAAAATAAAAAATAAAAAATCAGAAATCACTCCAGCTAATTATATTAAGGTGCTTTATTTACGATAGCATTAAATGTGATACAATGTCAGTAGAAATTGGGTATTGATCTAAATTACAGAATAATATACGATATTCTAAGCTTCACTTAACGAACGAAAAACTAAGGGTTTAAATTAGTGGATTTATGTTATTTTAATTTCGATAATAATTATTAACTTTCCAAATTTACCTAATTGACACTTACGGCCACTGTAAACAATGTTTGTATTTATATGCGTTAGGCCCATGGTTTGTTTTGGAAAATAAATATTGTGGAATGATTATATTTATTTGAAATTTAAATACAGTGCCCCTGTATTTCTGGTATAAAATCTTTGAAAATTTCATTCAGAACTGAATAAATATACCTGGCTGCTAAATCATCTGGTCTCTTATATTTCACTGTATCAATAAAATATGCATGTTTTTGCCACCTATGTACCTTACCGCGAAGATACCAAAAAATGTACCAAAAGTTAAATACCATATAACTATACCTAAAAACAATTAGTATACATTGATTAAACTTTTTGGGCCTATAGTGTATGTTTAAAATAACTGTAAACTGTTGATATGTTTCAAAATGTACCACATTCTCCAAAGTGTGCGAACTGTTACTTGATGCAAAGGCAGTGGTTGTTCATTATCTTCGCACCAAAATTAATTCTTATTCGTTGTTCTCATTTGAAAATAAAATGAGTCGCTTGTTAATGGTTTTGTCCTGGAACAGGATACACTTATTACAAAGATACAATGATACATGTGTATCGTGTCTCTTACTATATAAATACAAAGTATAAATTATTTACAAGCAACTTTTACTAACACTGAACATCTGTTTCTCCGGGAAGTAGTAATTTTTCTTTTCACAGGGGTGGAGTACAGGAGGATTTTTCCATGGATTTTAGATTTCATAGTAGGAGGTTTATTGTATTTGTTGGCACATTTTGGTTGCCGCACTCTGTCCATATTATCAATTTATACGGATAAAACAATACTAGGGATAAGCTATAGACGGGGAATTAATACTGATGTGATAAAGTGGCGGAGCACCAGACCTGAAATAGGCTGGCAAAAGAGGCAGATGTCGTAGTTCCCTTTGTCGGTTTGCTGTGCAAGTACACCACTGTCATTATTGTCTACACTGCATTATCGAGGCATGGCACAGTGAAAAGATGCACATTTAGAGTAACGTGGAGGATTAGATGAGCACCACTTCAGTATGGATGAAATGTATTAATACATTGAATTTAAATAAAGAGCAGTCGATTTTACTTATCGGGTGTTTGTGGTTGGGAATGGGATAAGTGATGTTCTAGGTTTAGTACGGTCAGTTGTATCAATATGCTTCACCTCGGTATAAGAAAATTAATACTCACATTAAGCGTTCAGCATTTTTTTTTAAATTAATAATTTCATTATTACCCGGGTCAAGAAAAATCATTGCAAACTACAAACTGATTTTACAGCCAGCATTTTACAAGTACACATTTCACAACTAATGATCTTTCACAATACAATGTTGTACAACAACAGTTTTTGTTATGTAATGATAAGCCGTTCTATAAGCAAAGTATTTTGTACACGTTAATCATTAAATTATTGCTGAGCCAAAGGATTATTAGTCACTAAACACTGATTATGTCAAGTCGCTAATAAATGCATTTTCTAAAAATGTTACATTGAAACAATCTTAAACTGTCTCTGTTAATTACTTGACACAATTCTATATATATACTTATGCCAATTATCTATTGCTCTATGGGGCCAGGTCATCAGAGGCCAAACCATATCTGCCGAGTAGCCAGGGATCAAGCCCCGATGCAAACAACCCGGGTAACGGCAGTAGCGGGGATCACACAATTAACGGGACACAAGCCTTTTATGTGGTTGTACACAAAGTAGATTTATATGGAGAAACTGACCTGAAATATTATAAACGGGTAGCGAGCAAAGAAAAATTGGCTGATGCCGGACTCGAACCCGCGACCTCTATATATGACAAAAACAATAATTAGTGTCTGGATTATTTGTTCCGTCGGGAAAGTTTGCAGCTTGCGTACTTTTGTCACTAAACTAATGCTGATCTCAAAACCCAAATGAGTCACTGTAGATTGATTATATATGAGTCACTGTAGATTAATTATATACTATCATTTCAACATATAAAGGTATAGGATAAAATTGCAGTGCTCCTTAACTATGAACTGTGCTGATCTCATTAAAAACCGTTGGCCTGTCTAAGAGAAGCTATAGAGTATAACGAGTCTATTCGTTTTGAATATTCAAAATTGATTATTCAAACGGGTCCAACATCTATTTTTACTTTAATAGACCATGCGAAATTCTTAGTTTGGTTTAGCTCTAGAATACCTTTACAAATACGTATTTGAAGCATTCAACACAATTTTGATCACATACTATACATTGATGTCAGTTTGCATCAACTAAGTCAGAACCTCCAGGCTAATGATGGACCAACTTTTTTAAGGCTGGTGGGGGCGTTGGGGGTGGGGGTAAAGAATATTTCAAAGTATTTAGGACTCTTGGTAGGAGCATTTGTTATACCAACAATCAAAATATCTCCAAATATTCCCATAGTTATTAAAGTGTACATGAAAATATACAAAACAGAGTAAGTACGTTTGAAAAGGAATGGAACAGACAAGACGTACAAATGGACAAACTGAACTAAATAATAGGAATCAAGACAATAAGATAAGCAGCTGAGACAGTAAAATGTAATGGACAATAATTATAGTGACTGCAAATGGAGAAGATAATAACATATAGAGTCTACTGTAGTATTAAACCTTCCTTCTCTCCAAACCCATGGCTGGCTACACTGACGTCTCTTTATAGTGGTATCAGTAGCAATTCTCAATACGGTTAAAGTTTAAAAAATATTAAATACACATATTAATTAATACGCTCAATTAATTGATTACACAAATAATAATATTGATTGTGAAGAAAATAACTTTTATCCGTTTGTGATATTTTAAAGTGAAAATTATGCAAAAATGGACCTGATTAAAACAAAGATAACCATTATGGGTGAGGTTGCGAATACATTTAGGACCGGGCTGTCCAGCACACACGCCATTTTAAAATTATTTTTCGGGAACCTATTTCAAACTTAAAAACTATTACCTTTGTGATATGGTTTCAAAGTATAAATTTTCTTTTATTAAAGTTACATTCTATGTAACGGGTATTTTTTGGTTCTTTCTAATTATTTGAATTAGTAATGCATGGCTCATAGATACTCCAATTAGCCTCGTTCTGGCTCTCAAGAATAATGAACCACGTGGTGGCCTGAGATGGAGAAGTAAGGTCATAGATCAAGAAAGACTCCTGCACATCTTTGAGTCCAGCCTCAATGTGATCGTTGTTATAGGTCACAAAGAATAGCTCGCCGAAGATGCTGAGGTCATGCTTGGCCTGTACTTGAGTCCATGTCAAATTGGCTTCCCGTTTTTGGCTCCAAAACTTTGAAGTATCCATACCTGCATACAAAATAATCAAATCGAAATCAAATACTAATAAATTTAAAGTAAACTAATTTGTATTAAATTTCCAATACAAATTCGATAAAAGGCTATATTAAAATTATTGAATGGATTAATAAATAAGATGTGGTAGCTTCAGCTCGAAAGGTCTGCTCGTTTCTTGAGATAATTACTCATAAGTTCATTTAAACAAGAGTCGATAATTGGACAATATGCTTTTTTCCTTACCCTAACAAACGGGAAGATATTTCAAGATATTCGCTACCTACTTAGAACTTACCCACTGTGAATACTGCATTGTCGTAACGAAGCTCGGGAGCACAAAAACTCACAAACACCGTACCCGTACCAAGAACGGTGAATTCAAGCCGTATTGGTAATGTCAGAGGCTCAGGTCGATACAGGTGTGTGTGCGACGGTCCTGTGGTGTAGTTTTGACAGGGTGATGAAGGCCCATCAGATGTTGTCAAAACTGAGATTAAATGTAACACGTAAGTTTGATATCATACTGCATAGTACCCTTACGGTAATGATAACAAAGTTGAATTTTATATAACTTAACAACGTATCCCACAAAATAATTAATTATGAGTGCTTGTTTTTTTTTTAAGCAATAAACGCATTTTTGGTAACGTTAAAAAAAAATTCGATTGAAGGTTAAATGCAAAAAAAAGAAGAAAACAAAAAAAGGCTTTCAATTAAAAATGAAAAATCTAAAATTTAAAATTACGGTGAACTGTTATTTTAAGGCAAAACTGATTTTCAGGATATCAAGGTGAAGTTGATCTCCTGACCTGAAGCCCCCACCAGTGGATTCCCCCACTTAATATCACAGTTGACAAAATGTACCTAATATGGGCGCTGATTCTGCCAAATAATAAGCACTGAATTTACTGAATTACGTCTGACAGTAATAGTACAGTCATAACCGAGCAAGGCAAAACAATGCAAACAGCGCGAGCGCACGTCTCCCATATTTAAATGCGACTCCCCCCTTTCTGGCACGTTGTCGATTGCATGGACTAGAACAGGCAGCACACGCACGTGGTACGCAGAGTTTTGAAACCAAATAAAATAAAATTTCCGAAGGGATCGTAGGCAGTTCAGACCAGACCTCTAGAATGTGAAGAAGTTATGTAGATAATGATATGTCTGAGCAGCAGAGTATAGCCGAGTTTGGTAATAATTATTATTCATAAAACTGTACAAATTAAATAGACATGATACAAGTCTTACCATTGTTACCATCATTGCAGTCAATGGATGGACGAATCTCCCCCTGTTTGTTGATGGAGATACGAGGGTCGTCTCCAATAGTTAGCTCATAAGGCTTGATTTGCGGCTTCATGTTCACTCCGCCAAGACGAAACTCAGTGCATTCACATGGCTTTTTCTCAGCAAGTGACCAGCCGTATCGCTTGCCAGTGTCTCGCCTGAATTCTTGACCTACGTAGCACACGCATGCTTCAACTGAAAACATGCAAACAAATTAAATAGAAGTAGTAATAGCGGTAGTGGTAGTGGCAGCAGTAGTAATGCTATGTTGATGTCCACGTAATTTTAACAATTTCACGGTTGGTCAGCAGTTGGTCAGGTGTTTAAAATTGAAACGTCAAATTGTTTTAACTAACAATGTATAATGCTTTAACGGTAAGGAATATGATTGGGAATAACCAAAAATAACCTATTGATTTAATTTTGCCCTACACCGACGTGTGTATAGCACTGTATACTCAGTGCTTTCCGAGTGTCTGTGAAAAAAACTACTAGGCGACTCAGGCGGGATTCGAACCCACGACCTCCTGCTTACTAGTGCAGACGTCTTAACTTCTCGACCACCGACCTTGCCCGATGACATGGGATTCTAGCCGGCCAATTGTCATCGGGCAAGCTCGGTGGTCGAGAGGTTAAGACGTCTGCACTAGTAAGCAGGAGGTTGTGGGTTCGAATCCCGCCCGAGTCGCCTGTGTAGTTTTTTCACAGACACTCGGAAAGCACTGAGTATACAGTGCTATACACACGTCGGTGTAGGGCAAAATTAAATCAATTGTTTATCTCCCGACGCAAAAAAAATAATAATAATAATTCACCAACCTATAAAAATTAACCTACTTTGTTCAATGTTAAACTTATATAGTATGAAGCCGATGGTGGTATTTGTTTTGTTGGAGAAATGTAAAATAGTTTCCAGTTTGAATTTAGAGAATTTAGAGAATTTAGAGTGCATTTTCACTATTTTCGTATACGACACATTGATCTGACATTTTTGTTTATGTAGTCATTTTAGTTTAACCTTTTTAATTAAGGATCAGAGCAAGTATCTTACCTTCTAGAGCAGTTGTTGCAACAACAAACAGAGCTAGAGTTGTCTGAAGCAACGCCATTTTGATGTGTGATCACGACGAGGTTTATTTTACCAATGATTCACCACCACCTATCACTGAACCAACCGATGACAACCTGTCAATCGACTTCAATATGGCTCATTCGCCAATATGTAATGGTTCAAGTAGATTTATAAGCAGGAGCGGTTGGGGCGTGGCGTATATTTCTATGCTAGACTGAAACGGTGACCCTATGGTATTAATAGCCGAGCAGTAAATAATTTAGTGAAATAGTTATTAGAAGCCACGGCTTGTCAATAATTTCTCTAAAATAATTAACACAGGTTGTGTATAATAAAAAAAAAACATACTAATAAAACATACTAGTTTTTTTTTAAAGTGTTTCCACAACAAGATCGGAGCATGCTTATTCATACGGTATACGTAACCCTCGGAGCATCATCGGCTATATACAATACACATTTCATTATGCAAAATCAGCTAATTAATTAATTAATGACATAACCGATGTCAAGTAACCATTCACCGACAGGCACGCGGTCTTTGCATGTTCAGTGTGGAGACCCATTATTTATAATCGCCATCCCCGAGCAGACCAGTCACGCTCAAAGGTATTGGAAAAACGCACTTGATCACTACGAATTGCTCGATTACAGATTAACAAACGATACCATAGAAACACAGTTTATGAAGACCTTGGCTGCCACTTAAACTGCAGTTACTGATGGCTAATAATTTTATTTAAGCTTCTGCCTGCAAATTTTAGATTCTGCCTGCAAAGCTCATGGTGAACTTGCATATTTAATTATCGGCGAGATCTAAAATATTTACACTGATAATTACCTTTGTTATACTTTGCGAATTACAGTTGGAATGCAAATGATGCTTTTGAAGTATAAAGTAATTAAACTAAGCCTACAACTGTGTTAATGGAAATACTAAAACAGACAGTTTAATAGTTGCAAAAATCATCATATATTTTGATTTGTACAACTGCGATGCTTGTGACAGAATTGTTAAGTTCTAGAGAGTGAGTGGGTATTTAGACTGGTTTCTAGATTGAATGTGTGTGACTCTCTGTGACACTTATACACTTGTACCTCTTTGTTACTCTTGCAGCCACCACATTGAATTAGTCCTTTGGTCATGTGACGGATATCCTTTCTGAAAACAAATAATGATTAAACAAAAATAAAATAAGGTATCAGTTTATTGTCAGTGTCTTCGTATAAATCCTGTCTGTGGTATGTCACTGGTGTTTATTTAGAAAATTGCATCATAATAATGCGAAGTAGAATTGATCTGGTTTGGTAACCGCAACATAATTAGCCTATGTGACATACTCATTGCTCGGTATTACCTGCAATGTATTGCCAAAAATATTGTTAAAACCCTTAAAGTTCAATAAGAAATGAATAGGTTCATATTATTGGGTCATGTTCTAGTGGCATTTTCTGTGGACCCATTAGGATCCTATCTAGACCCACATGCTGTTTGCCTTTTTCCACCTAGAATTTGTCTTTAATTTCGACTTTTAAGCAGGTTTAAGAGCTATTGTGTTATACACTCTTAAAACTAAAGTGTTGAATCAACATTTTAAGAGTTCGGTCAGTGACTACTCTTTATAAAGTTAAATTCAACTAAAAGAAAGTGTTGAATTAACACGGAGTCGAGTTAAGTCTAACTTTATCAATGTTAATTCAACACTTTTAAAAGTTAAATCCAACTTTATAAAGAGTAGTCACTGACCGAACTCTTTAAAATGTTGATTCAACACTTTAGTTTTAAGAGTGTAGGTGCTTCTAAGGAGTTATTTGTTTCATCACCAAAAAGATATACAATGATAATAATAATAGTATTAAATAATTGCCAAATAAATTGATTGTACGAAACTGACGATAGACTGTAACTTTTACCTTGTATACAGTATCAACAGAGATAGGCATAATATTGATCCCCTCTATATACCTTCCACGAACACGGTCTTCCAGACAATTGTTATCATATCCACTGTTATGAAAGCAAATGGAAACAATTGAAAGGCTTATAGCTTATACCGTCATCAAAACCATGGCAACCTTGCTCGCCTAAACGTCATGTCTTTTGTCCAAGTGTAATCTTTTTTTCAGGTACGAAACAAGAATCGATTTAATTTTGAGCGCAGCCGCTTCATTAGCAGAGTATCCGTGCATATAGTGTGTAAGTAAATCTGTAGGCGACCGGAAATTGTCTGAGGTGTCTTGCAGTAATGGTATGGTTAAGGCAAGGAAACTTGCATATTTAATTAGTGACCGAGTTACACAGTTTCCCACTCCTATATTATAGATTAAATATCTAAAATTATGATGATTGGTTTACTATTGATACCTTCTTGTATGCCTATGGTATTCCATGTATTTCTTTAATGCCAGCAATAGCTTAATTGTTTGTAAAATTTACATCTGATTCAACGTTGTATATAGTTTATGCAATACTTGCTTCAGGACCTCTGTTACAAATAACCACATAATATGATTGGAATACTGAATACTGCAGTGCGGATACAATACCATCCAATTTCCCACCAAAACACACCCCTGAGACACACCCGTACCAATCCCAAGCCATTTACACAAACCAGGCCGAATACTTAATAATTCAATACGGTTAACATGTACCGTTGATGTACTGTTGATGCGGTGATGAAAAGAAGTTTAGTTGTGATAGTTCAAGAATCATTTCCATAATAGACACAAGAGAGGCTCTCTTCTCCAATCTGCCGCTAAGAGAGGTCGTTTCTCTATTTCTCTGAGCAGATACATCAGTTTGCTAAACAGAAAAAGACTTATCTGAACCAATCCTGGTCTGTCCTGAAAGGGCGATTCTCTATGGCAATAGTCCGTCAAGAGAGGGCGTTTTCCTGTGCCAATTTATCGGCTTATCGTCTAGAGAGGGCCTTTCTCTAAGCTGATTTATCGGCTTCCAGGACGAGTTTTATGTTAATATCAAAGTTAAATGTGTCTAAAATTATTTTTTTAAATACAAGCCTTTAATAAAATGTTTAACCGTTTTTCTTAGCTACCAAGAGAAAACAGATCACAAATCATTCCAGCTAATTATATTAATGTGCTTTATTTATAACAGTATTAAATGTGATACAATGTAAATACAGACTTTTTGTATTGATCTAAAAAAGAAAAAGCTAAGAAGCGCTCACGGAATAATGTAAAACATTTGAAACTCCACTACATGAGCGAAAATTAATTATGTTAATCAATATAGATTTATGTTATTTTAATTATATTAACAAGCTAGATCTGGTTAATGGCCGCTGTAAACAATGCTTGAATTGTTATAATTTAGCTTCATTTAGTTGGTTAGAAGATTGCAACAGCAGGATCTCCATTAAGTGTAATCTAAAGTGTTTGTATTTCTGGTAAGAAACTTTGTACATTTCCCTTAAGAACAATTATAATTAAACCTGAATGCTACTTCCTTTGGTCGGTTATATTTCGTTTTGTATATAATATAATATGCATGTTTATTTTGCCAACTGTGTACTATATTGTTTTGCTAATGAAAACCCGTGTTTGATAAAGTGAAACAGATACTAAAATGTATCAAATAACATCAAAGTTAAAATACATACTTAATGCAATAATTATACATTGATAGTGCAGGTCTAAAAGCATAGTTCACGGCTGGAAAGTTTTGATCTGAAACATAAACAGATTTGATTACTGAAAATGTTCTCTTTCCAAAATGTGTACTGTGCTAAGTGTCTTACTAGTCAAAAACTATTTCACTAAAAGTGTACATCTGTTTCTCCAGGGAGAAATAATGTTCTTATCGATAGGGAAGGAATACAAAAGGATATTTCCATTGGGTTTAAAATTCATCAAACATTAGTTTCACGATTTTATTCCCAAGTTGTCATTGCCAAGCTTTCTCTGTATTATCTAGATAGGGATAAAGCAGTTACAATGATCAGTAATAGGAGGGGGAACCAATATGTGGAGGGGAACGAGACCTGCAATAGGCTGGCAATTTAAGCTAAACGTCATAGTTAATGAGAGGAGTTTTATAAAACAATTTTTTTAACTTCTCCTTAATTACAAGTAATGTTCTGAGAGTTATTAATAGGTACCTTGTGGTTAAGATGATAATACCATAATTATCAGAACAGGTACAATTTATCAAGAGAAAATCAGACATAAATAGGATTTAAATTTAGAGCAGCAGCGATTTTCGTTGATAGATTTGAATGTTTGAAGCTGGGAGGGGGATAAGTAAAATTGGTATTATTCCAAGACGACAAAGGACCTCTATTGTTCACTTCTATTGTTCCCATTGTGTTTGGACTTTTTGAAGCAGTCTCTATTGGTTTTGTGCACGACGTCATTCTGAGGACCTATGAAAATAAAGAACCGGTGACTGAGGACCTATTGTTCCCTTTGTTATAAATCCTCGGTCCGTTTGCAGTGCAAGTACACAACTCTCACTATTGTCTAGACTGCATTATTGAGGCATAGTGAAAAGAGGCTCATTTAGAGTAACATGGTGGATTAGATGAGCACCACTTCGGTATGGGTGAAATGTATTAATACATTGGATTTAAATAAAGAGCCGTTGAGTTTACTTTGAAGGAATCGGGTATTTGTGGTTAGGAATAGGTTAGGTGATATTCTGGGTTTGGTATGGTCAGTTGTATCAATATGTTTCACCTCAGTAGAAGAAAAGTAATACTCCCTTTAGACGTTTAGCAACATTTTTCACAAGTACACATTTTTTTAATTAATCATCTTTCACAATACAATGTTGTAAAATAATTGTTTTCGTATAATGACATTGCTGAGCACAATGATTATTAGTCACTAAACACTGATTATGTCAAGTCGCTAATAAATACATTTCCTAAAAATGTTACATTGAAATAAGTAACGACAACACAATGCCCTCATTTTAGAATTAAAAGTCTCTGTTAATTACTAGACACAAAAAATATATATACATAACAGCAAAAGAAACGTCACCCCTAAAAATATTTATTATTTTCATTTTATAATTAATATAATTTGTTTAATGAAGAATATTATGAGTATGGAGTGTAACACGAACACAATGTGGCAAATTTGGTTGACCTGGCAGCCAATCATCCCACAACATTGTATATTTATTATGTTTAATAATATAATTACTTAACAAAATTTAGGGGTGACGTTTCTTTTGCTGTTATGTATATATTACTAAAAAATATATATTATTACAAAAGCAATAATTAGTGTCGAATTATTTGTTCTGTTGGGAAAGTTTGCAGCTTGCTTACTTTTACCACTCAACTAATGCTCATCTCAAAACACAACGAGTCCCTATAGACTGATTATATCATATCATTTCAACTCATAAAAGTGACAGGTTAAAATTGCAGTGCTTCTTAACTTTGGATTGTGCTGATCTTATTAAAACCGTTCGCCTATCTTAGAAACAAAACAGTTATTCGAATATTCAAAATTGATTATTCGAATGGTCCAAAGCTTACTCAGAACCTCTAGAGTGGTGATGGACCAACTATAAGGCTGGTTAAGGCTGGGGAGAGGCGGGGGCAAGAAGGTTTCAAGGGAAAATATTTAGGAGTGTCAATAGGGGCAATCTTAAACCAACGATCAAAATATATCATAAAGTGTAACTGAAAAATATACAAAATAGAGTAAGTACGTTTGTAAAGATTAAAGGAATGGAATAGACAAGACCAACAAATGGACAAAATGAACTAAATAATAGGAATCAAGACAATAAGATAAGCAGCTGAGACGGTGAAATGTAATGGAGAATAATTACAGTGACTGGAAATGGAGAAGATAATAACATATAGAGCCTCTGTAATACCTTCCTTCTCTCCATACCCATGGCTGGCTACGCTGACGTCCGTTAGTGTATCCGTAGCAATTCGCAGTAAGTTAAAGATAAATACTATTAAAAACACATATTAATTAATACGCTCAATTTATTGATTACACATATAATAATATTGGTTGTGATTACAATAACCTTTATTCCTTCGTGATATTTAAAAAGTGCAAATTATGCAAAAATGCGCCTGAATATATATTTAAAAAAACCAACCAAACAAACAAAAACAAAAACATTAAAGGTAGGGTTAAAAGCTACATTTAGGACCGGGATGTCCAGCACACACGCCGTGTTTTAGTTATAACTTAGTTGTATTAAGTTGTAACTTAAACCATTCAAATGTTCACATTTTATTTGAATGCAATCGCTTTAAAATTGGTGTGGAGATAATGATATACATTATCAATATATCACAAGATGTCTTTTATAAAGTTAGAGAAATCCAATACCTATGTTCATTCTAATTAGAGCCTGTTTGAATTAGTAATGCATGGCTCATAGAGACTCCAATTGGTCTTTGTCTTACTCTGAAGAATAACGAACCACGTGGTGGCCTGAGGTGGAGAGGTAAGGTCGTAGGTCAATAAAGACTCCTGCACACCTTTGAGTCCAGCCTCAATGTGACCGTTGTTATAGGTCACAATGAATGGCTCGCCGAAGATGGTGAGGTCCTGCTTGATAAGTACATGGGTCCAATCCAGATTGGCTTCCCGTTTCTCGATACGGAAACCTGAAGTTCGCAGACCTGCATACACAATAATTAAATGGAAATCAAATAAATTATAATATACATTTAATTCCCAAAACAATGTTGGTAAAGACAAATATTTAAAGTAATATCACGTGGATAAATAAACAATTTGTGAAAGGTTCAGCTCAATTGGTCAAATGACTTAAACACTTTTTTTACATGGCAGTGCAGTACGCTTTCCACATCAGACAAGTGTTTTTCATTAAATCCCGCCTGAGTCACCTGTGAAGTTTTTTCACAAATACTCGCAATAAACTGAGTATGCAGTGCTATACACACATCTGTCTAGGGCAAAATTAAATATGTTTATCGTTGAGGGCGTTCGAGGCAGTATGTTTTCTCAGGATGTTTGGTACCATCACCAACTTTCAGGTAAATCTAAGACATGCTAATTTGAAGAAAACTTCTGCTTGAGCTGAGCGATCATCTTTGACCTCAGCGAGGGCGCCTTTTGGGACTGTGACATCATGTTAAAGCATTTGATTCATCATCAACTCTTCATCAAATCGTTTTTGTTGCTAATACAGAACTTATCAGGTGCCGACACGATGGTAGTTTAGACTTTTTAATTGGTCTCTTTGCACTGCTGTTTTATATGAATCACGGCTGAGGGCGCTATTGATAATATCCGTATCAAAAGAAGTCTAGACGGAAAATGTATGCAGTCCACCAGTGAATTTGTTGAGTAACAGAACACTGGGAAGCCAAAAAGCTGGTCACCAAGTTTAACATGACGTACATCTCCACGTTAAACAATCACGATAAAACCAACGGACTGAGAAATTATAGGCCATGCATTGAAAGTACATACGCGTATATGTACAAGAACACAATTAAGATAAAATTGGAACCAGTAAATGTTTCCAGAACTTCAAAAAATCAAAATTATTTACTTTAAAACAAATTATGTTTACGAACGTGTTATTTACATAAATCACTTTTCGTCAAGAAAAATATGCAAAAACAGACACAGCTCTAGTTTTGATTTGGTTTTTTCCCAGATGGATTAAAGGCGGGAATAGCTCTGTCGGTTGACTCGTAATCATATGACTTGATTTCAAATACCAACGAGGACGACCATTTCGTACACCTTTTATTGTAATTAATTCACTGGCCCTGTGTTTAATTGGTAAGATTTGTAAGCAGAGCTGGTCCCATGCTATCAGTACGCAGTACGTCTCGTACCTGGACCTAGGGCAATCGAAAAGGAAATAGGCATTTCGGCAGAAGGCATTGCAGACTAAAGCTCTGAATGACCTACTTATAAACCTGTACCTCAGATCGAATTCTTGTTCTGAACGTGAATACGATGCGAATAGTGACGCTAAAAGCTGAGACTCCTACGACTGATTTGTGACGGGTGTTTCACTACGCTTACGCATTCGCTAGAAGTAAGAAGTAGAATACTTACTCACTGCGAATGATGCCTTGTTATAAGCAAGCTCGTCAGCACAAAACATCACATGCACCACTTCATTACCACGAACGATGAATTCAAGCCGAATCGGTAATGTCAGGGGCTCGGGTCGAAACAAGCGTTCTTGCGACGGTCCCGTGGTGTAGTTTTGACAGGGTGATGGACGTTCACCAGTTGCTGTCGACACTGAGATTTAATGCAATAAATGAGTGGGAACTCGTATAAGGGCATGATAAACTTAGAGTAATTACAAAACCTTAGCATACGATTTTTTCGACGTATTAAGGCTTCTAGATTGGGGGTCCCAAATAACGGAATGAGCCACGGCCACGGTGCGAATTTTCTTCGAAATGAACATATAATATATTTATTTCTGTTGCAAAACATGCAATGACTTGCAAAGTAAATATGATAACACAATTACCAACAGAGTTCAGTTAGAAGGTACATGGCGCCAATTATAGACACCACCTGTTTACTCGACAGTAAAAAATAAACATGAGCACTGCAATAATTGAATATGTAACCTATGTGACAGAGCACTCGATAAAACAAACTGGATTCAGTTTCAAGACAATTTGCTTATCGTTAAATGTATATCGTTTATTTAAAAACTCTTTGCCCGGCAAAGACATTACCAACAACTTCATCCACTCAGACCTGAAGCCCCCACCAGTGGATTCCCCATTTAATATCACAGTTAGCAAAATGTACCTAATATGGGCGCCGATTCCGCCAAATAATAAGCACGAGCGAGCGCACACCTCCCACACTTAAATGCGACTCCCCCCTTTCTGGCATGTTGTCGATTGCATGGACTAGAACATGCAGCACACGCATTTGGTACGCAGAGTTTTGAAACCAAATAAAATAAAATTTCCGAAGGGATCGTAGGCAGTTCAGACCAGACCTCTAGAATGTGAGGAAGTTATGTAGATAATGATATGTCTGAGCAGCAGAGTATAGCCGAGTTTGGTAATAATTATTATTCATAAAACTGTATAAATTAAATAGACATGATACAAGTCTTACCATCGTTACCATCATTGCAGTTAAGAGATGGTCGAATCTCCCCCTGTTTGTTGATGGACACACGAGGGTCGTCTCCAATAGTTACCTCATAAGGCTTGATTTGCGGCTTCATGTTCACTCCGCCAAGACGAAACACAGTGCATTCACATGGCTTCTTCTCAGCAAGTGACCAGCCGTATCGCTTGCCAGTGTCTCGCCTGAATTCTTGACCTACGTAGCACACGCATGCTTCAACTGAAAACATGCAAACAAATTAAATAGAAGTAGTAATAGCGGTAGTGGTAGTGGTAGTAATGCTATGTTGATGTCCACGTAATTTTAACAATTTCACGGTTGGTCAGCAGTTAGTCAGGTGTTTAAAATTGAAACGTCAAATTCCAAACAGATACAATACAAAGACACACTCCACGCACATACATATGCACCCATGCACCTGTGTTATGGGTCTTCCTCAGTTCATGAAATACCCGTGCACTTGAAAAAATAACAGTGTGTTTATCATAACCCTTTTTTCAAATATAATTGAATGATTATACAAATTATGGAATGAAAATGACAGCTAGTATATGACTATCGTCATCAAAATCATAGATATCTTAATTGTATTTACGCTTCGTACTGTACACAAACCCCTTTTTTCAGAATGTGTATGCATGACTTCACACATTAAACCGTGAATGAAGCTGTGGGTTTTCAATAATGCGTATTGGCAACTATATAAACCATAATAATGAGCTAACATTTACAAGCTAAATGATACACTTTTGGTAAAAAGTAATAATGTTCTGTAAAACTTGAAGGGGACAAATAAAATACGCGGGGAAAATACAATCAGTGAAAGTACCAGGTAAACCTGACCGCACAATTACGAGAATATTGGAAACTAGTTAGTAGAGATCACCGTTCACTTTCACATCAGAGAAATACACTCAACAAGCCGTACTTATAGAACATCGATAAGCAGTCGGTGCAGTTGTTTGAAGTGAAGTGACGTCAGTTTAAATCTTTATTTAGAGTGCGTTAATTCGATTAACTTTAACATTCTTTTATTGGAAGACGTGTTGTTTTGTACCAAACTGAGAAGTAAAATAATCGGTAGTTCCGTTTTTACCGTGTGGATATTAATAATAATAATAATAATAATAATAATAATATGTGGACTTATTTAGCGCACGTATCGACCAACTAAGTGGTGCTCAAGCCGCATTATATCATTACCCCTGGATATTATTGGTCTACGAGTTACGTACGTATTGTAAGTATGCATTAAAATGTGTTCCGGTCGGGCCCATGATGCAATGTATGCTACAGGTAGGGGTTCTTCTAGATATTTCATTGTCGTGAGTCCCTCGATTAACCAAACCACTGACGTGCAATACAATAATTATTCATTTATATCTCTCATCTGTAATGATTCCGTCGACAACATTTCAGGACATTAATTGTTTTAACTAACAATGTAAATGAGCTTTAACGGTAAGGAATATGATTGGGAATAACAAAAATTAACCTACTTTGTTCAATGTTAAACTTATATAGTATGAAGCCGATGGTGGTATTTGTTTTGTTGGAGAAATGTAAAATAGTTTCCAGTTTGAATTTAGAGAATTTAAAGAATTTAGAGTGCATTTTCACTGTTTTCGTATACGACACATTGATCTGACATTTTTGTTTATGTAGTCATTTTAGTTTAACTTTTTTAATGAAGGATCTGAGCAAATATCTTACCTTCTAGAGCAGTTGTAGCAACAACAAACAGAGCTAGAGTTGTCTGAAGCAACGCCATTTTGATGTGTGATCACGACGAGCTTTATTTTACCAAGGATTAACCACCACCTATCACTGAACCAACCGATGACAACCTGTCAACCGACTTCAATATGGCTCATTGGCCAATATGTAATGGTACAAGTAGATTTGTAAGCAAGAGCGGTTGGGGCGTGGCGTATATTTCTATGCTAGACTGAAACGGTGACCCTATGGTATTAATAGCCGAGCAGTAAATAATTTAGTGAAATAGTTATTAGAAGCCACGGCTTGTCAATAATTTATCTAAAATAATAACACAGATTGTGTATAATAAAAAAAACATACTAATAAACGATACAAGTTTTTGTTAAGTGTTTCCAATACAAGATCGGAGCATGCGTTTTCATGTAACCCTCGGAGCATCAGCGGCTATATACAATACACATTTCATTATGCAAAATCAGGTAATTAATTAATTAATTAATGACGTAACCGATGTCAAGTAACCAATCACCGACAGGCACGCGGTCTTGTTCAGTGTGGAGACCCGATATTTATAATCGTCATCCCCGAGCAGACCGGTCACGCTCAAAGGTATTAGAAAAACGCACTTGATCACTACGAATTGCTCGATTACAGATTAACAAACGATACCATAGAAACACAGTTTATGAAGACCTTGGCTGCCACTTAAACTGCAGTTACTGATGGCTAATAATATTATTTAAGCTTCTGCCTGCAAATTGTAATTCTGCCTGCAAAGTTCATGGTGAACTTGCATATTTAATTAGCGGCGAGATCTAAAATATTTACGCTGATAATTACCTTTGTTATAGGCCTACTTCGCGAATTACAATTTGAATGCAAATGCTGCTTTTGAAGTATAAAGTAATTAAACTAAGCCTACAACTGTGTTAATGGAAATACTAAAACAGACAGTTTAATAGTTGCAAAAATCATCATATATTTTGATTTGCACAACTGCGATGCTTGTGACAGAATTGTTAAGGTCCAGAGAGTGAGTGGGTATTTAGACTGGTTTCTAGATTGAATGTGCGTGACTCTCTGTGACACTTATACACTTGTACCTCTTTGTTACTCTTGCAGCCACCACATTGAATTAGTCCTTTGGTCATGTGACGGATATCCTTTCTGAAAACAAATAATGATTAAAAAAATAAATAAATAAGGTATCAGTTTATTGTCAGTGTCTTCGTATAAATCCTGTCTGTGGTATGTCACTGGTGTGTATTTAGAAAATTGCATCATAATAATGGTAACCTCAACATTAGCCTATGTGACATAGTGGAGTAGTGGAAGCATCTCACTGATCATCAAAACTAATCTTCTGAAGTCACTGATATCATCTATTGCCCTCTACGGATGCGAAACTTGGAGCTACAACAAAAAGATTGAACGAAAAATCGAAGCATTTGAGATGAGATGCTACAGACGTTTACTCGGAATAATGTGGAAAGATCGTGTCACCAACATCGCAGTTAAACAACGAGTCAAGGACCTCATTGGAGTGTACGAACCTCTGTTGGAAGTTGCACGACGAAGAAAACTACAGTGGTTTGGGCACATCACACGGCGCCAAGGATCTTTGGCCCATACCATAATGCACGGAAGAGTAGATGGTGGCAGGACCCGCGGGAGACCAAAGAGAGAGTGGTTGACTGATGTCAAGGACTGGACAGGGAGAACGGTGGTAGAGTGCATGCGGGAAGCGGAGGATCGGGGAAGGTGGAAGGAGAGGGTGGAAGCATCTAAAGTGCCCCAACGGCCATTGGCTACGGGAGTGACCTGACCTGACCTGACCTGACATACCCATTGCTCGGTATTACCTGCAATGCGTTGCCAAAAATATTGTTAAAACCCTTAAAGTTCAATAAGAAATTAATAGGTTCATGTTATTGGGTCATGTTGTAGTGGCATTTTCTGTGGACCCATTAGGATCCTATTTGGACCCACATGCTGTTTGCCTTTTTCCACCTAGAATTTGTCTTTAATTTCGACTTTTAAGCAGGTTTAAGAGCTACTGTGTTATACACTCTTAAAACTAAAGTGTTGAATCAACTTTTTAAGAGTTCGGTCAGTGACTACTCTTTATAAAGTTAAATTCAACTAAAAGAAAGTGTTGAATTAACACGGAGTAGAGTTAAGTCTAACTTCATCAACGTTAGGTAAAACTTAGGTAAAAGATTCTCCTGAGGACGATCAGAGCATACTGATCGAAACGTCGAGTTGTACCTCCAGTTCTTTTCAGAACTAATTACTACTCAATTGAGATTCCACATGGTGTCACCGCAATTAGTCTTATTTATCAACGTTAATTCAACACTTTTAAAAGTTAAATCCAACTTTATAAAGAGTAGTCACTGACCGAACTCTTTCAAATGTTGATTCAACACTTTAGTTTTAAGAGTGTATGTGCTTCTAAGGAGTTATTTGTTTCCTCACCAAAAAGATGATAATAATAATACAATGATAATAATAATAGTATTAAATAATTGCCAAATAAATTGATTGTACGAAACTGATGATAGACTGTAATTTTTACCTTGTATACAGTATCAACAGAGATGGGCATCATATCGATCCCCTCCATATACCTTCCACGAACACGGTCTTCTAGACAATTGTTATCATATCCACTGTTATGAAAGCAAATGGAAACAATTGAAAGGCTTATGGCTTATACCGTCATCAAAACCATGGCAACCTTGCTCACCTAAACGTCATGTCTTTTGTCCAAGTGTAATCTTTTATTCAGGTACGAAACAAGAATCGATTTAATTTTGAGTGCAGCCGCTTCATTAGCAGAGTATCCGTGCATATAGTGTGTAAGTAAATCTGTAGGCGACCGGAAATCGTCTGAGGTGTCTTGCTGTAATGGTATGCTTAAGGCAAGGAAACTTGCATATTTAATTAGTGACCGAGTTTAAATAACTAAAATTATGATGATTGCTTTACTATTGATACCTTCTTGTATGCCTATGGTATTCCATGTATTTTCTTTAATGCCAGCAATAACTTAATTGTTTGTAAAATTTACATCTGATTCAACGTTGTATATAGTTTATGCAATACTTGCTTCAGGACCTCTGTTATAAATAACCACATAATATGATTGGAATACTGAATACTGCAGTGCGGATACAATACCATCCAATTTCCCACCAAAACACACCCCTGAGACACACCCGTACCAATCCCAAGCCATTTACACAAACCAGGCCGAATACTTAATAATTCAATACGGTTAACATGTACCGTTGATGTACTGTTGATGCGGTGATGAAAAGAAGTTTAGTTGTGATAGTTCAAGAATCATTTCCATAATAGACACAAGAGAGGCTCTCTTCTCCAATCTGCCGCTCAGAGAGGTCGTTTCTCTATTTCTCTGAGCAGATACATCAGTTTGCTAACAGAAAAAGACTTATCTGAACCAATCCTGATCTGTCCTGAAAGGGCGTTTTTCTATGGCAATAGTCCGTCAAGACAGGGCGTTTTCCTGTGCCAATTTATCGGCTTACCGTCTAGAGAGGGCCTTTCTCTAAGCTGATTTATCGGCTTCCAGGACGAGTTTTATGTTAATATCAAACCGATCGGAAGTTAACGTGTCTAAAATTATTTTTAAAAATACAAGCCTTTAATAAAAATGTTTAATTAACCGTTTTTCTTAGCTACAAAGAGAAAACAGATCACAAATCATTCCAGCTAATTATATTAATGTGCTTTATTTATAACAGTATTAAATGTGATACAATGTGATACAATGTGATACAACAGACTTTTTGTATTGACCTAAATAAAGATAAGAAGCGCTCACGGAATAATGTAAAACATTTGAAACTCCACTACATGAGCGAAAATTAATTATGTTAATCAGTAGATTTATGTCGATATGTATTAACAAGCTAGATCTGGTTAATGGCCACTGTAAACAATGCTTGAATTGTTATAATTTAGCTTCATTTAGTTGGTTAGAAGATTGAAACAGCCGCATCTCCATTAAGTGTAATCTAAAGTGTTTGTATTTCTGGTAAGAAACTTTGTACATTTCCCTTAAGAACTATTATAATTAAACCTGAATGCTACTTCCTTTGGTCGGTTATATTTCGTTTTGTATATAATATAATATGCATGTTTATTTTGCCAACTGTGTACCATATTGTTTTGCTAATGAAAACCCGTGTTTGATAAAGTGAAACAGATACTAAAATGTATCAAATAACATCAAAGTTAAAATACATACTTAATGCAATAATTATACATTGATAGTGCATGTCTAAAAGCATAGTTCACGTCTGGAAAGTTTTGATCTGAAACATAAACAGATTTGATTAATGAAAATGTTCTCTTTCCAAAATGTGTACTGTGCTAAGTGTCTTACTAGTCAAAACTATTTCACTAAAAGTGTACATCTGTTTCTCCAGGGAGAAATCATTTTCTTATCGATAGGGAAGGAACACAAAAGGATATTTCCATTGGGTTTAAAATTCATCAAACATTAGTTTCACGGATTTTATTCCCAAGTTGTCATTGCCAAGCTTTCTCTGTATTATCTAGATAGGGATAAAGCAGTTACAATAATCAGTAATAGGAGGGGGAACCAAGATGTGGAGGGGAACGAGACCTGCAATAGGCTGGCAATTTAAGCTAAACGTCATAGTTAATAAGAGGAGTTTTATAAAACAATTTTTTAAACTTCTCCTTAATTACAAGTAATGTTCAGAGAGTTATTAATAGGTACCTTGTGGTTAAGATGATAATACCATAATTATCAAAACAGGTACAATTTATCAAGAGAAAATCAGACATAAATAGGATTTAAATTTAGAGCAGCAGCGATTTTCGTTGATAGATTTGAATGTTTGAAGCTGGGAGGGGGATAAGTAAAATTGGTATATTCCAAGACGACAAAGGACCTCTATTGTTTTACTTCTATTGTTCCCATTGTGTTTGGACTTTTTGAAGCAGTCTCTATTGGTTTTGTGCACGACGTCATTCTGAGGACCTCTGAAAATAAAGAACCGGTGACCGAGGACCTATTGTTCCCTTTGTTATAAATCCTCGGTCCGTTTGCAGTGCAAGTACACAACTCTCACTATTGTCTAGACTGCATTATTGAGGCATAGTGAAAAGAGGCTCATTTAGAGTAACATGGTGGATTAGATGAGCACCACTTCGGTATGGGTGAAATGTATTAATACACTGGATTTAAATAAAGAGCCGTTGAGTTTACTTTGAAGGAATTGGGTATTTGTGGTTAGGAATAGGTTTGGTGATATTCTGGGTTTGGTATGGTTAGTTGTATCAATATGTTTCACCTCAGTAGAAGAAAAGTAATACTCCCTTTAGGCGTTTAGCAAATTTTTCACAAGTACACATTTTTTAAATTAATCATCTTTCACAATACAATGTTGTAACATTATTGTTTTCCTATAATGATATTGCTGAGCACAATGATTATTAGTCACTAAACACTGATTATGTCAAGTCGCTAATAAATACATTTCCTAAAAATGTTACATTGAAATAAGTAACGACAACACAATGCCCTCATTTTAGAATTAAAAGTCTCTGTTAATTACTAGACACAAAAATATATATATATATTACTAAAAATATATATATTATTACAAAAGCAATAATTAGTGTCGAATTATGTGTTCTGTTTGGGAAAGTTTGCATACTTTTATCACTAAACTAATGCTGATCTCAAAACACAACGAGTCCCTATAGACTGATTATATCATATCATTTGAACTTATAAAAGTGATAGGTTAAAATTGCAGTGCTCCTTAAGTTTGCATTGTGCGGATCTTATTAAAACCGTTCGCCTATCTTAGAAACAAAACAGTTATTCGAATATTCAAAATTGATTATTTGAATGGTCCAAAGCGTACTCAGAACCTCTAGACTAGTGATGGACCAACTATAAGGCTGGTTAAAGGGATTATATAGCATTATAGGATTATATGTGCATGAAATAACAAACCTGTGGAAGTTTTAGCTCAATCGGTTATCTGAGTCACGAGAAAATAGTGAAAACCGATCCCGTTTTTTCACGAAATCGTTGGAACTTCCCAGCTTGCAAAATCCCCCGAAGAGATTTTTAAATACCGCCACCATATGTTACAAAAAGAAAATCGACGACTATTTTACGACATACGAATTAATCGCGGAAACAGTCGTTGGTAAATTGCGTGCTGGCCCGTTCTGAATTAGACTGCAATGCAGTTGATTTGTAATCACAACCTTGTATCCCCACGTCGAACACACATGAAACACAATCAAACAGCAGAGTACCTCCGGGAACGCATCAGACTACTGCAGCACTGCAGCTGATTCACGGATACATCAGATTGCTAACGCTATTTTTGGCTGTGTAATTTCGGTCAACTGAGGGCGACATTGCAACTGATTTTAAAAACATAATTTCGATTTTTTTCAATCGAAATCAGCTGTTGCGTTTTTGGAGGTCTTCAGATATAGTTTTCTCGAAGATGACGGCATTTCAGAGGGAAATACTTCACAGGAAGATTAGTACTAATATCAACCTTATAAACAGTGAAAGCTTTCAGATTGAAACCAAACAATTTTGTTTTTGATCCTCATCAATCCTATAGAATCAATTTAATTAACTTGGGACATTTTTATAGCACAGCCCCTCCTAGCTCACAACATTTTTTGCAATATTGCTTTCAATTTTCCTTACAGGCTAATGTAACGGGTATTTCTTTCTTCTTTCTAATTATTTAAATGAGTAAGGCATGGGTCATAGAGACTCAAATTGCCATCTTGATAGTTCTGAAAAATAAGGAACCAGTTGCTGGCCTGAGGTGGCGAAGTAAGGTTATAGGTCAAGAAAGACTCGTCCACACCTTTGAGTCCAGCTTCGATGTGACCGTTGTTATAGGAGACAACGAATGGTTTGCCGTAGATGGTGAGGTCATTCTTGATCTGTACATGAGTCCAAGTCAAATCGGCTTCCCGTTTAAAACTGTAGAATCTTGAGGATTCCAGAACTGCATTCAAAAAATAAATCGAAGTCAAACTAATACATTTTAATAAAACAAGTTTTTCTTTAAAGAAAACCGTCATCCAAACATCCAATTTGTTACACAATTCATAATAGACATTATAGCAAGAATAACAAATATGTAATATTCAAACTGTTTTTTTCCATAATTAATCAGAGTTGCGGAAAGCATTTTGCGGAAAGCATTTTGCGGAAAGCATTTGTGGTGTACACCACCTCATTTGGTGCGCTGTTGGTGCATGTTTGGTGTACATCAAAGCAAACGTGCACCACTCCTTCATACAAAATGGGACGACACCAAATGTACATCAGAAACTCTTAAAGAAATTATATGTACACCAAAACTACACCAATAAATCTTTGTTCACAGAGTATTACACTAATGTACAAGCTGCACCACGAACTCTTTGTTTAGAGAATATCGTATACTGCACCAATAAATGTACACCAAATGTACACCAACAAGTCTTGCACAATTTTTAGTACACTGTAAAACAATAAAATTTTGTTGTATTGTTATTTTTTGTAATGTTAGTTGTTTTTATCACAGATTCTGTGTAGGGATGATGGGGGGGGGGGTCCAGGGAGGCAATAAATAGGGGGCACACAGTAAACAAGTGGGAACTCATATGAAAACAATGCATTTACAGTGTGTGGTGCTTAAAAACAGAGCAGCACGGGGACTAATATTTGACCATTCTCCCCCCTTGCATTCCACTAAGCTATTTTTCATTCCAAATGGCATTTTTGGAAAAATCCTGCTTTGTAAAATAAAGAAAATACTGGCTATAGACATTATTATTCTTGTAACCACTTAATTTTATCACGGGGATCACAAAACGTTGTTTTTGCTGTGTTTTAATTTTTTTAAATTGTTACATGTACATGTAGGCCTACATACACATGTCCATTGCTTGGACTTGCATACGTATGTACAACAGTATGTTATTCAAATGGAAAACGAACCGTCGTATCTGAGTATTTTGGGCAAAGTGACCTTTTTACTTTTTATCATTAATAATGTCAAAATGAATCATTCTAGACTGATTTAGGACCAATTTGAGCTTTAATTTTGAAATGCTGGTATTCGGGAAAAAATATAAATCTGCAAATATAAAGGTAGCTGTTTCCACGAACCGTCTTGTACATTTACGCCGCTTTGTCAGTCAAAACAAAATTCGAAATATTGTTCCACGAACTGTCGTATCTTTTACGACACTTTGTGGAAACGTAATGTGTCATTTTTATTATGCAGTGCATGCAGTACATGGATGTACATATCGTACCATACAGTATCCGTCATGCATGGCCAAGTTCGTACTACGACCATTTGGCGATGTTGCCTGATACTCATGCTCAAAAACATGTGTTGGGTACCAGGCAACATCGACCGCTAGTCGACAATGCATAATGGTCGTTGTGCAAACTTGGCCCATGCATGCAGCGCAGTTTGCAATTTGCAGACTAGGACTAACGTTAGTCTGCAGTTTGCAGATTTAGGCCAAAAAATTGCTGAAAATGGCACCTTGCTCTCCACCAAGACCATGGCAAATAAAGGAAGTGAGTATTTTGCTTTTATAGATATCTATGTAGCAATTAGAGTTCCCAACAAAATGGTGTAAGCATGAGCTAGCCTAGGCATAATAAGAATGGTTTAACTTTGAGACAAGACTCTGGATTAACGTATGTTTCACATATAAACTTTAATGTACATGATTCTGTTACATTTGACTTTGTATACTGCTGTGCACGTCGCTATTGCCCTGAGGCCTATTGTAGTGCGATCTCGTTCAATTATGTTGAAATTCTTACTCTCCCTTTTTCCAAAATAAAATTCTCTCCAGCTCAATTCAACAGCTTGGTCTACTTGGGGATAGGCCATCTGATACAGGCACACAGTTTCTTTAATTAGGCATATTTCCAGTTAATTTGATGTGCCTTCTTACTTGTCTTAACTCGGAACATTGAAGCTGGCTGTTAAATTATTTAGATTAAGCAATGACCTGTTTTGATTCATGTGAATTCTGTGGTGCATTTCTTGTTCCTCCATCTTCACTTTTGGGAGTATACCTTAGTCTTACTCTCTGACCAGACCAATCCCAAGCTTTGGTCAGTGAGTGTAGGTGGGGCGGGGTAGGTTGGAAGAGCCGATGCAAATACACATAGATTGATTCCACATTCGTATATTCACCGAATTTTGTGGTTAAGATCCTTAGATCTTAAAGTTTTCTCTTTTTACCATTTCATTATCTACCTGTTTTTCATTTAAATTGAAATTTTTTTCTTGGTGGAGGAGCACTTGCCGACGTGTATTTTCTGTTATCCCAGATTTCTTGGCATATTTTTCATTATCAAATGTTAATTGCTTAGTCATTCTGACATCTTTCTGCCTTGTGATGTGGGCAATCCAGTTGTACTGTTGCTTCTTGATGTAGCTCACAATGCTTCCAGACCCTGCTATCTCCCTTATTTTCACATTTGAGTGTACAAATTTATTAAATTCTCCCTCCGTACCATCAGCTCTCTCATACTGTTGTGCATCTTTCACCCTCTGATGACCGCCTTTCATCATGAACCTCAGGAAACCTGTGTATGCAGATTCCAATTTATCAAATTCCTTCTTCTTCGGGCACCATGTCTGGCATGCATAGGTCATGACCGATCTAACCAATGCGTTTAAGAAGATGATTCTTGTTGAACATTTGATGCTTCTATTGGTGTAGAATTTTCGGAGTTCAAAAAATTTGCATGTTGCGGCTATTATCCTGTTATCAATTTCAACTTCCC
The DNA here is from genome assembly GCA_029582265.1 of Zoroaster sp. YZ-2022. NCBI lineage: Eukaryota > Metazoa > Echinodermata > Asteroidea > Forcipulatida > Zoroasteridae > Zoroaster > Zoroaster sp. YZ-2022. The sequence continues at coordinate 29,507,868 of CM055826.1, read as the reverse complement.
CAGTGGAGCTGTCATTGTACATTATTGTTGACCCAAGGTATTTGAACGTTTCAGAGTTCTTGATGTCGACTTCGTTCAAAGTTGTGATGGTTTTCGGGTAGATCTCCTCTGCTGTTGCTTTTCCCAATTTCCAATTTAATATCAACGTCTCGGTCTTAGTCTCGTTGATTGTCAAGCCATGTCCCCTGAAAATAGACTCAATTATTATCAGCATTTTCTGTAAATCTTCTGCTGTTTCCGCATACACTACTAGATCGTCAGCGTAGCCTATGTACGGAATTTCAGTTGAGCCTTTTACTATTTTTCCGGTTTCTGAACAAGTTTTGGGAATTCTGTAGTTGAGTTTGAATGTTGGAATATTTTGTTCGTGGATTAGTTTTGAGAAGATTGACATGCAATGATTTGCGTATATGTTGAAGAGATATGGGCTTTCTGAGCCGCCTTGACGGACTCCGGCGGTGGTTTTGAAGGTGTCGGTTGGATTGGTTGACATGAAGCATGTTGTAGTCGAGTACATGTTTTCAAGCAAGTTTATCAGTTTCGATTCCCCTAAGGCCACCCTTACTGCTGAAAACAGCCATTGACGCTGAATGTGGTCAAACGCCGCCGACAAGTCAACCATGCCTACGTATAACTCCTTCTGATGTTTTCTAGCCCATTGCTGCGATCTTTTCAAACAATAAATCCCGTCCGTGGTCCCTCTATTAGGCCTAAATCCGAATTGTCCCTCATCCAAAACCTCATCATATGCATCTGTGAGTCTCTGTACTATGATCACTACCATTATCTTGGACAGTATGCTACTAAGCGTGATGCCTCTATACTTAGTACAATCCTTCATTGAGCCCTTGTTTTTCCAAATGGCTGATATTTTACCTAATCCAAAATGTGCTGGCACCTCTTCCGTCTTCCAGATATTTTCGAAAAATTCCAATAGATTTTCCATGAATATATCTGATTCTAGCAATAGCTTAAAAACTTCCGCCGGCAGGTCGAGGCTGCTTTTGTTGTTTTTAAGCTGCTTGATGACTTGTTTCAGTTCGTCTCTTGTTGGCAACTCTTCGTTGATTTTGGATTTGATAATTGGTTTGTGGAATGGACGCTGTAGTAGGATCGGGGTTGGTTGGGTGAAGGTCGGGTTGAAATGATTTTCGAAGTGTTTCGCGAGGCCAGAGCATTCGATGGGTGTTGGTTTCTTACGTACTGCGTTGGCTTGTGCTTTCGCCGTTTTGTAAGCTGATTCCATGTCGTTTCGTATAACTGCATCGTTGAAAGTTAGAGCTTCAGCTTTGTAATAGTCATTTTTTAACTTCGTGACCCTCTTTTGGACCATTTTATGTGCAATTTTGTACTCAGCTTTGCTGCCACGACTGCGAATTTCTCGCCTTTTGCTGAGCAAATCTTGCAGTATCTGGTCATTTGACCAAGGTCTTGTGTGGCTTCTTGATTTTGGAACTTTTGGGAGATTGTTGTTTCGGGCTATTTCGAGTGTTTGGATAATTTCTTCTGCCGTTTCTGGGGTCTTTTCAAGAATAAGTCTTTCAACTTCGGCATTGAAATCTGCAATCTGATCCTCACTAAGATCCTTGTACTTGAATCTAGGCTCAGATTTTTGGCGTTTTATAAGCGGCCAATCTTTTTTGCAAACCGGTGTTCGAAAGGTGGATATTACCAGTCTGTGGTCGCTATGAAAGTCCCATTTAAGTTCAACCCTCGTATCCATGCAGTACCTAGTTAGCCAAGAATTACACATAACAATATCAATCGCCTTTCTGACCTTCCCATCATTAGAGTACCATGATTTCCTATATTTCATCCTGTGTTCAAAAAAGCTGTTCAATATCGCAATTTCATTCTCAGCGCAGAATCGTACCATCCTATTGCCGTTCGAGTTGTTGATCGAGTCAACAAATTGACCTTTGAAATAGGCTGGTTTTCTCGTCTCTAAAAAGCTGCAGGTACTGTTTAGATCCCCTAAAACGATAAATTGGTGATTCTTAGGTCTTTGCACAACCTCTTTTTTCAGTTTGCTCCAGAAAAGGTCCTTCTTCGACTCAGATGGATCAGTTTCAGTAGGTCCATAGGCGCAGATTGCTCTGACCTTCACTCCGTATACCAGAAGGTCGACCGATAACATCCGTGCCGAGCAGGTCTCTGTATTTATTGATGTTACTCGAATGTTTTTGTTTTTCTTGATCGCGATGCCTACTCCACATTCGTGACCTGAGGTTGGTTTACGTTTGTAGCCACAGAGATGTACGTCGTAGTTATCAAAGGAGTGAGAATCTATGCCATTTTTGAGGATTCTTCGAGTCTCTTGGATTCCAACTATATCTACATCGGCTCGTTCAAGTTCTTGTAGAACGAATTCTAGTTTATCCTCCTCTTCCTTCTTGTCTGCTACCAATGTTCTTACATTGATAGTTCCAGCACTCCATTTGAAGGTCTGGATTTGTTTTTTGGATTTTTTAAGATCTTTCATGGTAGATGGTATAAATGGTAAGATTTGAAATATTGTCTAAGAGTTTTTTAATGTTGATATGGTCGACAAAATTAGTTTTCCGGACTAACCAAGAATCAACTGGAAAATTGTTATACCTGAATTATATAATCTTTGCGGAGGTATTCGGTGGCGCTTACAACTGCTTCATCAACTGGTGTTTCAAGCCAGTCAACTAACCTCTTCGACCTGCCGGCAATCTGTCTTCAGACAGACAGACTCTGTCTCTACACCGATAGTTCGACCGTTGCGAAAGCGGATCTTATTTTATATAATTCGTAGTGGTGGTGGAATTCGATTAAATTTGTCTTCAATTGAATTTGAGGTATAACGCCACCTACTCCCCTACTCACAAAATTTACATCCGCTGGCAAATCAAGGTATTTGATAACTGTAGTCGAAAGAAGTGCCCAGACAGCTAAAATTAGATTTGAGCATGGCAAAATAAATAAAGTTTTCTTTCAAAAGCCCATGTTCATGCTCCCATTATTAATCAAATGAAGAAAGTTAGTTCCTGGGTATAATTCTCCTCAACACACGCACACTCACCCACGCACCTTTGTAAACACCGTCAATCGTGGACCCCTTATTGTCCCTCATTTGTTGATACTCTTAACTTTTTAGGAAGACCTCCCATATGTTTTGTACACACACCTCAAAAGTGGACCTCCAGTCAATCGTGGACCCTATTGTCCTCTATTGTACACCACACACAAATTTTCTGCTGAATTTCTGTATTTTTTTTCTTGAATTATAGAGACATCTGGTGAGTCAGAGACCTTAGATGACATGGATGTTGCATCTGAGCAAGGTTTGTACATTTTATACTGCAGTGTGTTATTGATAAAGATGACAAAGAAGTACGACAACTCGATGTATCTCAAAAATTGTTGTAATTGGATGTTATACTGTTCTGCAGATTCCTCTGATGGCGCTAACATTCACGCAACTGGGGAACTTAGTGACAGTGACTTTGACGAGATGGATGACATTCCACTTACACAGTTGCAGACACACATGACATCAATTCAAAGTGAGTATCAACTGGAGATATCCTATTTATTTGTAGTACTGATGCACATTCACACCTTAATGGCACATGTGTTAAAAAAGTTATAGCAAATAATATCCTTTAGGAGTCTTGTGGTGCAGATGTCAAGCCTATCACACTGTAGTTCCTCCTTCCCGACATCAAATAGCACCTGTCAGTCGCTTTTCTTAATGATTCATAAGTAGGGACAGAGACTGATATTTATTATGTTTTTGGTGATTTCCTGTTTTGTTATTGTCCTGCAGAGCCACTCGGTGAATTACCTACTGATAATGGGAAGTTGAATGTTACTGACTTAGGGGAGTTAGATGACATGCCATTGATGCAGTTGCAGACACACTTGGCATCTACCAAAAGTAAGTTTCATCTGAATGTGAATGATGTGTAGTTGCATCAGTTTACCTTTACATTATGGCTATTTCTCATCCAACATTGTTTCTATCGTCTAGGAATCTTCACAGTCCTGAGATAGCAGATATGCAAGAAAATAAACCATGAAAAGGAAAGCGGCAGGTGGCACTATCTTATAAGAATTGGAGTAAAACAGCATTTTATGACGGTTTAAATGTGCTTATTTATTTGCCTTCCAGAAAACATGACATCATCGGAAGCTGCAGTTTGTCCACCGTCTCAGACTGGTAATTACCAAATGGACTATTTACTCACTTTACTTCACTTGAACAATTCAAGTAAAATAGCTTAAAAGTATTTAGCAGTGGTTTAGAATATCATTAAAGGCCCAAAGGATTTCAAAATTGTAGTTTTGAGTTTTTTAAGAGGGAATAGAAAAATCGCCTATATTTTATAGCTCAGCCTTCAACTTTCGACATTTTTGTTTTCCTCATTTTTTTGCCACTGCGCACTACATATTTCCTACACAACAATCTCATTTAAATGTTAATTAATTCCTCAATGTGCTGTTATTTCTTTGCAGCTCAAGACCTCCACGCCTACAAGACAGCAACACCCACTGAACTGGCTACCACAGCCATCCCAAATGCAACAACACCTACAAAAGAGGCTGCTGAACACCAGGAAACCTTGATGGACATATCGCAACAGTGTTCAGAGTTTCACTGCCGTGAGGACATTTTTGCAACATGTGCTAATTGTCAGTGCTTACTGTGTTTTGAACATTTTATTAGAAGTGATGCCTGTTCAAATCACAATGAGTTTTTCTCTGTGTACGTAGATAACATGGCATCCTCTGTAATTGATAACTTTCCTTGTATTGTTGAGGTTGGCTCAACTGATAACACACTGAATCAGGATGAAGTACTGATCACAGTTGATGGGGGAATGAACATTGACTGTGTAAGTCATCCGCCCCAACAAAAACAACCCGAAGATTATGTGGTAGATGGGGAAGAGAGAATTGAAACAGGGCTCTCTGATGGTGCTCAGCCATCTGGCACTAAAGCAAGGAACAACAATTTCAAAATGAGGTGAAACCAAGGAGAGTCATATTATACTGAGAAAACCAATAGGTATGTCTTGCCAAGAAAAGAGCAAAACAAGCAGCGGTGTTCATCTGCATTTTGTGATGTAAGAAAGTTGTCCTGCAAGAAATTTACAGAGTCCGACCGCAAGTCAATACAGCATGCTTTTTATGACTTAAGCTTACAACGCCAGTGGATTTCTCGCTATCTTGAAATACAGAATCAGAGCCAAAACCCCAGAAAGAAAATAAAGTTGAAATATTTTCTTCCACTCAATGAAGGCCATGAAATAAGGTCCAAGGTACAGGTGTGTAAGGTCATGTTCCTGAACACGCTGGGCTTGTCAGAAAGACAGGTCAGTACTGTGGTTAAAAAAACAAGGTCTTTGTGTGTAATGGAACCAGAGAAACGAGGTGGTAGGGTGAGAAAAGATCAAGACCAGCAATTAGCCGATGAAGTGCGCAAACACATCAACAGATTTCCTAAAATGGAATCACACTTTTGCAGAGCGAATACTGGCTATCAGTATTTGTCACCAGACTTAAACATAAACAAGATGTACATACTGTATCTCGAAGAGCACAAAAAGAATGAGAAAAGCTTCTTTGAGTTTTTACTCGAAGGCGTTCAAAAACATGAAACTCAAGTTCTATTCACCCAAGAAGGATTTGTGTGGCTTGTGTGATGCCTACAGAAAAGGAAATGAAGAAGAAAAAGTGCTGATCTGTATCGATTACCAAAAGCATATTCAAGATAAATGCAAAGCTCGAGAAGGAAAAGGCAAAATTGAATCCTGAGACCTTTGTGGCATCAGTGTTTGACCTGCAGCAAGTGTTGTATCTGCCCAAGTCAAACAGAGGTGAACTTTTCTATAAACTAAGATTGTCCTGTTATAATTTCACAGTGTATGAGCTGGCAAGCAAAACTGGATACTGCTATTTGCATCACGAGGGCTTGGCCAAGCGTGGATTGAATGAAACTTGTACTCTTACTTAACAGTTGTGGACGGGGAAAAGAAAAAAGAAGTAACCTTATTCTGTGATGGGTGTCGTGGTCAAAATAAAAACTCAATTTTACCAGCTATGCTCATGCACTTTGTTAAGCACTCAAAATCGGTGAAAAGTGTGACAGTACCATACTTTGAAACAAATCACGTACAAAGTGAGGGCGATGCCATGCATAGTACGATAGAGAGAGCTATGAAAAACTTTGGTGACATCTTTCTGCCTGCACAACTTGCTGCCCTGATCAAACTGTCTAGACGAAATCCTTCTCAATACATAGTTCATAAAAATCAAACAGCAGACATCTATGACTGGAAACAACTTTCAAGAGACGTGCATATTCTGAAAGTTCGTAAAACTGTGAAAGGAGAACCAGGTGATTGGACGAAAGTTATGGCACTGAAGGTAGAAAAGAACGACCCTAGTAAGATCCTGGTGAAATTTTCTCACACTGACATGAACTTCTCTACCATTGCTATCGATGAAGGGCAAAGAAAAGTTGGTCATCAGCTGGAAATCGGTCCTAAAAAGGCATACCCAGGGGGAACGCCCAAGCTGTCCCAAGACAAGTATGATGATTTGATTAAGATGTGCACTGGTACGACGCCATTGATTTATCATGCAAATCATGTTTCATTTTACAAACACTTGCCGCACTGATAAGACCATGCACTCCGTGTCAGTATCAGAATCCTGAAAGCTTGTCACATCATCAAGTAGCAAAACAATTAATGTTTGAATGAATTACAAGGAATTTGAATGGATTCAATGAATTTTAATAAAGTTTCAATTTTTGCATCACTGTAAAATATGTCGTTAATTGTAGCAAAACAATTAATGTTTGAATGAATTACAAACATGAATTTGAATGGCTTGAATGAATTTGAGCAAAGTTTAAATAAATAAAAGAACTTGAAACATCGGAACAAGCTGTTATTTTTGTGTTATCATTGTTCTTGGTTTCGACGTAACTTGACCTTTAATCCCATGGTGGTGGATAATGGGGAAAACATCCTTTAAAAACAATGATCAGAGACTGAAATCGAGCCATCCTGCAACCCCCTTGTCAATGCAGTGCATGAATGCATAGATGTACACGTATAAAATCAAACCACGCATGCGCTGGGGACCAAAAATGCCTCAACGACGTGTGATTTTTGAATGAAATATCAGTCAGAAAAACGATTGTAAACACAAACGATAATTATGTGGATTTTATTGTAAATCTGCTTGTTTGAAAAATGAGTCATTGAAAACATGCCCAACTTTACACCACTTTTTCTCAGAGCAAGGTCAGTCTGAGATACGACGGTTCGTGGTACGAACATTGCTTAGACTTGCATACGATGTACAACAATAATATTCAAATGGAAAACGCACTGACTGCATTGTAGTTGAGTGGCAATTTTCTGGTAGAGTTTTGGTACAGTTTCGGTGTGGCTTTAGTGAGGTTTTGGTGCGTATCTGTATTAGGTGCATTGTACACAGGACAATTACTGTGTACTTTGGAAAAATCAGAAAGCATGGTCCCATAATGCATTGCATTAGTAGCCATAATAGAAATATTGAGTATGGGCTGTGCATTTTTTTGTGGTAAAATCATGAAATGTTGTGTGTACTGCCATTAATCTTGATATGAAATAATCAAAATGCAACAAGTGATGTTTCAAGCATTACTTTATGCTATTTGGGTGCATTATTGTTGACTATTTTGGCTGTGAAATGACCGATGGGAAAAGGTACAGCAGTTTAATTAGTGCATTCATCATATGTCCTATGTGATATACATGTAGAGTCATGTAGGACTACATAACTTGTATTATAGGACCTGCAAGCTTGGTATTCTGCAATCTTCAGTGATATAACTGCATTGGCAAGATAGAAATTTATAGTTTGAAATTCTTGCGTCGGGTGATAAAGAATTGATTTAATTTTGCCCTACACCGACGTGTATATAGCACGGTGTAGGGCAAAATTAAATCAAAAGTTAGAAATTTACTAACTTAGAAAAAACTAACATGTATCTCAATCAGATGAAAGTCTGGTTCACTTGAACGTGAATGCCATGCTAATTGTGACGTCAAAAGCCGACAATCCTGGGAATGCGTCTGATGTCACTAGAATCGCTTACGAATTTGCTTAGAGCTCTATCTTGTTTGAACCAGACCAGAAGCTCAGTAAACTTACCCACAGAGAATGCTGCATTGTCATAAAGAAGCTCGTTAGCACAAAACATGACATGCATCGCTCCAGTACCACGAACAATGAATTCAAGCTGTATTGGTACTGTCAGAGGCTCAGGTCGATACAGGTGTGTGTGCGACGGTCCTGTGGTGTAGTTTTGACAAGGCCCACTAGATTCTGTCGATACTGAGATTCAATGTAATAAATTAGTTGAAAATCATAGTAATAATATCATAGTTACAAGAGTGTATACCAAGACGTATACTAGAGTGTATACCAAGATGGCATCCAGTCCTTTTCCAAGTGCAAGAAGAAAATCATATTATTTTGGTTATTTTACTAGTAGTTGTATGTTTTCACCTGATCATTTCTTTAATGAATAAAAACAAATATTTTGAAACTTTGATTTTACCAAATAGTTGTCACAAGCTCAGTTTAATAGAATTTACAGTAAAACCACACTTCTTAAGGTTAATTTGTGAATTATGTTACTTTTAGTTTGCCCCTATTTGATTTTCTTTCCTCTGGTAAAGAATAGCAATGTTCCGATGAACAAGAATGTTTCCAGTAAAATCGTGAACAAACATTTACTATGAGACAACCTGTTGTTCCTGACTGGATGTGACTACCCATATCAACCTCCCATGTAAATTAGCATGGAATGCAACCAAACATGAATACAATGGGCAATTCACGTAAGGGTTTGCAGTGAAACCCATATCATTTTTTTTACTATAATATAAATACAGCATGTGTTCTCGCCGAGAGATTTCGGAAAAAACTTTTGCTTTCATTTTTGCTGGTATTTCACTGAGGAATTTGGGCGGATATTTTGGTAAAGGATAATACCCACGAACGTCGGGGAACCGAGGCACAGTGGGCCAGGGGGGAGATGAAAGTGCGCCAAAATAGTGGTTTGGGGTGTGTGATGGTTCCACTTTTTAAAAAGTTTTTTCGAAAGATCAGACCCCCACGAACACTTTTTGAGAATATTTTTCTTTAGAATTTTTTAAAAGTATTTTTGAACACAAGAAAGTGCCTAAATGAAGCTAAAAGGCTAAAAGTAGCTTTATTTGTTTAAACCATAATAAGGGTATTTTAGAAAAAAGGTATTTACTTAAAAATGTGTATATCTACTGTCCATAAGTCATACTTCAACAATGTTGGGTTTTTAAAATTTTGAATATTTAAATTAATCCCATTAGAGGGTAAAAACTTTCAAAAAACCCACAAAAAACATTTTTATTTTTTTAAATATAACAAACAAAGTTTAGATTCCCGTGGATTCCCGCCTTAATTTTTATACTGGCGTGATCCCCATAGCCTCCCCTTCACTTTGGTACTAGATTTGGCTGCTACTTTGTGCAACTCTTTAAGATACGTTCTGATTTATGAGCGCCTGTATCGGCTTTATTTGTCATCACGCACCGAGAAGCTTCGTGAAACTCGATACGCGCATTGTCTTTGATCCTGGCCTTCGTGGGAAAATATATGTGCAGTCGGTTTTGGTTTAAGCTACAGCCTATTTTTGTCAACTACATCAGTCAGTGCGTCTTCATATGTAGACAAGTCTAAGAAACCTTTTCTGGCAAAGATGGTGTAGGTATTTGTTGAAGGAAATGTTATTTATCCACTCACCTACTACTGCGTGTTCAAGCTACCGCACTTCGGATCGATGATGATGTCCTTGGATTAAGAAATTCTCTTTTGGAAAGTCAATAATGTTCACATGTGAGAGCGACTTGATAACAAAAGATGGCGACGACGAAAAAGTGATAAACAAACAACAGCGCCCTCTCGTGTTGATAAAAGTTATTGATGCGGGCGAAATAAAAGACGCTACAGTAGCCCCCTCCTAGCTGGTGAATGGGGTAAAGACAAATAGTGAACCGGCGATGTAAAACAAATTTGAAGTTCAGCCAGTATTGATGATCTGGACATAACGCTTGGGCCAGTGGACATGACGACCAGACCTTGTCTTTGTGATTGGAGCTGAGGGTGTAGGGGCCGAGCGTAGTGTGGGAGTTGTCGACACTTCAGGATAGGGTGGTTGTGTTGAAGTGGTTGTCGTGTCGCGGTTGGCGAGTGGCAGTGGGGTCGGAGAGTGAAAATGGTCAGTGGTGGCATTAGTCGCATCAGGTGTATCATTCTGATATGCCACTTTCAATCTATCGATGCTCACATTCTCCTTCTTGCCATTGACTGACACTGTATAGAACTTGTCACGACGACTGAGTACGCGGTAGGGTCCATCGTAAGGCGGTTGTAGCGGTTTGCGAACTGCGTCACACCGTTTGTAAACATGGGTGCATGTCTTTAAATCCTTTGGTAGGTGTATGGCAGTTCTAGATGGCGTACGTGTTGGTGTCGGTGACAGTTGTGACATGTGTTGTTTGAGTCGGTCGACGTAATTGCTGGGATCAATGGTGTTGGCATTGTCGATGGGCTCCACAAACTGACCTGGTAGTCGTAGGGTAGTGCCATATACCAATTCAGCTGGAGAGCAACCAATGTCTGGTTTTGTAGTTGAACGAATGCCGAGCAGTGTGATGGGAAGGTATTCCCACCATTTTGTAGGGTCGCTGTGTGACTTCAGTGCTGCCTTGAGTTGCCGATGAAAGCGTTCGACGAGTCCATTGGACTGCGGATGATAAGATGTAGTACGAATGCGAGTGCTAGCGCTTCCGAGTAGCCTTGTCAATGATTCGAATAGAGCGGATTCAAACTGTCGTCCTCGATCCGTTGTAATGGTCGCTGGCGTACCGAAGACAGAAATCCACCGTTGTATGAATGCTTGAGCTACAGTCTCGGCAGTAATGTTAGTAATTGGAATCGCCTCTGGCCAACGCGTGTACCTGTCCACACATGTGAGAAGGTAAGTAAACCCATTGGAGGTAGGTAAAGGTCCCACAAGATCGATGTGGACATGTTGGAAACGAGCGTCAGGAGTCTGGAAAGTGCCTAGCGGTGCTTTGATGTGTCTGTGTATCTTGGACCGTTGACACTGAGGACATGTGCGAGCCCATTTACGTACATCGCGTTTGACTCCCGGCCAGACATACCGAGTAGTGATGAGCTGTTCTGTGGCTGCAATACCAGGGTGCGAAAGGCCATGAATAGCATTGAAAACCGCATGTCTATGAGCGGCTGGGACGATAGGGCGTGAATGGCCAGCGGAGACGTCGCAAAGTATTGTACCTGCTGAGGTGAGTAGGGGGACGTCTTTGAGGATGAGACTAGTGGAAGACTGTTGCAAGTCTATTATCTCTTGGTCTCCCTTTTGATCTACAGCAATCTGATCAAAGTCGACTTGTGTGTCTCTGAAAAGCGAGCTTACTTCAGGTCGTGACAAGTCGTCTGCCACGACATTGTCTGTGCCCTGGATATGTCTAATGTCGGTAGTGAATTGTGACACAAAATCCAGGTGTCGAATCTCGCGAGGAGAATGTTGATCTGGTTTGGAATTGAGAGCGTAGACCAGCGGCTTGTGGTCGGTATAGACGCAGAACTGACGTCCTTCGAGCATGTGTCGGAAGTGTCGTATAGTGAGGTATATCGCGAGTAGCTCTCGTCCAAACGTACTGTATCGTGTCTCGGCTTGTGTAAGCTTCCGCGAGAAGAAGGCGATCGGTTGCCACTCCTGTGCGATACCTTGCTGCAATACACCCCCTACAGCGTTGCAGGATGCGTCCACCATGATACTGAGTGGGGCGTTGATGACAGGATGTACTAACAGCGTGGCTTTGGATAAGGCCGTCTTGATGTCAGAAAAAGCCTTGTCACAGACCGGAGTCCAAACAAGGGGTTTACGTGACGTTTTTCCCTGTCCGGCGAGGAGATCGTTGAGTGGGTGGAGAATTTCTGCACAGTCAGGAATGAATCTCCTGTAGAAATTCACTAGCCCGAGGAAACCTCTTAACTTCTTCAGTGATGTAGGTTGAGGGTAGTCCTGAATCACAGTGACTTTCTCTGGGAGTGGGCTGATACCCAATTCATTGATGTGGTGTCCCAGGAACTGTAACTCGGATACACCGAACGAGCATTTGCTCGAATTGATGACTACACTGTACTGCTGAAATCGTGCGAAGAGTAAGCGAAGGTGTTCTTCGTGCTGCTCAGGCGATTCACTTGCGACGAGGATGTCATCGATATATGCGTAGACGAAGGGTAAACCACGAATTACCTGGCCTACAAACCGTTGAAACGTTTGCGCGGCGTTCCTCAGTCCAAATGGCATCCGGACGAATTCGTATAGGCCGAAAGGTGTCGTTATGGCGGTCTTGTGAACGTCCGAAGGCTCTACGGGGATCTGATGATAAGCACGCACAAGGTCGATCTTACTGAAAACTTTCTTACCAGCGAGGTTTGAAGCAAAGTCGTGTAGGTGCGCTATAGGGTAACGATCGGGGACCGTTACGCGGTTGAGTGCTCTGTAATCGCCGCAAGGGCGCCAATCCCCAGGTGTCTTCTTCGGCACAATATGAAGTGGTGAAGACCAATTACTGTCTGAGGGTTGGATGATGCCCAAATCCATCATGTGATTGAATTCTTCTTTCGCTATGTGGAGGCGGTCGGGGGCAAGTCGACGTGGTGGTGCAACAACAGGTTGACCGTTGGTGACAATGCAGTGAGTAACATCATGGTTGGTTGGATCATCCTTATACACCGGTTGAGTAATTTGAGGAAACTCACTGAGGATTGCATCATACCTGGTGGATTGGGCAGGGTTGAGTAAAACTGGGCTTATCGGTAAGTCTGGTGCCTCAATCCCTGAGACGGAGAGATTAGTCGTGGTATCAATGAGCCGACGCCTAGCTACATCAACAAGGAGTTTATAGTGATGCAAAAAGTCCGCACCGAGGATTGGAGTAGGCGTATCCGCTAAAAAGAATACCCATCGGCACGTTCGCCGAAGTCCAATGTTGAAAGTCACTGACCGCTGTCCGTAGGTAGGGATCCCGGTGCCGTTGGCAGCTTGTAATGCAAAAGTGCTCAAATGTTTTCTGTCCGCTTTCGAGGGGGGGAACACACTAACGGCGGCACCAGTGTCTACCAAAAACTTTTGGTTGTTAAGGGAATCGCGTATGAAGAACAGGCGGCCAGAGTTGTCACCAGGCGGAAGTGCCGCTCCTATCCCCTGGTGGGGTCGTTTCCCGCTTGCGAAGTGTATGTGCATGGTGGGTTGCATTTGCGAGCTTTATCACCATAACGGTTGTGATACCAGCAGATGGATGGCGAATCAGAAGAATCACTCGGTGAGTCTTTCTGGCGTGGCCGACTGCGGCTACGAGACTTCGAGCGTTTGATCGTGGATTGCAGGGCATTCACCTGAAGCGTGAGATTTGCAATCTGTTTGATTTGATTTGATTTGAATTTATTCGGATAAAAAGATGATAAAAGTACAAGACACATTACAAAAAGACAATAAAAAACATACCATATTTATCCAAGGATAACCCAAAAAGCCAATAAAATAGGCTTATTTCCATTGGGGTCCTTACATCGAAACATCAAAAAATACAAATACAAATTACTAATTTGAAAGACAAGGATAGTTCAAGATCCCTCCACACCCCAAAGAAGGGACAAATTATGCTTCCCTGAATTTAGCTTGTGTAGAGAGATGACATTTAACAAGTCGTTTAAAAGTAGACAAATTGGTGGAACTCTTTACATTAGAAGGTAAATTATTCCATTCTTTGATAGCTGTAACATAAAATGTATTGTTTACTAAACTAGATGAAACTGGAACCTTAAAATTTAGATTACTGGTCCTTGTATTGTGATGGTGACAATCAGAGACTTTGATAAATTTGTCACGGAGATAATCAGGTGTTACATTGCAAGTTATTCTAAACACATGGTTTAATTTCAGTTGAGTGACCCTGTCCCTAACATTTAAAAAAAACCAAACTGTCAAGTTCTTTTATACCAATGTGTTCACAAGTGCCTTTATAAAAGATTAAACTAACCATTTTGTTATGCATAATATGAAGTTTTTTTTTAAAATGAGCAGAGAGTGTAGAAACCAGAAGGAGCATGAATAGTCAAAGTGACATTGAATCAAAGCCGAACATAAAGTTTTACGGGATTTTGTATTAAGAAAGAGAGCCTGTCTATAAAGGAATTTCAATAAATTCACCTGATAAATGTTGGTCAAGTGTAACCCCTAGATATTTCACTGAAGTAGCTGATTTAATTTGTTTACCCCCACATATGACTGTAAAGTCACTGACCTTCTTGGTTTTTCTTTTAGAACCAAAAAGAATTGAAACGGTTTTGCCCAAGTGTAATGACAATTTATTGTCAATGAGCCATTGTCTACACGATTCCAATTCTGTGCTAAGTATGTTAGCTATAGCTGCAGGATCTTTGTCAGAGACCAAGAGAGCACTATCATCAGCGTAAAGAAGTAATTTGCACTTAACACTACTGGGCATATCGTTTATGTAACACAAAAATAATAAAGGCCCCAGTATGCTCCCTTGGGGGACACCACATGTCAGATTCAAACATTTGGACTGGGCTTTGTTAACATTGACAAATTGTTGTCTGTTATGAAGATACGATTTAAACCATTCTATAGAACCAATGCCCATGGCCTGCAGTTTCTTACATAAAATAACATGATCAACAGTATCAAATGCTTTTTGGAGATCGATCATAACCATTCCTGTGTAATTACCCAAAGACATTTGGAAACGAATATGATCAGTTAGATGTATAAGACAGGTGTCAGTGGAAAATGTTTTTCTAAACCCTGATTGGAAATTAAACAAAATATTATTTTTTGTAAGATATTCTTCAACCTGAATATAGACAGCCTTTTCAAGCAATTTGGAAATTACACAGAGGATGCTTATTGGTCTATAGTTGTTAACGTCGGTTCTACTGTCTCTTTTAAACAACGGCTGAACCCTTGCAATTTTAAAATCATCAGGAATAGTATTGGACAAAATAGAAAGATTTATTATATGAGCAATTGGTTTTTTCAGTTCACTGGCCCCGTCCCTCAAAAATCTGGCAGGGATGTTGTCGGGACCAGTACTTTTACTAATATTAAGAGTCTTCAGTTCATTAAAGACAAAATCATCTTTAACTGAAGATAATTTAAAGCTATTGGGGATGACCCCTTTATTGATGTAATAGTCTTTGAAGACCTTAGAGTCTGTGCTAAATTTATTAGTACTAGTGGGGAGTTTACTAGCCAATTTAGAAGCGACAGTAGTAAAAAAGCTGTTGAAATGGTCAGCAACTTTGATGAATTAAAACATAAATCATCATCAATGTTAAGAATGACTCTGGACTGAGCACTGGATGTGTAGCAATATCCAAGAGATTTTAATTGCTGCCATAGTTTTTTTGGTTGATTTTTGTTTTCATCAATTTTATTGCTGAAATAGTCAGCTTTAGCCCGCCTAATGTCCCTTAAACCAGCGAGCTCCGAAGTTGGAGGGACGCTGACAGCATTTGCTGCCGGAACTGAAACTTCAAGAATGCGATCAGCAAGAATGGCTAGTTGATCCAATGTCACGGTATCACTCGATGAAGCCAGAATAAGTTGTGCGTTGGATGGAAGACGCTACAAAAAGAGCTGTTTGAGAATACCATCTTCGAGTTTGCGCTCACCCAAAAGCTGACGCATCCGTCGGAGTAGCCATGTTGCGCTATAACATAAAAAACAACTCAATGTTTTGAAAATATTAAAGAGTTTAGATTGTTTAACATTCAGAAAATCAAGTGTTTCTTTCCCCATTTTTTCGTTTTTAAATAGCATTATTTTTATTCATGGTACATCTCGTTCCTCCACTAGAAGCTGATTCCAAAAAAAATATTTGCGTAGTGGTTATTCAGAATATATACCGTGGAGCCACAATGGCGCATACAATGATTGGGGTTTAAAGGACACTTGGTCTACTCCCTTGGTCTATCACCACGCACGGCACTTACGCTGCAGTAGAGTAGATACATATTTCTTTGTTGCACAGAACATTAACTATGAGTGAAAGTTAATTTTCTTTTCGTTATCGTACGACAGGTGAAGCACGCTTATTAGAGCGTGCATTATTACGTAACGTAATTAAGCGTTTTTCTTTATAAACGGTTGTGGTCAGTTGAGCTTTTTCACTCTCGGTAGAGCAGCTTATCCTCGCTACACGTACTTCTAAACTACTGCATACTACGCACGACAACAGTTTCAAAAATGAATGCGGAGGCTTCAAATCAGGAGATTCTTTTAGCCATTCAAAACCTGTCTAGTTCTATCGACATAAAGGTTGAATCGGCCATCAAAAGACAACGCACTTCTGCAGACTCACAATACGAATTTAAAAGCGTCGGAAATAAAGATCAATTCAGGCACACAGACAAAATTACCGCTCTGGTTGAATCTACTATTGCCTCACTGAAAGTTGAAGATATCGACTCGGCATTAGGTCTGCTCGACCAAGTTCTCGAGCTGAACAAACAACGCCAAAAACTGATTAAAGTGGCAGATAGATCCTCACAAGGCTGGGCAACTGTCAAAGAATATGTCGCAGACGAGCTCGCAGATGACTCTGGTGACGAAAAGAGACTTAAGAAGGCGGAGAAATCTGCAACGACCAAGAAGGCCGAGCTCCGGAAAACTAAGGTCAAGCCTGCCCGTACTGCAACACGTCCACCTCAAGCTCCTTATCCTTTTCGTCCTTTCGGCACCAACCAGTTCAATCCATACAGATCAGAAAGTCGAACATGTTTCCAATGCGGCATCGTCGGGCATGTCCGAACCAACTGTCCTTCCCTCCGAGCACTTCGACAGCGAAGACTGCCAGCAACAGGAGTCCCTGACGCAGCCGGACACTAGAAATTGGGAAGCGACTGAAGCCGATATTTATGACCAAGCACCTATTGGAGTGAAAGGTAAACTTAAACCTTGTATTGCATTTTGGCGAAATATTCTTAAGGCGAGTCTTTTTGTGCTAGACGTTATAGAATCGGGTTATAAGATTCCGTTTTATTCTAATCCTCCACCGGTCATGTTGAAAAATAACATCTCTAGTTTGAACCATGCCCAATTTGTTGAAACCACCATTGCAGATTTGATTCAAAAACAATACATTGTGGAGTTAGAATCTCGGCCATATTGCTGTAACCCTTTAACAGTTGCAGAAGGAAAAAAGCTTCGCTTGGTATTAGATCTACGACACCCGAATCACTTTATTTGGAAAGCAAAATTTAAATATGAGGATCTTGCGCATATTGCCCTATCACTTGGCACCAACCAGTTCTATTTTTCATTTGATCTTGAGTCTGGGTATCACCACGTAGAAATATTCGCCCTGCATCAAAAGTATTTGGGTTTCTCGTGGAAACATTCCGATAACCACGTTAAATTTTACAAGTTCGCGGTATTGCCCTTCGGATTGAGTAGTGCATGTCACCTTTTTACTAAACTAACAAGGCCGCTTGTCTATTATTGGCGGGCGCAAGGTATCGTTTCATTCATGTACATAGACGATGGCCTTATTATATCTTCAGACATTACATCGGCTAAAAATTACAAAACTATTGTGCAAGATACAATCACCAATAGCGGCTTTGTTCCTAGTAAAACAAAATGCATATGGGATCCAACAAACGAAATACAATACTTAGGTATCATCATTGATTCCAGAAACTTTCAATTTCGCATACCTCCAAAAAAGATGTTTAAACTTTTTTCAACAATATCAGCAATCCTAGCGACTCGCCAATCTAAAGATTGCGTGCCAGTTAAACAACTAGCATGTTTTACGGGTCAAATAATTTCAATGTCTCTCGCCCTAGGACCCATTTCCAGATTAATGACCCGTGCGTCATACAGAACAATTGAATCAAGAAATTCTTGGTATCAATCGATCAAGTTATCCAACGACACGGTTGCGGAACTCGAATTCTGGGACAAAAAATGCAGAATCTCTAAACGGGTTTTCCATAAGTCTAAGGCTCGTTCCTTCCATGACCATTTATACAGACGCCAGCGGAGTAGGTTATGGTGGTTATGTTGAAAACCAGCCAGATCTCCAATTTCATGGCAACTGGTCTGAATCAGAAAAATGCAAAAGTTCAACTTGGCGCGAACTTGCGGCAGTTTATAATTTACTCTCTAAATTGCAGAATTTGGTTTCAAACAAAACTATCAAATTGTATACTGACAATGCCAACGTCCCAAAAATTATCACCTGCGGCAGTGTCAAGCCCGAATTGCATAATTTAGCAATATCGATTTATAATTTGGCTAAAAAACGTGATTACATCTTGATTCCTGCGTGGTTACCTAGAAATGAGAACAAGGTCGCAGACAAGATAAGCAGAACTCAAGATTTCGACGACTGGGCAATTGACCTTGCGTCATTCAATATCTTAGACAAACTTTGGGGACCCCACTCAATAGATCGCTTCGCATCACCACATAATGCAAAACTTCCCAAGTTCAATGCTAGATTCTGGTGTAAAGGGGTATCCGGTGTGGATGCTTTCTGCCAAACCTGGACGTTCGAAAACAACTATTTTTGTCCCCCAGTGTCTCTGATAATACAGGTTATTAAACGCATCATTGCGGTCAGTGCAACTGGCACTTTGGTAATTCCTCATTGGCCAACATCGTCTTTTTGGCCATTTATTTGTCCAGATGGCATTCACTTGAATTCTTTCATTTTGGATTGGAGATTATTACATATCTCTTTTAGCCCTCCTTCTCTGGGCCCAAGCACGGTTTTCCGAAGAAATCCAAGTTTTTCTTGTTTGGTTTTGAGATTTGATTTTTCACAATCGATTAGATCATCAAACATAGGATTTTGCCTTTTTGAACTTGGTAACTGCCCTAATTGTACAAATCGCTCATTCACAGTTTCCAAGTAAATTAAGAGATAAAGTGAAAAATCGTTATATTTTGATTGTATAAACTGATGCAGTTTATCGCATTTTTGACAATTGTTGTCAATTTGATTAATTAATGATATGATTAATGCAGTTGATTGCATTTTTGGCCCTTTGTGGCTGATACCGATTTGTGTGTATCACTGTGTAACGAATATAAAACGAACAAATTACCAGAAGCGGTAATTTTAGTGCGTTTTTCTTTTCCCTTTCTTTGGCGTTCTCTAATGGGAAGGCGAGGCGAGTGTGCTCCGCCGTCCCAAATGTTCTCAAGAATAAATTTGGTTTAGTGTTCAATCTTTTCTTGTCTAAAAAATGTTGTTCATATCAGGGAGATTTAGAAAAGAAAATAATTTTCTAACGGAAGAATGGAGTAAGAAAGTTAATTTTCTTTTCGTTATCGTACGACAGGTGAAGCACGCTTATTAGAGCGTGCATTATTACGTAACGTAATTAAGCGTTTTTCTTTATAAACGGTTGTGGTCAGTTGAGCTTATCCTCGCTACCCTAAAACCCTCCCATACCCAGACATATATGGTATCGGCACATTTTGCTGCTCTCTTGTTTTTTCGTTTCAGATAGATGGTTAACGCTTGCTCGTTCTGTAACCGACCCGGAGCTGAAGAATTTGGCCGTTGGAACCCTACCAAAACTATTAATGTCATCTAGGGCTACATCTACCACAAAGAAGTATAGCTACAGTTGGAAGCGGTGGGAATCATGGGCATCGTCCAAGACCAACGTCAACATCTTTCCAGTTAAGCCCACTGATTTCGCCCTTTATCTGGCATCAATTTCTACATCTGGACATAAAACGGCAGCAGACTCCGCAGCAGCCGCTGTCAATTGGGCCCACAGCTTAGCTGGATTACAATCACCTACAGCCGATCCACTGATTAAAACAACTCTGCAAGGCTATAAGAGACTTACAGCGTCTACACCAAACAGAAAGGAACCAGTAACGCCCGAAATAATGGCGAAGCTTTACAACGCTCATGGACAACCAAGCGCACAATTAGACGATTTGCGTATTCTCTTCGTGTGCTTTATATGTTACGCAGGTTTCCTTCGATTTAACGACATCAGCAATGTACGACGTTTGGACTGTAGCATACAGAACGATAGACTCGTTATCCATTTATTCAAATCAAAAACGGATCAATTTCGTCAGGGCGATGATGTAACTATTGCAAGAACATTTAAATCCACCTGTCCGGTTGCAATTACAGAACGATATTTTCAAGCATTGGGAGATCCAGAGGATTCGCCATTACCAGTACTTCGTAGAATCACACATTCTAAAAAAGGTCTTATTCCTACGAATCACGGACTGAGCTATACTAGAACCAGGGAAATAGTCCTGCAAGCCCTCCGACCTTTCGTCCCTGATGTACATAGTTTTAGACTCCATAGTTTGAGATCGGGAGGCGCGTCCGCAGCTTCTAATTCCCAAATCCCATCTCACTTGATATCGATGCATGGCAGATGGAAGTCTGAAAAAGCCAGAAATGTATATATCAAAACCGATAAGCAAACGAGTTTGATCCCTTCCACGGTACTTGGAATTTGAAATGAAATGAATTGTTCATATTGCTATGTATAACGAGCTTGAAAAGAGCTGTGAAAATAAATTATGGATAAAAAATATTGGTTTTTATAGCTAATGATTGAATGTGAAGAATAAAACGCGAGGCGAGTGTGCTCCGCCGTCCCAAATGTTCTCAAGAATAAATTTGGTTTAGTGTTCAATCTTTTCTTGTCTAAAAAATGTTGTTCATATCAGGGAGATTTAGAAAAGAAAATAATTTTCTAACGGAAGAATGGAGTAAGAAAGTAAATTATATAATAATAATAATGTGTGGACTTATATAGCGCACGTATCCACCAACTAAGTGGTGCTCAAGGCGCATTCTTTTACGTGCACAACACACGGGACCTACGGCTTTACGTCCCATCCGAAGGACGAAGCAATTATGGTTAAGTACCTTGCTCAAGGCAAGGACACAAGTGTCACGACCGGGGCTCGAACCCACACCCTGCTGCTGGCAACACCAGAACTTGAGTTCGGTGCCCTAGACCGCTCGGCCACGACACTCCATATAACAACTGAAAGGGAATGTTAAACATTGAAAATTACCAGATAATTAAATTGTCCAATTATTATATTAAAACATACTTGGTGTCTATTTGGAACAAGTATCAATAATCTTTAGAAAGAAGGCCATAGAGTAAAACGGAATTGTTATGGCGAAATATATGAATACACACCTATAACATTGTTTGCCGTTTCCTCTGAAACGTGAAATACCAATGTGATAAACTTGTTCAGGTTAATTGTATGATATATTACCTGAAATCTAGAGTGTTTAAAAAATCGCCGTTGTACCTTCCCTTTAAATTATCATACATGTTTCAATATGATATACACAATCAAAATATAAATACAGTGAACAAGATCTTTCCCTATTTTAAAATTACACTGTTTACACTTAATTACACTTAACCCTTGTATACATGCAGTCTCCAAAATGCTGCAAAAAAAACACTGCTAAGTACACAATGCTTTTTGTATGCATGCCTCAAAATATTGCATACTGTACACAAGAATGGTACATGGATACCCCAAAATGCCCCTGGGTATGGGACAAAAACTGTTCTGACCGTCACACAGTATGTGTATACCGCAAGTTACTGCACTGGTTTATTTCAAGTTAGCCTTGTAATGAAACAAAGCAGGTGGCTGCTTCAGTTTACCTCATCTCTCTGAAGAGCCTTGGGCTATGCCATTAATCATTAGATAAGAAAGTGTGTACCACAATATGTCCCAGTTGAGACATTTTGAAGTATGGGTCCACTTTGTGAAGAACTACACTGATAATAGGAGGGTTTTAATTATCTATATGTAACACATATAATATTACTATATAAATTATTTTGAATAAATAACTTGATACGTGTAACTCACAGATAATAACATTATTCGACAGTGGGATTAAGCGCTGTAAAAATGCATGAATTACAATGCCTCTATTTATCATCGGGATTTTTATTGGTAAGGAGAATTTATTGATCATTTTCACCAAAAAGCTAGAGAAACCCGTCGTTTTCTTGAAGCACACCAGTGCACATCAAGACTGACGTCATAGCCCAAAAAGGACCATTATTAAGCGAGACACCAATATTGAAGTCATACTGATAGTAGTCACTGAATGTCGATGCGCGTGCGCGTGCGCGTGCGCGCACGCGTGTGTGTAGATTAGCCCAAGGTTGAAAATTCGCCGAAAGTACGGAAAACAAATATTTGTGTAAAATCAGAAATTGCCAATTGTTTTACCTGTGTGAAGAACTACACATTAACATTAAAGAATTACTTTAGTTTTGATGGCTGTTAGTTTTGATGGCTGATGGCTGTATCACTTGAGTGATACGACAAAAACACGCCAGTGTCGTCACGGGTACATATGAGCGTGACGAGCACACATAAAACTTGCTGTGTGGAATATTTTACGCGTACCGCACATACGCATCCGTTTTGACACTACACGTGCGTACACTAAATGGACTATGAACTGACGAACAACCATCGTAACTCAAGGATTTCTACAACGCTTGTCATTATAGTTGTTTATGAATGCCTTGTAATAATACAATGTAAACAGTGGGATCGAGGTAGTTGACGCGGTCAATGCAAAGCGCACGCTCATTTTGGATTTCAGTTCTCGCTTCTTTGTGGTTTAAAGGGATTCTATAGCATTGGTAGAGCTGACAAAACAGTTGATGGCAGTTCTAACACTTAGTGTAATTCACCATGTGCATGAAATAACAAATCTGTGGAAGTTTTAGCTCAATCGGTTATCGGAGTCACGAGAAAATAGTGAAAACCGATCCCGTTTTTTCACGAAATCGTTGGAACTTCCCGGCTTGCAAAATCCCCCAAAGAGATTTTTAAATACCGCCACCATATGTTACAAAAAGAAAATCGACGACTATTTTAAGACATACGAGTTAATGGCGGAAACAGTCGTTGGTAAATTGCGTGCTGGCCCTTGTACCTTGTACCTTACCTTGTAGATATAAACCCCAAGGACTCCTCATGGGAGTATAAACTGGAGGTTTGATGAGAGTGGTGCACTACATGTATAATTGTTTAGACTGGTTTGGAATGTTGCGACAGATGTAGCGTCAACTGTGGTTTGATCTAGTTTGTTCCACATACTATTGGACTCGGAGAAAAAAGATTGTTTCATTATATTGGTGCTATCCATTGTTTTTGGCATGAGTTGCTTGTCATGGGTTTCGCCTTAATCTAGTTGGTTTTTGTGAGATGTAAAGTTCCTTGTTTATATCCAGCTGGTTATTCAATATTTTATAAAGCATGGTGAGCCGAGAGTGGTGTCTCATTACACGTCAAACACACATGAAACACAATCACACAACAGAGTACCTCCGGGAACGCATCAGTCTACTGCAGCACTGCAGCCAATTCACGGATACGACCGATTGCAAACGCTATTCTTGGCTGTCTAATTTCGGTCAACTGAAGGCGACATTGCAACTGATTTCAAACAAATAATTTCAATTATTTCAATCGAAATCAGCTGTTGCGTTTTTGGAGGTCTTCAGATATAGTTTTCTCGAAGATGACAGCATTTCAGAGGGAAATATTTCACAGGAAGATTAGTACTAGTATCAACCTTATAAACAGTGAAAGCTTTCAGATTGAAACTAAACAATTTTGTTTTTGATCCTTACCAATCCTATAGAATCCCTTGAATTAACTTGGGACATTTTTGTATCACATCCACTCCTAGCTCAAACATTTTTTGCTTTCAATTTTCCTTACAGGCTAACGTAATGGGTATTTCATTCTTCTTTCTAATTATTTTAATGAGTAAGGCATGGGTCATAGAGACTCAAATTGCCATCTTGATTGTTCTCAAAAATAAGGAACCAGCTGCTGGCCTGAGGTGGCGAAGTAAGGTTATAGGTCAAGAAAGACTCCTCCACACATTTGAGTCCAGCTTCGATCTGACCGTTGTTATAGGAGACAACGAATGGTTTGCCAAAGATGGTGAGGTCATTCTTGATCTGTACAAGAGTCCAAGTCAAATCGGCTTCCCGTTCAAAACTGTAGAATCTTGAGGATTCCAGAACTGCATTTAAAAAATAAATCGAAGTCAAACTAATACATTATAATAAAACAATTTAAAAAAAAACCTTATCCAAACATCCAATTTGTAACACAATTCATAATAGACATTATAGCAAGAATAACAAATGTGTAATATTCAAACTGCTTTTTCCATAATTAATCAGAGTTGCGGAAAGCATTTTTCCCATCAGGGTCTAACACTTAAAGCAATCTAGAACCTGGAGACGATGTTAAATCCTACCCTGACTTATTTGTGGTGTACACCATCTCATTTGGTGCACTGTTGGTGCGCATTTGGTGTATACCAAACCAAACGTGCACCACTCCTTCATACAATATAAGACTACACCAAATCTACACAACAAACTCTTAAAGAAATTATATGTACACCAAAACTACACCAATAAATCTTTGTTCACAGAGTATTACACTAATGTACAATCTGTTAGCAAAATTCACACTACACCAAAACTGCACCACGAACTCTTTGTTTAGAGAATACCGTATACTGCACCAATAAATGTACATCAAATATACACCGAAAGGTCTTGCACATTTTTTAGTCTACTGTAAAACAATAAAATCTTGTTGTATTGTTGTTTATTGTAATGTTAGTTGTTTTTATCACATATTCTGTGTAGGGATGATAGGGGATCCAGGGAGGCAATAAATGGGGGGGGGGGGGGGGCACACAGTAAACAAGTGGGAACTCATAGGAGAACAATAAATGTGTTGTGCTTTAAAACAGAGGAGCACGGGGACTAATATTTGACCATTTTCCCCCTCGCATTCCGCTAAGCTGTTTTTCATTCCAAATGGCACTTTTGGAAAAATCCTGCTTTGTAAAATAAAGTAAATATTGGCTACAGACATTCTTATTCTTGTAACCACTTAATTTTATCATGGGGATCACAAAACATGTACATTGCTTGGACTTGCATACGTATGTGCAACAGTATGTTATTCAAATGGAAAACGCACTGACTGCATTGTAGTTGAGTGGCAATTTTCTGGTGCAGTTTTGGTGCAGTTTTCGGTGTGGCTTTAGTGAGGTTTTGCTGCGTATCTGTATTATGTGCATTGTACACAGGACAATTACTGTGTACTTTGGAAAAAAATTAGAAAAACTTAGAAAAAACTAATATGTATCTCAATCAGATGAAAGTCTGGTTCACTTGAACGTGAATGCCATGCTAATTGTGACGTCAAAAGCCAACACTCCTGGGAATGAGTCTGATGTCACTAGAATCGCTTACGCATTTGCTTAGAGCTTTATCTTGTTTGAACCAGACCAGAAGCTCAGTACACTTACCCACAGAGAATGCAGCATTGTCATAAAGAAGCTTGTTAGCACAAAACATGACATGCATCGCTCCAGTACCACGAACAATGAATTCAAGCTGTATTGGTACTGTCAGAGGCTCAGGTCGATACAGGTGTGTGTGCAACGGTCCTGCGGTGTAGTTTTGACAAGGCCCACTAGATTCTGTCGATACTGAGATTCAATGTAATAAATTAGTTAAAAATCATAGTAATAATATCATAGTTACAACTCGACGTTTCGATCAGTATGCTCGTAAAAGAGTGTATACCAAGACGTATACTAGAGTGTATACCAAGATGGCATCCAGCCCTTTTCCAAGTGCAAGAAGAAAATCATATTGTTTTGGTTATTTTACTAGCAGTTGTATGTTTTCATCTGATCATTTCTTTAATAAATGGACAGCAAATATTTTGAAACTTTGATTTTACCAAATAATTGTCACAAGCTCGGTTTAATAGAATTAACGGTAAAACCATGCTTCTTAAGGTTAATTTGTGAATTATGTTATTTTTAGTTTGCCCCTATTTGATTTTCTTTCCTCAGGTAAAGAATAGCAATGTTCCGATGAACAAGAATGTTTCCAGTAAAATCGTGAACAAACATTTACTATGAGACAACCCGTTGCTCCTGACTGGATGTGACTACCCATATCAACCTCCCATGTAAATTAGCATGGAATGCAACCAAACATGAATACAACGGGCAATTCACGTAAGGGTTTGCAGTGAAACCCATGTAATTTTTTGACTGTAATATAAACTCAGCATGTGTTCGCCAAGAGATTTCGGGGAAAAAATGTTGCTTTCATTTTCGAAACGTCACGGTACCGAGGGTATTAACCGACTTAACCTCCTCCTGCAATGTCGTCCCATTGTTTACTTCGCTACATTATTTTGCACGAATGGAGAGCGTTTTTTGTTTAATCAAAGATTGGGGATTTAATCAAAAAAGGGGATTGTAGGGGTGTTACGTAATATACAGGATTAGTACAACTCATATTCATTGTTAAAGTATAAATATCCTAGGAACACGCTACATAAGCTCGCCATTTGCTTGCAACTGTATTTCGACACCATGAATAAGCCCTACAAGTTCCTCCAACAGCAAGAATTCTTGGAAATCAAGAATACCTTGGACGGACTGATGAAATATCGTGCCAGTGAAGGTTTGGGGCAGTCGACGTAAGCAAGCAAAGGTAATAACTGTAAATGTGGGATAAAGGAGTCATCGGCAGCGGTGATCCGATACAATTGCTTAACACCTTGATTTATCTTCGTGGGGGACAGGAACATAGAAATTTACGTCACACAAACTCCCAGCTATCAGTTCACACGGACAAGGATGGTGGTGAGTTTCTACGATACACGGATGATGTGTCCAAAGCAAAGGAGGGCTCAAGCATCGGAAAATCAAGCCAAAAATAGTCGACGCGTATGAAAATAAAAACAATCCATTCCGTTGTATTGTAAAACTGTATAAAAAAAATACGTGGACCTCTGCCCAGCAAACAGAACAACTGATGCATTCTATCTTAGGCCAAACTCCGTGACACAGTGTGGTTTACAACACAGAAGTTAGGACTTCATAAGATGTGTAATTTTGTCAGTGAATTGTGCAATTAAGCACGTATCGCCGGGTATCGTACGAACCACTCACTTAGAGCTAGTGCAGCGACTAGGATGTACGACAACGAGGTCGACAAACAGCTAATTTGTGAAGTTACTGGACACAGATCAAACGCGGTACGGGGTTACAAACGAACCAGCAACAAACTGAAACGTAAAGTTAATTGTGTGGTGCAGGGTAGGAGACAAGACAAATTTAAGACATCGGCTTCATCGTCCAATAAGTCAGTAAGACATGAGGATCAGCAAAGAAACATAACATTGACTCTTACTTGGAACTTGTAGGGCAAGACCACATACTGCTCTTAGTAAGTTTGTGTTTATAACAATTTATAATAATCTCAAGCAATTGCGAAAAGAAATTTTGTTTCGAAACGAAGTTTTCATAGGTAAAACTTAAATATTTTAAATGATAATTATTGTATTTTATGTAATGTCCGAAAACTGGGCAAGTTGCTTTGAAACGAAACAATTTTGTCAAACTTATAGTGAAATGAACATTTTACAAAATTAGTTTCTGACATATTTGTTCAATATGTAAGTTTGCTAGAAAACATTGCATTTTACCCTTATAATCATTTGATGTAATGCATCAGACTAAAGTCACATATTTGTACAATTATTTTACACTGCGCTTGTTTTATTTATGCATTGGATGTTTAAGTAAAACGTTGCATTTCACTCCATAATTATGTAAATGTATTTTGTTACACCTATTTTGTATGAATCTTTCCTCCATTATTTTGCACGAATGGAGCGAAGAGGACAATTTACTGTCCTCGTCGCTCCATTTGTGCAAAATAATGGAGTGAAGGAACAATGGGGCAACGTCACAGGAGGAGGTTAATAAGTTATAATTGTTGAACTGCCTACAGCATTTATTATTACTTCAGTTTTAGATACACGCATGGTCTTTACCGAATGATGAAGACCGATGGGGTAGTGGTCATGGGCGATGAAGAATTGAGCTACATGTACTATCGGCAAAAACACAATTAGTGGAGATTTTCTCAACTGATTTAATACAATACACAATAAAAAAAATATAACAAAATGTGACATGTGTTTACCTTTGAATTGCCAAAACTACACGACAGAACACCTTTTCAGAGTGGAAATAGACTTAGTCATGTTCGTACCCTTCGAAATTGCTCATAAAATCGCCCAGGCGTTTGCAACAAAATGAAAATATTGAGACCATAGCTAATAAGCGGCAGTGCTGATTGGAGTTGAAATAGGTAATGGTAGAAAAATATATCAAAAACAAGACTTACCATCACAGCAGTCAAGAGACAGACTCCTATCCATCTGTTTATTGATGGACACACGAGGGTCGTCACGAATCCTTACCTCATATGGCTTGATTTGCGGTTTCATGTTCACTCCACCCAGACGAAACTCAGTGCATTCACATGGCTTTTTCTCAGCAAGTGACCAGCCGTATCGCTCACTGGTGTGGTAAGGTTCTTGACCAATGTAACACACACAGGCTTGAACTGGTAAAAGTGCAATATGAAATACGTACATAACCAAGTGCATGAGTATTTTCAAATGGAATGCATCCGTTTTTAGCTGACTTGAAAAGAATATATGACACAGTGATATATTTTACAAATAATTATTGAGTGCCATGAAACAATGAAAATAACATTACGAACATCGAAAGTTATACATTTCATGATGTAAAATGAACCATGAAATGGATACAAAATGATAATATATCATTTGTACATAATTGATCAATGATCTGATTAACTTAAATGAGAACCATGCAGAAACTCTTCTGGCTGCATAGCAGCTGTGCACTCCTTTCCTTCCAAATATCACGCCAATCCTGTTCATAAACGGCTTGCTAGAATTATCACAGTTTTTCTGTCCTAAAATAAAATTTGTGACCTCAATTATGTTGACAAGTTTGATTATCAAGTATATAATATGGAATACTGATCTTGGAGCGAAGGCCACCACATAAAAAAGTTATAATAGCGGTGACAGCTTCTGACCGAAGTTCGAATTTGTTTGTTACTTCTTTTATCAATATGCTTATTAACAAATGTGTTCCGCCTGCAATTTAAATCTGCTAAACCTTTTATTGTTATACGTCTCCATACATACGTTTCAGCTTTAACAATTGATCCACACGTTCTCCACCAAACTGTGCTCCTGAAATTTATTCAGGATATCCAACCATTTTAACGTCACTTTACACAATTTTAGGTTTTCATAAAAATTAGGAAATATAAATTTCTTTTGTAAAAACGTACGGTTAAGCTTTAAAGAATTAAGATACATAGTGCTCAGAATTAAACACGAATGTTGTACTGGTTCCCTTTAAAGACAATACTCAGTTATTCTTATTGGAAACAGTTGTTTCTTTTCATGAGAAGGGCACAACAAGTATATCTTACCTTCCAGAGCAGTTGAAGCAATGACTATCAAAGCTAGAATTGATTGAACCGGCGCCACTTGTGAGTCAGTCAGTTAGAAGGTCCGTTATTACATACACTGTTCAACCCCATTGTGGCTATTGTCGTCTGACTTGTTTATGTGTAAAGCCTTCCAACTTTTAAATAAACCCCATGGATGCCAGATGACATCTGACTTCAATACTGTTGGGCCAAAAATACATGTAATTTATAACGTTGAAGACTGCCTGAGGCATTTCAGAATTACTAACAAATTACCCACAAATTGTTCGTTAAGAATGCTATGGAAACCTTAATTGGCCTTGCCTTTTTCGAAGCTATACGAAAGACAGAAGCACGATTTAGAGCGAGACACTGCTTCAACCTTCAAAAGCACGTATCGATTAATGTCCACTTTGTATGTAAAATAGCAACCAGTAAAAGACGTCTACGTAATTTGCGCAGGTAGTACAATCATCGCAGTCTTTTGTTCAGTTCTAATCAATACTCAGAGACGAGCGCGAGAATTGATAGTGGAATTGCTCCTTTCCTGTACGTATCCTCTATGTATCACGATCAGACAACGCCCTACCATTTGAAATGAACTTGCATAATTGTACAGTCTGTCAGACCAAGTAATAATAAGCATTATGCTTTTACATAACCCTGTGTGAATATCAAAGAGGAATAAAAAAGGACTGAATGTTTTTACGATATAAATACAAATACGTACGGCTGTAATAACTTGACAAATATAAAATATCTGTAAATGTATATATATTTTTATACGAATCAAGAGAGATGAACAGAAACCAACCTGTGATGAAAGTTTTAGATTTGTTCAGATGTGTTTACATTTATTATAAAACTAAGAGTCTGGCATTCTCCTGAAAACGATCAGAGCATACTGATCGAAACGTCGAGTTTCTCACCACCGGTTCTTCCTAAAACCAACAGGTATTACAATTCCTAAGAGATTGTTCGATGTGTAAAAGCGGTCAATTAATGACGTCGCTGGTGACATAGATGTCAGCTGCTAACCAATCACCAACGGGCACGCCCTGTAATGCATGTATGATGAGACTCAATTTTCTGAGTAAAATGCCATATCCAAAGGGACCGGTGACGCTCACAAGTATTAGAAAAAAAACGTTCTTGATCAAGAGGAATTATCCGACTGTAGATAGGAAAACGATATTTTCTATTTTCAGCGACGGGCCGAGAATCTGTTTCAGTAGCATGTATCCATGCATATAGTGTGCTACAATGTATAATTCAAGTAAGAGCCAATCTGCATGCGGCTAGAAAAATCTGCATGCGGCCGGGAATCGTCTGAGTTGACTTGTAAACCAACATTATGATGATTGCTTTGCTATTTACATCTTCATGTTTGCCTGTGGTATTCCAGTTATTTTCTTTTTTGTTCGCAGTAACTTAATAAATCAGTACAGTTGTAACAAGTTCAGTTGTGGTAATGCAAGAATCATTTCCATAATTACCAAAACAGATTTGGAATCTTCAGAGGGTTCTAAAAACGCTTTAGATTTAGCGTCATAAATCATCAGATGAGCGTCATAAATTATCAGATTTGTGTTTCCTTTGCTCCATATTTTGTGCTTGAGCAGATTATATGATGTCTCGGATAACTGCCTTAAGAGGCAGTTTCTCTTAAATTTTATTGCCGCTCAGAGAGCTTGTTTCTCTATTTCTCTGAGCAGATATATCAGTTTGCTAAACGGAAAGGACGTTTAGCTGAAGCAGTCATGACCCGTTTTCTTAGCCAATATAATCAGCTTGCCATCAAGAGAGGGCAATACGCTCAGGCGATTTATCGGCTTGCAGTACGCATAGAGTATGTTCATTTCAAACGAACCGGAAGTTAATGTGGCTGTTAAGGTTGAAAAATATAAAAATCGAGCCTTTAATTAAACTCTCAATCCAGCTAATTATATTAATGCACTTTATTTTATCATAGTATTAAATATGATACAATTTCAAGACAGAAGTTTGGTATTGATCTAAATAAAAAGCGTAGAGGCACTTACGGTATAATGTAACATATTTGATACTTCAAATGAGCGAATAATTATTCATGGCTTAAATAAGTTGATTTAGGTTATTCTAATTTATATTATTATTAACTTGCTAGATCTGGTAACTGACAACAATGGCAACTGTAAACAATGCTTGAAATGTTATACTTTAGGTTCATTAAGTTGGTTAAGTGTAATCTAAAGTGTTTGAAATACAATTCGAAGTGTCGCTGAATTTCTGGACAGAAAATTTGAACATTTCCTTTGAGAACAATATAAATATACCTGGATACTGCTTTCTTTGGTCGGTTATATTAATTTGTTTTAATGAAATATGCATGTTTATTTTGCCAACTGTGTATATACATTATTGTTTTTAAAATGAAAATGAATGTTTGATAAAGTGAAATGGATGTAGGCCTACCAAATCGTTCTCAACTGTGTACATTATTGTTTTTAAAATGAAAATAAGTGTTTGATAAAGTGAAATAGATGTACCCGAAATAAAAAAAATGTACCAAATAAAAAAAATGTACCAAATAACATCAACGTTAAATACCATATTCTCATACTTATTACAATAATTATGCATGCTTAAATGCATAGTTCATGTTTAAAAGCATAGTTCTTATTCTATTAACTTTTATTAATGAAGTTATTTTTCCCCAAAATGTGTACACTGCTTCTTACTATAGCATTACAAAGTATATTACGAGTCAGTTACTATTTCACTAACAGTGTACATCTGTTTTCGAGGGAGTACTCATTTTCCTTTTCGTCGGGGAAGGAGTACAGGAAGATATTTCCATGGGTTTTTACAACTCATCAAACATTTAGTTTTACGAAATTACTAAGCTTTCTTTGTATTATCTAGATATGGATAAAACATTTACAAGGTTCAGTGATAGCAGGAGGACCAAGACGTGACAAAGTGGAGGAAAACGAGACCTGAAATAGGCTGGCAATTAAGGCTGACGTCATAGTTAGTATGAGGAGCTTTTATTTTAAAGATAATAAAAAACTTCTCCTTAATTACGAGTAATTTTCAGAGGGCCATTTATGGGTACCAGTGTGGTTAAGATGACAATACCATAGTTATTAGGACGGGTACAATTTATCAAGAGAAATTCATAAATAAAGAGGATTTAAATTTAGAGCAGCAGCGTTGATAGATTCAGATGTTTGGCATAAGTGATACTTTGGGGCTGTATGAATATCCTCCACATAAATATAAGAAAATGAATACTCCCTTAAAACATTTATCAGATAACAAATTTCATTATAATACAGCTCATTAAAAACACTGCAAACTACAAACGGATATTGCAGCCACATTTTTTAGACTGATTATCTTTTACAAATTCCTTACAATGTTTTACAATACCGGCAGTATTTGAAATGATAACATTTCCAACTAAATACTGATGATGTCCAACCGCTAATACATAAACATGTCACATAAGCTGTTTTCTACTACAGCTCCCGCTACAGAGGAGTGGTTGGCTAAATAAACTTTTACAAAAACGTATTTGAAGCATTCAACAAAATTTGTAAAATACATATATTTTTACATTGATGTCAGTCTGCATTAGCTTAACCAAACTGTTTTAATAAAAAGAAAGCAGGGGTATTCAAATTATCTCATAATTTGGGCGATTGTAACTTGTTTCTATGATAGGAGTGTCTTGCGCACCTCTTGTATTTTAATTGAATTAAATTCAACATTTTCCCCATAATTATTGAAGTTTAACCCTATCAATCCTGGCTGCCTTATGACGAAATTTTATGACTTTTCCAAAATCAACTATAATGGGTGTTCATGGTTGCCATGGAAAATGTTTATTTTGAAGAGGTCCAATTGAATGTTCACTTTTTGTTAAAAATATGAAATGTTTGGTACTGTAAGACATTTAATATGTGTTTTTTGGAATTGTTGTCATTAATTTATATTTTTGCTCAAAATATAATTTTATATCATCAATTGTACCATGGATGTTATTATATCTAACTGCCTTTATTGTATTATTGTATTGGAAGTTATGGGTAAAAAACAATTTTGGACCAAAAATGAGGGGAAATGACCAAAAAATAGGTATAGCGCCCCTAACGGTGCCTTAGAAAGTTTTTATGACCGCATTCGAAAGATCGTATCAAACTGACAACAGACTGACATATGCTACCCAATGCTGGAGGCCTAGTGAGAAATAAATAAAAAGGATTGAAAGTAGTTGGTATGGTTTCCTAAGGCGAATGATTAAAGATGGTTTCCGTAGGAAACCTTCACTTGTAGAAGGTGAAGTTAATCATGCTCTTTACTTTGCTAATATAGATCTAGAGCGCATAACAAAAAGTCAACCACTTCGGAATTATATTAACTCCCAGTATCTGAAATACATAGCTCATACTTGTCGTAGGGAAAATACAAATTTGACCAAGCTTAGTTTATTTTTTATTCCTAGAGTCCCATACTATCGAGATCCCTGGATAGGTATCTCAAGACTTCTGGGTGATATTTCTATTGAGCAGATTAAAAGAGAAACACAGTCAAAGACTGGTTTCACCAGGCTCCTAGGAGTCCTGACTCATATGAAGCCTAAAGCTTCAAAATGAGGACCTAAACTGTACTGTACTGTAAACCAAACATACCTACAAAGTTTCATAAAAATCGGCTAAAGAATACAGAAAGTTCAAAGGGGTACAATCAGCCACCCCCCCCCCCCCCCGGTCTGAGAACGAAAAAAGCCCAGGCTTGATAGGGTTAACAGACTAATATATGAAACAGAGAATGTTTATAATAAAGGTAAATTAACTTGGCGTTATAAGTGAAGGAAAAGCAACATCCGGGACTTGAAAAAGTTAGAGAAATCCAATACCTTTCGTGATGATACGAATTCAAATTAAACTTTCTTTACTTACTATGTATTGGGTACTTCTTTGCTATTTTTAATTATATTAATTAGGAATGCATGGCTCATAGATACTCCAATTAGCCTCGTTCTGGCTCTCAAGAATAATGAACCACTTGGTGGCCTGAGGTGGAGAAGTAAGGTCATAAGTCAAGAAAGACTCCTGCACACCTTTGAGTCCAGCCTTAATGTGACCGTTGTTATAGGTCACAATGAATAGCTCGCCGAAGATGGTGAGGTCATGCTTGGTCTGTACATGAGTCCATGTCAAATCGGTTTCCCGTTTGTAGCTCCAAAACCTTGAAATATCCATACCTACATACAAAATAATCAAATCGAAATCAAATACTAATTGATATTAAATCTCCAATACAAATTTGGTAAGAGGCAATATTAGAGTTAAACAATCAAGTGGATAAATAAATTGGGTTTGGAAGATTCAGCACGAATGTTCTGCTCGTTTCTTGAGAATATTGCTCAAAAGATCACTTAATAAACGAATGACGTTAAACATATCACGAGTCGATAATAGGACAGTATACTTTTTCCACAGCAGACAAGTACAAATAGGAAGATATTTGTACTTTGATTTGTATTTTAAAAAGTCTTCTTAGACAAAATGTTTGATACCATAGCCAACTTTCAGGTAAATCTAGAATATTATAACTTGAAGATAACTAACGGTGTACGGTTGAGCAAAACCCATGAAAGGCGTGTAGAGAGCTTTCATTCGCCGCCATATTTTGAGATCTAACAATAGAAATGCCCTAATGTGTACGAATGGTGCGTCTACATGAGCCGAGAGAACACTTTGACATCGGCGAGGGCGCCCTTCGGGCCTGTGACATATTAAGATTAAATGACAGTCAATTAGTTTTCAAAATATTTCTTGGACATAATTGTCATATTTATCGGAAATACCGTTGCCTCATTACCTGGTAAGGGATAATACCAGTATGCAAAAGAAGCCTATAGCCTGAAAATGAGTGCCGTCTAGTAGAGACTTTATTCAATACGATAGTGGATCACCACGTTACAAATTAATATATGAGTAATTTTAAATGTATTTTATTTTGTGACATGGCATTTTCCCCTGATTTACTCCTCAGGTTAGCACGGTAGTCTTAATTTTATTTTAATCTTTCCAGATGGATTAAAGCCGGAAATAGTTCAGTCGTTAAAGAGATTGATTTCAAATTCCAGTGAAGACAGGTGCTTTGTTAAATTGAGTGTGAATTTAGTTTTGTCATAATCTGGGCCTAGGGAAATAGAAAAAAACATGAGACATTACCGACTGTAACCTTTGCATGACTTATTACTTACTTAATTGTATCTCAGTCAGATAAAAGACTGGTTCACGTGTATGAGAATGCGATGCGAATTGTGTTGTCAAAAACTGGGACTCGTGCGAATATTTTGTGACGAGTGTTTCTTACGTAATTCACTTCGCTTGCGCATTGACTTGAATTAAAACCCAGACCTACTTAGTAAAGTATACTTACCCACTGAGAATGCTGCGTTGTCATAACGAAGTTCGTTAGCACAAAAATTCACAAACACCGTGCCCGTTCCACGAACGGAGAATTCAGCCCGCATCGGTAATGTCAGTGGCTGAGGTCGAAACAGGTGTGTCTGCCCTGGTCCTGTGGTGTACTTTTGACAGGGTGGTGAAGGCCCACCAGATGCTGTCGATTAGATTAAATGTTTATTAATTTAGTTAGAAATCATACTTATAACAGAAAATACAATAATGTTTATATGGCGCATATCAACATTATTGTAATGTAATAAAGAAACAGTTTTATTTTCATATCCTGTCTCCTCCATGCCATCATAAGAGACCTCCAAATTTGCAACAAGTCTAATAAAAGTGCCGTGATAATAAAGGGTAATATGCCGTATGTCGCAAGGCCTCCTTTGCATGAGGACAATTGGTAAAATCCGCAAAAACCGGTAAAATTGTGAAAAAGTGCAAGTGCAAGAAGAAAATCATATTATTTTGGTTATTTTACTAGTAGTTGTATGTTTTCACCTGATCATTTCTTTAATGAATAAAAACAAATATTTTGAAACTTTGATTTTACCAAATAGTTGTCACAAGCTCAGTTTAATAGAATTTACAGTAAAACCACACTTCTTAAGGTTAATTTGTGAATTATGTTACTTTTAGTTTGCCCCTATTTGATTTTCTTTCCTCTGGTAAAGAATAGCAATGTTCCGATGAACAAGAATGTTTCCAGTAAAATCGTGAACAAACATTTACTATGAGACAACCTGTTGTTCCTGACTGGATGTGACTACCCATATCAACCTCCCATGTAAATTAGCATGGAATGCAACCAAACATGAATACAATGGGCAATTCACGTAAGGGTTTGCAGTGAAACCCATATCATTTTTGTTACTATAATATAAATACAGCATGTGTTCTCGCCGAGAGATTTCGGAAAAAACTTTTGCTTTCATTTTTGCTGGTATTTCACTGAGGAATTTGGGCGGATATTTTGGTAAAGGATAATACCCACGAACGTCGGGGAACCGAGGCACAGTGGGCCAGGGGGGAGATGAAAGTGCGCCAAAATAGTGGTTTGGGGTGTGTGACGGTTCCACTTTTTAAAAAGTTTTTTCGAAAGATCAGACCCCCACGAACACTTTTTGAGAATATTTTTCTTTAGAATTTTTTAAAAGTATTTTTGAACACAAGAAAGTGCCTAAATGAAGCTAAAAGGCTAAAAGTAGCTTTATTTGTTTAAACCATAATAAGGGTATTTTAGAAAAAAGGTATTTACTTAAAAATGTGTATATCTACTGTCCATAAGTCATACTTCAACAATGTTGGGTTTTTAAAATTTTGAATATTTAAATTAATCCCATTAGAGGGTAAAAACTGTCAAAAAACCCACAAAAAACATTTTTATTTTTTTAAATATAACAAAAAAAGTTTAGATTCCCGTGGATTCCCGCCTTAATTTTTATACTGGCGTGATCCCCATAGTCTCCCCTTCACTTTGGTACTAGATTTGGCTGCTACTTTGTGCAACTCTTTAAGATACGTTCTGATTTATGAGCGCCTGTATCGGCTTTATTTGTCATCACGCACCGAGAAGCTTCGTGAAACTCGATACGCGCATTGTCTTTGATCCTGGCCTTCGTGGGAAAATATATGTGCAGTCGGTTTTGGTTTAAGCTACAGCTTATTTTTGTCAACTACATCAGTCAGTGCGTCTTCATATGTAGACAAGTCTAAGAAACCTTTTCTGGCAAAGATGGTGTAGGTATTTGTTGAAGGAAATGTTATTTATCCACTCACCTACTACTGCGTGTTCAAGCTACCGCACTTCGGATCGATGATGATGTCCTTGGATTAAGAAATTCTCTTTTGGAAAGTCAATAATGTTCACATGTGAGAGCGATTTGATAACAAAAGATGGCGACGACGAAAAAGTGATAAACAAACAACAGCGCCCTCTCGTGTTGATAAAAGTTATTGATGCGGGCGAAATAAAAGACGCTACAGTAGCCCCCTCCTAGCTGGTGAATGGGGTAAAGACAAATAGTGAACCGGCGATGTAAAACAAATTTGAAGTTCAGCCAGTATTGATGATCTGGACATAACGCTTGGGCCAGTGGACATGACGACCAGACCTTGTCTTTGTGATTGGAGCTGAGGGTGTAGGGGCCGAGCGTAGTGTGGGAGTTGTCGACACTTCAGGATAGGGTGGTTGTGTTGAAGTGGTTGTCGTGTCGCGGTTGGCGAGTGGCAGTGGGGTCGGAGAGTGAAAATGGTCAGTGGTGGCATTAGTCGCATCAGGTGTATCATTCTGATATGCCACTTTCAATCTATCGATGCTCACATTCTCCTTCTTGCCATTGACTGACACTGTATAGAACTTGTCACGACGACTGAGTACGCGGTAGGGTCCATCGTAAGGCGGTTGTAGCGGTTTGCGAACTGCGTCACACCGTTTGTAAACATGGGTGCATGTCTTTAAATCCTTTGGTAGGTGTATGGCAGTTCTAGATGGCGTACGTGTTGGTGTCGGTGACAGTTGTGACATGTGTTGTTTGAGTCGGTCGACGTAATTGCTGGGATCAATGGTGTTGGCATTGTCGATGGGCTCCACAAACTGACCTGGTAGTCGTAGGGTAGTGCCATATACCAATTCAGCTGGAGAGCAACCAATGTCTGGTTTTGTAGTTGAACGAATGCCGAGCAGTGTGATGGGAAGGTATTCCCACCATTTTGTAGGGTCGCTGTGTGACTTCAGTGCTGCCTTGAGTTGCCGATGAAAGCGTTCGACGAGTCCATTGGACTGCGGATGATAAGATGTAGTACGAATGCGAGTGCTAGCGCTTCCGAGTAGCCTTGTCAATGATTCGAATAGAGCGGATTCAAACTGTCGTCCTCGATCCGTTGTAATGGTCGCTGGCGTACCGAAGACAGAAATCCACCGTTGTATGAATGCTTGAGCTACAGTCTCGGCAGTAATGTTAGTAATTGGAATCGCCTCTGGCCAACGCGTGTACCTGTCCACACATGTGAGAAGGTAAGTAAACCCATTGGAGGTAGGTAAAGGTCCCACAAGATCGATGTGGACATGTTGGAAACGAGCGTCAGGAGTCTGGAAAGTGCCTAGCGGTGCTTTGATGTGTCTGTGTATCTTGGACCGTTGACACTGAGGACATGTGCGAGCCCATTTACGTACATCGCGTTTGACTCCCGGCCAGACATACCGAGTAGTGATGAGCTGTTCTGTGGCTGCAATACCAGGGTGCGAAAGGCCATGAATAGCATTGAAAACCGCATGTCTATGAGCGGCTGGGACGATAGGGCGTGAATGGCCAGCGGAGACGTCGCAAAGTATTGTACCTGCTGAGGTGAGTAGGGGGACGTCTTTGAGGATGAGACTAGTGGAAGACTGTTGCAAGTCTATTATCTCTTGGTCTCCCTTTTGATCTACAGCAATCTGATCAAAGTCGACTTGTGTGTCTCTGAAAAGCGAGCTTACTTCAGGTCGTGACAAGTCGTCTGCCACGACATTGTCTGTGCCCTGGATATGTCTAATGTCGGTAGTAAATTGTGACACAAAATCCAGGTGTCGAATCTCGCGAGGAGAATGTTGATCTGGTTTGGAATTGAGAGCGTAGACCAGCGGCTTGTGGTCGGTATAGACGCAGAACTGACGTCCTTCGAGCATGTGTCGGAAGTGTCGTATAGTGAGGTATATCGCGAGTAGCTCTCGTCCAAACGTACTGTATCGTGTCTCGGCTTGTGTAAGCTTCCGCGAGAAGAAGGCGATCGGTTGCCACTCCTGTGCGATACCTTGCTGCAATACACCCCCTACAGCGTTGCAGGATGCGTCCACCATGATACTGAGTGGGGCGTTGATGACAGGATGTACTAACAGCGTGGCTTTGGATAAGGCCGTCTTGATGTCAGAAAAAGCCTTGTCACAGACCGGAGTCCAAACAAGGGGTTTACGTGACGTTTTTCCCTGTCCGGCGAGGAGATCGTTGAGTGGGTGGAGAATTTCTGCACAGTCAGGAATGAATCTCCTGTAGAAATTCACTAGCCCGAGGAAACCTCTTAACTTCTTCAGTGATGTAGGTTGAGGGTAGTCCTGAATCACAGTGACTTTCTCTGGGAGTGGGCTGATACCCAATTCATTGATGTGGTGTCCCAGGAACTGTAACTCGGATACACCGAACGAGCATTTGCTCGAATTGGTGACTACACTGTACTGCTGAAATCGTGCGAAGAGTAAGCGAAGGTGTTCTTCGTGCTGCTCAGGCGATTCACTTGCGACGAGGATGTCATCGATATATGCGTAGACGAAGGGTAAACCACGAATTACCTGGCCTACAAACCGTTGAAACGTTTGCGCGGCGTTCCTCAGTCCAAATGGCATCCGGACGAATTCGTATAGGCCGAAAGGTGTCGTTATGGCGGTCTTGTGAACGTCCGAAGGCTCTACGGGGATCTGATGATAAGCACGCACAAGGTCGATCTTACTGAAAACTTTCTTACCAGCGAGGTTTGAAGCAAAGTCGTGTAGGTGCGCTATAGGGTAACGATCGGGGACCGTTACGCGGTTGAGTGCTCTGTAATCGCCGCAAGGGCGCCAATCCCCAGGTGTCTTCTTCGGCACAAGATGAAGTGGTGAAGACCAATTACTGTCTGAGGGTTGGATGATGCCCAAATCCATCATGTGATTGAATTCTTCTTTCGCTATGTGGAGGCGGTCGGGGGCAAGTCGACGTGGTGGTGCAACAACAGGTTGACCGTTGGTGACAATGCAGTGAGTAACATCATGGTTGGTTGGATCATCCTTATACACCGGTTGAGTAATTTGAGGAAACTCACTGAGGATTGCATCATACCTGGTGGATTGGGCAGGGTTGAGTAAAACTGGGTTTATCGGTAAGTCTGGTGCCTCAATCCCTGAGACGGAGAGATTAGTCGTGGTATCAATGAGCCGACGCCTAGCTACATCAACAAGGAGTTTATAGTGATGCAAAAAGTCCGCACCGAGGATTGGAGTAGGCGTATCCGCTAAAACGAATACCCATCGGCATGTTCGCCGAAGTCCAATGTTGAAAGTCACTGACCGCTGTCCGTAGGTAGGGATCCCGGTGCCGTTGGCAGCTTGTAATGCAAAAGTGCTCAAATGTTTTCTGTCCGCTTTCGAGGGGGGGAACACACTAACGGCGGCACCAGTGTCTACCAAAAACTTTTGGTTGTTAAGGGAATCGCGTATGAAGAACAGGCGGCCAGAGTTGTCACCAGGCGGAAGTGCCGCTCCTATCCCCTGGTGGGGTCGTTTCCCGCTTGCGAAGTGTATGTGCATGGTGGGTTGCATTTGCGAGCTTTATCACCATAACGATTGTGATACCAGCAGATGGATGGCGAATCAGAAGAATCACTCGGTGAGTCTTTCTGGCGTGGCCGACTGCGGCTACGAGACTTCGAGCGTTTGATCGTGGATTGCAGGGCATTCACCTGAAGCGTGAGATTTGCAATCTGTTCGCGTAAACCAGCGAGCTCCGAAGTTGGAGGGACGCTGACAGCATTTGCTGCCGGAACTGAAACTTCAAGAATGCGATCAGCAAGAATGGCTAGTTGATCCAATGTCACGGTATCACTCGATGAAGCCAGAATAAGTTGTGCGTTGGATGGAAGACGCTACAAAAAGAGCTGTTTGAGAATACCATCTTCGAGTTTGCGCTCACCCAAAAGCTGACGCATCCGTCGGAGTAGCTGAGATGGTTTCTCATCTCCTAATTCTTCTTCTGTAAGGAGCATCTGGACACGTTTCTGTTCCGAGGCGGATGTGCGCTTAATCAACTGTTCCTTCAGTATGGCATAAGGAGTCTCTTTTGGTGGCGAGATGACAAGTTCGCGGACTTCTTGGATAAATTCAGGCTGCAGAGATGCGATAATGTGAGCGAATTTTGTGTCCTCACGTTTGATTCCACGAGTGAGAAACTGTGCTTCTGCTTGAGCGAACCAGATGGTGGGATCAGCGGGCCAAAATGGGGGAAGTTTGATCGCTACAGCTCCCACTTGTGGCTTATCCTCTACCAGTTCTGGCGGTGTGTTGTCTTCTCCCTC
Source organism: Zoroaster sp. YZ-2022 (assembly GCA_029582265.1). NCBI lineage: Eukaryota > Metazoa > Echinodermata > Asteroidea > Forcipulatida > Zoroasteridae > Zoroaster > Zoroaster sp. YZ-2022. Next base: position 29,465,734 of record CM055826.1, on the reverse strand, counting down.
AGCCATATTTGTAAGCGAGAATGTGGAGAAGGGAGAATTGTTGTTGACAGTCACAGGCCGAAATACACACAATGAACGGTAACGTGAAAAATAACGATCGCCGTGATGCAGTAGTCAATGTACATGAACGGTGCGGTAACACGTTAGTTTCGATGCTTGACCCAAACATTTTTTTTGGATTACGTCTGGTTCACCAATGTAGGTATTTGTTGAAGGAAATGTTATTTATCCACTCACCTACTACTGCGTGTTCAAGCTACTGCACTCCGGATCGATGATGATGTCCTTGGATTAAGAAATTCTCTTTTGGAAAGTCAATAATGTTCACATGTGAGAGCGATTTGATAACAAAAGATGGCAACGACGAAAAAGTGATAAACAAACAACAGCGCCCTCTCGTGTTGATAAAAGTTATTGATGCGGGCGAAATAAAAGACGCTACAATGGCATCTTCACGTATATCACGACGACAATTGTTTGAACTGGTGCATTCTTCTGGTTCAATCACTAATATCGAACTTCGATTTTCTTCTTGAGTTTACGTCGAATGTTTCTGATTGCCTCAAACAGCAGACGATCAAAGCAATTAAGAGATTTCTTTATCGAGTGAAAGAAAGGTGGACCAGACGTAAGCGTGTTAAAGCGTTGTTTCTGAGCAAGAACTCAGAGTGGCTTGACCAAAACATATCACTCCCTGATGAATTTGAGCAGTTGTTGATGCAGAGTGCTACCACAGATGATCCTTATGCCTCATCAGTCCCGGGTGCATCGCAACCGCAATCCATTGCAGGACGTCCCCAAAAACACTGGCAATCCCTTTCAAAAAGATCACGACAGAGAAAAGCACATGAACTTCTTATTCAAAAAGAGCCAAGTGAACTTCTTTATGCAGTATCACAGGATCCTGACCTAAAGTATGTTCTCAAGTTTGCAATGATGTCTCCGTCAAAACCAGCTAAAATGAGAAAGCTCATTTCTATGCCACCCAAGAAACAAGAAAATTTCTCATCGGATGAGGCTTTATCATTGATGGTAGAAACTGGAATGACCAAACAGTCTTATCAAACGGTACGATATGCAGCCAAACGGAAAAATGCGAACATATATCCACTGAAGTCAGAGAAGCAAAAAAAAGTGCTACCCAAATAACATTTCAATCAAGGAGGATTCAGCAAAAGTGCCTCTGCAGAGTCTCCTTGATCACACCGGACTCAGAATCATCCAGGAGCAAAAAGAGGCAATAACTGAAGTTGTCGAAGGTCTTGAGGAAGGTGCACAATTATCATGTGATTTGGTGTGCAAGTGAAGTCAAAGAAATGCTAAAATGCTTGGACCATGACGATGACAGTGACACAGAACACACAGAGCACAGTGATACTTCAGATATAGATTCATCTTAAGCAGTAAGTACAATGATCGTAATTTTTTTTAAGTTGGAAATTTTGCATCTCAAATAAAAACAAACAAACAAAAAAGAAGTCAACAAACACCCCAACAAACAAAATAACAACAAAATTGTATAGAGGCCAAGGTTTAGCGAACATTCCAAGACTTGATTGATAAGCTATATGAACCAGATATCTGTACTGCGATGACATCAATTGCATTATATTTATTTAAACTACCACAGACCAATCATAACTCAGCATTAAGATGGCGTCATATGCGTTTAAAAACATTACCATCGAATTCTACCATCAAAACACTACCATCAAAAAGTAAGTTGAAATATAATTTTGGCGCACTTTGATCTCATTCTGGCCCACTGTGCGAGGGTTTGAACTGACTTAACCTCATCCTGCAATGTCGTCCCATTATTTTGCACGAATGGAGCGACATTGTTCCATCAAAGATAGCGGGACTGTGGGGGTGTTACGTAATTAACGGGATTAGTACAACTCATATTCATTGTTAAGAATAAATATTCTGGGGATACGCTAAACGACCTCGTCATTTTCCTGCAACTGTATTTCGACACCGTGAATAAGCCCTACAAGTTCCTCCAACAGCAAGAATTCTTGCAAATCGAGAATACCTTGGACGGACTGAGGGTTTGGGCAGTCGACGTAAGCAAGCAGAGGTAATAACTGTACAAGAAGAGGCAATAATGTGGGATAAAGGAGTCCTCGGCAGCGGTAATCCAACACAATTTTTTAACACCTTAATTTTTCTCCACGGCCTGAACTTCGCACTTCGTGAGGGACAGGAACATAGAAATTTACGTCACACAAACTCCCAGCTATCAGTTCACACAGACAATGATGGTGGTGAGTTTCTACGATACACGGAAGATGTGTCCAAAGCAATCAAGGAGGGCTCAAGCATTGGAAAATCAAGCCAAAAGTAGTCCATCCCGCTCTATTGTAAAACTGTATAAAAAATACGTGGACCTCTGCCAAGCAAACAGAACAACTGATGCATTCTATCTTAGGCCAAACCCCGTGGCACAGTGTGGTTTACAACGCAAAAGTTAGGACTTCATAAGCTGTCTATTGTTGTCAGTGAATTGTGCAAGTAAATAAGTAGGCATCGCCGGGTATCGTACGAACTATGGCATTATTTTCCATTCAAAATTTAAAAAGGTGCCTTTTTAGGTTTATATTCATGAAGTCATCATTTATTGAGAAATATAAATGTTGTCATCCAAACCGTACAATGGCGCGTGACACTCAAGACAGTATGCTGTCGACGATGGCGCGTTCAACAATCGCTGTCCCTTTTTTCAGGGAGAATACAGCGACATTTTTTCTCCAATTATATTGTAGAGAAACACAACTCAAATGAGGTTGTTTCAACACCCAATCTATCAATCATATCTACTAACAGAATATTAATTTTTTCAGAAAACCTTTAAGTGAGCTCTTACTTTGAAATTCTTCTTCATGAACTTCTTCGTCAAAGTAAAAACATCCACTAAATGGCTCCAATGCGGTTTTGTTCTCAGAATACACTGCCGAGTTGAGCTCACACAGCTTGTTTTTGTTGCAATAGTTGAAAGATTTGCAAGCATCGTCTTGCAAACAGATTACTGCACACATCGCATGTGAACTTGTCGTTTTATTGCGGTAGACTTTACCTCTGAGCACGTGGTCTATTATTGTGCTAGGGTGAAATTGATGTGTAATCCCTTGACGCATTTGGTGTTCACGTGATGTTGGTTGACATGAATTGACCGCTGTATCAAAGGCAACTGTCGTAATGACAATTGTTGCCAGCAGGGCGAAAGCGCAATCAATAATAGCCATCGTTATAACAATCAATCTGTAAAAAATAAACACAAATATCACCAGGTTTAAAATCAATACATAGTTGCTATCCTTCTCAAAATGTGAAATATCTGTCTACGTGTCATTGCTCTCCGATGATCAAAAAGTAAAGCTTATGCAATGAAAATAATAAAACATTTTATGAGAAAATTGTGAATTTTCTTCTACAATTTGTTACAAAAGCTTATGGCGCTTTACAGTAATAAATACGGTACGATTTCCTACATTGAAATACTACTTTAAAAATAAGCACGCCAAAATCAATACTTTTGTATGATAATTTGTGTTATGTCTGCTTCATGCATATGGAATACACTAATAATTATTGAGTTCGTAAAAACATAAACAATCAAGTGAGCATCTTACCTTTCGGACTGTCAAAGAGTTAACAACTGTAGAGAATCAATTCTGTTCAGTAATCTGAGACTTGGATTAAGAATACAGAGCCAATATGTAACCACTACCAAACCCAGCGGTAACCAGTTGTCGACTGACTGCTCGGTCAATATTTACCCATGCGTTATTGCGGCTGTTTAGAATATAAGAACCGCTCTTTTGTCCACAATAGCCTTTATTTAAAGGGGCTGTGCTAATAAAACATGTATGTGTTTTCATACTGTGTCGTCTGTTACCCACTATCTACCGCTATGTGGTAATTATGACCGATTTCTGTGGCCTAAATTTGAACAGGAATGTATTGCCAATCACTATTTAATGATTGCAGCTAAGACAACATTATAGGGGAGATTAATACCATCATCACCTTTACCCAAAGTAAGTTTAGGTTAAAATTGAACAATTTCGTTAGTTATAAATTACCATAGGCCTACATTTACTTTAAAATTCCTCAGTGGAGTTAAAGGCAGTTTACACATGTGATAGTTACATAATTATTATTACAGAAATATTATCTAAAAATTAACTGATGTGAAGTTGTTTTAAAATGTTCCAATCATTCTGATAAAGTTGTCATCCAATGTGCTTCCATTCGAGAGTCAACAAGTCATCCGACTTGGAACCACTGTCGACTGTCTATTTAAGCCTAAATCTAGCTCTGAGCATATTGAATGTTTTTCTACGCAAAACAAAATATTAAATTTATTCACATGAAGACGGCGAGCGACCAATAAAATTTTTCACAACACTCTCTTTGTTCACAAGATACTGCTCTGTTACATAACAACAAATGAAATTGTGTTCGGTATTATGAAAAACATAGACAGGATCACGTGGTAGCTGATCGAAACACTTTAATAAAGGCAAGATATTGTCACGATCAAAGCAGACTTTTAACATGGTATGGAATCGGTGTCCTAGTTGAGGATGAACACAGTGACTAAAATTACTGGCTCGTTTATGCAGCAGCAATGGTAATGACCTTATCTTGTGGGGTATTATTTTCAGTCACTGAAACTCCTATTCTATGCCCTGTTGATCCTGACGATATTGTCCCTTTAAGTTCCTGTTTCCAACTTGTAATACTGTCGCCTGATTTCCCCCATCATCTAATCGAACTAATATGCACCAGGCGTGCACAAAACTAGTATAGGAAGTACCGTTACAGAAACTATGGTACGTTGCTGGTTTGAAACCGTCACTTTTTTAAATACTCAGTGACGAGCGCGAATTGATAGCAGGATGCATCACTTCCCCTCTTCAATTACGCTCTGATTGTTTTCTTTAAATACCAATTGTTTTCTTTGGCAACTAAAGACAGCTTGTTTTGATTAATATGATACCATGGAAACGTTGTTTGTTATGACCTTGTCTAAATTGCTGTATTGTCATAACTTACCTACAAACAGTATAGGCCTAGATAAAATTAAACACGTAGTATATTTTTACATACGTAACGTGTACGTGTATGGGTGCAGTAATTGTGAAAATATATCTAGTATGGCAGTGTCAGGTTCAATTCAAAATCGGTGCAGTGACGTGCAAACAATGAAATTGGAAATCTTTTCATATCCCCAAAAATAAAAAGAAAATTAAAAAATGTTGACGCGCTGAGACCAGAAACCGGAGACCCTTTTTTGGCCTAATGGTGTTTTTTATCACGTTACGTTGCATAATTTATAAGGCTCATTTGAGCAGTAATTCAATTTCCGTAGTCCATACAGAACGAGAGATTTAACTGAAAACAAGAGCTTCACTGGGCAAACGTTTGTGAGATGGTTCACATAGAAAAAAATAAGACAATTTATTTAATTTTTTATTTATTAATTTATTTATTTTGTTGTTGTTGAGCTGTTCGATCTATTTACCAACACTAGAAACAGGTTCACATACATTTATGGATTAGGCAAGTTCCAAATAAAGGAACTTTTGAATGAATGATCGCACAAATGACAACCTCGAACTTGACAACCGCGGTGGACATTGATACAATTAAATTTGTAGGCTACATTAAGTTAAGCAACGTTGAACGCAGTCAGTACTTGGCTTGGCGACCACTCAGGACGAAACTACGTTACCATACGAAATCCATACAGCATATACGTTGTTATCAAACATCTTGAAATGAGGATAATATAATCATTATATGTTTCTGTATGTGTATATGTGTATATGATTGAACCACAGACACATTTGGGGGAGCAGTATTAGTAAATGATTACTGTAAATTATGTTGAAGTGCTTGGAATCTATGTTTATTTTTTTATTTTTTTAAATATTCCTGCTAGGCAAGTAATATATAAAATGTATACTCAAAAAGACTGAGCACGACCGTTTGTCGACAACAATCTGCTCGTTAATGATGTAATTGACAAATTGATTGGCAAACCCGGACAATACATCATCAAGAAGAAGAACGAAGTGAATCGAGACACTTCATTAGTTTTCAGTTCATACCTTCAAATAATTGGGTACGGGCGTATTTTTTTACGTGTTTGTAAGTCACTTGAAAAAAAATAAAAACTACAACCACACAACCAAACCCAAAGAGGGGTCAGATTGGCAAGAGGAGTCAAGATGGTGAAATGGTAGACGAAGTGCATACCCACACACAACTACTCACAGAATAATTCCTAAATTAAATTAATCAGTGTCCCTATAAGTTGCGACATTATGATGAGTTGAGAACTTGTCATTTGGATATAAAATTGAACTAGTCTTATTTAAAGGTTGTTTAAGGCCGGTTGAGGCTGAATATGACACGTGGCACACGTCAGCTGCTACGTCCATCTGGACACGCACTTTGAGCCAATCAGAGTACATTACATTTTATCGTTCTCGCACGCACATACGTGCATGTATTGTGCTGTGTGTGATCAAATGGGGTAAAAACTAGGGGCCTGTGATTGGCCAGCATTTAAAACGAACCGCCCACAAATCAACAATTCTTGCATATTTCAATGGGAAAATAAAGAAACACATAAACATTTCGATTACAAGCCTGTTGATTCAGTTCGAACATACGAGGTTACAATGCACATCCGTATCCACAATCCAGTTATTGATCTCACTGTGCAGTGTACATGTGCGGGGCCGGGGACGGAGCTGAATTTCTCAGGCCAGTAAACAGTACGGGGTAAAGTACGCACTACGATAACAGCCTTGGTCAAGAGTTATGTCTCAAATAGAAGGCAATTTGTTTCTTATAATTCTAACATCTCTTTAGAAAAGCCCATTACTTGTGGAGTCCCTCAAGGCAGTATTTTAGGTCCCTTATTGTTTATTATTTATATTAATGATATTTGTAGTTCCTCTGATGTTATGTCTTTTTGTTTATTTGCAGATGATACTAATTTAATTTACAATCACCATAATGTAGATACAGCCATTCAGAATGTCAATGCTGAACTTGTTAAAATAAGTAGATGGCTTATTTCAAACAAATTATCGATTAACTTGCTTAAGACTAACTGCATTATTTTTTGTCCACAGCAACATAAGTATCAGGCCACAGTTTCCCTCAGTTTTGATGGTACTGAACTAAATCAAGTCAAGACTACTAAATTTCTTGGACTTTGTATAGACGAAAATCTCACCTGGAATAATCATATTGAGGTATTATGTAGCAAAATTTCAAAAAACGTTGGTGTTATGAACCGTTTGAAGCACTTTGTACCTAGATATATTCTCTTAACACTATATAATTCCTTTATTCTTTCATACCTGAATTATGGTCTACTTGCCTTTGGGGGATCATCAGCTATACATGGTATCAACAAACTTTTTAAATTACAGAAGAAAGCTGTTCGTATTGTAAATAATGCAGGTTATCTTGATCATACCACTCCTTTATTTTCCAAACTTAATATTCTGAAACTGAATGATCTTTATCAGAACAAGTATATCTTACCTTCTAAATCTAGAATTGATTGAACCGGCGCCACTTGTGAGTCAGTCAGTTAGAAGGTCCGTTATTACATACACTGTTCAACCCCACTGTGGCTATTTGTCGTCTGACTTCAAAAGTTTATGTGTAAAGCCTTCCAACTTTTAAATAAACCCCACGGATGCCAGATGGCATCTGACTTCAATACTGTTGGGCCAAAAATACATGTAATTTATAACGTTGAAGACTACCTGAGGCATTTAAGAATTACTAACAAATTACCCACAAATTGTTCGTTAAGAATGCTATGGAAACCTTAATTGGCCTTGCCTTTTTCGAAGCTATACGAAAGACAGAAGTACGATTTAGAGCGAGACACTGCTTTAACCTTCAAAAGCACGTATCGATTAATTTCCACTTTGTATGTAAAATAGCAACCAGTAAAAGACGTCTACGTAATTTGCGCAGGTAGTACAATCATCGCAGTCTTTTGTTCAGTTCTAATCAATACTCAGAGACGAGCGCGAGAATTGATAGTGGAATTGCTCCTTTCCTGTACGTATCCTCTATGTATCACGATCAGACAACGCCCTACCATTTGAAATGAACTTGCATAATTGTACAGTCTGTCAGACCAAGTAATAATAAGCATTATGCTTTTACATAACCCTGTGTGAATATCAAAGAGGAATAAAAAAGGACTGAATGTTTTTACGATATAAATACAAATACGTACGGCTGTAATAACTTGACAAATATAAAATATCTGTAAATGTATATATATTTTTATACGAATCAAGAGAGATGAACAGAAACCAACCTGTGATGAAAGTTTTAGATTTGTTCAGATGTGTTTACATTTATTATAAAACTAAGAGTCTGGCATTCTCCTGAAAACGATCAGAGCATACTGATCGAAACGTCGAGTTTCTCACCACCGGTTCTTCCTAAAACCAACAGGTATTACAATTCCTAAGAGATTGTTCGATGTGTAAAAGCGGTCAATTAATGACGTCGCTGGTGACATAGATGTCAGCTGCTAACCAATCACCAACGGGCACGCCCTGTAATGCATGTATGATGAGACTCAATTCTCTGAGTAAAATGCCATACCCAAACGGACCGGTGACGCTCACAAGTATTAGAAAAAAAACGTTCTTGATCAAGAGGAATTATCCGACTGTAGATAGGAAAACGATATTTTCTATTTTCAGCGACGGGCCGAGAATATGTTTCAGTAGCGTGTATCCATGCATATAGTGTGCTACAATGTATAATTCAAGTAAGAGCCAATCTGCATGCGGCTAGAAAAATCTGCATGTGGCCGGGAATCGTTGACTTGTTGAGTAGACTTGTAAACCAACATTATGATGATTGCTTTGCTATTTAACATCTTCATGTTTGCCTATGGTATTCCATTTATTTTATTTTTTGTTCGCAGTAACTTAATAAATCAGTACAGTTGTAACAAGTTCAGCTGTGGTAATGCAAGAATCATTTCCATAATTACCAAAACAGATTTGGAAGTCTTCAGAGGGTTCTAAGAACGCTTTCGATTTAGCGTCATAAATTATCAGATTTGTGTTTCCTTTGCTCCATATTTTGTGCTTGAGCAGATTATATGATGTCTCGGATAACTGTCTATAAGAGGCAGTTTCTCTGAACCGATATAATTATGGCTTTGCCATCTAGTCCAGAGAGGCTCTTTTCTTAAATTTTATTGCCGCTCAGAGAGCTTGTTTCTCTATTTCTCTGAGCAGATATATCAGTTTGCTAAACGGAAAGGACGTTTAGCTGAAGCAGTCATGATCCGTTTTCTTAGCCAATATAATCAGCTTGCCATCAAGAGAGGGCCATACGCTCAGGCGATTTATTGGCTTGCAGTACGCATAGAGTATGTTCATTTCAAACGAACCGGAAGTTAATGTGGCTGTTAAGGTTGAATAATATGAAAATCGAGCCTTTAATTAAACTCTTATTCCAGCTAATTATATTAATGCACTTTATTTTATCATAGTATTAAATATGATACAATTTCAAGACAGAAATTTGGTATTGATCTACTGTAAATAATAAGCTAAGAGGCACTTACGGTATAATGTAAAATATTTAATACTTCAAATGAGCGAAAAATTAGTTGATTTAGGTTATTTTAATTGATATTATTATTAACTTGCTAGATCTGTTAACTGACAACAATGACAACTGTAAACAATGCTTGAAATGTTATACTTTAGGTTCATTAAGTTGGTTAAGTGTAATCTCAAGCGTTTGAAATACAATTCGAAGTGTCGCTGAATTTCTGGACAGAAAATTTGAACATTTGCTTTGAGAAAATAATAAATATACCTGGATACTGCTTTCTTTGGTCGGTTATATTAATATGTTTTAATGAAATATGCATGTTTATTTTGCCAACTGTGTACATTATTCAATTTGGTACAGCTTTGCATGGTGAAGAGGATAAGTAAGATTAATTGCGGTGACACCATGTGAAATTCTCTATTAAGTAGTAATTAGTTCTGAAAAGAACTGGAGGTTACAACTCGACGTTTCGATCAGTATGCTATGATCGTCCTCAACTGTGTACATTATTGTTTTTAAAATGAAAATAAGTGTTTCATAAAGTTAAATAGATGTACCAAATAACAAAAATGTACCAAATAACAACAATGTACCAAATAACATCAAAGTTAAATACCATATTCTCATACTTATTACATAATTATGTATGCTTAAAAGCATAGTTCATGTTTAAAAGCATAGTTCTTATTCTATTTTTTAATAAAGTAATTTTTTCCCAAAATGTGTACATTGCTTCTTACTGTAGCATTACAAAGTGTATTACGAGTCAGTTACTATTTCACTAACAGTGTACATCTGTTTTTCGAGGGAGTAGTCATTTTCCTTTTCGTAAGGGAAGGAGCACAGGAGGATATTTCCATGGGTTTTTACAACTCATCAAACATTTAGTTTCACGGAATTATTGTAATTACTAAGCTTTCTCTGTATTATCTATATACGGATAAAAACAGTTACAGGGATCAGTAATAGGAGGGGAACCAAGACGTGATACAGTGGAGGGGAACGAGACCTGAAATAGGCTGGCAATTGATGATGACGTCACAGTTAATTACCAGTGTGGTTAAGATGACAATACCATAGTTATCAGGACTGGTACAATTTAGCAAGAGAAATTCATAAATAAATAGCATTTAAATTTCGAGCAGCAGCGTTTTTCGTTGATAGATTCGGATGTTTGAAGCAGAGATTGGGATAACTGATACTTCGGAGCTGGTATGAATATATGCTCAGTATAAGAAAATAAATACACCTTTAAAACGTTAATCAGATAACCAATTACATTATAATACAGCTCATTAAAGAACTTTACAAACTACAAACTGATACCACAGCAAGAATTTCAAACACATTGCACATGTCAGCATTTTCTAGACTTATCATAATTTATTTTACAATTCCATACAATGTTGTACAACACAATTAAGGCTGACGTCATAGTTAAGATGAGGAGCTTTTATTTTAAAGATAACAAACAGCATCTCCTTAATTACAAGTAATGTTCAAAGAGCCATTCATGGGTACCAGTGTGGTTACGATGACAATACCACAATACCATCAGGACGGGTACAATTTATCAAGAGAAATTAAATAAATAGATAAGAATTTAAATTTAGAGCAGCAGCGTTTTTCGTTGATAGATTCAGATGTTTGAAACTGGAATTGACATAAGTGATACTTTGGGGCTGGTATGAATATCCTTCACCTCAGTATAAGAAAATGAATACTACCTTAAAAAGTTTATCAGATTAAAAACATTGCAAACTACAAACGGATACTGCAGCCATAATTTCAAACACATTTTTAGACTAACCATCTTTTACAATTCCTTACAATGTTTTACAACACCGGCATTATTTGAAATGATAACATTTCCTATTAGTAAAATAACTTTTACACGTTCATCATTAAACTATTGCTGACCACAGACCTAACGAGTCACTACTAACACTGATGATGTCCAACCGCTAATACATAAATTATATCCCCAAAAAGTCTTTTAATTTGCTGCTTCCATAAAAAAGTGAATCATAAGTCGCCTGGTAATATACTAGTTACCGTGTATACATATAATTATTTACGAATGCGTTTCTGTTTCACTAACAATCTGTTTCTCTAGATCAAATGCCTGGAGTGATACTTTCCTTTCACAGGGATGAAGCAGATTAGGATATTCCCATACATATTGGATTTAAGAGTTTAATGACCTTTGGTCGCAAATGTTAGCTTTTTGTGTATTTTCACGATATAGATCAAACAGTCATAGGTATCAGAAACAGGGGAATCACCAAGTCCGACATCATTTGGTGGAGGGCGCCCAGACCAAAAATAGGCGGGCAACTGAGAGTGACTCACAGTTAATGAGAGAAGTTGTATCTAAAAGGACAACAACAACAGACAAATTTATCTTAATTTAAACACTTCTCTGGCTGCTTCCCAGGTTACTTAATTTAGGCATAGTGTACACAGGGCCCAAGTTAGTTTCAAAGAACCACACCACAACTAGATTAGGGAAAATCATGAGAAAATTATAAATAAATGAGATGTACATTCAGAACAGCAGCGTTTTTAGATGATAGATTTGGGGTGGGGATTGGGATAAATAGTATTTTGGGGTTAGTATGTTTAGTTGTATCAATATTAGAAGAAAGTTAATACTCCCTAAAATCTTTTATCTAATAACATATCTGATGAAATGAACACATTATTACAATATTATTGTATTGTGTTATTGAGCAAGTAATACAACTCATTTAAATATGGTAAACTAAACTAAACTGGTATCACAGACACCATTTCTAACACGCAGTATTAACAAAGACATATTGCTGTTCATCTATTACAATTGTAACATTCAAAATTAAATATTTTATATAATCTATCGTATTATCTATTAGTGAAATATTGCATTTATGTGTAAGTTTGAATTGGTTTAGACACGATGACATTGGTCTGTCCATATATCTCATTTGACACATTACATAAGCTACAGCTCCCTCTATTGAGGAGTGGTTGGCTAAAAAATTTGTGTTGTCAATTTAAGTAATTTTCGAAATTGTTCATTTTGATGGTTTATGATATATTTTTTGTAAATAAAATTTAGTGCTTTTAATTTCCTGTGTCAAAGTATACAAATGTATAAACTGTGTTTTGAAAATTTAACACTAAATTAATGATAGAGGGCGCTCCTTATTTAAACAGTTACATCTTGTAAAGTATTTAGCAAAATCTTAAGTGCAGGATATAAGCGCACTAGTGTTAATATGACTATTGTGTTGTTACTTTGATCCTATTTTGTATTGATATGATTCAATTTGTTGATAATAGGCAACATATAGGTCTGCGCATATGTCTATAATATGCAAATGTAGTATGCGGGAGTTAGTGTACATCGCATATTCGTTAAGGTAGTTAATGTGTATATTATTTCATGTCTATAAGAAGAAAAAAAGGGGGATATCCAGGCATGTTGAAAAGTAAGGGAATCCACCCCTTCAGATTCATCATGCATTTTTCTCTCTCTAAGAACTTCTCTAAGAACACTGTTTATCCTCCACTGTCCTCTTGAGTATAATTTCTCGTGTTTCTATTTAAATCGAATAAGCTTTAAGCCTATGTAATGTGTATTTTTGTTCTACTTCTTTGAAAGAGGAATGCACGGCTCATAGAAACTCCATTGGACCGTGTGTGTATCTTCATTCTCAAGCATAATGAACCAGCTGCTGGCCTGAGGAGGAGCTTTGAGGTCATAGGTCACGAAAGACTCCTCCACACCTTTGAGTCCAGCCTCGATGTGACCGTTGTTATAGGTCACAATGAATGGCTTGCCGAAGATGTTGATTGGTCCATTAGGCTTTACACCAGTACCATCCCACGATTTATCAGCTGCCCTTTCCCACATGGTGAGAGATGAAGTGCTCAGAGCTACATACAAAATAATCAATCAAAATCAAATACTAAGAAATAGTAATATAACCAAAATAAATAACAGAAAACTCTCAGTACACTTTTGGTGAAAGGCAATTATGTGAATTCATATATCATATCGATAAAGGAACCTGTGACAGTTGCCAGTGTAGGGCAGTGTACGTTTCCACAGCAGACAGTACTCCAAACAGTAAGCTTTTCATTTTAAATAAACACAAGTGCTGGCATCCGGAAAAAAACATGACACTATTCCACAGGACATCGGTTTCTACATCAGTGATATTTGGCGACCTCTACTACTAGGAGGGATCTCCTACATATTAAGTCACCTCCATCCCCTGTACTTGTTAATAACTGATTCAGTTCAACTAGCACACACTCCAGCAGTATTATTAAGCAGTAGCATCTCCCTGAGTCCAGACTTCTCCTGAGGACGATCAGAGCGTACTGATCGAAACGTCGAGCTGTAACTCCAGTTCTTTTCAGAACTAATTACTACTCAATTAAAAATTTCACATGGTGTCACCGCAAACAGACTTCAAATATATTTTGTTAAAACAAACATCCTCAGCCTCAGTCAGAATGTTTTCTCAAGATGTTTGATACTGTAGCGCAAGCCAGGCTAGTTTATTGTAGCAGACAGAGGGCGCGCGATAAGCAGCACTAATAAGCAGAAGGTCGTGGGTTTGTATCCCGCCCGACTCGCCTGTGAAGTTTGTTCACAGAAACTCGGAAAGCACTGAACATGGAGTGCTATACGCACATCAGTGTAGGGCTGGCAAATTAAATCAATTGAAATAATGCTTTGTTATGGACTAAATTTTATAATGCTAATTTTACGTGGTTTTTATTTTGTGATAGGCCAACGAATGTTTTTCCTCACCATCATATTCCTGAAAGGGCATTTTGAATTCTGAAATAATAATGTTACTATCAGTGATTTAACTATTAATTCAGGGATATCTAAGTTTTCATTTGATTCTTTCTTGATTGATTAAAGCTGGGAATATCTCTGTCAGTTTTAGAATTCCAGTGGGGTCGACCATTAACTGTTAGCTCTAACTAATTACTACTCAATTGAGATTCCACATGGTGTCACCGCAATTAGTCTTACTTATCATCCTCACCATGCAAAGCTACAAGTTTTATCTAACAGGCATGTTTTTTCTTTATATTTGTTTGTGGTCTTAGGGGGAGGAGGACACATTGTGCAACTCTCCGTATTTTCTCTGATGTTGTTATAATTTTTCACATATTTGACAAGTACGCCCTCCAAAACCTAAAACCAAATCATGAAAATGGATGAGAATTGTGATGCTAATGTAACTCCGGCCATCTTAGATTCCCATAATGAATTGAAAGGATATTTTTGGTTCATTTTCAGTTTTTGGAAGTTGACCACAAACCCATTAACACACATATTGCATGGCTTGTTTAAAACTTCAATGACCCATTACAAATGAATGGTTACCATGGTAACAATAAACACCCCCACACCCTAGATTTCAATATAGGGAATAGTTAGGAAAAATCAGAGAATTTTTGTGTGATCAGTCAAGGTGATATGTAGATATAACAATCTATTACAGCCAATATGGTTATATTGAAGCACTACTCGTGACTTGTGCTACCCTGAACCTAGGGCAATCGAAAAGGATACAGGTATGTCGGAAGTAGGCATTACATACTTAACTTACTTAACTTGTACCTCAGTCAGATCAAAGTTTGGTTCTCGTGTACATGAATGTGATTCAAATCGTGATCACTTAAAATTTTGATTCGTGTGAATGACTCAAATGCAAAAATTACACAAAAAATGTTCGCAAATTTCGCAGCGAGTGTTTGTGACGTAATTGTGGAGAATAAAAAGCTGCCCATATAATTAAGTAAGAATAATTGCGGTGACACCATGTGAAATTCTCAATTGAGTAGTAATTAGTTCTGAAAAGAACTGGAGGTACAACTCGACGTTTCGATCAGTATGCTCCGATCGTCCTCAGGAGGATGCCGGACTCTGGGGAATACTGCTGCTTAAGTAGGTTGATGGAGGATTACGCGATGACAGGATGCTGGACAGTTCGTTGAGGCGTGCAGGCGGGAACTGGTGAGACTAGGATCCTAGAGCATACCATGAGGACAAAATAACAGGACTCAATGCACATGTTGCTTACAAAAACTAATTAAACATACAGATATAAACAAACAAAAACAGACAAGTACCTAGGGGCATGGACTACACAATACAATAGGCCAGCGAACTGGATTTAAAATGAACAATTGCATTACAGAGATTCAGCGATAAGCTTCCAACATAATAGATTTGTATATACGCTTAAAAGTAGAAATGTTTTTTGAGGATTTAAGTTTGCCAGTAAATGAGTTCCAAAGCATGGGTCCCTCGTGTTTAACCGTTTTATGGGCAAAAGAGGTACGAGTATATGGAATGTGAAAATGTGAGGCTTGACGAGTGAAGTGAGAATGAATTTCACAATTCCGAAAAAAA
>CM055826.1:29017174-29444674 GCA_029582265.1 Zoroaster sp. YZ-2022 | reverse complement strand
ACGAAGATATACTAAAGAAAATACAAAACTAAAATTGTGGAAAATACGATACTTTGAGAAAGATTGTAACGTTAGTTTCTAAATCGAACAGCCACGTAAACAACGAAAGAGTGAAGCATGCGCTGCAAGCTAAATTGGCACTAGTGCGCATGCGCGGTAGCCAGTATGGGCCGTATTGTCCAATAACGGCCCATGATTGCAAACACGTGTTACGAGATGGCGACACCCGTAGCAACAAGGGGTAGTTTGTTTATCAATTTCTTTTCTTCGTAGCTCATTTGCATCTGACCTATGGCCTAAAGCATAACAAAATTTGGAAATAGTGGATGTCAAGCTATCAGACGATACCAAACTTTGCATGGTGGGTATAGAAGAATGTCGTAATCGAAGGGACAAATCAAGGCCTTTTGTCCTGCGTAACGTATCTAAAACAAAACAAGAGAACAATGCACACAAAATGATGGATTTTTTTCACTTTATTCATGGAAATAAACATTTCTGTGAATGAAATCTGCAAAAATAGAAATCAAAGATGCAATACAAGACAAACAAAATCAAATCTGCAATAATTGTTCACCTTCTCAACATGGAATGGCCCATTGTGCATTAATGCATAGCGCGACTTATATCACCTTTTCTCAGAGCGGGTCACATATCTGCAGAATGCACAATGCCACGGGGGTCAAACCTATACCAAATTAAAGCTTATAATGTGACCATTTCAACTATGTATATAACTAATTTTTAAAATTTTGCGACATAATACCCATTTTTGTGGAGCCGGTCACAATTTATATCCGTTGGCCATGAACTTTGGCACAATAGTTTACTTTAATACCAGCAACAATGTAGTGACATTTATATCACCGTCAGTGAATTTTTTTTTCCAGAAACATGATTTTTTAAGATTTAGATTTTTAATCAAAAGTACAATAAAGACAGATATAATAACATCCATGGTACTATTGGTGACATACATTTATACATTGAGCCAAACCAATATATAGGTTATTGTATTTAAACGTAATGGTGGCCATATTGGATTCCCAGAATGCATTGGAAGTTGTCACATGACTCAATATTGTCCAGTTCAGAGTTTAAAAGTTGACAACAAACCCCCAAAACACATAGTGTATGTTTAAAAGTATCACAAATTTAGTAGTTTCAAAGTAAACGGTTGCCATGTCATGGGGGCACATTGTGCCCCCCCCCCCCCGGCCTGATAGGGTTAATTAAGGTAACAGCTTATAGAAGGTAATGACAATACTGGTCTGCCTACAACTGACAAATTACGAACCAGGCAGTGTTACAGTACGGTACTTACCCACAGAGAATATGCCATTGGCATAAGTAAGCTCGTCAGCACAAAAAAGAACAAACACCCAGCCAGTACCACGGACGATGAATTCAAGTCGTATCGGTAATGTTAGGGGCTTGGGTAGATTCAAGTGCGTCTTTGATGGTCCTATGGTGTAGTTTTGACAGGGTGATGGAGGTCCACCGGATGCTGTCGACACTAAGATTACATGCAACAAACGAGTTGGGAATCAATAATAACAATTCTTATATAGCGGATATCAAAGCACTCTTGATACAGATCTGAATATTGATATCCTTCTAATTGTTTTCACTAAAGTGCTGCATAAAATTTGGTTCTGTAAACACCCTTCAAATTAATGCTTAACAAAATGCAGTTTTTATCAAATCATAGCAATATCGAGTATGTTGTTTATTCGTACATTCAAAACAAAACATACAACTTTACTCTTGGAAATAAGGTATTTGTCATAAAATCCACTGAGGTTCGCAACGAAATTAAATTTGTGAGGCACAAGCTCATACACGTAACTTTAAGCGGCAGTGTTTGTTTGATTTCAGTGAGGTAAAGTTATATTAAAAATGTATCAATATACATGATATACGTCTTACCATCATTGCAGTCAAGAGATGGTCGAATCTCCCCATGTTTGTTGATGGAGATACGAGGGTCGTCTCCAATAGTTACCTCATAAGGTTTGATTTGCGGCTTCATGTTCACTCCGCCAAGACGAAACTCAGTGCATTCACATGGCTTTTTCTCAGCAAGTGACCAGCCGTATCGCTTGCCCGTGGTAGCATCTGGTTCTTGACCCAAGTAACACACGCATGCATCAACTGAATAATAGCAATAAACAGGCAAATATTAAGTAAATAACCAAATAGTTTAAGACGAACACAGTGACTGAAAATTACTGGCTCATTTATGCAGCAGCAACGTGTATGGTCTTATCATGTTTGGTATTATGGCAGTCACTGAGTTAATCTAAAACTAGCAATCCAATTCCATGCCCTGTTGATCGTGACAATACTGCCCCTTTAAATCTTTTGTACTCATTATTGGCATATAATATTATATGTCGTATGAGTTTTTAAGGGCCAGTCTACCAAGTGCTAAAAGTTTGAACTCTAACAATTGATCCACAAGTTTTCCACCAAACTGTGCACCTGAAATGTATTCAGTTTGTCCTATACCATCATCACTTTTATAATATCTTATAATATTAACATTTGGAAAATAACGAACTGTAAATAGAAATCCCCAAAGCTTGTAATCAAGAAGAAACACAAAATTTGAAACCAAAATGTAAATATTGTATTTGCTGAATGACACTGCAGTTTAAATAAAATCAGAAATATTTTGCTGCATACATGGCAATAGTAAAAATGTCATCTGATACTTTCATTATTTCATAAATTCAAATAATTCTGATTAATTATTCCGTTATTGTGTGATGGAAGTTTTTTTCGATATCTAATTCAAAGGTTGATTTAAGGTAAGTAGAACACAATAGGTAAAATACTGGTAAAATCGGTAAAATACGGAAAATCAACCCTCTTGTTTTCGAGAAATGTATCATTTCAAACTATCACACTATCCTGTGAAAATTGTGTGCATACGTTTCCCGTCAACGAGAAACTGTAATTTTTGTTTAATGTTTCATTTTTTACAAAAATATGCTGGATGGCATCTACGATGGCACTTCCGACGAAAGAATTTCTCATGGTAATTGTTACGTGTTCCAAGTTCACACCAAATAAGTTCTTGGATAATAATTTCTAAACTGGTTATTACCAATGTGGTGCCTTCCCTTTAAAGAAATTGCCCTCCATATAGTGATTTATCTTAAACTTTACTTCTTTGTTTTAAACAGTGAGTTTTTTTTTGTGAAAGTGGAGCAAGTTGATCTTACCTTCCAGAGCAGTTGTAGCGATTAGAATCAGAGCTAGAGTTGACCAAACCAGCGCCATTTCTGGCGGGCAATCTGTGCTCTAGATTAGAGTCAATCACGCAGAGGTGGCTAGAGATTCCGTTATTAGTTGCACCACAGAGTACCGACACCGTATACTGCTCAATCCCACCGTGGCCACTTGTCGTCTGACTTCAGAATTTTTATTTGTCGGCCTTTTCAACAGTTAGTTAAACCACACTGATATCAGTTGGTATACTTCAACATTTCTGTTGGGCAAATAATATAAGCTATATAATTTATGACGTTTGAAGACTGCGCGCGGCCGTTCATAATTACAAATGATACTTTTTTGTCCAAAACAAACTGCTCGTTAAGGATGCTTTGGAAACCTTGATTGTCTTTGTTTTTCACGAAGCTATATGAAACACGAGATAGAGTGAGACACTTCATTAATTTTCGGTTTTCACCGTCCAAAACGATATATTAATTTCTCCCTTTTTTTGGACAAACAGGCTACCAGTAGGAAGGTATACCATCATCGAAACCACGGTAGCATGCAATAACACAAGCATACACTCTGCATATGTTTACGCTATAAATGCAAATGTGTAACTTTAATGACTTGTTGAAGGAATTGTACACCATTGGAAATTCATTTTGGAAATTCAAGTAAACCTATACAAAGAATGTGAACTGACGAGCTTTCGTTCAAAATACATATTTGTGTTACTATGAAGTGGGTTGCTTTTTGATTGTTTTAACACAGGGTCCATGGCTTAGGCACAGCTCACCAATGAAAAAGCAATCTTACACCGCTAATTATCTATGATTATATGCTAACTCATCAAACTCATTACATTGTATAAAGCCAATTGTTTTATGTTGTCATGCTTTTTCATGCTACTATACGTAATTTTGCTATATTACTTTTGGGTTTGAGTTTGTTTTGAGTTTAAAGCTGCTATTTAGGTTATATTAATTTATGCATATTTGCTGCTATACTTGTACATATTATTTTGGCTTTCCCACTATTTGTTTTGTTCTTAATTTATTTAATTAATTGTTTCCTTAACAAATCGGTTTCCCTTTTGTAATTTTGTTACAGCTACATTGAGATATTGAGTTGTTTTGTGATTATACCACCAGTAGTATGCCAGATGCCGGTCCTGGGCCAAGTACCCCAAAAAGGGGCGTGGTTGATGATGAGATTAAAAAAAGAGGAGGGCGCGGTGGAGCATGAAGACGTCATGAGATAATTGATGACGTCATGAGATGTTTGCGGTTGCGCGTGGCTTCGTGTATAGCTATAGGGTTAAGACTCGTTGTAGACTGAGTGTGTGAGGTGCTCGTAAAAAAATTTACTTTTTAAAAGATATTGGTTTTAGTCGTTAAAAAATTTAAATAATGATTTCATATTATGTAGATACATAGTAAAGAGAGTATGGAAGAAAGAAGAAGATATTTATCAAAGTGGACGTTAGAAGAATTGAAAAATTTTACCAGAGAGCATAAACCAATTAATTTTTATACTACGAGATGGAAGAACGAAAAAAAAAAAAACGTTCTTATTACAACGCGGTAAAAAAATATATAAAACGGCATAAACAAAAGCCATTATATAAATTCAGTTTAGCCGAACTGAGAGACCGTATAGCGTCTGAAAATATTGAGCTTCCTCACCGCGGCATCGGGAAAAGAGGGCAGTTGTTAAAAAAATACTACATCGCCGTTATTAAAAGGTTTCACGGTCAAGAAGAAGAGTTAGCTTTTGACGAACCGCCGATCGATGGTGGAAGATGGTTACGTCAACGAAGAATGACCGTTCCGCTCAATCACAGCAAAGAAGAAGATTTAATCATTTTTTGGGAAGCGGCAAAACCAAAGATCAGAGCCAAGTTTGTTTTAGACTTGAGAGAATACAAGTCGTACAAGTTTATGATATATATACGTATTAATTTACGTAAAGAAAAACTAGACGGTACGATTGATTACGCCGAACCAAATTTTCATAATAATAGGCAAATTGTTTTATTGAATTTGAATGACATTGAAAATGTATTTAATACCGTATTTTCACAAATTCAAGAGACTTTAGAAAAATGGACGCAAAGAGGTTCCGGATGGGAGATTGATCGTATCGTAGATATGAGTATTACTATCGCGAGATATCAACCTTTGAGAGGGGGTTCTTATATCGAGCTATGCGACTACATAAAAAATAAAAAAGCGTGCATCAACGTAAAAAACAAAGACGACGATTGTTTGCGATGGGCGCTTCGTGTCGCTCGTTTTCACATGAACAAAGAAAAAGGAATAAAAATAGAACATTCAGATAGACTCTCAACATACCCGACAGAGGATGGTTTAAATTTTGATAATATTGACGCTCCAACTCCGATTAATCAAATTAAGCGAGTAGAGAAACAAAATGTTATCGCGATAAACGTTTTTGGTTACGAATCAAAATCAATACTAGTTTACAAACTCAGCGATCAACCCGCGGATATAGATCGTATTAATGTATTATTAATTCATAAAGAAAATAAATCTCACTACGTTTGGATTAAAGATGTAAATAAATTACTTTACAACCAAACGAAACACGAACATCGTCAACATTTTTGTTTGAGATGTTTACAGGGTTACTCGACGGAAGCGTATCTTGAAAATCACGTAAAAATGTGTAAGGGAATTAACGACAGACCGACGGCGGTCGTTATGCCGGAAAAGGGTAAAAACGATACGCTAAAATTTAAAAATTTTCATAAAAAGATGAAAGTTCCCTTCGTTATATACGCCGACTTTGAAAGTATAATTAAAAAGATTGACGACGTGAATACGACAAATACTAAAAAACTACAAGAACACGTCGTTTGCGGTTATTCGTACGTCATCGTTCGGTGCGACGGTCAAACTCGCCATCCCGTTGTATACCGAGGAGAAGATGCGGCGGAGCATTTTTAAAATGAATTACAAAAAGAAGAAGAAAATATTAACGCAATATTTAAAAACCCTCAAAAAATAATAATGACTGAAGAAGATGAAGAAGATTTTAAAAATGCTAAACAGTGTTGGATATTTGAAAAGGGATTTTTTGAAGACGATGACAAGGTACGCGATCATTGTCACATCACCGGTGAATATAGAGGCGCGGCGCACAATTGTTGTAATTTAAAACTGAGTTTAAAACCAGACAAAACTTTTATTCCGGTCGTATTTCATAATTTGCGAGGATACGACTCTCATCTCATTATGCAAGCCGCGAGTCTTACGCGAGGAAATTTAACGTGTATTCCAAACAATATAGAAAAGTACATATCTTTTTCAATCGCGCAACTACGATTTATCGACAGCGCTCAATTTTTACTAGCGTCGTTAGATAAACTCGTAAAATCTAACGATTTTTTTCCAATTACTAAAAAGTTTTAATCCGATTTAGAAAAATTTAATCTTTTAAAACAAAAGGGTATTTATCCTTACGAGTACATGGATAGTTTTGAAAGATTTGAAGAATCGCAGCTTCCTTTATAAGAAATTATTTACAGTAGTTTAAACGACCAACACATTACTAAAGAACAATACGAGCATGCAACGAACGTTTATAACAAGTTTGATTGTAAAACTCTAGGTGACTATCACGATTTGTACGTGCGTACGGATACTTGCTTATTGGTGGACGTGTTTGAACATTTTTGTACTACTTGCGTACGAGAATACGGTTTGGATCCGGCTAATTATTACACGAGTCCAGGATTGAGTTGGGACGCTTTGCTTTACATTCGAAAGTTTGTCTAGAATTGTTTACGGATGTCGACATGCATTTATTTATAGAAAAAGGTACTAGAGGAGGAACGTGTATGGTAAGTAAACGATACGCGAGAGCAAACAATGTACATTTACCCGATTACGATAAAACAAAACCAACGAGTTTTATACAATATTTAGACGCGAATAATTTGTACGGTTATGCGATGAGTCAACCTTTGCCGATGGGTAATTTTAAATGGTTAACTAGTAAACAAATTGACAGACTCTCAAACAAAGGATTTAAACGTGGAAAAGGATGCATTTTAGAAGTTGATTTAGAATACCCTAAAGAATTACACGATTCTCACGATGCATATCCACTCACTGTTGGTAGTACCGAAAGAATGGATGAGCGTCTATCAACGAGAGTTGATAAACGACAAACCAGCTCCAAACGTTGTAAAATTAGTTCCCAATTTATACGATAAAACAAAATACGTTATTCATTATCGTAATTTACAATTGTATTTACAACTCGGTATGAAACTAACGAGAATTCATCGTATTTTAGAATTTGATGAATCACCGTGGATGAAATCTTACATCGATTTAAACACTCGGCTCAGAAAAGACGCAACGTCTGATTTTAAGAAAGACTTGTATAAACTCATGAACAATTCAGTTTTTGGAAAAACGATGGAAAATGTACGAAATCGCGTCAACGTGAATTTGAAGCGATTAAACGATGAAAAAGAAGAAAATCAAATTCGTACATTAATCGCAAAACCAAATTTTGCCGAGGTTAGGATTTTTGATAACGATTTAGCGGCGATTCACATGCATAAAATAAAACTCGTACTCAACCGTCCAGTCTACGTAGGAATGAGCATACTGGATTTATCTAAACATTTAATGTATGATTTTTATTACAACCATTTAAAAAAGAAATACGACGAGAGGTGTAATTTACTGTACACGGATACGGATAGCTTGCTACTCGAGATTCAAACGAAAGATGTTTATAAAGATATGGAACAAGACAAAGACTCATACGATTTTAGTAATTATTATAACAAAGAAAAAGAAAAAGAACATTTTTTATATTCTGAAAGAAATAAAAAAGTGATCGGTAAAATGAAAGACGAGACTGCGGGAACTCTAATCCATGAAATTGTTGGTTTAAGACCTAAAATGTATTCGATACTTTTACAAAAAGAAATAGAAATAAGACCCAACGTTTTCTCGAAAGAACTAAGAAAAGCCAAGGGTGTTAAAAAACAAGTTTTAGAACAGGAAATTAAACACGAGCGATATAAACAAGTTTTATATGATTTAGAACCATTACATCACCCTATAAATTTTATTAGAAATGAAAAACATAGATTATATACAACGCGAGTAAATAAAATATCACTATCTCCTTTAGACACAAAGAGATATATTTTAGAGGATGGAATACATACTTGTTCTTACGGCCATTATAAAATGTTATAATTAGCCTTAGCGGCGCTATAACCATTTAATCGGTGGATTTTCCGTATCTCGAGGTACAATTTGTAATTCTTCTCTTACAAAACTACGAGCGGGGCTTGATTCTATACCCAGCGCAGTCGCTAAATAATACAAGATGGGTTGATTAGCAGCTTTCATCGTTTTAGCTAATCTATAAATGTTTATACTCCACCGGGTGCGTATAAATATCGAACTAAACTGCTAGTTGGGATTCTTTTTTCTTTCTTTAAAGCTGGTGAGGCTGGATTTTGCTCGACAACGGGTAATTTAATCGCGTCTTTAGGTTTTAAATGTACGAGTCTGGTCGTTTCATCGTTTAACGCTTTTACGACTAGCGGTAATCTTTTAACCCATTCTCTATTTCTTGCATCCGTCGCTATTTCTTGCGCGTATTGATGAGAAAATATTCTTTCCCCCAAAGTTTTATTAAATCGCTCTACTATACCCTGAGCTCTATGATTACCGGCTTCGCTTCTTTGGATTTTTACATCGTGTTTACTCATTAATACACCGACGGTCTTTTCCAGGATCGACTTTTAAAATTTTAGGCCAAGTAAGCGGCGAACGTTTATAATTTTTTTTCAAACGCGTTACCGACTTGAATGGTGGTTTTATCGGACAACGGATCAGCTTCTTTATATCTGCTGGCTTCATCCACAATGGTTAACGCGTACTTGTACGTCTTTTTACCTATACTATCGTGCGGAAGAAACAATAAATCCGCTTGATGAACCTCATTTGGTTTTTCTAACGTACTATTTGAACTGGTCGGTCTAGGAATGTATTTAGGATACGGTAAATAAATTTGCCACAGCGCTTGCTTTTTATCCACTGTGAAACTAATTTTTTATTCACTTTTGTTTCTTTAGCTAATTTATTAATCGCGTTGAGACCTTTGTAGTATCCTTTCGGACTATAATACACGTCTCGTAGCTTTTGTTTTATTCGTTTATCCATTTTAATATTGTACAATATATTTTATTACGTAGAATCACTAGGCATGATTGATTTTGGTAAAATTCCTTGATTAACTAAGCACCTTTGTGTCATTAAAGATAATCCAACTGCCGTAGTTAGTTTAAGCCCAGCTTTTATATGCAATTTTCCTAAATTGGCTGATTCTACGCTTAATACTTTTTTTCCCGATCATGCTGTATAAAACGGTAAAAACTCCTACAACAGCGCTGTGATAAGCTGAATCGGCGATTGTTTTTGTATCCATCATATTTTATACTTGTCAATATAGTTATTTTTTAATTGTTTTTATTCCATTTCAAAAACAGAGAGTTCTCTCGCTGACGGTGGCGGTGTGAGCGCGGGTGTTGGGGGCGCAGGTGTAGGTGTTGACGGTGCTGGCTCTTTTTCGGAAAACAATTAATAAGCACCCAAACCTCCAACGAACAAGGCAATAGCGATATAGTAATAGTTTATTCCAGAGCTTGTTTCTTTTATCGGTATATCACTTGTTGACGCTTGCGGCGTTGCATGACGGGTTTTAGTCGCGCATTTTAATAATTCTTGTTTTTTCTTTTTATTAAGTTGGGCGAGTCTTTTACCCGCCGCGACTCTGTTTGGATTTTTATTTTTTTTAGTCGGTGTTTTCGTTACCGTCAACGGTGTCTGCTCTGGTTGCGCATTTTCCAACTCGTTCGTCTCCATCGCTTTTATTATCTATACAAGATTCTTCTTTTCGTTTTAAATGTTTTGCCGTAATTAACATTGTTGAGAGCGGTGCTACCAACATGCCGTACTTGTAGTATATTTCACACGCTACGGTAGAAAGCATGCTCGAAATGAATGGATCTTTTTCTAAATCTGAAATTAATTTACCTTCGTCGTCAATTTCAAAATGATGACCGTATAAATCAATACGATTTAAACTAAATCCTAATAATTTGGCATATAGTGTTAGAATGGCGCTACCTAAAGACTCTGTTATATCACGACCTAATTTAGTTTCGTATTGCGCGTGTAATACATCTCGCTCTTCCGTAGACAAAGCTTCAATATCGCTGACGGAATACTCTTTACCGAATTTTTTTTTTGAATTTCCTCCCGCTACAACGGACAAGAGTCGTACATCTCGTTGGTTTTGCTTCAACAGCAAGCCGTCGCTCGTATTACCATCCGCGGATGGTGGGCTTAACATTTGTGGATTTTCGCTTAATATTTTATGAAGTTTTTCCATTTATTATAAGTATTTATAGAATAATCGGTAAAATTTTTTAAAAACAACGAGTAACCAATAAGTAATGCTAGATAACCCATCAGTATTTAAAAGTTGTTTAAGATTATATATTAGATATTTTACTTCTTCAGTATTCATATTTGTAAATAAATCTTTTACTTTTTCAGAGTTGGTATTTAAAATTTGTACTAGTTCATTTCTTCCTTTTTCAGTATTAGTAAGTTGTTTAAGATTATATATAAAATTGTTCACTTTTTCAGTATCTATATTCGTAAATAAATCTTTTACTCGTTCAGTATTCATATTTATAAATAGATACTATAATATTAATTAAAAACACTAACATACAAGTAACCTGTAAGTAACCTACGAGTAACCTATGAGTAACCTGTAAGTAACCTGTAAGTAACCTACGAGTAACCTACGAGTAACCTATGAGTAACCTGCAAGTAACTGTTGAATATGCATAATGTATCCATACGTCACGTGTGGTGACCCTTGACCTGTTGAGTTTATGCGATTACATGTCCCAACATGGCGACGTTCAGTTAAGTTCAACGTGTGTCTTTGTCCAGTCATTTGTGTCATCAAACTGAGTAAGTCCAAACAATTATTACAACAGTAACCTACAAGTAACCTATAAGTAACCTGCGAGTAACCTACGAGTAACCTATAAGTAACCTACGAGTAACCTGTAAGTAACCTACGAGTAACCTACGAGTAACCTACGAGTAACCTACAGGTAACCTACAAGTCGTTTAGTATAGAATCGCATAATCGGTAGGTTGATCCGTTTTTAAAATCAATTTGCAATGTTTGACTCGTTTTAATTTCTCGCGCACCCGCTCTCTCAACTCAGCCGTTGGTATGACATCATTTTCTAAAAGACAATTCTTGAACGAATCTCTATCTTTACAATAAAATAAACACACCCATTTGAGTTGCTCTCTAAAATCTTTTAATACGCTATTATATTTTTGTGAAATGATCCAACAGCTATGATGCGCGTGTCGGCCGCTAAAAGCCAAGTATACCAATGCATTCGTCTCATCTCGACAAAAAATTTTATATCGTAAATCTTTACTCGCGCTACAATCATCGATGATAAACAACGTTTCGTCTCCTTTGAAGAAATCGCTATACATTTTTATCGCTTTGTTTAACGTATAATTATAAATCGTCAACCCACACTCGCTCGTCGTTCTCAATCCATTTTCTTTTTGTATACGCGTCGTTGTCGCCGAGGGTGGGACATAATATGATAATCGTTTCGAAATGTTTTAAATATTCTTTTTGTAACAAATTTAAAACAAATTCAGTTTTTCTGCATCCGGTTTGGCTGCAAATGAGTGCGGCGTGTGGATATTTAGGCAACATTTTCTTTTTAATATTAGTCGCTAATATTAATAATCGACAGATTCAAAACGTCCATTTTTTATAACGAGTTGCGCGTCCATAATAATAAAAGTATACATGTATAATTCACCCGCAGCTTCCGCTTCTTTATCTATTTGAATGGTAATTCCTTCGCATAAGTTTTGTACTCGTCTTCCGCTTCCGTGTATTTTATTGTCGTCGCTCGTTCTCATATCTAAAAATAAACCGTATCGATTGAGTAAATAATCGGCTTGTTTGACGTTGGATAAATTTAGAGCTTTAACGACGCGTATAGCGTGTTGTTTATTCGAATCACCGAAATATTTTTGAATATCTTCCCAATGTTGATACCTTTTCATTCCGTGCGCGTAGAGTTGATTAGGAACGCCTTCGATCGTAATTGAAACTTTATCGATTTTTGGATTATAAAATCTGTTTGATTCTTTCACATCGGGTTCTTTGAATAAAAACAATATTCCTTTCATACTTTTTGCGGGGGTATTTAAATTTATATTCCACGTTGTATCGCGTTTGTTTAACGGGGTCACGCTCTGTCTTAGTACGCGATCAAACAATATTGACAAACGGTTGCTATATTGATTTTTAATCGTTCGAGCGAGTTCCGGCATATGAACGACTTGGTATTCTAAAGAAATCCCACTTATGATATATTTTGCATTATCATCGGTGCTTTTAATCACGCTAGAAAATTTATTAAACACGAGTTCGTAAGTCAATCGATCTCCGATCCCCGATTGGTAGTAGGACTGATGATCGGTTAACAATTCAAAATCGAGCGGAATGTAATATCTATTTTTCAATGTATCCGCGATGGCTTTATCTTTTCCTCCATTGCCCACGGGAACCGCGTCGCTAGCGTTTATTCTTAATTTAGTCGCGTTAGTAGTTTCGATTCCTTGATACGCTAAATTTTCGCGTTGATCTTTCGTTAACCATTCGTCTTTATAACAATGAAACACATCCGCATCGTGTAATGAAAATATTTCATTTCCTTCCATTTTAATGATTATATGTTTTACGATAGCTCTACCTATGTTTTGTACCATCGTTCTCGTATCATCATCCGCAGAAACAAGTTGTATGTTGAAAGCTAATCGAACCGTCCCCGGAACGATAACGTCGTTTATTCCTAAATTTGGAAAACGAACCGTCAACAATTGATTTTCGGTAATGACGCTCGGATTGTTTGTAATGACGACTTTTTGACGCAATCCTTTTAATCCCAAAGGATTTCTTAATCTTCTGTATGGATCGAGTACATCTCCGTATGCATTAGTCATATTTTATAGTTTATAAATAAAAATTAAAATTTTTAAATAAAAAGTAAAATGGTGAGTGTAGCGATGATGATTGGAGGCGCGGTAGTTAACGCGTTGGCATTTACCGGATCAATTTTTTTATTTTCTCGAGGTGGTCATGAAGAACAAAAAAGACACGATTTAGCGATAGAACAACTTTCGAAAGCTAGAGATGAATTTAGTAAAAAGCGTTTAAAATATCTAGATTATTTAAACGAAAAAATACAAAAAGAATCGAGCGCTGTAAGAACGTTTAGCAACATTGACGAAGCAATGAATGAATATTCACGAGTTACGGGCGATCAAATAAATTTACCGATAGATTTATACGACGAACCCAAACTTGAAGATTTTTACGTT
Source organism: Zoroaster sp. YZ-2022 (assembly GCA_029582265.1). Classification (NCBI taxonomy): domain Eukaryota; kingdom Metazoa; phylum Echinodermata; class Asteroidea; order Forcipulatida; family Zoroasteridae; genus Zoroaster; species Zoroaster sp. YZ-2022. Next base: position 29,430,941 of record CM055826.1, on the reverse strand, counting down.
CCGAGCCAAGATCAAAAAACGCGAGAAATCATATTCATTATTTTAGGAATGAGCGTTGTAGGTTACGCGAGTTATAAATTGTTAAAAAAAGATAAAAAGTAATTGTAAAATGGCGGGAAAAAAGAATGAACTAATGCCGGTGTATCCGTTATTACAAAATCTTGATGAAGATGATTTTTTTTGATGGAGGTGATGATCTTGATATTGCTTATGGCGACGGTCAAGAAGAAGAATTAGAAAGATTAAACGCATTAACAAGAGGAGAAATTAATTATAATATAAATCCGTCAGCGATATTACTTAATCAACGGATTGAGGAATTTCGTAAACTTCATGTTGATAACTATGACCCCAACAATATAAAAAATACTCAATATTTTAAGCGAATTGTTGAAGGCTATCCTGAATCCGTTGCGGGTATATATTATAAAGATGTACTTTTAACAATTAAAAAAGACCCCAGCAGATTTGCTGCATTAAGTACAATAGAAACTAGAGCGAGGGAAAAAGGACATAAAAATGCAAAATTATTTGTCCAAGAAGCATTAGGTATAGATGGTAAGAGTAAAATCTTTTTAAAAAAAACACGCGAAGCGATTAAAAAAAAACATTGATGATACAGAAAAAATAGTAGTTGAAAATATTCCAATGCAAGATTTACCGCAAGTTGCGATAAATGTAAGTGAAAACAACCACCAAATAATTACTACTCTTCAAAATGAAGAAGGAGAAGAGATTCCACTGCGAGAAATATTGGGACTCGATAAAGCCTTGCGAATGACTCCAGGTCAACTTGAATTCAATTTAGCCCAATTGAGCCAAATTGACGAAGAAATATCTAATCTTGAAAAAGAATACGTAAGCGCTAGAGATCGAGACGATGAAGATGAAGATGAAACCGCAAAAATACGTGAACAACTGCGAGATAAACGAGATGAAAGACGAATTAGATTAGAAGCCACAAATATAAATGCGCGCGAGCTTCGTAGTCAACTCAATCAATTCAAAGAATTGTATCGTTATTTAATAGAAAGCGACGACACGTTGGTAGAAAAAATTATAACTATATTTAGAGAACAAGGTATCACGCTCGTTAGTATATTAACGGCATTTGGTGCAATCATTGCCGCTATCGTCAAATCGATCGGTAATACTGTAAATTCAGTTTTACCAAAACCTACACCCCCAAAACCACCCAAACCTACACCCGCACCACCAAAACCTACACCCCCAAAACCATCAAAACCTACACCTGCACCACCCAAACCTATACCCCCAGAACCTAAACCTACACCACCCAAACCCGCGCCAATTCCTAGCGACGTGGTGTAAAAGAGTGGATACAAAAACATTAAACAATCTAGCGAGTGTATTAGCAAAACTAGGAGAAAAAGCTTCAGCCGCTTTACCGGCTATTATCGGTGCGGTTACAAGTTGGTTATTTAAAACAGCTTCTAGCATCGTCACGTGGACGGCGGAACATTTGTGGTTAGCTTTAACGGGGGTTGGAGTACTAGTTTTAACTTACGTGCAGAAAAAACTCTAGCCTTAGCGGCTAACGCTAGAATAGCAATTCATAAATCATAACGCCGAGTCCGGTTAAAATTGCAAAACCAATAATTAAAGCATTTTTTTCTTCTTGGTGGCTATCGCGCGATTCTTTCAAAGGGTCTTGAGTTATTGTAGTTTCCAAAGAGTCTTGGGTTATTGTAGAGGGAGATTCTTGCACAGCTTTACTAGCGTGTGCTTGCGCTGCAAAGCGCTTAGCGGTTAACGACGGCGTTGATTGTAAAGGTAAAAGAGGAGGAGGAACGGGTTCTGAATTTGTAACTAAATTTGAACCTAGAGATAAATCACTCGTCGCGATTAATATATTATTGTTGTATCCCGCGTACGTGCCTATTCGTAAATTCATATCGCTCGGCATCATGTATAAATTTTCTCCGATAGCAAAGTTTAATTGAGAACGAGCGTATTGTAAATTATCTTGATATCGTTGAATAGAAGATTGTAAATCGACCGGAGAATCAATCTCAGCATCCACTATATTTATAAATTCACGCTGCGCGTCTAAACCGGTGCCGGGTGTAAGAAATCCACTTTTAACTCGTACTTGAGCTCCCAATAATGCGTAAACGTAGGTTCTTATAGAATCGTTTATGCGTTCTGTACCAACATCCGTAAAACCTTTAGCTAATCCCAAAGACAGTATAAATTTAGTCCACGCTGTTTCAACGCGTTCAGATTGAGAAATGTATTCAACAACGTACGAACCACCAATATCATTAACGCTATTTACTTTATCGAGATTAACATTTTCTTTATCAAAATCCATCCTTGCTTTGTTTTGATGAAACAAAGTTGAATTGTCATAGTTTTTACCTGGCACTGGAATGTAGCCATAAATCTTTAAATAATAAGCCGTTCCCAATCCATTAGAGTTTTTATCTACTCGTTGTTTCCAATTATCCGATATTGCGAGGTGAAATTCATTACATAGTCTATTGTACGCGCTAATGTCTATATTGTTGGCAAACGCGTCATAAAAATTTGAAAAAGATGTAGGACAACTAATTTCTTTGAGCATTCGTCTAATTTGATAATATACATGAAATCTAAAAAAAACTACGAATCATCAAGTTTGAATGATTTAAATGTTGATAACCCACGCCGCATCTCGTTGTAACGCAATACGTTACAAAATTTATTTGATTTTGATAACATTTTAGTGGGTTAGAATACCAATCATTTACAACATCGTTGCTATCAACGTGAGGTAACGTATATTTTTGAAATGGATTAACGAGTTGTGCGCGAAAAAACTCGTTCTCGTTGACGTAAATTGTTATACTCGTTAAATCGCTAGCGTTAAATTTCTGAGGCGCGTCAAAATTTCCAGATTGCTTATATGGAAATGAAAAATTACTCTTAAACGCTAATGGAAACGTCATTTTATTATATTAAGTTATAAATTTTAATAATAAAATGTATCACACCTTTGAAGTTGAAATTGAACAAAATGGCGGGTCGGTTCAATTAAACGACGTTATCGATAATCGCGAAGGTAATCTCGCGATTATATTAAATAGCGTAAACATTTGGGTGGGATATTACAACGTGCGTAAAAAAGAAAGAATAATCTATCGTACGACGGGTGAGCGACAAGATGTTGTAAAGCCCATCGAACCGGGACTTTACAACATTAACGAAATTATCGATATTATAGTAAGAGGTACGCCTTGGATCTCGTTCACCATCGATAAAACAACGGGTGTCTTCTTGCTAAATTTGACTCAAGAAAACAAATCCATCAAATTTACATCCGGGTTAGCTAATTTACTTGGGCTTCACAACGAATTTCTAACTGTGGGAGAATATAGTTTAAAAAAATGATGTACAACTTTTTAAAATTCTATACATTCATTGCGATCAAATTATACGACCGGCAATTATTTCAACGGTAAATCTTGTACTATTTTAAACGCTTTTCCCTTGCAAGGTAAATCGTTCGGAGAAAGTATGTGGATGGAATATAAAAATCCATTAATGAAAAAATTAAAAGTCGGTACTTTTAGCGCTTTGAGTTTTCAAATTAAAGATTCAAAGGGTAGAGACATAAATAATCACGGTTTTCCTATTATTTTAAATCTAGAAATTATATAAATATGGCGAGCATTTATGGGCCTCCTCGAACGAGCGGCGTTGTTGCTAGAGATAAAGACGAAATTTTACGAGCAGGAGCGAGCGCACCTAGTGAAATTTATGAACACCACGGATATATCAACAGAGATGAAATTTTACAAACGTTACCTCTAGTCGAAAAATACAACGTCATACTCGGATGGTGGGCTACGTCTAAACTACCTTTTTTCATGTTTAACGAGGCGCCAACGTACTGCTCTCTTTTTGTACATTTTACAAAAGCGAATAATTTTACTTCATATTCAACAACGCGTGATTATGCGGCTGACGTTTATTATATTCCTTCTCCAGCGCTAAATAAAATATTTTATTTTATCAATGATGAAATGTCGCATTTAAGATATGAAATGTGTTTTAAAATGCGAAATGTTCAAACAGTTTTTGTAGAGGCAACCTTTTTCGGTGCGCTAAATTCTAAAATCTGTTTCAATATAAAAATTAAAAGTTTACCGTTAAATTAAATTAAATTTTATACTATAAATATGGCGAGCATTTATGGGCCTAGTCGAACGAGCGAGAAAGTTTCGTCTGCCACACCTAACGTAGCCGCTAACAACACTTATACTTTTGAAATTAGTGGACATATTGATACTGATGAAATTCAACAAGATGTATTATTGTATAAATTAGACGATGTGTTTTTCATCAGGTGGGTTGGTTCAATAAGCTATCCAGGGTTTTATGCCTTTGAACCAATAACAAACTTTACATCTTATGTTAAAAAGATTAACGACGCGAATACGACTACTACTAATATAGCCATTCAAAGTTACGCGACTTTGAATGGAAAAGCCGTTTTTTTTAATTCATGATAGGATGGTTTTTCAGGAGCAAACGCCGCAGCTTGTAGAATGTGGAATCTGCTTCAAATCACAAAACACTAACAACGACAGAAAAATACTTATCCGAGTGACCTTTTTTGGGTCTCTAGAAAATGGAATCTGTTATGATATAAAAGTTGTTACTTGGCTGTTGGTTTAAAAATTTAAATGTTTATAATCTTTTACTATTAATAGAAAACAATGACTACGGATAATATCTAAGACTTGGTTCGCTGTAAAGTGGAACGCTTACAAAAAGAAAACGACATTCAAAAAGAATTACAAGCGGAAAAAAATGAACGCGAAGTTGTAAATAAAAAAATAGATGACATCGAGCAAATGTGCAAAGAATTAGATGATTTAATCCAAACTTTCAACTACGTAAAAAAGATAACGACGTTTGGTCTAGCAATTACACTAAGCTATGCCGCTGCTGCTGTAAATGCCATGCCTGGCATTCATGAAAAAGCGCAACAATTTCGAGAAAAACTTTCTAAAGTAGATTTTTGTTTAAATCTTTTACTATTAATAGAAAACAATGAGCGTACCTATAGAATCAACGAATGTACTTTATCCAAATTTACAACCTGATGCTAAATCATTTCGTCTGCAAAAAATCGACGATATTCAAAAAGAATTACGAATCGAAATAAATCATCGTGAAGCTGTCTATAAAAAATATAATAAAATCATCAACGCTTGTAGTATCGTAGAAACTCTCGCTGAATTGGGTTGTATGGGAGCGGGAGCTATCGGAATCGCGAGTATCGCCACCGTTATAGCGGCGCCGGTTGGGCTTGTTTTAGAAGGTTTAGCTTTAGGGATGGGGGTGCGGCGTTTGCTCTCAGATACGCGAAATATAAATTATCTAAAAAAGCTAATAAAACACGCTGAAATTAGAGTTTTAGCATCGTCTAAACTCAACACGATCAAAAACCACGTTTCAAAAGCGATCGAAGACGGTGTCGTTACCCAAGATGAATTTTTACTCGTCTGCGAAGAACGAGAAAAATTTTCTAAAATGAAAGGAAAAATCCGTAACAACTCGGTTAAAGATAAGCTTTACAGAGGTCAAAACCGACGATGTAAATAAAGAAAAACATTTCTTATAGAAAAACTTTTAAGTTTAAAGTAAATTTGACTATACAAAAATCGTATTATAATCCTTCGCAAATAGTGAAGCGAGTAAAAACAACTGATAGACCTCCCCCGTATAATTTTAATTTATAAACGTTCAACCAACTCTTTCATCACTAAAATATAATTTCGTCTAGCTTTTGGTTGAACGCGATTTAAATAATGCATTTTTAATACATTACTGCATTTCGTACATAATTTTATCGGTGTTTTTGTGCCATTTTTACATCTTCTACACGCAACGGGTATACTTGCACCGTGTCGAATACGATACAAATGCATAGGACAAAATACAGCGCCACACACACTAGATTTTGAACACGCGCTAGTTGAACCCACTAAAAGCCATTCGCAGGGAATCATCGCTCTCATCGTCATCTTTATTATTAATCTACATAATATGAAATCATTATCTCAATATTTTAACGACTAAAACTAATATCTTTTAAAAAGTCAATTTTTTTACGAGCACCTCACACACTCAGTCTACAACGAGTCTTAACCCTATAGCTATACACGAAGCCACGCGCAACCGCAAACATCTCATGACGTCATCAATCATCTCATGACGTCATCATGCTCCACCGCGCCCTCCTCTTTTTAAAATCTCATCATCAACCACGCCCCTTTTTTGGGTACTTGTCCCAGGACCGGCATCTGGCATACTACTCCACCATTAAAAAAATAGTCACTATTCCATCAGTGAGAGGTATAAAGATCTTTCGTATTAATTCTTTTGTGGATTTTGGAAAGATAACTCTTTCTGATAAACTTCTGATGTACTTTACACCATAATACTCGTCTTAACATAATACTTGTCTAAACAATTTGTCTTTGTGATAATACTTTGTGCGCCAGGCTATAAAACGGCTATGAACCGGTACGGTAATTTATAAGATTGAAGACTGCGCTGCCGTTTATAATTTTAAATGTCACCTTTTTGTTCAAAACAAACGAGCGTTAAGGATACTATGGAAAATGCGTTCAAAAATTATATAACTTTTCATAAAAATTAAAGCAACTCAGAAAAATTATCTATAAAGAATGTTAATATCATCAAGTGCTTTAATAATAATAATAATAATAATAATAATAATGTGGACATATATAGCGCACGTATCCACCAAACTGGTGCTCACGGCGCATTATATTATTACCCCCTGCTCATTAGGCTCATAAATCTTTCCTGAAACCATCTCAGCTCCCTTGGGAGTATACAGCTCAATTGCTGCCATTACAGCGCATATAGGGCTAATCAAACACAACAACCAACAGTGATCTAACAACATGTGCCCTCAACAGCTCACGCACGGTGCGAATACTGTTCTATTTCCGATTTACAAACGATACCATGGAACCATTTTTCTTAAACAAAGTATATAGGAACTCCTGATTACTTTCCTGGTCCTATCCTCAAACATGTCAGTTTCAGAAATCAAATTACAAGGAACTAGGCTATGTGTAATTATAAAATACAAATATTTAAATTAACTTCTTACAAACCAAACGGACATGTAGTATATATAAATGCACAGTCTTTCTCAAATACATGAAAAAGATTAAGTAAATATCTTACCTTCGAGGAACAAAGCTAGAATAATAATCTAAGTGTATTCCGTTGGGCAACCTGGGACTCGGATCAAGCATACAGAGCCAAATTGTTACCACTACCAAATCCAGCGGTTACCAGTTGTCATATGACTGCTAAGCCAAAATTTACACACTAGCAGCCGTTCAGAAATGCTAGAAACGCCCCCGTGTTCACTTAAACTGCTAAATTAAAGGCGCATGTTTACAAATGATGCCATGGAAACGTTGTTTGTTTATGGCCTTGCCTATTGCCTACTTGTTATAATATTCAGAGTGCCGCTCTAGTTAAAATCTACCGTGCTTTTTAAATGCCTGTGTTCCGATCCTTCTAACACGTTGTATTCTTAGTTTATGTATCCATAAACGGCAGCAATTATGTAATTACAGTCACCGTGGTATCCATTGCTCGTTTGACTTCGTCAAATTGTCACGTTTTGTTCCATTAATAGATATATTTTCTAGATTGTCTCGTGGGTCGATCACAGAATGCTTCAATGCATGTTTACGGTCACTTGAAGTGTAATGAAATAATGCTTCAATATGACAATATGCCAGAATTTTCTAATAAGAGTTTGTTTGTAATCATTGACTTTCAGATAAATAACCACACAATCCATCCCAAATGTTATTTAAAAATCCCAGTAATGACACTTTGTTCTTGGTGAAAGAAGATAATTAGATTCTTGTTTATGAAACAAATTAATGCAGTTTTAATTCCTGGGATCTCAACTTTATTTGTCTTGCAGAAACCTAATGTCATCATCTGTCTGCGTAGTGTGATAAATACAAGGTATCTGTAATTAGGATGCGTGAAGAAAACAAGGAATATATATCTGACTAGGATGCGATGGATGAAGGATGAAGGCAGTTTTCAACAGTAAATACCTCCAATGGAATCAAAAAGCAAACACAAACATTTTAAAGTCAAAAACAAACAAGCCAACCAAAAACAACCAACCATTTAACCAAGTAATAAATCCAGCTAGCCAACCAACCAAAGCCAGCAAACATAAAACAAGGATGGTTTCAAACATAAACATATATAATTATAAAGCGTTCTTATCTTTGAAGGGATATTGATAATTGGAAATATAGCAAAATAGTATAAAAAAGAATATTAATTAACGGAAATAATAATTATTTCAATTATTGTAGGTCAACCCTCCATATACCTTCATCCCACCCCTGTCATTTGAGCACCTTGGTAATGGTTACATTTTGGAGATACATCATTAATACCTAGCTGGTATTTTCATATGCCTGATTTTGTTAAACAAAATGTTATTCTATTATCTCACCCCTGCGTATACCGCTATACTCCATCCCGCCCGTATGATTTGACCCCTTCCATATGCCTTATTTTTATCCCTCATAATAACCTTTTAGCATAGTTGTTCATAAGCCGTACATAAATCCGTATTATTCAAGCTTCATTAGCAATCGGTCATGGAGTTTATCTGGCTTGTTAGCACTTATCTTACAATTGGTTTCACGTTAAAGGTAAGTTTATACTGGTACGGCGCAAATTAGACTTATTATTGATGGAACTGTCATCTATTATCTCACCCCTGCGTATACCGCTATACTCCATCCCGCCCGTATGATTTGACCCCTTCCATATGCCTTATTTTATCCCTCATAATAACTTTTTAGCATAGTTGATACATAAATCCGTATTATTCAAGCTTCATTAGCAATCGGTCATGGAGTTTATCTGGCTTTTTAGCACTTATCTTACAATTGGTTTCACGTTAAAGGTAACTTTATACTGGTACGGCGCAAATTAGACTTATTATTGATGGAACTGTCATCTGAATGAAATTGCTTTCCTAGAACCAACCCGTGTATGAATGTACCAAACAGATGGCTCCTTTCACTCTGTCCTTTTGATGTATTTTCAGTTGATTGAAACTGTGTTTTTTATGTTTGTGTATCCATGTGTTTGTGTTATGTTGATATATTATGTTGATTTAATTTTTGCCCTAAACTAACTTATCTTTGAAGCACTGTTTGGCTTATGTTTACTTGGATAAGTATAACTAATTTCCCAGTATGGAATAGGCAATACATTGCAATGCTGTACCAGAAAAGAAAGAACAGGTTGATGGTTAAACTGTACAATGTAACACAAATACCATACAAATATTGATACCCTTAAAAGTGTATTTATCTGATTATATGATATTAAGTATCTTCAGACTGACACTTTCCAGACTGCATCGTAACAGTCTTGTGGTTTATTTAATGATATCATTTTAATTCAAAGCACCCATTGGTGAAAGTGGGTAATTTTGTTTATCGAGCTATTTAATAATGCAGACGTTTTAACCTCCCAACCCTTGAGCTCAATTCTACCACAGTCCGCCAACTATTTTATATTGCATTTTCTTTATCGACTGAATAACGTTAATATTTTTAAAAACATCACTTATTTCTTCCGGACACTAAATTCCGCCAAAAATGGCGCTGGTTCAGTCAACTCTAGCTCTGATTCTAATTGCTACAACTGCTCTGGAAGGTAAGATCAACTTGCGCCACTTTCACAAAATCAAAATAAAACAAAATAAAACCAAACCCCCCACAATAAAAAATAAATAAATAAATCACTCACTGTTTAAAACAAAGAAGTAAAGTTTAAGATAATAAATCACTCTTTACTTATTTGTTTTAAACAGTGAGTGGTTTTTGTGGGGTTTTTTTTTTTGGGGGGGTTGGTTTTATTTTGTTTTGTTTTGATATTGTGAAAGTGCGCAAGTTGATCTTACCTTCCAGAGCAGTTGTAGCAATTAGAATCAGAGCTAGAGTTGACTGAACCAGCGGCATTTGTGGCGGGCAATCTGTGCTCTAGATGAGAGTCAATCACGCAGAGGTGGCTAGAGAGTCCGTTATTAGTTGCACTACAGAGTACCGACACCGTAATATTGCTCAATCCCAACTTAGCCTGACGAAGCTATATGAGACACGAGATAGAGTGAGACACTTCATTAATTTTCGGTTTTCACCATCCAAATAAAATGATCTATTAATTTCTTCTTTTTTGGACAAACAGGCTACCAGTAGGAAGGTATACCGTCATCGAAACCACGGTAGCATTGCTATAATACAAGCATACACATGTGTTTACGACATAAATGCAAATGTGTAACTTTAATGATTTTAAGGAATTGGTAAAATGTTGATAAATGCATTCGTATTTTTATGGAATTGTTTTAACTCATTTCATTTTGTCATTTACAAAAAAGAGTGAAAAGGTGTTAAATTTTTTGGGAATTTTCTTAGTCTATATTTAGAGCCTTAGTCGGTTGTTACATTCAAACACCAATCTTAAGACTATGCATACTCTCTTTGAATGAAGAACCTGTGGAAGTTTCAGCTTGTTGTGTTTTGTTGGTAGCGAGAATGAAAATGAAAATGCATAAAGATTATTTGTATTAATGTGGATTCTTGAAAGATAACTCTTTAAGATAAACTTATTGTATAATATAAATTTTCATAAAAATTAATGCACCTCAGAAAAATTATGTATAAAGAATATTAATATCATCAAGTGCTTTACATACTTGTATAAATAATTGTCTTCATGGTCATCCTTTGTGCACCAAGCTATAAAACAGCGGTGAGAACGTAGCCTTCTAACCACCGAAACGGACATGTAGTATAATGCACAAACAGTCTTTCTCAAATACATATAAGGAAAAGATTAAGTAAATATCTTACCTTCGCGGAACAAAACTAGAGTAATAAACTATTCTGTTGGGCAACCTGAGACTCAGATCAAGCATACAAAGCCAATTTGTTACCACTACCAAACCCAGCGGTTACCAATTGTCATCTTACTGCTAAGCCAAAATTTACACACTAGCAGCCGTTCAGAAATGCTAGAAACGCCCCCGCGTTCACTTAAACTGCTAGATCAAAGGCGCATGTTTACAAACGATGCCATGGAAACGTCGTTTGTTTATGGCCTTGCCTATTGCCTACTTGTTATAATATTCAGAGTGCCGCTCTAGTTAAAATCTACCGTGCTTTCTAAATACCCATGTTCCTCCTTCTAACACGTTGTATTCTTTGTTTATGTATCCATAAACTGCAATAATTCAAACTTTGGTATACCCATTGCTAATTTGTCCTCGTCAAGTCATCACGTTTTTGTTCAATTAATAGGTATATTTTTGAGATTGTGGGTCGATTACAGAATGCTTTAATAGAATACATATTTCTTTATGCAAAATCAGCTAATTAATTAATTAATGACGTAACCAATCACCAACAGGCCCCTGGTCTTTGCATGTTCAGTGTGGAGACCCAATATTCATAATCACCATTCCTGAGCAGGCTGGTAACGCTCAAAAGTATTAGCAAAACGCTCTTGATCACAACAAATTTCTCGATTACAGATCAACAAACGATACCATGGAAACTGATGGTTCATATTATTAGCTTCTGCCTGCAAATGTGTGCTTCTGCCTGCACAGCTCATGGCGAACTTACATATTTAATTAGCGGCGAGATATACAATATTTGTGATACTATGCTACGCGAATTATTGTTTTAATGCAAATGATGCTTTTTAAGTATAAAGTAATAAAACTAAGCCTGCAATTGTGTTAATAAAAAATACTAAAACAGACAGTTTAATAGTTGCAAAAATGTTATAATTTTTTTATTTGCACAACTGCGAAATTGTTAAGGTCCAGAGAGCCTTAAACTTATAATCCATAATTTGTGTCAAATACAAATAAATCAAGTGTTAAGTAAGACTAATTGCGGTGACACCATGTGAAATGCTCAATTGAGTAGTAATTAGTTCTGAAAAGAACTGGTGGTAATAATAAATCAAGTGTTAGTTATGAGAAATTTCCTCAAGCAACAGTTTGAACTTCATGAGTATTTAGACTGGTTTCTAGATTGAATATGTGTCACTCTTTATGACTCCTTCTTGTACCTCATTGTGACTCTTATAGCTCCCACATTGAATGTGGGGTATCCTTCCTGAAAACAAATAACGCTTCACCGGGATGGGGTTTATTTACAACATTGCACATTGAACATTGCATTATAATAACACGAATTAGAATTGATCTGGTTTGGTAACTGTAACATAATGATATGACATGTACATGCATGGTATTACTTGCAGTACTTGTTATCACTTTTACAGACATAAAGAATATTTTTAAATATTAGAAGTGAAGTGAAGTTAATGGGATCACGAAGTGGTATATCCTCTGTCTTTTACCAACCTATGTGGGCCTGAGTTAGAATCACACTAGGATTCCATCCGGATCCACAAAATATCAGTCCCTTATAATTACCTGTTTTTGTCTTTTATTAAGACGTTTCAGCAGGTTTAAAGCTATTTTGCTATAATGTGCTTCTAGGGAATTCTTTGTTTCATTACCAGAAAAAAATACAATGATAATAACAGTAACAAATTGCCAAATAAATTGAGAGTACGAATAAGGAAATCACAAAGATAATCGAAAGTTGTTTGAGCATCTCTGTCCGCTACGAAACTAATGCTAGACTATAATTTTTGCCTGGTATACAGTATCAACAGAGAGGGGCATAATATTGATCCACTCCTTATACCCTCCATGAACACAGTCTTCTAGTTTATTGTTGTCCTAGTCACTGTGATGACAGCAAACGAAGACAATTGAACGGCTTAAAGCTTATACCGTCATCGAAATCATGGTAACGTTGCTCAACTAAATGCCATTTCTTTTGTCCAAGTTTAATCTATTTCAGCGACAAGCAAAGAATCGATTCTTGTTTATGCATTTTCTCTCCATTGCCATAAAGCGTGCAGCCTCTGCACTGAATTTGCATGCGGCAGGAAATCGTCTTAATGTTTTGCTAGTGCGTAGGCTTACGCAAGGAACACTTGCATATTTAATTAGTGACCGAGTTACACATTATTTTTTTCACTAATTAATATAATTTCCGCGATATTTATGAATTGTTTAACCATTTACCCCAACTTATGGTATTCGAAAAATGTTGTATTACTATCAACAGTAAAATGTACCCGTGTTTTATAGTGTTTACGAGAATCCCTAATAATTATTATAATTTTGAGCTGGTCCTCGCTGTGCGGATATCAATTGGTAAGAAACCATCCAAGTTCCCACCATGACACGCCCATCCCCGTCCCAAGCTATTCACACGGACCAGGCTGAGAAATAAATAATTTAACACAGTTTACAAAAATACAGTTAGCCCCCAAAGAATTAAAAAGTTATATATTATGTAAATTATTGTTTAATATTCGTTTTAGCTATATTTGTATTCACATGACATAATCTATCGCAAGTTATACAATTAAAAAATGTTAAATCCTGAAGAGTTAATCCAATTATTAATTGGGCGTAATTCAAGTTGACAAATATAATGTTTGAAACATTTTGTGATTATACTTTACACGTATTTGACGAATCGAAATAACCACTTTTTTATATTTTGATGAGTAACTTCGCCTTAATTGGAGTCTATGGAGTAAGTCAATACAATTTTGTTTCGACATAGCGCACTAAATCCTGTTTGCTTACTCGAGTACTTTTTTAGTGATGCTTAAATTATCACTTATTTTGTGAAATTACATGTAACTTAACTTCCTGTCTAAAAACCAATAGTGTAGAAATTAGAAGCGGCAATGAAGTCAAACTGCTATTATGTTGTATTTTCGTCGTGAACAGGTTGTGTAGGATTGTTGTTTATAAATTACGTTATGCACAATCGATATGTAGGTTTGCTGTCCAGAGAGAACGTTTATCTGATTCCGATATATCGGCTTGCTGTCAAAAGAGGGCGCTTTTCTAAGCAAATGTACCGCATTCCTGTCAAAAGAGGCTTTTTGCCTTATTGCTGCTCAGAGAGGTTGCTTCTCTATTTCACTGAGCAGTAACAGTTTGCTAAACAGAAAGGACCTTTATCTGAACCAATCCTGATCTGTCCTGAAATAGGCTTTCCGTCAAAAGATGGCGTTTTTTCTGAGTGAATATAAGCTTTCCGTCAATAGAGGACATTTTACTGAGCTGATTTATCGGCTTGCAGTACGCATAGAGTATCGTTAATGTCAAACCGAGCTTTGAATTGAATTTCTGATCAACCAAGAATAAACAGATCCCAAGTCAATCCAGCTAATTATATTAAGGTACTTTATTTATGACAATATGTGATACAATGTCAATACAGAAATACGGAATAATGTAAACTATTTTTACACTACTTTTTGATAAAGTGAAACAGATAGCAAAAATGCACCAAATAACAGAGTTAAATACCATATTACCATTCTAATAAGTTTATAATAAACATAAACATATTTTATTAATGAAATTATTTCTTTCCAAAATATATACAGTGCATCTTACTCTAAACATTACAAAGTATATTACGAGTCAGTTACTATTATTTTCACTAACTGCGTAGATCTGTTTAGGGAGTAGTCATCTTCCTTTCGCAAGGAGGATATTTCCATGGGATTTACTCATCAAACATTAGTCTTAAGGATTGGTTGTAATTACTACTAAGCTTCCACTGTATTATCTGGATACGGATAAGTTACAGGGATCAGTAACAGGACGGGAACCAAGACGTTATACAGTGGAGGGGAATGAGACCTGAAAAAGGCTGGCAACTGAGGCTGACGTAATAGTTAATGAGAAAATACCTCATCTTCATTACAAGTAATGTTCAGAAGGCCATTTAAGAGTACCAGTGTGGTTGTCAAGAGAAATTCATAAATAAATGGGATTTAGATTTAGAGCAACTTGGTATTTCGTTGATAGATTCGGATGATTGAAGGTGGAATTGGGATTAGTGATACTTTAAGGCATAAGAAAATGAATACGCCCTTAAAACGTTAATCAGATAACAACAAATTTGTTTAAATTATTAAATACATTATAATACAGCTCATTAAAGAACATTGCAAACTACAAACGGATACCACTGAAAGAATTTCAACACATTGCACAAGTCAACATTTTCTAGACAATATTGTACAACACTGGCAGTATTTACTGTAACATTAACATTTTCTATTAATAAAAAACCTTTACACGTTAATCATTAAAATATTTGCTGACCACATAGCTTATGAGTCACTTAACATTGATTATGTCCAGTATACATCAATTATATTACAACAAATTTATTATACGTTTTGTATCATTTGCTGCTTCTATAAAAAGTGAATCCTAAGTTGCCTGGTAATTTACGCTTTACCTTAAACATTATTTACGAATTAGTTTCTTTTTCATTAACAGTCTGTTTCTCCAAATCCAGAGAGATACTTTTTCTTCCACAGAGATGAAACAGGTTAGGATTAAGGACATTACCACTGGTTTTGGCTTTTAGCGTTTAATGACTTCTGTTCGCAAATTTTTAGTTACCTAGCGTTCTTTGTATTTTCAAGATACATATCAAACAGTAACAGGTATCAGTTATAGACAGATCACCAAGACTAACGTCATTTGGTGGAGAGCAACTGCACCAGAAATAGTCGGGCAACTAACGTCGTAGTTAATGAGAGGGATACGAGGGATCTCAGACAAACTTAATAATTCTCTCGCTGCCGCCTGGGCTACATCATTTTATGTATAGTGTACACAACCCATTTAAGGACCCAAGATGGCAATAGGGCAACACCACAAATAGATTGGGGAAAATCATCAGAAGAAAATCATAAATAAATAGGATATAAATTCAGAACAGCAGCGTGTTTAGATGATAGATATAGCTTGGGGTTGGGATAAGTAGGGACCTCTGCCCAGCAAACAGAACAACTGCTGCATTCTATCTTAGGCCAAACCCCGTGACACAGTGTGGTTTACAATACAGAACTTAGGACTTCATAAGCTGTCTAATGATGTCACTAAATTGTGCAATTAAGTAGGTATCGCCGGGTATCGTACGAACCACTCACTTAGAGCTAGTGCAGAGACAAACAGCTAATTTGTGAAGTTACCGTAGACTGGACACAGATCAAACGCGGTACGGGGTTACAAACGAACCAGCAACAAACTGAAACGCAAACTTGTGTGGTGCAGGGTATGCCGTGTGAGGATCTGGAGGAGACAAGACAAATTTAAGACATCGGCTTCATCGTCCAATAAGTCAGTAAGACATGAGGATCAGCAAAGAAACATAACATTGACTCTTATTTGGAACTTGTAAGGCAAGACCACATGCTGCTCTTAGTAAGTTTGTGTTTATAACAATTTATAATAATGTCAAGCAATTGCGAAAAGAAATTTTGTTTCGAAACGAAGTTTTCATAGGTAAAACTTAAGTTTTTAAATGAAAATTATTACATTTTTGGGCAAGTTTCTTTGAAACGAAACAATTTTGTCAAACTTGTAGTTAAATGAAAATTTTACAAACATAGTTTCTGACATATTTGTTCAATATGTAAGTTTGCCTTCATAATCATTGGATGTAATGCATCGGACTAAAGTCACATTTTTGTGCAATTATTTTACACAGCGCTTGTTTTATTTATGCTTTGAATGTTTAAGTAAAACGTCGCATTTCACTCCATAATTATGTAAATGTATGTTGTTACACCTATTTTGTATGAATCTTTTCTCCATTATTTTTGCACGAATGGAGGGATGAGGACACTTTACTGTCCTCGTTGCAATGGGACAACGTCACAGGAGGAGGTTAATAAGTTATAATTATAACTGCCTACAACATTTATTATTACTTCAGTTTTAGATATAGGCCTACGCATGGTCTTTACCGAATGATGAAGACCAATAGGGTAGTGGTCATGGGCGATGAAGAATTGAGCTACATGTAGTATCAGCAAAAATACAATTAGTGGAGATTTTCTCAACTCATTTAATAAAATACATGCATTTTTTTATATTAAATCGATAACAGTGTCAAGTATATAGTTTATTCATATATTCAGAACATGTCACTTTTACTTAACAAAATGTGACATGTGTTTACTTTTGAATGGCCAAAACTACACGACAGAACACCTTTTCAGAGTGGAAATAGACTTAGTCATGTTCGTACCCTTCGAAATTGCTCATAAAATCGCCCAGGCGTTTGCAACAAAATGAAAATATTGAGAACATAGCTAATAAGCGGCAGTGCTGATTGGAGTTGAAATAGGTAATGGTAAAAAAATATATATCAAAAACAAGACTTACCATCACAGCAGTCAAGAGACAGACTCCTATCCATCTGTTTATTGATGGACACACGAGGGTCGTCACGAATCCTTACCTCATATGGCTTGATTTGCGTTTTCATGTTCACTCCACCCAGACGAAACTCAGTGCATTCACATGGCTTTTTCTCAGCAAGTGACCAGCCGTATCGCTCACTGGTGTGGTAAGGTTCTTGACCAATGTAACACACACAGGCTTGAACTGGCAACAAGTAAAAGTACAATATGAAATACGTACATAACCAAGTGCATGAGTATTTTCAAATGGAATGCATCCGTTTTTAGCTGACTTGAAAAGAATATATGACACATTCATATATTTTACAAATAATTATTGAGTGCCATGAAACAATGAAAATAACATTACGAACATCGGAAGTTATACATTTCATGAGGTACAATAAATCATGAAATGGATACAGAATGATAATATATCATTTGTACATAACTCACATTTATACATAACTGATCAATGATCTGATTAACTTAAATGAGAACCATGCAGAAACTCTTCTGGCTGCATAGCAGCTGTGCACTCCTTTCCTTCCAAATATCATGCCAATTCTGTTCATAAACAGCTTGCTAGAATTATCAGTTTTTCTGTCCTAAAATAAGATTTGTGACCTCAATTATGTTGACAAGTTTGATGATCAAGTATATGGAATACTGATCTTGGAGCGAAGGCCACCAAATAAAAAAGTTATAATAGCGGTGACAGCTTCTGACCGAAGTTCGAATTTGTTTGTTACTTCATTTAATCAATATGCCTATTGTTCCGCCTGCAATTTAAATCAGCTAAACCTTTTATTGTTATACATCTCCATACATCGTTTCAGCTGTAACAATTGATCCACACGTTCTCAACCAAACTGTGCTCCTGAAATTTATTCAGGATATCCAACCATTTTACGTCACTTTACGCAATTTTAGGCTTTCATAAAAATGTTAAAATATAAATTTATTTTGCAAAAACGTACGGTTAATCCTTAAAGAATTAAGATTCATAGTAGGCCTACGTGCTCAGAATGAAACACGAATGTTGTACTAGTTCCCTTGAAAGACAGTACTCAGTTATTATTATTTTCATGAGAAGGGCAGAACAAGTATATCTTACCTTCCAGAGCAGTTGAAGCAATGAGTATCAAAGCTAGAATTGATTGAACCGGCGCCATTTGTGAGTCAGTCAGTTGGAGGATCCGTTATTACTTACACTGTTCAATCCCACTGTGGCTATCTGTCGTCTCACTTCAACAGTTCATGTGTAAAGCCTTCCTACTTTTAAATAAACCCCACAGATGCCAGATGGCATCTGACTATACTGTTGGGCCAAAAATACATGTAATTTATAACATTGACGACTACCTGAGGCATTTCAGAATTACTAACAAATTACCCACAAATTGTTCGTTAAGAATGCCATGGAAACCTTAATTGGCCTTGCCTTTCTCAAAGCTATATGAAAGACAGAAGCACGAGTTAGAGTGAGACACTGCTTCAACCTTCAAAAGCAGTCAATTAATTTCCACTTTGTATGTAAAATAGCAATCAGTAAATGACGTCTACGTAACTTGCGCAGATAGGTTCAATCGTCGAAGCCTTTTGTTCAGTTCTAATCAATATTCAGAGACGAGCGCGAGAATCGATAGTGGAATTGCTGCTTTCCTCTACACACAGTGTAGCACGATCAGACAACTCCCAATTAGGCATGGCATGTTCTCATAAACGACTAAGGCCCTACCATTTGAAATGAACTTGCATAATTGTACAGTCTGTCAGACCGAGTGATAATAAGCATTATACTTTAACATAACCCTGTGTGAATATCAAGAGGGTTAAAAAATGACTGCATGTTTTTACGATATAAATACAAATACGTACGGCTGTAATAACTTGAAGTAGACAAATATAAAATATCTGTAAATGTATATATATTTTTATACGAATCAAGAGAGATGAACAGAAACCAACCTGTGATGAAAGTTTTAGATTTGTTCAGATGTGTTTACATTTATTATAAAACTAAGGGTCTGGCATTCTCCTGAAGACGATCAGACATACTGATCGAAAAGTCGAGTTTCTCACCACCGGTTCTTCCCAAAACCAACAGGTATTACAATTCCTAAGAGATTGTTCGATGTGTAAAAGCGGTCAATTAATGACGTCGCTGGTGACATAGATGTCAGCTGCTAACCAATCACCAACGGCCAAGCTCTGTATGTATCTATGATGAGACTCAATTCTCTTAGTAAAATGCCGTACCCAAACGGACCGTTGACGCTCACAAGTATTAGAAAAAACGTTCTTGATCAAGAGGAATTATCTGACTGTAGATAGGAAAACGATATTTTCTATTTTCAGCGATGGGCCGAGAACCTGTTTCAGTAGCGTGTATCCATGCATATAGTGTGCTACAATGTATAATTCAAGGAAGAGCCAATCTGCATGCGGCTAGAAAAATCTGCATGCGGCCGGGAATCGTCTGAGTTGATTTGTTGAATGGGTATGTGAAAACAAGGTGTAATTGTATTGTACACGGGTGATGGTTTATTCAGGTAATAAAGTCAGATACAGTCATATGGATGTAGTTAGTGGATAGTATTAGTATGGTATTGAACTCGAATTGTATGGTGAGCAAATCTGGTCAGTAGAGATATTGATGCTGAAGGTGATTTCTACAGTGCCGTGGTTCTGTAATACAACAAGAATATAAACTCTAATAAGAACACTTACTTAACTGGAAACACAACATACGTAAAACGTCCTAAAGGATAGCAATAATGGTATAACGTACAGTTCATAAACTGAGTTACATGTAACATTATGCCTTGAGGAACAATCACAAACCTCAATCTGTTTGTTCATTAAACCTTCTTAATTGAAAGATAATATTTATCAAACTATAACAATGGAAAGCTTATAAATGCTTAAACACACTTACGTTCATATAATAGACGCACGGCTTGGATATTTACTGAGAAACATTAACATTTGGGAACATCAAAGTCAGGAATATAACGGTGGCAACAAATGATATGCATGTAAAAAAGGGAAAGCATGGTTACTATAGTCCCATTCAGCTAGATATTATACTAGAAGTCCAGGCACCAGGTGACTAACCAACATCTGTCAAATGGTGGCGCTATCAATATATTTAGTGAATTAGAGACTTTCTGACAGCCACCCCAAAATTTAAGCACTAAATTTTATGAAACAGAGAAAGTCTTCAAGGAAATTCAGCTACAAGAGTTCACCGTTCTGATCACCTTGGCTATCAGTACATTCAGGTAGGCATATCAAACGCGCAACTGGTCTGGTATAGTCTCGATCCTCCACTCTCACCTTGGCAGCTCGAACGCGGTCATCAGCTCCAGGGAACGTCTCAATGACTTTACCTACTGGCCAATGAGCTCTTGGCTGCTGTGGGTCGGCAATCATGACAACATCGCCACAGGTGAGGTTACGGCAGTCCTTCTGCCATTTCTGACGAAGTTGGAGGCCTGGCAAGTAGTATTTCAGGAAATGTGACCAGAACTGGTCAGCCAGTACTTGGCTGTGGCGCCACCTTCGTCTTCCTATCAACTCGTCAGCAGGGTATACCACTTATGGAAGTGATTGGTCATGGCGTCCCATCAATAGGATGTTAGGGGTCACTGGGTTGACGTCTGCAATGTCAGAAGAGATGTACCCCAACGGTTTGGAATTGAGGATGCCTTCAACTTCGATCAGGACGGTGCGGAGTACGGCTTCTGTCACCGATTGGTCCTTAAGTACAACTTTGAGTCCATCCTTGACGCTCTTTATTTCGCGTTCCCAGACTCCGCCAAAGTGAGGTGCATTGGGCGGATTAAATTGGAATCTCACTTTGTGATTGCCTAGTTGTTCAGTAAGGGCAGGTGTCATGGCAGCGAATGCTTCTTGTAGTTCGGTCTGGGCTCCCTTGAAATTGGTGCCGCAATCAGAAAGCAGTTCATATGGCTTGCCTCGACGAGATACAAAGCGCCGAAAGGACATAAGGAATGCATCAGTGTCCATTCCTTCTAGAAGATCCAGGTGAACGGCTCTTGTCGTCATACACTTGAATATTACACCCCACCTTTTCTCGGAACGGCGACCAATCCTGACATGCATTGGACCAAAACAGTCGACACCTGTTGAGTAAAAGGCTGGTTTGTATAACCGGAGGCGGGCTGGAGGTAGATCTCCCATCTTCGGTATTTCTGGTTTTGCACGCCATTTACGGCACTCTAAGCATTGGCGTTGATGATGACGAATTGCCTCTCTTCCGCGGAGTATCCAAAACGTGCGTCTTATTTCCGCCAGGATGCGTTCTGGGCCATAATGTAGCAGCTTCTCGTCGTAATCACGGATAATCAACTTGGTGATATGGTGATGGGGATCTAGGACGATGGGATGTTTAACGTCATCAGAGAGGATCGCTGCCCTGCGTAGTCGCCCTCCCACTCTGATGAGTCCTGACGTTTCGTCATAGGTAGGGTCCAACTGTGACAGTTGCTCCCAGACGGTAGCTCCCGTTTGGCCTTCAGGGCTGACAGCTCTTCAGCAAAGCACTCAAGTTGGCATTGTTGGTAGAGTAGATTTTCAGTGTCTTCTCGCAACTATGCTATCATTGCTGGGTCGTCATCAATTGGGGCCACCCCATGAACAGATTGTTTGGATGCCTGGACGAGAGCATCCCAGCTATGATACCGCTGGTACTCTGACTGTGGTGGGGTTTCGGCAATCACAGTGTTACCGCAGAAGGTTGTTTTCTTCAATTCAGTTGCATCCTCTACAGGATCAGTAGTAGGACTCTTTGGCCACTGAGAAGGAGGTTGACGGAGAAATGGGGGGCCTGTCCTCCATCGTGATTCCGTACTCAGTTCTTTCAGAGACTTACCCCTGGTGATGTCATCGGCTGGGTTGTTTTGAGTGTCTACGTAATGCCAATTCTGTACATCTGTAAGGGTCTGTATCTCAGTGACACGTGTGCCGACAAACACCTTATATCGGCATGATTCTGACTGCAACCACTGCAGGACCGTGGTCGAATCGCTCCATAGGACGACATTCTGGATCTGTAGGGTAAGTTCTTTGCTTAGGAGATCGGCCAGTTGTGCACCAGTCAGAGCTGCTGATAACTCAAGTCGTGGCATTGACAATTGTCGTTTTGGTGCCACTCTAGATCGAGACATAACGAAACTGATGTTGACGTCTCTCTTGTCATCTTCGGTACGGAGGTAGGCAACTGATCCGTAAACTCGTTCAGACGCATCGCAGAAAATGTGTAGTTCTCTGTTGGCCGTCACTGTGTTGACATCAGATGGCGTGTAGCATCTCGTCAGTTTGACAAGAGGAAGGTCGGAGAGCTCCTCTTCCCAAGTGAGCCACTGATCACGGATATGTCCTGGTTCCAGAGGGTCATCCCAGTCTCTTTTGGTTTTCCAAAGGTCTTGCACCAGTACCTTTGCACGTGCTGTGAAGGGGGAAAGGAAACCAATCGGATCGTACTGGCTGGCAAGAATCTTGTATATGGTTCGTAGGTTGAGCGTCACATACTCAGTAGGTCTGTGCTTATAAGTTAGCTCATCTGTTGCACATTGCCATCGAAGTCCCAGGGTACCCTCGGACAAGTCATTCTGGCCGAAGACTAGCCACAGCTCGTAGCCTTCAGATCTGGCATGAGACGGAAGGTCCTCAACTACTGATGGGA
Organism: Zoroaster sp. YZ-2022; assembly: GCA_029582265.1. Lineage (NCBI taxonomy): Eukaryota > Metazoa > Echinodermata > Asteroidea > Forcipulatida > Zoroasteridae > Zoroaster > Zoroaster sp. YZ-2022. Next base: position 29,407,789 of record CM055826.1, on the reverse strand, counting down.
TATTGCTGGCCCATTGTCTGATGTTGAAGCCACCAGTTGCGAGTAGCTTACGCATCTTTGTCACAAGTTCTTTGGCTTCAGATATAGTTGGTGCACTGTCAAGGCAGTTATCTACATAGAAGGCCTGGTCAACTGCGTAAACTACATCTTTGTTTCCTTCCTCATGGTCGATGACGTGTTTGCGTAGTGCAAAGGTGGCACAGCATGGGCTGCACGTGGTGCCAAATGGTAAAACTTGCCATTCATAGATGTCTGGCTCGGTGTCCCGCTTCATATTTCGCCACACAAATCGAAGTAGAGGTTTGTCTTCGGGGAGTAGCCTCACTTGATGGTACATTGCCTGTATGTCTCCAGATATAGCGACAGGGTGTTGGCGGAATCGCAGGAAAACACCGAGTAGTGATGCACCTTGTGTGGGCCCTGGTAGTAGATGATTGTTAAGGATTTTGCCCTCATACTCATAAGAACAGTTGAATACCAAGCGGTGTTTCCCATTGTGCTCGACAACATGGTGAGGAATGTACCAGGACTCTTCTGTTTTCAGGGCCTCTTCATTGCTGATGATTTTCACAAAACCAGTGTCAACTAGGGCTTTGATAAGTTTGTTGTGGATTTCAGCTGCATCAGGATGTTTTTGGAGACGTCTTTCGTTCCGCTTAAGGTTTTGCATGACAGCCTCCTTTGTGGCTTTGAATTTGCTTTCATCCTTGGTGCGCAGTAGTGGAGTAGCGTAGCGCTGGACTCCATCAACTTCTACTCTGATGGTTTTCTCCTCAAGTGTCGCGATGGCTTGCTTGTCCTGCTTTGAGCGAGTCACTTGCTTTTCAGAGTAGGGTAGAATGTCTGCCTGCCAAAGTCGCTCAGCGTTTTTTTGCAGATCTGTGGTCGGATGAAAGGTTGTGGTGAACAAGCACTGTTGCTCTTCTGATTGGCATCGAAGAGTATTTGCTGGACCCTGGAGTGACCAACCAAGTTTTGTGCATACTGCTACTGGTGCTCCTCCTGGACCAAAACGAACTGGTTGTATCGGGTGAATGAGATCGGCATAGTCTGAACCAATCAGGATCATTGGGCAAGCCTTCTGGATTGGGGGCAAAGGAATTCCTTGTAGGTGTGGCCAGCGTTTCTTGAGGGCTTCGACAGGATACGAGTACTCTGAGAGGCACAAGTTGTCAGCGGTGAAGGCACCACTGATGGGGTATCTGATGTCAGCGTTGTCACTTGAAGACACCTGCAGGTTGACTGATTGCCCAGCACAGAGGAATGGTTCACTACGTACCGTAGCCAGGAGTAAGTTGTCTTCTATCCCAGAAAGTTTCAACGACTGAACAGCTGGCATCAGGACCATAGTTCTCATGGAACCGTCATCCAGAATGGCGTAGGTCTCCATGACCCCTCCTGGTCCGTGTAGCAGAACTGTAACCACTTTCAACATGATGTTATGCGGTCGGGAAGGTTGGTCGATGAAGAGGGCTTGTGTTGCTGCTCTCGCTGCATAAACCTTACTAGCTCCAGGCTGGATCGCTTCATGAAGGGCAGTCAGGTGCTGTTCCTTGCATGTGTTGCAGGGTTTCTTTAGGGTGCAGTGTTCTGGCTGGTGGGCACGTCCACACCTCCAACACCTGTTCTTCCCTTTGATACCAGTCGATGATCTGGTCGACTGTAAGTTTCTTAAACTCAGGACAGCCATTGAGGTAGTGTTCAGTGTTGTTGCATTTAGGACAGTATGCCTTGGGTTTGTTGTGACCATTCTGTTTGAAGTGAGCAGAGTACGTCTTGGGGGACGTCGACTCAGTTTCATTTGTCACGAACACTGCTGTGGCCGGAAAGTTCTTCTTCTGAGAGAATTTATCCTTCTTGTCGGTGGAGGGATTGTCACTTCTATAGGTAGCAGTAGCTTGGCTGACAATTCGCCTTGCACGAGACTTTGTTTGCAGCCAGTTCGCAAAGTGAATGAGTGTATAGGTGTTATTGGAATCTGCTTTCAGAATTTCTTTGTTTATGCAGTGCTCCACAAATCTGTGAGAACCGCATTTTAGTTCATATCCGTTCTCTCCCTCCAGAGATTTTAACATCCCAACCAGCGAGTGCACGCCGAGGGAAAAGTTCTCAAAGGCGTCATTGTCATTGTACTTCACCGGAGGTATGCTCAAGATAGCACCAATTTCACTCTGTATCAACTGTCGTGGTTGTCCATACTTTTCCTTTAAAGCTTGCAGCGCTGAAGTGTATGGCTTGGCCTCATGGATGAAAGCCTCGGCTAACTTCTTAATGTTTCCGCTGAGTTTACCGAGTAAAACTTGGTACTTATATGGCTCGGTAAGGTGGGGATGAACGTCGATCAGATTATCGAGTGCCATCTTGAGGAGAGCGAAGTCCTTCTCCCTTCCGCTGCTGAAGGTGGGGAGTGTTGGCCTTGGTATGCCATATGAAGAGGCAATCAACAGTTCCGTTGCATTGGGCAATGATGGTGCTGGAGTTAACCCATTTGGGTATGGTGCATGTCCATCAGTTGGCCATGGAGTCGGTGATGGAGCACATGCAAATGGGTGTGCATAAGGATTTGGGAAGGGCGGTGCCCATCCGGAAGACTGCGTTGGCGTAGTCGTAACGCTAGGATGGGTAAGTGCAGGTTGTAAGGCTGCAGGTTGTGAGGACAATGGTGTTCCTTTAGACGGAGAGTCTGTTGGGGGCGTGGTTCCTACAAAAGTGCTGTCAACTACATGTACTCCAGATCTGAGCTGATGATCTCGAGGGAGGTTCTGAGACACGGTCTGCACTGTTGGGGGTGTAGAGACGTCACTTTGGTTGGCCGCATGGATTTTCTCGGAGTTCGCATCGATTGATTGTTTCTGGGTGTGTGTGTCAGACAAATTCGTTGTGTTGATGGACGATGGAGTCACACTGTTATGTTGTTCACTCGTCTCATTGGGTTGTGGATCACTGTTGACCATGGCTGTGATCAATCGTGCTTCCTCTAACTGCTGTTCCACTTCTCGCAATCTCCTTTGCCGGGACAGACGGGTGTTGAGGGTTTCACGCTGGCGAATGGCGTTTCGTTCTATTTCTTCCGCACGTTGACGAGCAGCATGAGCTTCTTCGTCTGCGGCTACTCGTGCAGCATAGGCTTGGTCATCCAGTCGTTTTAACTCTTCATCAGCCGACTGATCTTCTATTATCTGACGTTTTAGTTCTTCAAGCTCAGCTTGTTTTCGCTGCTGTGTCAGCTTTGCTGATTGGGAATCACTCAGTCTTGATGTGATGGATGTTTTACTACGATGGGAGTGTCCACTGCAGTGTGAATGTGATGAATTTGAACTCCTCCGTGAATAAGATTCTGTTCGTGTGGTTTTGAAGCTATGTCTATCATCTGCTTTGCCAGACAACGAGGGTTGGTGACCAATAAACAAAATCCTGAAGGTATGCAGGAATATGTCTGTCACGGGAAGACCGAGAACGGGTTTGGACGGTAGCAGTACTTGTCCGCAGTCCATCGGCAGCAGCTGTTGCTGTGCTGGTAACCCCAGTGTTTGAAGGAGAGGTATCAATGATGGTGACAGTGGCTGGAAGTGGATGTGTACTGGTAGCTGGAGTGGCAGCTGGAACAGTAACATCGCAATTGGCAACTGCATGGGTATCATCAAGTGGGGTTGGATTTATGTTCTCAGTTTCCATTGTATCCGCAGGTCGCTGGTTCGGATCCGGGCTCGAAGGACCATGAAAACAAGGTGTAAATGTATTGTACACGGGTGATGGTTTATTCAGGTAATAAAGTCAGATACAGTCATATGGATGTAGTTAGTGGATAGTATTAGTATGGTATTGAACTCGAATTGTATGGTGAGCAAATCTGGTCAGTAGAGATATTGATGCTGAAGGTGATTTCTACAGTGCCGTGGTTCTGTAATACAACAAGAATATAAACTCTAATAAGAACACTTACTTAACTGGAAACACAACATACGTAAAACGTCCTAAAGGATAGCAATAATGGTATAACGTACAGTTCATAAACTGAGTTACATGTAACATTATGCCTTGAGGAACAATCACAAACTTCAATCTGTTTGTTCATTAAACCTTCTTAATTGAAAGATAATATTTATCAAACTATAACAATGGAAAGCTTATAAATGCTTAGACACACTTACGTTCATATAATAGACGCACGGCTTGGATATTTACTGAGAAACATTAACATTTGGGAACATCAAAGTCAGGAATATAACGGTGGCAACAAATGATATGCATGTAAAAAAGGGAAAGCATGGTTACTATAGTCCCATTCAGCTAGATATTACACTAGAAGTCCAGGCACCAGGTGACTAACCAACATCTGTCAAATGGTGGCGCTATCAATATATTTAGTGAATTAGAGACTTTCTGACAGTATGCTTAGGCAAGGTGCCTGTTGAAAACCAACATTATGATGTTTGCCTATGGTATTCCAGTTATTTTCTTTTTTTGTTCGCAGAAAATTTGACATTTGTGTTTTATAGTTTATTCGAGTATTTTTGTCATAACCTTTTTCCTACAAATAACAACAGAATGCTTCTTAATGATCTGTATAGTGCAGTTGCTTTTTGCAGTGCGGATACAAGTTGGTAAGAAACACTACCATCTGATTTCTTACCTTTGACACGCCCATCCGAATCCCAAGGAAAGCCATTTACACCAACCAGGCCGCGTACTTAATACATCAATACAGTTATAACAAGTTCAGCTATGCTAATGCAATAATCATTTCAATAATTACAAAAACAGATTTGGAAGTCTTCAGAGGTTTCTAAGAACGCTTTCGATTTAGCGTCATAAATCATCAGATTAGCGTCATAAATTATCAGATTTGTGTTTCATTTCCTTCATATTTTGTGATTGTGCAGATTATATGATGTTTCAGATAACTGTCGAAAGAGGCAGTTTCTCTGAACCGATGTAATTATGGCTTTGCCATCTAGTCCAGAGAGGCTCTTTTTTCAATTTTATTGCCGCTCAGAGAGCTTGTTTCTCAATTTCTCTGAGCAGATATATCAGTTTGCTAAACAGAAAGGGCGTTTAGTTGAAGCAGTCATGATCCTAGCCAACAGCTTGCCATCAAGAGAGGGCAATACGCTCAGGCGATTTACCGGCTTGCAGCACGCATAGCGTATGTTCATTTCAAACGGACCGGAAGTTAATGTGGCTGTTAAGGTTGAATAATATAAAAATCGAGCCTTTAATTAATTATATTAATGCACTTTATTTTATCATAGTATTAAATATGATACAATTTCAAGACATAAATTTGGTATTGATCTACTGTAAATAAAAAGCTAAGAGGCACTTACGGTATAATGTAAAATATTTAAAACTTCAAATGAGCGAAAAAATTATGGCTTAATAGGTTGATTTAGGTTATTTTAATTTATATTATTAGCTTGCTAGATCTGGTAACTGACAACAATGACAACTGTAAATAATGCTTGAAATGTTATACTTTAGGTTCATTAAGTTGGTTAAGTGTAATCTCAAGTGTTTGAAATACAATTCGAAGTGTCGCTGAATTTCTGGACAGAAAATTTGAACATTTCCTTTAAGAACATAATAAATATACCTGGATACTACTTTCTTTGGTCGGTTATATTAATTTGTTTTAATGAAATATACATGTTTATTTTGCCAACTGTGTACATTATTGGTACAGCTTTGCATGGTGAAGAGGATAAGTAAGACTAATTGCGGTGACACCGTGTGAAATTCTCTATTAAGTAGTAATTAGTTCTGAAAAGAACTGGAGGTTACAACTCGACGTTTCGATCAGTATGCTATGATCGTCCTCAACTGTGTACATTATTGTTTTTAGAATGAAAATAAGTATTTGATAAAGTGAAATAGATGTACCAAATAACAAAAATGTACCAAATAACATCAAAGTTAAATACCATAGTCTCATACTTATTACATAATTATGTATGCTTAAAAGCATAGTTCATGTTTAAAAGCATAGTTCTTATTCTATGAAGTTATTTTCTCCCAAAATGTGTACATTGCTTCTTACTGTAGCATTACAAAGTGTATTACGAGTCAGTTACTATTTCACTAACAGTGTACATCTGTTTTTCGAGGGAGTAGTCATTTTCCTTTTCGTCGGGGAAGGAGCACAGGAGGATATTTCCATGGGTTTTTACAACTCATCAAACATTTAGTTTCACAGAATTACTGTAATTACACTCACTGGCCATAAGTATTGCAACATCCCCAAAGTTCAGTTCGGAGAACTGTGTTACAATAATTTATTTTATTTTATTTACACTATTTAAGACTTCTTGAAAGTGCCTGTGTTTTGAAGTCAATGTTCTTTTTTACTGTTCTTGCTCGGAAATTATGTAATACACGATCGATGAAATCGGATTAAATGATCATCTCACCTGTTTCTTGTAAAGTGCTATTTTGAGCATGTTGCAATACTTTTGGCCAATGAGTGTACTAAGCTTTCTCTGTATTATCTAGATACGGATAAAACAGTTACAGGGATCAGTAATAGGAGGGGGAACCAAGACGTGATACAGTGGAGGGGAACGAGACCTGAAATAGGCTGGCAATTGAGGCTGACGTCATAGTTAATTCAGAACCAGTGTGGTTAAGATGACAATACCATAGTTATCAGGACGAAAATAGATAGAGAAAATAGATAGGAGTTATATTTAGAGCAGCAGAGTTTTTTTTTCGTTGATAGATTTGGATGTTTGAAGCATAAATTGGGATAATTGACACTTTGGGGCTGGTATGAATATCCTTAGTATAAGAAAATGAATTCACCTTTAAACCTTGCGACGTCCTATGACACTTTTACGTACACCGACGGGGCATCGCGCTAATTTTGTCAGTAGGTGTGAAGGGGCGCTATAACTTATGTTGCGTTGAACACTACCAACTCCCAATGGTTTTAACAGATGCCTAGAGGTCCTCTAGACCCTAGACAACAATTTGAAGCCAAAAAAAAAATGTAAGGGCCCTTTAGGTTGATGTTTATTTTAGTTCTGATAACGCTCTGATAACGTTTTTTTCCCCTACCCAACTCGACATAAAATATACCCTATTATGTGTACCCATAGCAGTTATAGGAATAAACATGTCTCCCCCTCTGGCTGATGCCTCCAAAATGTCTGGAACATGGTTTTGCACAATAATAGTGGATAACTGATAGCCTTTGATAAGCCGCGTAGGAGCTGAAGTCAATGGCCTTGTGTTGACAGATGGGATTAGGATTTGTACACGGTCCTATGGGACCAGCTTTTTGCAGTAGGATTTTTTGGGTCAAGGGTTCAAAGCAGGCTAATGAGAATTAACCATGCTATTTGGGGACACCTCAACAGTGAACTTACGGAATTTGAAAAATTTGGGGTAAAAAAAAACGGAGTAATTAGGTTTTGTTTACAAATCTACTAAAAAAATTAGTAGCATGGCACGTTGCAAGGATTTATCAGATAACCAATTACATTATAATGCAGCTCATTAAAGAACATTGCAAACTACAAACTGATACCACAGCAAGAATTTCAAACACATTGCACATGTCATATTTTACATTTCCATACAATGTTGTACAAGGCTGACGTCATAGTTAATATGAGGAGCTTTTATTTTAAAGATAACAAAAAGCTTCTCCTTAATTAAAAGTAATGTTCAAAGTGCCATTCCCAGATGCTTCCCAGATTACCTAATTTAGGCATAGTGTACACAGGGCCCAAGTTAGTTTCAAAGGACCACACCACAACTAGATTAGGGAAAATCATGAGAAAATTATAAATAAATGAGATGTACATTCAGAACAGCAGCGTTTTTAGATGATAGATATGGGGTGGGGATTGGGATAAATAGTATCTTGGGGTTAGTATGTTTAGTTGTATCAATATTAGAAGAAAGTTAATACTCCCTAAAATCTTTTATCTAATAACATATCTGATGAAATGAACACATTATTACAATATTATTGTATTGTGTTATTGAGCAAGTAATACAACTCATTTAAATATGGTAAACTAAACTAAACTGGTATCACAGACACCATTTCTAACACGCAATATTAACAAAGACATATTACTGTTCATCTATTACAATTGTAATATTCAAAATTAAATATTTTTATATATATTTAATGTATCTATCGTATTATCTATTAGTGAAATATTGCTTTTATGTGTAAGTTTGAATTGGTTTAGAAATGATGACATTGGTCTGTCCATATATGTCATTTGACACATTACATAAGCTACAGCTCCCTCTATTGAGGAGTGGTTGGCTAAAAGAATTGTGTTGTCAATTTAAGTCATTTTTCGAAATTGTTCATTTTGATGGTTTATGATATTTTTTTGGTAAATAAAATTTAGTGCTTTTAATTTCCTAACTGTGTCAAAGTATACAAATGTATAAACTGTGCTTTGAAAATTTAACACTAAATTAATGATAGAGGGCGCTCCTTATTTAAACAGCTACATCTTGTACAGTATTCAGCAAAATCTTGAGTGCAGGATATAAGCGCACTAGTGTTAATATGACTATTTTGTTGTTGCTTTGATCCTATTTTGTATTGATATGATTCAATTTGTTGACAATAGGCAAGATATAGGTCTGCGCATAGGTCTATAATATGCAAATGTAGTATGTGGGAGTTATTGTACATCGCATATTCGTTAAGGTAGTTAATGTGTTTATTGTTTCATGTCTATAAGAAGAAAAAAGGGGGACATCCAGGCATGTTGAAAAGTAAGGGAATCCACCCCTTCAGATTCATCGTGCATTTTTCTCTCTCTAAGAACTTCTCTAAGAACACTGTTTATCCTCCGCTGTCCTCTTGAGTATAATTTCTCGTGTTTCTATTTGAATCGAATAAGCTTTAAGCCTATGTAATGTGTATTTTTGTTCTACTTCTTTGAAAGAGGAATGCACGGCTCATAGAAACTCCATTGGACCGTGTGGTTTTGTATATTCTCAAGCATAATGAACCAGCTGTTGGCCTGAGGAGGAGCTTTGAGGTCATAGGTCACGACAGACTCCTCCACACCTTTGAGTCCAGCCTCGATGTGACCGTTGTTATAGGTGACAATGAATGGCTCGCCGAAGATGTTGATTGGTCCATTGGGCTTTACACCAGTAGCATTCCACGATAGATCGGCTGCCCGTTCAAACATGGTGATATATGAAGTGCTCAGAGCTGCATACAAAGTAATAAATCAAAATCAAAATACTAAGTAATATAACAAAATAAAAGAAAACTCTCAGTACACTTTTGGTGGAAGGCAATTGTGTGAATTCATATATCATATTGATAAAGGAGCCAACCTGTGACAGTTGCCAATGTAGGGCAGTGTACTTTTCCAAAGCAGACAGTACTACAACGGTAAGCTTTTCAATTGAAATAAACACAAGTGCTGGCATCTAAAAAAAAATGTCCAACAGGACATAAGTTTCTTCATCAGCGATATTTGGCGACCCCTACTACGGACCGAAGGATCTTCTATATCCAAAGTTCACAATCCTCCCCAGACTGAGGGATCTCCTACATCCTAAGTCACCAATCTCCCTCCCCCTGTGCTTGTTAATAACGGATTCAGTTCAGTGAGCACACACTCCTCTCCTCCCCCCCCCCCACTCCAAGGATCCCAGTTCAACGTTTCCCACCTGCACCCTACAACGCACTAATTCTCCAGCATCGTCTTCGTGCGAATCCTCAAGCAGTCTACTTAAGAAGTAGCATCTGCCAGAGTCCGAACTTCTCCTGAGGACGATCAGAGCGTACTGATCGAAACGTCGCGTTGTATCTCCAGTTCTTTTCAGAACTAATTACTACTCAATTGAGAATTCCACATGGTGTCACCGGAAACAGTCTTTACTTTAAACATATTTTGTTAAAACAAACATCCTCAACCTCAGTCAGAATCAAAGATCGTATAGCGCCGCAAGGCGCTATACGATCTTTGGTCAGAATGTTTTCTCAAGATACTGTAGCGCAAGCCAGGCAGAGGGCGCGCGATAAACAGCGTGAGTTGCTGTAGCTGCGCGCATATAGTTCGTCATAATCACTAAGACCGTTGGATCATGTACGTAAGTGCGCGCAGCTGGCGCCAGCACCGGTGTGAGTCAAGCCCTTGGATAGGAAAGTACGTCCTGCGAGCGCGTCGGGCATGCAAGGCTGGCTAGCAAAGCTGAGCTGGGGTGTAATAATCAATGGAACCAAACTAAGGAGGCTACTGGAGGCACGGTCGTGGGGACTTATGACGGAACGCGTATAGTGGGAGATAAGACTTGTGACGTTTGCGTCACAGCCACCGAGGAACAGCAGAATAGCCGGTACTGTTGGAGTGGGAGGTGGGCGCGTGGATCAAGGAGGCGGTCGCATTGGTCAATGAGAGGCCCCAGTGTAGCATAATTATAGTACAGATCACGGAGGATACAGGACCCCCAGCAAGGCCTAGCCAGCAACGCCTTCGTGTGCGGCGCTATACTATGCACGTGTATTGCAAGGATTGGAGGGTACAAATTAAGATTAATGGAGGATACACATAATTAATTACAGTCACATTGGGTCCAATTATTAATGTTGATTTATTAAATCAGAGAATCAATTCGTTCAGTTGTCTCCTTTGTGGATTATTTTGTCAGTCTTTGCCAGTCCCAGGATTGAACCAAGGAACAGTGTAAACTGATGTATAGGGCGGTATATTTCCGACCAAACGGGCCTGCATGTCCCGGCCGATACATCAGTCATCCGAGCTGGAGGATTCATATCGACGTAGGGTCACACAGATAAAATCATTCCGCCACAGTACCATCACCAACGTACAGTTAAAATTTATACTTTTGTAAAAAACAAAATACTATCAGTATAGAATTGAGCATAATCTTTGAAAGGCTTATGAATGAAACGTTCAGTGAGTCACCAGTTGCCTTAAGCAGCCAGAATGTCTTAAATGCAACGCTGTAAAAAGGTTGCTAAATTACGCCTTTTAATTCATTTTAATATTCCATTCACTATCTACTGGATTACAATGATTGTTATTTGTTGTTGATAATTGGTTTCATCATGGGCATCTTCATGGCCAGCCAGTGCTGGAGCTGCAGCTGGCTGATCAGGCCAGCAGCACAAAGGACCATGATTTATCTCACCATAATCCCCTACTAATCTGTTGTAAGTTGTCAAAAGGTTGACTAAGTTCTTTGTTGCCCATTGAAATAAATTTTCATTGTGTGGCAGCAGTTTGACCTCTTGCATTATTGATTCTTCATGGCTCCAGCTCTTCCATTCATAAACTCTGGAGACCCAAGTTACCTTGAGTTTCCTGGAAGACCTGAAGGTTTACCGCGTGTTAGAATTTGATGTCCTCCCTAACTGATCAGGCGCCGATATGATTGTAGTATTGATGCAATACCCAATTTTTTAATCGGTTTAATAGCACTGGCGTATTAAAATAATCAATGGGAAAGGGCGCTAGCGATAACAAAAAACCTGTACTAGAAAAGACTAGTCTGAAAATGTGTGACATTTATTTTATTACCACCGTGCTAGGAAACTAATTAAAAGGCCGGTGTTGCTTTGAAAGACTTGCACAGTGGAACACAAAACACATTATTGGTCTAGTACTCAAACTACACGCGCGTATTCATCTAGATGGAACAAAGTTAATAATAGTATTCAGTCAGTTTTCTGTGATTCAAATAATTTTATGATCATATTTCCTTATTTTGTTTATCAAATAATACCTATACATATCATATACATATCGCGGAACCCGCTGCTATATAGGATTCTAGCCTGCCAATCGTTATTGGGCAAGCTCGGTGGTTGAGAGGTTATGACGTCTGCACTAGTAAGCAGAAAGTTTTTTTCACAGACACTCGGAAAGCACTGAATGAGTGCTATACACACATCGGTGTACGGCAAATTAAATCAATTGAAATAATGCTTCGTTATGGACTAAATTTTATAATGCTAATTTTACGTGGTTTTTATTTTGTGATAGCCTACGACTGTTTTTCCTTACCAACGTTTCCTGAAAGGACATTTTTAATTCTGAAATAATAAGGTCACTATCAGTGATTGAACTATCAATTCAGAGATATCTAAGTTTTGATTTGATTCTTTCCTGATTGATTAAAGCTGTGAATAGCTCAGTCGGTAAATCACAAGACCCGATTTCGAATTCCAGTGGGGTCGACTGTTAACCGTTAGCCTTGACAGGCCTGTTTTTATTTGCGTTCTTAGGCATGGGGGAGAGTGACTTTCCGTATTTTCTTTGATGTTGTTTAGTAATAATATAATATGTTCACATATTTGGCAACAACGTCCTCTAAAACCTAAAATCAAAACATGAATATGGATGAGAATTGTGATTCTAACGTAACTTCTACCGTCTTAGATTCCCATAAGGAATTGAAAGGGTTTACATGACTCATTTTTGCTTCACTTTGAGCTTTTGGAAGTTAACCACAAACCCATTAACACATATTGAATGGCTTGTTTAAAATTCAACGACCCATTACAAATGAATGGTTACCATGGTAACAATGAACACCCCCACATCCTAGATTTCAGTATAGAGAATAGTCAGAAAAATTCAGACAATTTTTGCGTGATCAGTGGAAGCGCTATGTAGATATAAACATCTATCACAGCCACAATATGGTTATATTAAAGCAGAAAACCCCTCGGTATCGGTGCTCGTGACTTGTGCTACCCTAGACCTGGAAGTAATTGAAACGGATATAGGTATGTCGGAAGCAGGCATTACATACTAGTTAACTTACTAACTTGTATCTCAGTCAGATCAAAGTCTGGTTCACGTGTACGTGAATGTGATGCAAATCGTGATCACTTAAAAATTAGATTTGTGTGAATGATTCAAACACAAAATTACACTATAAATGTTCGCAAATTTCGCAGCAAGTGTTTGTGACGTAATTGTGGAGAATGAAGCTGCATTATAAAATTGTTCTGCAGACGAGTATTGCCATTATTGTACACCTGCAATTATGAATTCGTTTGCTAAAAGTTGATTTTTGAAAATAAATTTCCTCATAATATCTTCCACAACCTTCAATTCCTATAGGTTTGGTTCTGAATAAATTTTAAAAGGGGTTAAAAACTAAATAAAAATTAATTAAGCCGCACGTGTTACTGAACTCGTCATTGAGAGGCGAGCGTGTGACCACTATGCTACCAAGCACCTCGAAACCTCAGGCCAGTGTTACAATACATACCAACAGAGAATGCTGCACTATCATAAGTAACCTCGTCAGCACAAAAATTCACATACACCCAGCCAGTACCACGGACGATGAATTGAAGCCGTATCGGTAATGTCAGGGGCTCGTGAAGATACAGGTTTTTGTGTGATGGTCCTATGGTGTAGTTTTCACAGGGTGATGGAGGTCCACCGGATGCTGTCGACACTAAGATTGCATGCAACAAAAGAGATGGGAATAATAATAATTATAAATAATAACAATTCTTATATAGCGCATATCACCGCACTCTTGGTGCAGATCTAAATATTTATATCTTTCTAACTGTTTTCACTAAAGTGCTGCAGAAAATTTGCTTCTGTAAACACCCTTCAATTTACTTAGCAAAATTGACTTCTTATCAAATCATGGCAGTATCAAGTACGTTGTTTATTTGTACATTCAAAACATACTTGCTCATATTCGGGATATTTTGCCCTTCGAAATAAGGTATTTGTCATAAAATCCCCTGAGGTTTGCAACGAAATTAAATATGTGAGGCTCATACACTTTAAGCGGCAGTGTTTGTTTGATTTCAGTGAGGTAAAGTTATATTAAAAATGTATCAATATACATGATATACATCTTACCATCATTGCAGTCAAGAGAAGGTCGAATCTCCCCCTGTTTGTTGATGGAGATACGAGAGTCGTCTCCAATAGTTACCTCATAAGGCTTGATTTGCGGCTTCATGTTCACTCCGCCAAGACGAAACTCAGTGCATTCACATGGCTTTTTTTCAGCAAGTGACCAGCCGTATCGCTTGCCCGTGGTGGCGTCTGGTTCTTGACCCACGTAACACACGCATGCGTCAACTGAATACAAGCAATAAACAATAGGCAAATATTAAGTACCGGTAAATAACCAAATACGTTACCCTTTTAATGGCATACATTTATTAATAATTGTTGATTTAAGTGTATTTAGCAATACAAACGATTTATAATAATCTGAAACAAAATTATTTGCTGTGGAAATAAAACTAGCCATGGTGCAGTGTATACGTTTGCTGGGCTGCATCCGTAAGGCTTGTTTTAGCTAAATTAAAAAAAAGGTGTATGACGCAATCATATATTTGACAAATATTGAGTACTTCAGAGTATAAAAGAAATAATATTTCACGAAGAATATCCCAATTGATCCATTTCATGAGGCGGAGCTGAATGAAATGCATCATGAATGGATACCAAATGATAAATATATCTTTCCCATTTTACGAAATAAAGGCACTCATTAGCATAACTCACACTCACACTCACACGAATACATGTATAATGCAAAATGAATTGCCATTCGACATCACAACGTTATATTTATTGTCGTATTCCATTGGTTGAATGATTAAAATCCTTGTAAATGAGAACCAGAAATGCTTCTGTGTTAATACCAGCTTCGCACGCACTCTATATCTACCAAACGGCATGGTATTACTGATGTCTTTGAACAGCTTGCTGGACTTTTTCAATTAAAGTATTATGATTTTTTTATCTCAATTATGTTGATCGGAATTTAAAGTTGATAAACCAAAACTACAAGTGTATAACAAATAATATTCCAATCGGTTTTTGGAGCGAATACGCAACCGGCGAAAATAGTTGATAACACTTGGTGTGTGTTCCACTGACAGAACAACAATGAAAAACAGTTGTTTATGAATAATACAAAGACGATTTGAATTTCGCAAATTCGACAAAGATTACTCATTACAATGAGTTTTGCGTCTGCAATTTAAAGGGCAGTATCGTTACGATCAGAGCAGACTTTCAACAGGGCATAGAATCGATGTCCTAGTTTAAGATGGACACAGTGACTGAAAATTACTGGCTCATTTATGCAGCAGCAACGGTAATATGGTCTTATCATGTTTGGTATTATGGCAGTCACTGAGTTAATCTAAAACTAGCAATCCGATTCCATGCCCTGTTGATCGTGACGATGCTGCCCCTTTAAATCTCTTGTACTCATTATTGGCATACAATATTATACGTCGTATGAGTTTCTAAGGGACAGTCTACCAAGTACTAGAAGTTAGAAGTTTGAACAATTGATCCACAAGTTTTCCATCAAACTGTGCACCTGAAATGTATTCAGTTTGTCCTATACCATCATCACTTTTATAATATCTTATAATATTAACGTTTTGAGAAAAAACGAACTGTAAATAGAAAACCACACAAGCTTGTAATCAAGAAGAAACACACAATTTGAAACCAAAATGTAAATAGTGTATTTGCTTACATAAAGAATTACACTACAGTTTTAAAAAGATTATCAGAAATATTTGTTTCAGATACACCTTTGCTGCTGCATGCATGGCAATAGTAAAATATCATCTGATTACTTTCGTTATTTTATCAATTCAAATATTCTGATTAATTATTCCGTTATTATGTGATGGAAGTTTTTTCGATATCTAATTCAAAGGTTGATTAAAGGTAAGTAGTACGCAATTGGTATTTGGGAAAATACGGAAAATCAACCCTCTAGTTTTCGAGAAATGTATCATTTCAAACTATCAAACTATCCTGTTCAAATTGTGTGCATACGTTTCCCGTCGACGAGAAACTGTAATTTATGTTTAATGATTTCTTTTTTACAAAAATATGCTAGCTGACATTTATGACAATTCCTGTTTTCTCCAAGATGAAAACACTTCCAACGAAATAATTTCTCATGGTATAAACTGATACGTGTTCCAAGTTCACACCAAATAAGTTTTTGGATAATAATTTCTAAACTGGTTATTACCAATGTGGTGCTTTCCCTAAAGGATTGCTCTCCATAGAGTGATTTATTATCTTAAACTTTACTTCTTTGTTTTAAACAGTGAGTGATTATTTATTTATTTTTTGGAGGGGGGGGGGTTGGTTTTATTTTGTTTTGTTTTGATTTTGTGAAAGTGGCGCAAGTTGATCTTACCTTCCAGAGCAGTTGTAGCAATTAGAATCAGAGCTAGAGTTGACTGAACCAGCGCCATTTGTGGTGGGCAATCTGTGCTCTAGATGAGAGTCAATCACGCAGAGGTGGCTAGAGGGTCCGTTATTAGTTGCACCACGGAGTACCGACACCGTATATTGCTCAAACCCACCGTGGCCACTTGTCGTCTGACTTCAGAATTTTTACTTCTCGGCCTTTTCAACAGTTAGTTAAACCACACTGATATCAGTTGATATACTTCAATATTTCTGTTGGGCAAATAATATAAGCTATATAATTGATAACGTTTGAAGACTGCACGCGGCCGTTCATAATTATAAATGACACTTTTTGTCCAAAACAAACTGGTCGTTAGGGATGCTATGGAAACATTGATTGTCTTCGCTTTTCGCGAAGCTATATGAAACACGAGGTAGAGTGAGACACTTCATTAATTTTCGGTTTGCACCATCCAAAACGATCGATTAATTTCTCCCTTGGACAAACAGGCTACCAGTAGGAAGGTATACCATCATCGAAACCACGGTAGCATTGCAATAACACAAGCATACACTCTGCATATGTTTGAGCTATAAATGCAAATGTGTAACTTTAATGACTTGTTAAAGGAATTGTACACCATTGGAAATTCGTTTTGGAAATTCAAGTAAACCTATACAAAGAATGTGAACTGACGAGCTTTCGTTCAAAATACATATTTGTGTTACTATAAAGTGGGTTGCTTTAATACAGGGTTCATGGCTTAGGCACAGCTCACCAAGGAAAAAGCAGTCTTGCACCGCTAATTATCTATGATTATATGCTAACCCATCAAACTCATTACATTGTATAAAACCAACTGTTGTCATGCTTTTGCTATATTACTTTTGGGTTTGAGTTTGTTTTGAGTTTAAAGCTGCTATTAAGTTATATTAATTTATGCATATTTGCTGCTATACTTGTACATATTATTTTGGCTTTCCCAAAAATAGTCACTATTTTTCGTATTAATTCTTATGTGGATTTTGGAAAAAACACATTGCTTGCTGTCGTGGTCATGCCATGGTACATGTCATGCTACATGTATATGCCTTTCGCTGTATCGCTATTGCTGTCGGTACATACAACCTCAGATTCAGAGGCCTTACTGCCGTTTTTACCCTGAAAATAATTAATTTCGTCGCTGTCAGTGTGTTCAAAGTCAACAATGTCTCCATCACCATCTCCAGCATCACTGTCCACGTTATAATTCCGAGAAAATAGCAAGTGTTGTGCACCGTCTGTTGTGAGTTTCCCAGAGGCCGCATTTTTAAATACGTGTGTATAAACAGCATGTAATCAACGTTAACAATAAACAACTTCGCGAAGTTTCGGAGTATTTCGTTTGTTCTCGTTGTCAATAATCAACATTAGCTAATTTGCATTGGAAGAACATGACCTCGAATTCTTATTGGTCAATTGTGCGCTCGGTTGTCAAAACAAGTCAAAACAAGACCCATTGTCAGGTAATGACGTTCGAGCCTTTTACAAGGCTTATCGTCCGTACGCGGCGCGCGCGCGAGCCTTTTAAAAGGCTCGCCATCCAGAAAGAGTTTTAAAGCAACTCAGAAAAAATATGTATAAAGAATATTAATATCATCAAGTGCTTTACACCATAATACAATTGTCTTTGTGATAATACTTTGTGCGCCAAGCTATAAAACGGCTATATAGATTATAACGTTGAAGACTTCGCGCGGCCGTTTATAATTATAATTTTTTATTATTTGTTTTCCCCAAAACAAACTGCTCGTTAAGGATGCTATGAAAACCTTGTAGTTTCAAAACAAACTGCTCGTTAAGGATGCTATGAAACCTTGTTTGGCCTTGCATTTCGTGAAGCTATATGAAACATAGAAGCACTAGGTAGAGTGAGACACTTCATTAATTTTCGGTTTCCACCATCCAAAACGATCGATTAATTTCTCCCTTTTTTGGACAAACAGGCTACCAGTAGGAAGGTATACTATCATCGAAACCAAGGTAACATTGCTTTAATACAAGCATACACTATGCATGTGTTTCGATACAAATGCAAATGTGTTCATTTAATGACTTGTTAAAGGAATTGTACACCATTGGTAAAATGTTTATGAATGCATTCATATTTTAAATGAATTGTTTTAACTCATTTAATTTTGCCATTTACAAAAGAGAGTGAAAATGCGTTCAAATTATTTGGAATTTTCTTGGTAGTCATTTAGAGCCTTAGTCGGTAGTAACATTCAAACACTACTCTTATGCATACTCTCTTTGAATGAAGAACCCGTGGAAGTTTCATCTTATTGTGTTGTGTTGGTAGCGTGAAATTAGTGAAAATGTATAAAGATTTTAATTCTTTTAATTCTTATGTGGATTCTGAAAAGACAACTCTTTACCATAAACTTATTGTATAATATAATTTTTCATAAAAATTAAAGCAACTCAGACACAATTATGCATAAAGAATATTAATATCATCAAGTGCTTTACGCCGTAATACTCGTCTAAAGAAATGTATTCAGTAATCCTAAAACGGCGGTGAGAACATAGCCTGTTTTTTCTACTGTAGCAATTCAAGTTAAGAAGATATCCAAGAAGTTAGAATTTTCCATTTCGAAATATTGTGCCGTATTGAGGTTGGACTTGTAGATTTGTAATTAAATATTAACATTCAATATTCGCTTAGTGCACATCGTAGTCCTCTAGCGGTGAATTTGCACCCAGTGTCTTGATGATAGCCACTTTTGCGTCGTGTGAGCGTTGTGTGTACATTTTATGTGCGTATGTCATGGTACTAAGCGCGCATGTACTTCTGCCAGCCAATGATCGCTGGAGATATTCCGCGCGTACGCACATCAACTGCAAAATACGCCAAACGCGACGCTCTATCGCTGCCCTTTCGCCCACAGTGATCTAACAACATGTGCCCTCAACAGCTCACTCACGTTGCGAATACTGTTCTATTTCCGATTTATAAATGATACCATAGAACCATTTTTCTTAAACAAAGTATATCGGAACTCATGATTACTTTCCTGTTCCTATCCTCATGTCTCAGTTTTTGTGTCAGTTTCGAAAATCAAATTACGAGGAACTAGGCTATGTGTGAGTTATAAAATACAAATATTTAAATTAACTTCTTACCAACCAAACGGACATGTAGTATATATAAATGCACAGTCTTTCTCAAATACATGAACAAGATTAAGTAAATATATTACCTTCGAGGAACAAAGCTAGATTAATAAAGTGTATTCCGTTGGGCATCCTGAGACTCGGATCAAGCATACAGAGCCAAATTGTTACCACTAGCAAACCCAGCAGTTACCAGTTGTCACATGACTGCTAAGCCAAATTTTACACACTAGCAGCCGTTCAGAAATGCTAGAAACGCCCCCGTGTTCACTTAAACTGCTAAATTAAAGGCGCATGTTTACAAACGATGCCATGGAAACGTTGTTTGTTTATTGTCTTGCCTATTACCTTTACTTGTTATAATATTCAGAGTGCCGCTCTAGTTAAAATCTACCGTGCTTTTTAAATGCCCATGTTCCTCCTAACACGTTGTATTATTTGTTTATGTATCCATAAACGGCAGCAATTTTGTAATTCCATTGCTCGTTTGACTTCGTCAAATTGTCACGTTTTGTTCCATTAATAGATATATTTTCTAGATTGGCTCGTGGCTCGATCACAAAATGCTTCAATGCCTGTTTACGGTCACTTGAAATGTAATGAAATAATGCTTCAATATGACAAAATGCCAGAATTTTCTTATAAGAGTTTTTTTTGTAACCATTGACCTTCAGATAAATAACTACACAATCCACCCCACATGTTATTTAAAAATCCCAGTAATGACACTTTGTTCTTGGTGAAAGAAGCAGTGGAATTTCTTTAGAATACGTACGTTATCTCGATATTGGAAGCTCAAGCGCAAGCTAAAAGTGGAATTCTTACACCGGGTACCGGTTTAGATGCAAAAAGAGAATTTATAAACAATCTCTATGCTTCGATCGATTCTCCGATAGATTTACAAGATTCTATTGAACGATATCAAAAACTTTCACAAAACGCTCAAACGCAATTAAACTTTGTTATCGGAGAAAGTTTATACCTTTTGCCGTCTGACATGAATTTACGAATAGGTACGTTGGATACAACAATAATATTCAAATCGCAACGTCTGATTTATCACTCGGTTCAAATCAAGACACGAATTCGACACTAGCCCCCACACTTTCACCGTCTGACTATACTAAACTTGCTTCGCCACTATCTGTAGATGTTCAGCAACCAACATATACGTCATCAATCACTACCGATTCACCACCACCACCCTCAGATACTCAGCAAGAATCCAACGATCTATCTTCTTTATCATCTACTCAGCAACCAACATATACATCATCAATCACTACCGATTCACCACCACCCTCAGATACTCAACTCGCTACACCCATCGAGACCGAAGACGCATCTGCTGTAGGTGTTACCGATGCTGTTGCAACTCACCAAGAAGGAAAAAAATGCTTTAATTTTTGGTTTTGCTATACTCGGCGGACTAGGCGTAATTATTTACGAGATGTTTTTACGCTGACTCTGTATATAAGATAAAATTAAAACTCCGACTCCGGTCAAGGCTAGCCACACATGTTCCGTCGTCCATCCTACCACTGTTGAAATTGTAGTAAATAACCATTTCAATACTGATCCGATAATACCAGGTAGAGAAGCTGCGACTGATAATCCGAGTTTCTTTAACAGATTCGCTAGATTTTTAAGCGTTTTTTGTATCCACTCTTTTACACCACCGCTACTTGGTGCAGGTTCAGATGTAGGTTTAGGTGTAGGTTTAGGTTTAGGTGTAGGTTTAGGTGTAGGTTTAGGTTTAGGTTTAGGTGTAGGTGGTGCAGGTGTAACCGATTTTACAGCACCTACGATCGATTCGACGATGAAAGCGATGACCGTAGTAACCGCTGTTAATACACTGACGATTGCGACGCCATGTTTTCTAAATATAGTTGCAATTTTTTCGCGCAACGTGTCGTTGCTTTCCTTTATTACATGAACCGATTCTCGGACTTCATCTATTTCACTACGAGCATTTTGCGTATTTATTTTTAATGATTCTAATATCATTTGTTTTTCTTCTTGTTTTTCTCGCAGCTGTTTGCTAGCTTTTTCGGTTAATTCTTCAAATCCACGCTGTTTACCGTCGAAAATTAATTCTTGAAGATCGGATATTTCTTGGTCGATTTTTAACAATTTACCCAAAATTAAATCACGATTACCTAGCGTTGTTTGCATAGCTTCATCGAGACCCACCAGTTCTCGAAATGAATATTTAATTCCATATTCTTTCAAGAATTCATCCAAGTTCTTAATTAATTCTTCTTCACTTGGTAAAACTTGAGTTTCTGCTTCTTTTTGTTCATCAAAAAATTCAGCTTTTGCTTGTTCTCGCATACTAGAAAGAATTTCTTGAAAGCTTATCTCTTTATCGTGCACGTCTTGCGAAAACTGTTGTGGTTCAATGTCTTCAGGAATTGGTTTATCGATAATATTAAGTTGAGGTTGTAACTTTGGGGGTTATTTTTTTCCCTTTCTTGGGTAGTTTTAACACCTAACGCTTCATTAACAAATGCTACTCCATTTTTGAATCCTTGTTCCCTCGCTCTTTGGGCTATTGTACCTGGAGCAACAAATTTATCCGGGTAGTTTTTTTGCGTTAATAAAACATCTTTGTAATAAAAACCTTTTTTAGGACCATCAGTAATACGTTTAAAAATTTCATTATGTATCGTTATGTTAGGGTTATCGTAAATAGTAAATGTTTTGCGAAACTTGAGAATCATATCGTTATCTAGTTTCGTTGTTGGATCCAAGTTAGAAGTGATTTCTAAAAAGCTTTTTTAGAGAGTTTAAATTTTGCGTATCTGATCGCAAACACCATACCTCCTAACCCTAAAGCTAGTCCTTCTAAAAGGAATCCGATTGAAGCAAATTAGATTTTGCTTTCACTTCTTGTTAATGAAACAAAATAATGCAGGTTTATTTCCTGGGATCTCAACATTATTTGTCTTGCCGAAACCTAATGTCATCATTTGTCTGCGTAATGTAATTAGTAATTATCTGTAATTAGGATGCGTGAAGGAAACAAGGAATATATATCTAACTAGGATGCGATGGATGAAAGATGAAGGCAACTTTCAGTAGTAAATACTTCTAATGGAAACAAAAAGCAAACACAAACATTTTAAAGTCAAAAACAAACAAGCCAACCAAAACCAACCAACCATTTAAACAAGTAATAAATCCAGCTAGCCAACCAACCAACCAATACAAAAACATCCAGCCAGCAAACATAAAACAATTAAGCCAATCAAGCAATCAACCAACCAACCAAATCAAACACCCGATCAACGTACTTTAATATAAACCATCCAAATAACCATCCATTCAGCCAAACGTCTAACCGACCTAGTCACCAACCAACCGACAGACCAACTATCACATGAACCAATGAACTATCCAACTCATAATTCTTTCCGTACTCAGGTTTTCCGTGCCTTAGCCAGTACCAGTAACTGATATGTATTTGAGTGTCTTAAATTTGTTGCATTCTATTGTTATGTAATTTCTAATTCATTGTTTTTATATTTAAATTTATATTTATCATTTCCTGTAATTGGCGGCTCATCCGCTGTTGGAATTGGACAATAATAAATAAATAAACAAATAAACAAGGTCAATCTCATAATGGTGCACTCCACTTTGCCTTATTTGTTGACCTAAAGGTACAAGCAAAATAACAACTGTTTATGAAAATAATAACAAGTTTATGAAAATAATACAAATTTGGTTATATTATTTTGTATATTAACGAGGACAAATTAATTTAACGACACAGAGAGCATGTTGAGATGATTGGTGGCTAACTTCGCCAGTGTTCACATTGGGGGTGCACCCCACAAAATATTGAGAAATTCATGCGACGAACTAACTGTAATAATTTGTATGTCCTCAAATTGTTCTGATAGCAAAGATTTGAGGCCCATACATTTGAGGAATTATGTAAAATGGTCCAATATCATGACCTGGGGGTCCTTGACTTCCAACTTTGAGTATTTTTAATACACTAGGCCCTGAAAATGCGATGCAAATAACTCAACGGGCCTCTGGACAATCCACATTAAATTGAAAATAAAACGAAAGGTTATACATCTGCTGCCACCTTTCGTTTCAAAAGGTTTCTCATTATTACATGTATCTATTAAAATAAGGAACAACAATCAATATCAGGTGCATGTCGGTAGAAATCTGAAAGATCAGCATCATGTGAGTGACCAATGAACACGTTCTTATGAAGAACGTTCTTATGAAGAACGCCTGAAAAAACTTAACTTGCCTCCTCTCTACAATAGACTGATTTATTTGAGTGTTTCTTTTGTGGTTAAATGTCTCTATAAACATAACAACATCCCTTCTTCTTTTCTCCCACAGCCAAACAACAGGAAAACGGACGTCTTGCTCTTCAAACATCAATACAACCGAACTAACTGTGCAAAATTCAATTTGTTTAGCCTTTTCCCCAGATTTTTTAACTCTCTTCCCTGCGATCTTCGAGATCTCTGTCTCGAACCCTCTTCTAAATGTTTCCTAAATGCCCTACGTGATCACCTTTTCAACCAAGACCCCATTTCACACTCTTTTTAGAATGTACCCATCCTGTTGCAATTTCTTTCAGAATTTAACTTCACTGTAATTTGCCTCAAATTTTTTTTTTTTTTGCCTCAAATTTTTTATATTTATTATTATTATTATTACATCCCGGCCGAAAGTACAGCCGGTACGTAATACATGTTAAGCATAAAATGCACAAGAAAGACAGAAAAATGCAGCTACGATGACTTTGATAAGATGATAAGATGATAAGATGACTTTTCAAGATTTATTATTTATATTTACAATTTGCAATTACTACTTTGATTTATATTAATGGTTAATTCTAGATAAAGGTGTAGTTTTTATTTACGTAAATGTCATATTTATATATATACATATTTTATTGTTTTGTCATCCAATCAGTTTGGAGAGCCCCCTGACAGAAACTAGTTTCTTTTGGGCAATCCTACGGGAGCCAATTGGATGTTGTTTTTGTTTTTGTTAATTTGCAGTTTTAAGTTTCCTTTTTTCCCTTTATTATTTATTATGATCATTATTATCTGTGTGCAGTGCTGTGACATGTAAAGTGTATATCCCGGAAAATGAAATAAATAAAAAAAATGAAGCCGTTCCCCAATCGCCATCCTCTTCCCATTTTAGTAAAATTAGGGAAATAATTTCCAGAATTAATTAATAATCGTTGAAACTTTCACGGATTCATTTAAATTTTTTAATACACATCTCGATTCGTGTAAAGTATAAATGCATTTACAGTCATTTTACCAAAGTCTACTGGCTAAAGGAGTGTATGTTGGGAATATAAACCAAATTACGTTAACTCTTTTTTAAGGTTACTTAAATAAGTAATACCATGAATAATGAGCAATGTAGGTTATAATTATGTTCAATAACCGATTATGGCGTCCTGATGGCAAGTACCTGCTAGTCGCTAGAGTCTAGAGGCCTCACAAATCAGGCAAACGTTCATACCCCTATATGAAAAAGTCGTTTAAAGCACAGCACGGCAGAATTCCAATCGATCCAACAATTGTGGCTGCAATTGGACATCGTTTTATAAAATATTAAAAAAAATTAAAAATTAAAAACGAGACTTTTTTGAGGGCCTAATGTGTTAAGACATAATATTCATTTGGGATAAAGTAATCTAGCGTATACGTGTACTGAATATGGGATTTTCTATGTATTAGCATGAGTCAACCATTTGCATGGTTGACTCTGTACAATAATTTGATCACGTAATTTTTGTTCTGTACAATAAGTCGTTAGTCTTATTTCTTCAAAATGTAAGCTGGGTAGTCCCTGGACGCCTTAAGACACTTTAAGCACGACTCTCAATGACTCAAATCCATTGGGTGAACGTTTGGAGGGAGTCGCAATCAGGTGGGCGCACAGCTCGAAGCCACTTTCATCTGAAGGATGGTTTCAAACATAAACATATATAATTATAAAGTGTTCTTATCTTTGTAAAGGGATATTGATAATTGGAAATATAGCAGAATAGTATAAAAAAGAATATTAATTAACGGAAATAATAATTATTTCAATTATTGTAGGTCAACCCTCCATATACCTTCATCCCACCCCTGTCATTTGAGCACCTTGGTAATGGATACATTTTGGAGATACATCATACCTGGTATTTTCATATGCCTGATTTTGTTAAACAAAATGTTATTATATTATCTCACCCCTGCGTATACCGCTATACTCCATCCCGCCCGTATGATTTGACGCCTTCCATATGCCTTATTTTATCCCTCATAATAACCTTTTAGCATAGTTGTTCATAAGCCGTACATAAATCCATATTATTCAAGCTTCATTAGCAATCGGTCATGGAGTTTATCTGGCTTTTTAGCACTTATCTTATAATTGGTTTCACGTTAAAGGTAAGTTTATACTGGTACGGCGCAAATTAGAATTATTATTGATGGAACCGTCATCTGAATGACACTGCTTTCCTAGAACCAACCCGTGTATGAATGTACCAAACAGATGGATCCTTTCACTCTGTCCTTTTGATGTATTTTCAGTTGATTGAAACTGTGTTTTTTATGTTTGTGTATCCATGTGTTTGTGTTATGTTGATATATTATGTTGATTTAATTTTTGCCCTAAACTAACTTATCTTTGAAGCACTGTTTGGCTTATGTTTACTTGGATAAGTAGGCCTATAACTAATTACCCAGTATGGAATAGGCAATACATTGCAATGTTGTACCAGAAAAGAAAGAACAGGTTGATGGTTAAACTGTACAATTTAACACAAATACCATACAAATGTTGATACCCTTAAAAGTGTATTTATCTGATTACATGATATTAAGAAGTGGTATCTTCTGACTGACACTTCCCAGACTGCATCATAACAGTCTTGTGGTTTATTTAATGATATAATTTTAATTCAGAGCACCTATTTGTGAAAGTGGGTAATTTAGTTTATTGAGCTATTTAATAATGAAGACGTTTTAACCTCCCGACCATTGAGCTCAATTCTACCACAGTCAGCCAACTATTTTATATTGCATTTTTTTATCGACTGAATAACGTTAATGTTTTTAAAAACATCACTTACTTTTTCTGGACACTAAATTCTGTTTTAGGCTTCCTCTTGGATTTATATGTTAGTAGCAACACCAAAGTGACAAGCACAAAACTATTTTGTACACTTGAGTAAAGTTTTTTTTTTAAATTAAAATACCCCGTTGATATCTGATCCATCATCATCCAATCGAAAGTGACAATAATACTCCCGTAGCTTCAATATAAAAGCATAGTTGTTTGCCGCAATTTAATTATAAAAATCCGTCACTTGTTCGGTAGAAAATAATTATGTGGATATATTTTACGACAGCCCAATCAAAATTGTTATTGATACTGTACCGGTATATAAAATATTAATTATGAAAACAGAATAGAAAGAGAACCATCATCGGTTTGTACGACACGTGTTGACAGTCTCTTTGTATTGTTAATACGTCGACGATAATTTCATCATGTAACTGGCGCGTTAGGTTTGGAAGCTGGACTAGTATGTACTTGATTATCCACGTACACAGATGTACATGTACGCGGTTTGAACTCTGCATAGAGATATCAAGGCTTGACTTTCAGAGAGGATTAAACCATTCACAGAGAACAATCCTATTTCCTAAACCAAAATGGAGAGATTTTCATTGGTAATTGTTCTGGCACAGTTCCTATTTCTTCTTCTGAAATATGAAGGTGGGAAATCACAGGAATCACGTAAGTACATGGACAACCTATCCAATTTCAAATACACTGTAATGGCCATCCCCTTTCGGCAACCCATCTGGAAGTTTGATTACCAGTTTCGTGAAGTCTTAGTTTTTCGTGCGGTGTGAGTTAATTTCTTAACGATGGGTTTGGACATTGTTCATTAACTGCAATAGTTCAAAAGGGCATCTCAGCGTCATTGACAAAATAGCACCGACATTGTACATTGTTTTGTTTTGAAGTCTTCCACGTGGTTACACAATGATATTTGAGGCTCACTGTACATTCGACCATCTTCAGCGCAGCCATATTTGGAAAGTAAGAAAATGTAAATATCAACGCCATGTTGTGATGAATGCATATTTTGTTAGGCCTATGGGTTGCCATTTCCCGTAAAGAAAACCGATTTTGTATAATCTGGCTTCGTTTCCGAATGACGCCAAAATTGAGGCGAGCGCAATAATAAATAATATGTTTTATTAATTTTATGGTATTATATATTTGTTGCAGCTGTGAGTAATATCGACTTTCATGACATTCAGCTTGTAAATGGCAGTGCCCCCAACGAGGGCAGGGTACTCGTTCGTTGGTCACCTGACTCTCATTGGACAGCTTTATGCAACGATCTGTTTCTTGATGATACTGTCTCCTTCGTGATGTGTAGAAGACTTGGGTATCCGTTTGCCTGTCGCCACAGCGCTGCAGGAATACACCGCACTGATAATAACTCACTCGAAATCCTACAAAATACATTTGTTGTCGTGTTCTGTATAAGTGACCAGACCAATATTCGTACTGGGGGATGTGAATTATTTGTTTGGGAGGGGCACGTGTCCCCTCGTTCCCTGTGCCCCCTCGTCCCCCCTCCCCCGGCATAGTTACGCCACTGCATTATGTTTAATCATTGTCTGGCATTATCCATTATATTAAACCACATTTGACCAGCTGGACTGACGCGGGAACCCGTGATTTATGCGAGAGACCGGTAAATATAAATGACGTCATTGGTTCTTTTCTGGTCTTTCATGAGCAAGGAGTGGACTTTAAGAATTGTTACTGTGCTTTATGCAATGTACGGTCTTTGGGCAGGTTGTAAAACTGGGATGTATCCAGTTCTGGCAATGGGCGCGACCAAAATGAGGAAGTGTTTTACCCAGCTCTTAAGCAATCCCTACCCACAAACGGATGGGTTGTAACACCTCCAAATAACCACCTCGTAATACGTGGTCTCTTGGCTTGGGTGATACTGTGGCTTCCTGAGTCAATCTGTGACGGGGATCCTCGCCCTCTCCTACATCTACCTCGTTCTCAAGTATTTCCAATGTGTCTTCATCTTCTTCGCTTTCTGCCTCAATACAAGAGTCCGAGGTCTGTGGAGGCAGAAGATCAGTCAACTGCGAGAGAAGCCTCAAATTAAGACATCGCACTCTCAACGACAGCATACGAGGAAGACTGGAACGAGTTCCAAGCGCGAAATAAGAGTATATTTTGTAAATGTCATCACTGAAGATACTAAGCTCTAAATCATTACACACTGCAAAAACTGTCAAAAGCTGCACCAGTGGTGTTAATATTGGGCAACTTACGCAATATACACCATGGTAGAATACAGTTCAGCACTGGTGGGCAGATGCGACAACAACTGTACGCTTAATTTTGGTGCGTTTTGGGGCAATCAAGTGAATGGTTATAATTTGTTCTCTTTGAATGAAAATAGGCCTACATTAAATAGCTGAGCTGTTGCGATGTTTAAAATACTATCACGCGAATAGGTTTATAAATTTTTTGCGTCTTGAATGTGACGTGGTGCGTTTAAAATATAGGTAGGCCTGTTACGTAAAGCTCGATGCTGTGTGGCCCAATTGTCCCTTCGTGCAAACGCAAATTGCTCGTTGGCACTCATTTTCCCTTGGCCAATTAGTGTAATTTATCCAAACCTAATGAGTTTTAGGCACTGTAACATTATAGGATTGTCGATTTCAATGAAGTCATTAAGAATGTCGAAAAAAACCAAGCTCGAAAAGTTATGTTTTCCCCCAATTGGACCTTCGTGAAAACGGTGATGAAATGTTTTCTGTATACGATGAGTAATTAAAAAAAAAAGGTGGAGCGTCACTCAACATTTTAAGAAAGCATGACGCACAAGGGCTCAAATGTACTGGGTGAACATTTGAAGTATACAATCAAGAGAACGCGCAACACAGAGTGTCCTTACATTTGGGTAACAGATAATTAATGCGAAATTAATATGAAAATATTAATTGTATTAAGTCTACCTGTTGTGCTGCAATGTTGGTTGATAAGTTAAGTAGCTTCCGCATTATATCTGACCTTGTGAGCACAAGCAAAAGCACAGTGACACTCATATGTGCATGATGTAATTGGACTAAATAGTAAATGTATTATATTATGCAAGCCCGGCAATTCGTTCGTACGCAGGAAATAATTATGTTGATATCTGATCCATTATTCAAACAATATTGTTATTAATACGAACAGTAGTTTTAAGGCCGTTCGGAAGATAATAATTACGTTGATATAATGACTTTACAATGGCATCATTACAATATTGTGACTGCTTTTAGGTGAAAACAAGTGTGTAGAATATTATTTATGACAAACATAATCGATTACGACACGCAGTGACATTTGGATGTACTTTTATACTGTCAACGCTTCCTTCGTTGTGATATTGTGTGCTGTGTGAAACCGAGAATAGTATACCCGATTGTCCATGAACACGGATTTACTAGCAGTTTGAACTATGTTTAGTATAAACAGGACAGGTCTCTCGGGTTGTATTTCAGTGAGGATTAAGCTACCAACAGAGAATAATATTGTTTTCTAAACCAAGATGGAGAGAGCGTCACTTATACTTGTAAAGTTCTTATTTCTTCTTCTGAAATGTGAAGGTGGAAAAACACAGCATTCAAGTAAGTACATAAAAAAAACTTTTAAGCATTTTTAAATACACTATAATTATATGATTTCAATTGATCAAGCAACGACCCGGCCCTAAGACAACCTATTCAGGAGTCTGTGAAGTAGTTTATGTCTTAGTGTTTTGGCAGTGCGCTTTTCATTTTTAACGATGGGATTGGATACTGTGCAGTATAGTTTTTTCGCTATTATTTAACAAATACGCCGTATAAAAGGTATACGTTCACTCCGCTTGGAATGAAAACGAACAATCTAAATGCATTTTTACTATTTCCTCGTTAACAACACAGTGAAATAAAGTGTAAAATATGTAAGCATTATACATAAAGGTTTACCAAAAAGGTAAACTGGCAGTAAAAGGGACACTATCGTCACAATCAACAGGGCATGGAATCAGAGGGCTAACTTTAAGGTTAACTCAGTCACTGAAAATAATATACCTCACACGATAAGGTCATAATCAACCGTTACTGTTGATAATATAAATGAGCTATTAATTGTCAGTCAGTGTGTTCATCTTAAACTAAGATACCGATTCTAATGCTTGTTAAAAGTCTGCTCTTATCGTGACAATAATGTCCCTTTAGGATTAAGGGGAAAATACTATAGTAGGAAATGTTTCCATGCATTGAAAAATGTGGGATGTTTTTAACTATTTATTTACCTTTCTATGAAAGTGTCATGGAAAGTCATTAGCAACATAGTACGGCCACTTTATGATATTAAATAACTAATGATAATTATGTTTATTTGTCAGCTGTGAGTGATATTGACTTACTGGACATTCAGCTTGTAAATGGCAGCGCCCCCAACGAGGGCAGAGTGCTCATTCGCTGGTCACCTGACTCGCCCTGGACAGCTTTATGCAACGGTAGATATTTGGACGACAGGGTCTCCTTTCAGATGTGTAGAAGACTTGGGTATCCCTTTGCGTGTGGCCAGAGTATAGCAGGGTTGGATCGCAGTGATAATACCTCACTCAGAAACATACAAAGCACATTAGCTTTAGTTGGCTGTTTTTCCCGCCCATACGAGTATCGAGCTGGGGGATGTACTCTGTCACCGGTCCCTTTCCCAGATCCCAGTTTAAGATCCTTTTGTACCCACGATCAGGATTTGTGGATTTCTTGCGGATATGCAGGTATGTTAAGTTCAGAAATGCTGATGAGAACGACTGAACCCAAAATGATTCAAGAAGAAAACAAATCGCGATTTAACTAGAACCTCAACCCAATATCTATTTCAAGTTACGATTATAGTTTGTTTTGTTAATATTTATTTAGTTATTCTTCAGGTTTAAAAGAGAGTTGCCATTAGATTCCTGGTTTGTTCTTGAAAGATGCACCTTACATGCTTATGTTTTTTTTATACAGGAATGCCAGATTTTGAACTACGACTAATTGAGAGTACGACCGAGCACGCTGCTGGAGCCGGTCAAGTACTTCAGGGCCGATGTGGCGTGGAACACGAATGGGGCGCCATCTGTAGTAACAAATTTCACTATTTGAAAGAAGGGGAAGTAGCATGTCGCGAGTTTGGCTTTTCCGATTACGCCATTTACTCTCGCCCTTCGCAGGTAGGATTTGACGAACTGGACAGCCAACACAGGCCAAACTACACGCTGTTTGTAGACACGGGTTGCATCGGAAACGAGACGAGTCTAACAGAATGTGAGCATTACTCGCTCCGGGAGTGTAGTGGCTACACCACTCTTGAATGTTTTACTGGTAAGAATACATTGTATTTAAGTATAGACCTAAATAAATGGATGCTAGTTGCACACGGTGACAGCATCAACATTCTTTTGTTATGGAACAACAATGCAGGGTTAATTTAATTATGATTATTATGGAGACGTTAAGAAGATGATGCGCAAACGGGAATGTACATAAGATGAACAAGAATGTTGTACATAACTATACGATTTTGTTTGTGACACTTATAAGTATTTCAGTGTTCTGAACACTATTCACGTAATAATTGCAATTACTTTATACCACAGAAATAAAGGAATACGAGGAGCCTGCGTATCTATGCGGTTCCAAGCAGCTCTGCGGTGACCAATGTGAACAAGAACACCCGATGGTCAATGAGAGCGTTAAATTCCACTACTGCCAGTGTGATGACGCTTGTGTTTTGTTTGACGACTGTTGTTATGACCATGCGGAGAAGTGCAACCCGGGGGTGCCACTCTTTATGCAGGGAGAGTTCACATTTGATCAGTTTGACTGTGTTTGGGTACCTGGGAGTCAGTTCACTAACATCGGCTATGTGGCCGTCAGCCGTTGTCCAACCAGTTGGACTGACGCAGGTACCCGCGATTTGTGCGAGAGACCGGTAAATGTCACGGACGTCATTGGTTCTCTGCTGGTCTTTGATGAGCAAGGTGTGGATTTTAAGAATATTTTCTGCGCAATATGTAATGGGAGATCATTGGACAGGCTTCAGAAGTGGGATGTGTCCAGTTCTGATAATAAATATAACAGCCTTGCTAAACAGTTTTACCCAGGTCTTAACCGGTCCCTGCCGACAAAGGGTTGGTTTATAACTCCCCCGAATGGCCACCAGGTGATACGTAAGTGTTCTGCTCATCTTGTAGACACGTGTATTGATGAATTCCATGACACACAGACTGAGGATGCTTGTAAGGCATATTATGCACCAATAAGATTCGACCATACAGAAACACGGTATCGCAATCCCCACTGCGCAATGTGCAACGGAAAGAATGTTGTTCCTGATCATTCTTGCGTAGACCAAGTTTGTAAAACCTCATGTCATCCCTCACCGTGGGGACCCTGCATGGCTGTTTGTAGTCCCTACGACGACTTTTTGACTATTGAGGTTCTATTCGATTTGTCATCTTCGTCTTGCTCTGAAGGTCAGATCTTCGACCCATTCTTGGAGCAGTGCCGTGTGCTGACGTGTACAAGCGGCTATCAGATAAGTGGAGATCAATGTGTTTTGGCCCCCACTGCGTCTCCTGATAGCACCAATACGTCAGTGGCAAAGTGCTTGTTGGATAGTTTAGGAAGAAACAACTCGATGGGAATAGTGTTCAAGAAGGCTAACATTTATTCAATGATCGACACTGAAACTGCTTCATCTTCTACGTTTGTTTTGGTGAGTTCGATTCACGAGGCACTCGACATTGAAAAAGCTTTCGAAAGTGCGATCAGATTGACTCAGAATGAGACCTTTGAGGATTCACAATTACTTTGTAATATATCCCAGTTGTCCATTATTTTGCCGTTTGCTTTTAACGAGTCTAGTGTTTGTATTAACAGCACATTGGACAGAAGTGATATATTCCCTGGATATATCAACAGAAACCTGCTAAATGTGGCACAATTCCAGAACATCATAGGCGAGCAGCAGTACTCTAAAACGAAGGCATCACCGATATGTCTGGAGATCGGAGAACTTAATTGCTCCTCTCTTCTGGTACTTAACACTGTTGAATACGAAGTGCTTTATGATGAAAGCCTTTATATTATCGCCACTGGTGACCGTCTGTCTGTTTCTGAGTATGTCCTTCTTCCTGAAGGTACAGCTGTAGTGTGCTCTTTCATAGGGCCAGTTGAAGAGGGTTTGGAACCGCAGATACGGCGAGCACTTTCTTTTGTTGGAAGCTGCTTATCGCTGATAGCTTTGGCTGCTGCGTTTGTGACGTATTGCGTCTTTCCAGAGCTCAGGAACGTGGCGGGAAAGTCTACCATGAATCTCGTGGTCGCGCTATATACTGCAATCCTACTTTTTCTGCTCTCTGGTTACCTCAGACAGAACCATGCTGCGTGTGTATTTGGGGCGGTGGTGGCGCACTTCGGTTGGCTGGCAGCTTTCTGCTGGATGACTATGCTCTCTGTCAACGTTGCTCGCACCTTTGGCGCCATGATACCAAGACGTGTAAGCAGTCGGGCATTCATTGCTTACATGAGCTTCGCGTGGGGTATTCCCTTTATTATCATCTGCATCTGTCTAATTCTTCAGTATTGTAATTGTACGAGTCTTCCTGTGATCTACGCTGAGAACGACAGCTGCTGGATCACAGATGCCACAGCTCGTCTTGTTGTCTTCGTGGTACCGGTAGCAGTAAGTCTGCTACTGAACGTCTGCTTGTACATCTTCACATTAATCTGTCTCAGAAAGGCGAGGCACGCTAGCAGGTCAGTGCGGAAGCAGGGAAAGATAGAGGCTGCTCAAGAGGAACTGATAATATATGTGAAGGTGAGTATAGATGACATGACACATAATTTAATGTGTACTGCGCCTACTCCATTAAAAATACATTGGCAGGCGCATAATATTATTTAAAAAGTTAATTACATCAAGAATTACAGAATAAAATTTAACTTTATACAGAACAGCATTAAAGCTTATTACACGAGCCATATTTTTAAAACAAATCATACAGATTACAACAATTATAGCAAAACCACATCTCCCACGACCCCCCCCCCCCCCAGTAAATTGCACGAACCAAAGAAGAGAACAATCATTATTATGTTATTCATACAAATTACAATATGCCTAATTATAGCAAAACCATAGTTCTCATGACCCCGCCTCCAAAGTAAACATGTGTTTCAATGGATCAAAGTAAATCACTGAAATCACAAATGCAGTCCTAAATAAACATGTTTTGCGTTTGATTTTAAAAGAACTGAGTGCATTCCACAACCTTGGAGCAGCCGAAAGAAAGGTGTGACCCTCCAAAGTGTGTAGCATTTTTTCCAAAGAATATTCAAGTAGTAGTACACCCTGTTGACCTCAGACTCTATCTGAGTTACTTTTTGATAGTGATGAGGATAAAGAGCCAAACAAATATGTGTATACATTTAATTACAAACAGCAACGGCAATATATATTGTTTAATTAATTCGAAACCTAAACCAATGCAATTCTTTAAGGATATGGGTTATGTGATAAAATGTATTATTGTTTGTAACTAACTTAGCAGTAGCATTCTGTATGCTTTGCACCTTTACCAGAGAGTGAGGCAGACTAAAACATAAACTACTGCAACAAAAAGACGGCTGGTAATAAAAGCATGAACCAACTGATGAGTGACCTTTGTGATAAACATTTACTGATATGTTTGATATTGTGAAGATGATAACACATGATCAACATTTGATCTATCTTTGATCTATTCTACAATAGCTGTGTGGTCTCTTGGGCATTACATGGCTCTTTGGGTTTCTGGGTCGATCTGTGACGGGGGTTCTTGCCTTCTCCTACATCTACCTCGTTCTCAACTATCTCCAAGGTGTCTTCATCTTCTTTGCCTTCTGCCTCAATAAAAAAATCCGAGGTCTGTGGAGGCAGAAGATCAGTCAACTGCGGGAGAAGCCTCAAAGTGAGACATCGCAAAATCAGCGACAGCGTATGAAGAAGACCGACACGAGTCCTATGCCAAAAACAATTGTATCTTTGGTTAATGCCACCACTGAAGATACTAAGCTCTAACTCATTAAATGGACAGAAACTGAAAAAAAACTGGGGTGTTAAAAGCTGCACCAGTGGTGTTCATATTGGGTAACTTACCCAATAAGATGAACACCATGGAAGGAGCAGGGCAGGTGCAATAACAACTGCATTTCAAGATTTCGTAGCGTTTTAGGCAATCAAGTGAAAGATTATTATCATTTAAATTTTTTTTTCCACGAATGGGGTGAAGTACCCTTCTTATGAGAAGTGACTGAATACACGGAACTGGATATAGATGTATGTTAAAATAGTCATTATACACTATTTGTAATGTATATATTATTCTTTGGATCAATATTTACATAAAACACGAAACTGTGAAAGTCTCAGCATATCACATTGTGTCACTAACGAACAAAATATAGTGAAAATGCAGTAACAGTTTTCATATTTATTCAAACGTAACATTTTACTCAAATGATAGTACCTCAGGCAGAATTATTTCAAGTAAGTTTCATATAAAAACTGCGGTCATGTTATATTTTTAGGAGCTTTAAATCATCATAAAAAAATTACATAATATTTGTAAAGATGTCAAAATTAAACAGTTATTCAGATGATCCTTTCACAAACTGTGCTTTAAATTGTATGTCCGAATTTTTTCAAAATGTGCTTTGTCAATTTCATAATAATAATAATAATAATAATGTGTGGACTTCTATAGCGCACGTATCCACCAACTGAGTGGTGCTCAAGGCGCATTATATTATTATCCCTGCTCATAAGGCTCATAAATCATTCCTGAAACCATCTCAGCTCCCTGGGGAGTATACAGCTCAATTGCTGCCATTACAGCGCATATAGGGCTAATCAACCAACTCTGCCCTCACAGGTACCCATTTAACCCCTGGGTGGAGAGAAGCAATTATGGTTAAGTGTCTTGCTCAAGGACACAAGTGTCACGGCCGGGATTCGAACCCACATTCTGCTGCTAACACCAGAACTTGAGTCCGGTAAGCTAGACCGCTCGGCCACGACACTTCATTCAAGTGGACCGCATGAAAAGTGTCCATGTGTTCATAAATGGCAAATATCTTAACGCCAGAATACACTATTCATACTTACGATATGCATTCATTCTTCAAAAATAAAATAAAACTAATTATAATATTCCCAACATATTTCTTGCCCCTGTGAAACTTTTCTCAGTGCTATTTCTGACCTGGGAGTCTTCACTTACCCTGTGCTGTAACATTCATTCTGGTAATATTGATGGGTGCTTTTAGACCATTTTAACAAGTCTCCTCGGCGGTCATTATTCAATTTTCCATTTCCTCAAATTAGGCTAATGTCGTTAGAAACGCTGACCATAAGTGACGGACTAAAAGCCTCACTATTATAACAATACAATGAAGACAACAACTTTCCTTTTTGAAGATTTACAACTTTTCTCATATATGTTCATGTGTGTAGATTATACACGCCTCATGTTCATTTGTTTAGATTATACACGCCTCATGTTCATGTGTTTAGATTATACACGCCTCATGTTCATGTGTTTAGATTATACACGCCTCATGTTCATGTGTTTAGATTATACACACCTCATGTTCATGTGTTTAGATTATACACGCCTCATGTTCCTCATGTTCATGTGTTTAGATTATACACACCTCATGTTCATGTGTAGATTATACACGCCTCATGTTCATGTGTTTAGATTATACACACCTCATGTTCTTGTGTTTAGATTATACACGCCTCATGTTCATGTGTTTAGATTATACATACCTCATGTTCATCTGTAGATTATACACGCCTCATGTTCATGTGTTTAGATTATACACGCCTCATGTTCCTCATGTTCATGTGTTTAGATTATACACACCTCACGTTCATGTGTAGATTATACACGCCTCATGTTCATGTGTTTAGATTATACACACCTCATGTTCTTGTGTTTAGATTATACACGCCTCATGTTCATGTGTAGATTATACACGCCTCATGTTCATGTGTTTAGATTATACACACCTCATGTTCATGTGTAGATTATACACGCCTCATGTTCATGTGTTTAGATTATACACACCTCATGTTCTTGTGTTTAGATTATACACGCCTCATGTTCATGCGTTTAGATTATACACGCCTTATGTTCATGCGTTTAGATTATACACACCTCATGTTCATGCGTTTAGATTATACACACCTCATGTTCTTGTGTTTAGATTATACACGCCTCATGTTCATGTGTTTAGATTATACACGCCTCATGTTCATGTGTTTAGATTATACACGCTTCATGTTCATGTGTTTAGATTATACACGCCTCATGTTCATGTGTTTAGATTATACACACCTCATGTTCTTGTGTTTAGATTATACACGCCTCATGTTCATGCGTTTAGATTATACACGCCTTATGTTCATGCGTTTAGATTATACACACCTCATGTTCATGCGTTTAGATTATACACACCTCATGTTCTTGTGTTTAGATTATACACGCCTCATGTTCATGTGTTTAGATTATACACGCCTCATGTTCATGTGTTTAGATTATACACGCTTCATGTTCATGTGTTTAGATTATACACGCCTCATGTTCATGTGTTTAGATTATACACACCTCATGTTCTTGTGTTTAGATTATACACGCCTCATGTTCTTGTGTTTAGATTATACACGCCTCATGTTCATGTGTTTAGATTATACACGCCTTATGTTCATGCGTTTAGATTATACACACCTCATGTTCTTGTGTTTAGATTATACACGCCTCATGTTCATGTGTTTAGATTATACACGCCTCATGTTCATGTGTTTAGATTATACACGCCTCATGTTCATGTGTTTGAATTATACACGCCTCATATGTCCATGTGCTTCGATTATAAACGCGTTATGCGTTCAGTGGTTTTACAGTGTAAGAAAGTGAATTATTATGCTCCTTTATCTTTTACCAACATAGCATGGTCCTTTACCAAGAAGATTGGTGTGAATAACCATCTCATGAAAAAAATTACATGAAATAAATCACTTTGGTTTGTCATTGACACGCAAACGCACATTTTGAAAGAGTCCTCTTTCATCTGTTGTTGATAAATTCTGTTGTTGATTTCCATATTGACAAATTTGAAAGTATAGTTGCAACTTTTATTGCATTCAGTACTGGTTGTTGGCATAAACGATGAGCCATTTGTGTACAAATGTTTACATTTACATAATACTAGTTCATTTGTATACATTGCTGTCCTTTTGCCACAGTCGTTTCAGTTAACGAAATTATACTTTGAAATATAGATAGAAAAAGAATATTGTGGCGCTAGTAAAGTATTTCGTCTACTGGACATTATGGCTGATGTTACTTTCCTTATTTGGATATTATCGTTGTGAAACTACAGGCATAGTCGTTCAACTATTTATATTATTTACCACCATTCCTTGTCTTTTTTTTTCGGGGGATGGTCGGTTTTTGATATTCCTGTTTTTTTTTTCTGCTGTGTTGCACTTTCTTGTTATGGGTCTCTTGGTTGCATTCTTGTGGCTACAGTGTGTAATGTCATTTGTTTCTCTTGTGCCAGTGTGTTTCCTTTTAACTACTTTCGTCTAACTTTTGCCTGGTATTATGTCTGGGACAATTGTATATTATCTGCTTGTTTGTGTTTATATAAAGCAAATTATTTTTAAATAGAGAATTAGCTGTTGGAAACTGCTTACCAACTTATAGGACCTCTATTATAAATGCAAAATAAATGATATTGGCCTTACGTTTCGAACCTACAGTAGCAGGTTCTTTCTCAAAGCGTGAAAGAACCTGTCAGGTTCGAAACGTAAGGCCAATAACATTTATTTTGCAAATAATGTTTAATTGTATATAGTTTGGTGTTTGTATTGTTAATATGCTGCTGGTTAAAATGAGAGTATCGTCACAATCAGAGCAGACTTTCAACAGGGCACGTAATCGGTGACCTATAATTTAAGATGAACACAGTGACTGAAAGTTACTGGCTCATTGATGCAGCAGGAACGGTAACATGACTTTATCAAGTGGGGTATTTTTTCAGTCACTAAATTAATCTAATACTAGCACTACAATTCCATGTCCTGTTGACGATATTGTCTCTTTAAATGTTAATTGGGGTTTGGTCAAATACCTATTTGGTACAATGTTTGAACAAGCCTTGTTTGTATTGAATTTTATTTTAATGGAATTTGTGATATTGATATACTGTTGTTTCACGGAACAGGCTGATCAGGCCACTTAGTAACAACATTGCTTCTGTGTTTGTGTCAAAATCTTGTCCGCTCTCAAGATATACATTTAAATAATCAGCCTTGCATTTCAAAGGCCTTATTAAGTTGTCTCGTCAACGTAAAAATAGTGAAATACATTTAGATTTGTTGTATTCATCCTAATGTGGCGTTTAGGAAAGAGTACTTATTCCTGAAGTTAACCTGAAAATTATTTCACCTTTCTTAAAGATTATAATTACAATTTTGTAGAGAAGAGTGATAATATCTTCAGCTTTAAGTAAATCTAAAATAAACCAAGTAAATTAAAAAAAATTAAAAAAAGAAAAAAGAATAAAAGTAAATTGTTAAATAAACCAAGTAAATTTTACATTAGGACTAAATGGTAAGGTATAACATTGGTGAAACATCGATAGAAAAACATCGATAGAAAAACTGAACTCAATGTCAGTCTCATCTTTAGGATAAGAATACCTACAGTACCGTTTATTTTGCACATTGGGAGACTTTTGAGGTGCTAGATGCCTGCAGACTGACCAGAATGCAAAAATGCAAACCTGGGGCGCGTTTTCGCGACCCTGACCACAAACTTGTTTCTGACGTCATATTCTTGACCAGAAACAAGATAGAACTTACTTGTGAGTGCTAGTAATAAACTTGAAAAATATACTGGTATACGAACAATCATTTCATCATGTTTTAACAAATAATTAACAAAACTTTCGTTACTTTTTACAATCCGCCATCTTGAAACCAAGCGTAACCAGAACAATGACGTCATCGCAGCACAACCGAACTCGTGAAAACGCTTAACCAATGACCGAAGCCCAAAAATGTTTCTGGTTACGGTTGCGAAAACGCGCCCTTGTTATGTTTGTCTGTATTTCTCACAATGTACATGATTGTATACATTTACATTGCATGTCATTTAGATGCGAGATGCGGGCGTTCATTAGATTGGAAGTTACAACGCTGGGGTATATAAGACGCTACCGCCAATTAAAATTACGTTCATGTTGGGCAAATTGCCTGATATGAACATCACTAGTACATATTTGAACAACTCAACAATAGAACTGCATATATCTTGTTAATATCAATTAATATTATATTCTTGCGTTGGGATAATGAATAATTTATATGATTTATGCTGTACACCATATTTCATACAGTGTATTATATACATTATACAGTATACGGCGCTTCATAAACAAGTTGTTGTAGGGGAAATAATAAAATCAATTCAGATAAAGATAGGCCTAAAACAACATTTTCATGAACCTCAGTGAGAGATATTGAGAGACGGGCAGTCTTTCAGTGAAAACAGACCTGATTAAAACCAGTTCGCGTCGGAGGCCGTGTATACACGCAATTTTTTTAGCACCACGGATCGGAGAGCGTCTAAACACGCCACAGGAAACTCCGGAATATTTGTATGCATGCTCGGTTCAGCCATGCGTGCACGGTGACATGCTCGGAAGTGCCGGCCACCCGCTGTGGAAGCTTCGATTCACGGTGTGTGTGGGGAAAAGAAACCCGCCACAGGGGCCCAGAAACACTTTTATTCCCGACGCGAGCTGGTTAAAAGGAAATTTGTTTGAAATGAACCATTAATGGATCAAGACGTGAGCATTGACCGCCCGCAGTGACAACTACATGTACCTTACCTGGAAATACTCTAAAACGTAGAAAATGATTAAAACGCAGTAATTATATGGACAACAGGGGGAAACGGTCACTAGATAACCTTTTTTAATTGGTACCGATTACCTCAAAACAATGCCACTGGTCTGGTAGATTCAGCAAAGTAGAGCGTCATTAAAAGAAATATACAATGTACTCCTGTGCACTGAAACATGGGAATGGGAATATGGGAATATCAATATAATAATAATAATGTAATAATAATGTATAGATTTATATAGCGCACGTATCCACCAACTAAGTGGCGCTCAAGGCGCATTATATTATTATCCCTGCTCATAAGGCTCATAAGGCTCATAAATCATTCCTGAAACCATCTCAGCTCCCTGGGGAGTATACAGCTCAATTGCTGCCATTTCTAGCGCATATAGAGCAAACCATCTCTGCCTTCACAGGTACCCATTTAACCCCTGGGTGGAAGAACAATTATGGTTAAGTGTCTTGCTCAAGGACACAGGTGTCACGGCCGGGGCTCGAACCCACACTCTGCTGCTGGCAACACCAGAACTTGAGTTCAGTGCGCTAGACCGCACGACAATCCACTTCACGTGCATTATGCAACACACGGGACCTACGGCTTTACGTCCCATCCGAAGGACGAAGCAATTATGGTTAAGTACCTTGCTCAAGGACACAAGTGTCACGACCGGGGCTCGAACCCACACCCTGCTGCTGGCAACACCAGAACTTGAGTTCGGTGCGCTTGAGTTCGGTGTTTCCTTTTAAAGAATTTATGTTCTTAAACTGGCACTCAGGGTGTTTGCTTTTCAACGATTTCTTAATGTCATTCCAAAGATGTGGGCCAAACTCATATAATTACCAATATTGTACATTCTTCTATGCACTACTAGACGGCACTTTTGCACTATCCTTGTCCTGGGTAGGTCACTAATATTAGCAATCCATCAATCTTAGTCCCCGCAGACCCCTCACCTCGACCCTATTGTTCAATCCTTGCCTCTTGATTAACTGGCTGGTTAGGTGTATTGACAGAATGTATTAATACTACCATATATCAGTGTATGTATTGCAATCAAATTGTATTGAAAGTCGCCGAAGTAAAGGCTGCCGTCGTAATGGGGTTGGATTTATATGCCCAATGGATTTTACAAACGTCGCATCAAAGTCATCCATCAATTAATCAATGGCGTGCCGTGTGTAGTGAAGACGACACATGTACTAGTTATAAATTGTAACAATCATCGGTAATCTTTCAGTACTACCGGAGTTTCGTTTTGTTATTTCGTGTATACGGTCGTTTTTATTCCACCATTTTTGATGAACCACTTTTTGTTTTCTTAAGAACCCTTTAATGGGGAAGGATTGCATTTATGAACTTATTTTTCAATAAATAATCATTAATAATCTACTACTGCACGAACTGCACCTGGCAGTGCCTCTGTCTCTTTTTCACCCGTGGTCATTCACATACTTGATGAAAATATTGGCAAAAGAGGTTCTATACAAGATACTCTCTTAGTTCGAATCGAGACATACATTCATCAAACGACCTGTGAACATTTCAACAATAGCATTGCGTCGTTCACGAGAAAATATTAATAGCAGAAGGCCAAAAAAGTCTTCGGTTTCTGACCCGCGCGTCGGCATTTTTATTTTATTTATCGATTTATTTATTTATTCATTATTTATTTATTAATTTTTTGCTATGAAACGATGCCCAATTGCAGCCAAAATTGTTGGATCGATTGGAATTCTGCCGTGCTGTGCTTTAAACGACTTTTTCACATAGGGTATGAACGTTTGGCCGATTTGTGAGGCCTCTCTTAGCCACCATACTTGGCAAATTTGGTTCCCGCGTATACAATGTATCACTTATTTCCCTGTTGGCAAAAAAAAAGATGGCCGAAGCGCATCACCGCACACATTTTGAAGCTAAGCTGGCCGATGACCAGTAACAGGAGACCTTTTTTGCCTAATGCATTCATATTTTCAGATTCATTACAATATTGAATTAAGGAATATAACGTTTTCCTCAATTCGAACTGAAAGTTAATTCCCCTTTTTTAAATTACTACACCTCTGACATAATTATTTTTAGGAGAAGATTTATAGATGCTGAAAGTTAATTTCAACGCTTCACATGTGTATTACAGGCCAGGAAAGGAGGAGCATATAGCTAACACATTGTGTATGTAATTGATGAGTTTTATTGCTTAAACATTATCAAAACAAGTGACCCCAGCATGTATTAGTATCAATGGAAACACTTAGATATCTGGATCAAAGAAAACACCCCATCGCCTCAGACCCGCGCGCGGCATTTATATTTTATTCATGTTTTTAATTGTTTTATTTATTTATTTTTATTTATTTTATAGGTTTTCCCGGCCAATTTCGGAAAAAAAATCATTCAATTTGATACCTGGCTCATTCAATTTCGATTGAAAATAAATGCTCAGCTACATCAGCATTCAACAGTTAAAAAGAGTCATTCAATTTCAACACCTGAGCATTCACTCGACAAATAAGATCATTCAATTTCAAATGGTCGCTAAGTTCATTCAATTTCGTCAAAGCCAGCAGCATCAGGCT
Source organism: Zoroaster sp. YZ-2022 (assembly GCA_029582265.1). Taxonomy (NCBI): domain Eukaryota; kingdom Metazoa; phylum Echinodermata; class Asteroidea; order Forcipulatida; family Zoroasteridae; genus Zoroaster; species Zoroaster sp. YZ-2022. The sequence goes on along the minus strand of CM055826.1, from coordinate 29,363,782 downwards.
GGTCGACTATTCAATTTCATCAATGAGCAACCATTTTCCAAATGTGTGCATTCAAATTCGTTTCTGTGATATGTGCTTTCTGGTTCGTATTTGCCTATAAATAAAGGCAGGATATTCTGAGGAGAAATCATTTCTACACTAGTTCTGAGTTATACACCTCTCAGTAAATAGACGATTTCTGAAGCAAAGATGGCTGCCCGTGGTCATTACAGAAGAGTGAATAATGTAGATAGATGGAGGCTGGTTGAAGCATTCGAGAACAATCAGGCTGACTACTTAGACTTGGCAGACACTCTCGGCATCAAGAGATCTACCGCAAGGTCCATCGTGGCTACATACTTGCGTACCGGTCGTCACGAGAAGTTGCCTACGGGAGGGGCACACAACACCAAGATAGATCAGGAGATGCGAGATGAGCTGGAGCGATTGCTGGACGACAACCCTCTACTAACACTAATTCAGATGAAAGATGAACTCCAACACTCTCTACCAGACAAACCAACCGTGTCTCCCAGCACTATTGCCAGAACCCTGGACGGCATGCTCATGACCCTTAAACTCGCAGAGGACGTGCCTGATGCCCTCAACTCGCCCAGAGTACTCGATATGCGTGTAGAGTACGCGCAGTGGTTCATGCAGTACGGAGTTGTCGGCCACTGCGTGTTCATCGACGAAACTGGCTACAACATATGGACGAGACGCTCTCTTGGAAGAGCCCCTCGCGGTATCCCAGCGAGACGCGTGGTACACGCACAACGCGGACGCAACTGCAACGTAACATTTGCTGTTTCTGGGGAGATTGGTCTTGTACACCACCGAATAGCCTTTGAGACCGTTACGAGAGAAAGATTTGAAGAGTTTCTGGCTGACACAGCTCGTGAGTGCGAAAATATGTTCCCTGCAGATGAGCCAGTCTTTCTTGTGTACGAGAATGCCAGACCCCATGTACGCGCCCAGCTCCCAGCAGGAATCAACCAGCAGATCCAGTCGAAGCGTCTACCACCCTACTCACCATTCCTGAGCATGACAGAAATGGCCCATTCGTTATTCAAAGCTGGTGTCAAAAGAGATTTGGCCCTCCCAGAATGGCAGCTACGAGTAGGGGACAGGGACGCAGCACATGAAGCAGGAGTGAATCTTCAATAGTGGAGGGATGATCTCATTCAAGAAGTGGCTCAACAGAATGTGGGACAAATAACTCATGAAAAGTGCGTGAGATGGTACAACAACAGCCAAACTTACATGCCCAGATGCCTAGCACGTCAAAACATTGAAGGTTAAAGAAACCAGTTTCAGATAAACGTAGAATTATAGATGTAATAAACAGAAAAAGAAAAGGACCTGTGGAAAAATCCACAGGGAAACAACAACAATACTTAATTTTTATAACGATGCCTCCTTATAATTATAAGCTTTTGTTTATAAAAATTGAGTGTTGATGAAACTATCAATGACATTAGTATTGAATACATTTCAAAACCAGAAATTACAACAGCCATAAAGAAGCTCCGAAATGGTAAAGCAGCTGGTAAGGATGAAATTACAGCAGAGCTCTTAAAGACAGACATACATACGACAGTGGAATGGTTACATGAACTATTCATGACAATTTGGGACCAAGAAGAAGTACCAAAAATGTGGAAACAAGGTCTTATCGTAAAGCTGCCCAAGAAAGGTGACTTAACAGAATGCGGCAATTGGCGGGGCATAACACTTTTATCTGTCCCAAGTAAAGTTTTCAGCAGAGTGCTGATAGACCGAATCAGAGATAGTATCAACAACAAATTAAGGAATGAACAGGCTGGATTTAGACAAGGCAGAAGTACAGTGGAACAGATTTTTATCCTAAGAAATATAATAGAGCAAGCTGTTGAGTGGCAGTCAACGTTATATATTACATTTGTTGACTTTGAAAAAGCCTTCGACTCGGTACATAGAGAGAGTCTATGGAAAATCATGGCTTGTTATGGTATTCCAACAAAGATTCTTAGATTGATCAAGTCCCTATATGAAGATAATGAATGTGCTGTGTTAGATGAAGGTGAACAATCAGAATGGTTTAAAGTAAAGACGGGAGTTAAACAAGGAGACGTAATGTCAGGCTTCATCTTCCTGATTGTGGTGGACTGGATAATGAAGAAAGCAGTCGATGGGAATAGAACGGGTTTAAGATGGAAATTTACTTCAAAGCTGGAAGACCTCGATTTTGCGGATGACATCGCTCTCCTGTCATCAAGCATTCACCACATGCAACATAAAGTAACTAGGGTGCAGGACGTCGCAGCCAGAACTGGTCTGAAAATAAACACTAAGAAAACGGAGGTGCTAAGGATCAACAACAATTCCAACAACAGAATCACACTAGGAGCTCAACAATTAACTGATGTTGATAGATTTACATACCTAGGGGCCAGCGTCAGCAATAAAGGTGGTGGAGCAGAAGACGTACAATATAGGATTTGCAAAGCAAGAGCTGCATTTATAAAACTAAAACAAGTCTGGAAGTCAAACAAATTGACATTGAGTACTAAACTTAGACTATACAAAACCTTAGTTGTACCTGTTCTGATATACGGCTGTGAGACATGGAAAATCAATGAAAGTGACAACAATAAGCTTGACGTTTTCTAATACAAGTGTCTCAGATGGATACTGAAAATCAGATGGCCATATGTCATCTCTAACACAGACTTGCTCTATGAAACAGAAATGAAACAAATAAGTGAGGTGGTGAAGTTCAGAAGGTGGAGTTGGATTGGGCGTGTGCTCAGAATGGATGACAGTAGTCACTGCATGACAGCGCTTTCTTGGGCACCCGAAGGAAGGAGGAGGGTTGGACGACCCAAAACAACCTGGAGACGCACAGTGGAGAAAGAAAGGAGTGAACTGGGTTGGAGAACATGGAATGAAGCAAAGCAGGTAGCCAGAGACAGAAAATGCTGGAGGGAGATTCTTGCAGCCTCATGGAACAGCGGGTCCGGAGAGGCTAGGTGAGGTGAGGTAGGTTTATAAAAAAAAAATCATTTGTTAATTTGTAATTTGACATGGTCTGAACATAAACGAATAAAGAAGATGACCAAAAAAAATAAGTAAAGACCAATGTAAGCAGTAACAAGGCAAGAACAAATAATTGTGTATTAATTTCATACTTATGGGCCATAAGTTTTTTAACTTTATTTAAATGCCTTTTAGAAACAATATTTAAAGTTTAGTCATGGGGTAACAAACGCAAAAGGAACAATTATTGCAATTAAGACAAACAACAAGAATTAAATGAAACTCAAAACATGGAAACGCATAACACATGGAACAAAAACTGACAGTAAAAGAACAATTGCTAACTTTAACTCAAATAAGCCGTATCATACTCATGTTGAATTTGAACGCTCAAATGTTGAAATGCATTGCCCTTAAACGAAAAAGAAAAGAAACAACAGCTACAAAATCCTGTGCGCTTCGATGACTCTGAATTTGATTGCACCTATTGCGAAAATGTGGTAGATATTCAACATAAGAATGGTGATCTTTTAGTTTTGAATGCCTATAAACGAAATAGAATGAAAAGAAAGAAATCATGTGTGCGCGAAAACGAAATTGAATGCAATAATATCGAAAGAGAAACCCTAGTTGGATTGAATTATCAAAATCGCGTGAATTTGAAAGCGTGTTGATGAAATTGAATGATTTTTTGTTGAAATTGGCCGGGAAAACCTATATTATTTTATTTTATTTTTGTTTTGGCTATGAAACGATTGTCCAAATGCAGCCCAAATTGCTGGATCGGTTGGAATTGTGAGACCTCTCTTAGCCGCCATACGTTGTATATCCTGTATTTCCCAGTTGGCAAAAAACAAAACAAATCAAAAACAAAAAAGAAAATCATGAACCTCTGTGAGACATAATGAGAGACAGGCAGGCTTTCAGCGTGATTAAAATTTGTTTGAAATAAACCATTAATGGATTTGTTCATTGTCCCTCAAGCCGACCTATGACCTATGACCAGAAACCGGAGACCAGTTTTTGTTGGCCAAAACTATCCTTTATATTAGTTTCGGATGTGCTCTCGCTGTGCAATAGAATGCGCACTGTGTCCTGTACATGTATGTAACACTATACAATACTCAATATAATCACAATACAATGTAAATGCACAGTACGTTTTCATTAATATTAACATAACACATGTGCACAAATTCATGTAGCGAAGTTTTTAGCTTGTCGTGTTCAACAAAATGATCCAAAAATCCTACAACTGATTTTAAATGCTGACATCCAACTCACCTAATCCTCACTGGTGAGGAACCAATAACATGGAGACAAAATGCAGTATAATACTATTACAATGTAAGATTTGGACTGTATTTACGGCGATGATGTTGACGACTATTATAACAATGAAAAGAGAGAGAGAAACACAAAAAACAATCATGAAGAAAAAGAGAGAGGGGAGAGCGAGTGACGCGGTGAGCCAAACCAACCCTATGCAAATTAATACGCTAAACAAAAGTACTGAGAGAGATGATTTAATCCAACAGATTAAACCCTGAGCATGCATTAATAGCTAGATTTACTTAATAAATCATACTTCATGTATATGATTACTAATAAGCAGAATAAAGTGATTATTTATCAAATTGAATGCAAAACTAGTGCACACTTTCCGCATTACTTTCCTTCTAAACTGTTAGAAAGGTACCCCGGTAGAGTAGCATTCTTTTAGATTATATTCTTCATCTGGTCAAAATTTGTAAACAACATATATTTTATATATTATTTTATTTTGGGTTAGTTTTTGTAAGTATTCTGATGTTACTGCCATCTGTAGTCAATAGAATGCATTATTATATTTTAGGTTTGTCACCAAGCGGGGGAAAAAGATTACGAAAAAGGCTGCAAGAAAACAGAGTTTTGCTTCCTTGATAATGTTTCTTTTGTTTTTGCGCAGCAGCTTCTTGGCAGCAATGCAAAACTTATTATATTCTTTTAAATAAATGTTATGAGTTCAAATTATGAAGGCCTACAATTTTGACAATTAAACAATCAGAGAAACAGGCAGAACAACAGAGGATACCGGTACTCTATCGTTTATGCCGTTAATGGTTCAAGACGCCGTCGCCATTACGACTATTTTGCGGGCGATTATTTTTATAAATATGTATTGAAAATGTGTAACCGAACATGTTTTGAATTTGTTTTTGTTGGGGGAGTAATTTTTAGTCAGTCCTTACTGTACTTTAATATTTGTTCTCAAAAGTTATATCATTAGAAAGACACGGGTATTAAAATGGCATGTAATTTCAGCTAGCTGTAACGATGCGCGCAGCTGTAATAATATATTGTGGTTATTACTTTTTGTAAAAGAAAAGAAGCAATGGGCGATAAATGGCAATGTTTTACAGTGCCAACTGAGGCAATAACTGCTGTTCCGATACTAATTGACAGCAGGCCAGTTTCCGGTCTGTGGTTTAAGTGGCCTATGAGGTAAAAGCAGCTTTCAATTATGGTATACCCATCCATTCGTATTTACTCCAGACTGAAAATAATCTTGGTGAGAAATTTGAGTAAGGCTACTTTATGTATAGTATTTTTATTTATTTATTTATTTAAAAATAAATTGTGCTATTTTCCAGCGATTTCTGAAAATGTTCTTTTTCATCGGAACTTATTTTTCAAATATTTTTCACATTTGTAAATTTTCTGAATACTTTGTATACCTTTTCTCGTAAAAAAAAACAGCATTTCATACAAAATTAGTTCACATGACGTTTGGTACCATTACGATCTTAAAAACAAGTAAGCATTTACGTAATAATTCACAACTTTTGTTATCGGGCCACTACCAATAATGTTCAGTGCCATTAAAGGTGTACAGCTCTTTTCGCAGGCGAATTGGGTGAGATATTGAGCACCCATCTTTTTCACATAAAAGCTTTTATAACTTATCTTTCATTTTCTAGGAAATCCACATAATAGCAGTCTCACCATCTCCCAACAATCTATGAATGTCATGGCTTGATACGGATACCCACCAAATATCACTGTCGTTGTATAATATTAATGTTTTTATGTTGTATCTTTTATTATGTTCATTGATTTTTATCAAGTGTATATCAAATATTGACCCCATTTTTTATTTTGAGCTTATCCATGTGTATATGCAATGGCGTAGCAAAGGCGTTTTCGTTGGGGGGTATGGAAGCCAACTGACATTACCCCCAAACAACTGATAACAAACTCAACAAATATTCAGTGCTTAGAAACACTATACATTTTCAGTCGGCAAATCCATAGCTCTAGGTTTGAAATTTATTCTGGACCAAAGATCAGAAATAAATAAATAAATTAAAACACAAAAGAGTATTCCAACTTAAGGGTTCCCTTTTAAATCATACATTTGGAAATCACCCCGGCTTTTTAAGATTATAATTCATTACAATCATTTAGTAGAAAAGTAAAATATTTGTCATAAACTAATATACTCTGGTATAATTAAAATCATATAGTGGTATTTAATTTTCTTAAATTACAGCAATTACCTTAATGATAATGGACCATTTTTATATTTAACACCATAAACTGTTCTTTCTTTTGGTGCTATACCATTTTCGTATAAAGCATGTAAACTTGAAACTTAAATAGTATAAGTGGTATCATCAATCAGTTGATAAGAAACTGTTTAGTTGATTTGTAGGTCGCCTACGCGCCAAGAGGACGAAAGCTGATTGGCATATTTCTATCACATCATAGCCGCAAATATGAATAGGCCTACATTCTCTTCTGTATAGGACACGATACAGTCAGTGTGAGCAAGATCCTAAACACAGGTGACAAAGCATATAGTTTGTGTTGGCTACATGTGCCTACTGCTATTATGGATACAAATCTCACCTCACCTAGATGTTGATTCCCTCCTCTGATTTACCGAAATCCTGGCTGATATTGATTGATAAAGTAAAGCCAATTTTCAATTCTTTGACCTTTTTGGCCAGAACTGTAAACGTCCGTAAGAGATTGACTCCTAGCTTCCATTGTTTCTCAATGAAAGGGATCTAGTTGTAGGTTTACCGCGTCCGTTTGATGTTTGGCGGGATGATGTGGTCCATGATGCGTCGACTGTTGGTGTGTTTCTTGGCTTTCCGTGTCTCGATAATCATAGCACAAAAAGGTAAGTGAAAATGTATTTACAACCAGTAGCCTACCACATATTGATACATGAGTTATTATCACGTATGTACATGTGACATACTTGTTCATTAATGCCATTTTCTACTAGTGCCCTGCAAAAACTGAGGTGTTAAAATAACACCTCAACTTTATTTTTCCATGGTGTTTACATTGGGCGAGTTGCCTAATAAAAACACCAATGGTGTAGTTTTTAACACCACAGTTTTTGCAGTGTGGTGTAAATTTGTTGTCATAGGTGTGGGAGGGGAAGGGGTGATTCAATATTTCCAATTATAATGTGTGTTTTTGTGTTGGGGCCAACATTTGTGGAAACTTTAGGTTTTTCCCCTTTTCATTCAATTTAATACCCGACTCATTCAATTTCATTTAAAATGAATGATCCTTTACATCATCATTCAAACAGCGAAAAGATAAATTCATGTTCATAAGTTTAGCATTCTATCGTCATTTAGTTCAACTCATCGCCAAAATAAGTACGTTCCTATTAAAAGTGTCGCTGAATTCAATTTCATGAATTGGCATTCATTTGTCACAATTGTACTTCTATAGTTCTCAATAGTTCTCAGGCGCAGATATGAAATTTTAGGACAGATTCATTTCCTAACTTTCTCATTTGCCTAGGGCGTCAGGCAATTTCAGGCTAATGACTAGAAACGCTCTTTATAAGATATAAAAGTAAATAAGCAATATTACCACTTTCCGTTCGTACAGCAAGCGAATTTGATCTTCGCCTATCGAATGGACATTATCCATCTGAAGGCCGAGTCGAGGTGTACTACAACGGCGAGTGGGGAACCGTCTGTGATGATGGGTGGACCCTGCGCAACGCAATGGTAGTGTGCCGTTACCTGGGCTACCCCGATGTCATATCTGATTACGTTTATTTCGGCCCTGGATCGGGGGACATTTATTTGGATGAGGTCAGCTGCAATGGGAACGAGTCTAATTTAGCTGGTTGCTCTCACGGTGGATGGAGTGTCCATAACTGTGACCATGAAGAAGACGCGGGAGTTGTTTGCTTATTGGATTATCGGTATCCAGAGAAATCGTTTGTCCAAGGTAGGCATCATTGATGGATCAAGGGAGGCAAAGGGGACATCTGACGGCTTTTATTGCCATGAATGTAAATGTTTCCGCATTGCCCCCTCCCCCCTCTTTTTGAGATTCACTATAGGGTTTATACAGATGGGTACTTTTTTCTGGCGAAATTGAGAACTTGCAACCTGTCAGTTCTGGTCCACTACAAACTCCATCTAGTATACAAGACAACAAAATATTCAATTAATAGTTGAAGCCTTAAGACCTTAAATGTATCACTAGATGTTTTTTCCCGCAGTCGGAGCTCTTACTGGCTATAGACTAATGGAATTCACGGCAGTTATCCATTGCATTGTGCTCGTGACAATCATTACCAGTATCTCACACAATTACTTACACAAACAGGCAATGTCATAGCAAGACCAAACAATAAATATTTTCTCTAATGATGCAAAACTAACGACATTAACTAATTTATCGAGCGAATTGTTATGAAATGCTATTGGACAAATATATGGTGATGGTGCTGTGGGCGGGGGGGGGGGGGGGGTTGCGAACGCAACGCCCTGTTGGTTAGTTCCAGTTGCCATAAATAAAAAAGGCAACATATCTTTTCGCCAAATTATCTTCACATAAAGAATTCAAATATTCCACTTTTTCCTTTAAAAAAATACTATTGACATTTAAAGTTGTTTTCCATGAATCACAGGAATCATTATCTCGCAGGAATAATAACAAAATACATGCAAAATAAAAATAAGAACAAAATGTCATGTTTTGTTGAACGATTTTTCTCGTGTTGCATAGCAAAATACGCCATGAAAAGGAAAGGCCTTAGACTTTGGCACACTGTTTTTCCAACAGTTGGTTTATAAATAATATATAAGACTGTAAGCTCTTACTCAATACAGACTACAGAAATTCACTGCAGTTTTCGACGATATGGTGCACGTAACAATAATTATCTCACATAATTAATAACACAAAACATGCAATACAATAGTAAGACTAAACAATGAATGCCCCAAGTTGTTGGCAAAATAGTGTCTGTCGGTAAATTCACAAACTTGTTGGTATTTCTGAATTTATTTTTCTGTTAAACATTGTCGCATAAAATAAAATAAAAAGAGAAAATGGTACACAAAGTGTTGTTTTAAGCGCTGTTTGGGGGCAGTTAGAAATAACCTCCATCTAGGCAACTGAATGCAAAAATATAATTTTGGCTTGTAAATAATATATGACTTTAAGCTCTCTTACTCAACACAGACTATTGAAATTCACTGCAGTTTTCCATGGTATTGTGCGCGTAACAATAATTATCTCACACAATAAATAACACAAAACATGCAATATAATAGTAAGACTAAATAATAAATGTCATCTCTTATGATGCAATACTAATGCCAGGACTAATCTGACTAGTGAGCGCATCTGAAATGCTATTGAGCAAATTTATGGTGATGGTGAGCTCATTAAAAGACCCTAAACCAGCGAACCTGTTTTTTGTCCTCATTCTGTACTATAATTATTATAAAATAATTTGAGCTCATGACGTCAGACAAATAATTACTGTTACAAAAGTACTCATATACATGTACGCATGATGTACAACATGTACATAGGGGCAGCAATTTGTCATGTTGAATCAGACAAGATGTAAGACAAAATAAAATATGTCAGTCAACTCAAATAGTTTTTGGGAAAGTTTTCGGAAGCACCATGTAACAATCTCTAAAGTAGAGGTGTTGGCTCTGAGAAGAGCCGGTTTTGGGAAAATAGTGTCTACATGGTGCTTCCGAAAACTTTCCTAATTACCATTTCCCACCATGCAAAGCCTTAAATCCTATATCAAATAGTTTTATTCACATAACAGAAATGTAGTTTATTTGACAATGACAAAGTTACACATATCAAGGGCATTCCCACAGGTTTTGGTGGTGGTGGTGGTGGTGCTGATGGTGCGTTTGTTTATGGTGTAAACCGAGGTCCTCGGTTGGCGGTTATTGTTTGCAATTATAAATGTTCTTGGTTGAAAAACGTATACAAATCAAACTGGGGATTCCTAAAAAGGTCAAGTCCAACAACAAAGGAAAAAAAGAGGTGAACAATAGGAGGTCCTCGGTTTACACCATAAAGAAACGTGTGGGTGTGCGTGTGTGTGTGGGTGTGTGTTATATTAACCAATTTATATAATATTAATTTTACAAGACTGTAGAAAACATCTGATTAATCCAATGACTGGAAAACTCTTTATAACATATAAACGATATATAACATATTAAAATAAATAAGCAATTGCCACTTTCCACTTTTCTTAGCAGGCGAAATTGATCTTCGCCTATCAAATGGACATTACCCATCTGAAGGCCGAGTCGAGGTGTACTACAACGGTGAGTGGGGAACCCTATGCTATGATGGGTGGAAGCTGCGAGACGCAACGGTCGTATGCCGCTTCCTGGGCTACCGCTACGCTGTATTTGATTACGCTTATTTCGGCCCTGGATCAGGGGACATTTACCTGGATGAGGTCAGCTGCAATGGGAACGAGTCTAGTTTAACTGATTGCTCTCACGGTGGATGGGGCGTCCATAACTGTGACCATGAAGAAGATGTAGGAGTTGTTTGTTCATTGGACCTTCGGGATCCAGAGGAATCATTTGTCCAAGGTAGGCAATATTGACCGATCAAGGGGGCAAAGGGCTCATCTGCCCGCTTTGAATGCCCGCCATGAACGTAAATTTACCATACTTTTTTATATCTATGTTCCCTCCTACCTTTTCGGCAGTGTCCCCCTTGTTTGCCCATATGTGACCATGAAGAAGATGTAGGAATTGTCTGCTCAATGGAGCTTTGGGATCAAGATGAATCATTTTTCCAATCATTTGTCCAATAATGGCGGATCAAGGGAGGCAAAAGGGACATCTGCCCCCTTTTATCACCATGCATGTAAATTTACCATGTATTTGTTTACCATGTTTTATGTGTGCTCCCCCTTTTTCTTATTTTGCTCATGTGCCCCACCCCCCCCCCTCCCATTTTTTCGAGATGCTGGATCCGTACCTTGTAGGCAGTTACGATGTCAATTTAAAGTGAAAGAAAAACCTACATGTATGCGGAGGGTCTACTCTCTTTGAACCAAACATTACTTAATCAGTATAAAATTTGATATTAAGATGTGAGTTCCATGTGTTGATATTCATGGCGTATGAGTTATTGATTGAGCCAAGTTTCTAACGACGACCATCATCTCTATGCACGTTTCGTGTCAAATACATAAGCAAACAATAAATAAGCAAACAAAATAATATGAAAAAAATAAGCAATCACCACTTTCCACTTTTTTTAGCAGGCGAAATTGATCTTCGCCTATCAAATGGAAATTATCCATCTGAAGGCCGAGTCGAGGTGTACAATAACGGCGAGTGGGGAACCGTGTGCGATGATGGGTGGAACCTGCGAGACGCAACGCGAACACGTGCCTTTTTGGACACTTGACTCTGTTGGAATTGGAATAAAGCATGAACATGGAGATCATTTTAGTCTACATTCCTGCAAATTTTGGGCACAAATCCTTGGATCGTTTTTGTAATATGATAAATTTCATGCACTTACATTCTTTTGCTGAATATTTAACCAAATCATATTTCTAATACTTTTATGGCAAAACAGTGTATCTCAAGTTACATTTAATTTCCATTATACGGTATTTATGGCAAAACGATGTATCTTGAGTTATAGGTTTTTATACCACAACATTGTTATGGTAAACCGATGTATCTTCAGTTAATGATTTTAATTCCGTTACATATTTATGGCAAAACGATGTATCTCCAGTTGTGGATTTTATTTCAACTACATTTTTATTGTAATACGTTTGAGTTAAAACATTTCCTTTTGTGAAACAACACACTAAACAACAATTGTAGTTTACTTAACACAATTCATGATATTACATAAAGGAGAATGATCATTGGAACAAAATCATTTCAAAATATATCATTTATACATCATTAAGGAGATGGGTATAATGATGTTGATGATTTTGTGGATGGTGGGATGGACGGGTGATGATGGTGATGATGACAAGGCTTATGTGCACGGCACCGCACTGTGTGGTTTTTGATACAGCACGAAGTGACTGTGTGTGATTTTGGATATAGCGCGAAGTGACACATGGCAGTGTCCCGGCTGCGAAATTAACACCAATTGAGAATCCTATTGCACAGTGGTAACAGGAAGGATTCCGAAAATGCGTGGTGCGTCAATTGGGAAAAAGTGTAGGCTTTTCGTTAATATTCGTTTCTTGTCGTCTGCGTTTTAGTTCGAAAAATACCGAAAAAACATCATTCCGCTGGTAGAAAAAATGGCATCAAGTTGATTTGGATGCTTCATAGTTTGAAGAATAATTCATTAAATTTTCAAAGATTGTACACGAAGTTGCATATGGGGACCTTTTAAAGAAAATCTTAATGCGTTTTCACTATTTTCTCGTTAAAAACACAATGAAATTATCTCGCAAATGTATACGTTGGTTTTGTACATATTTTGACTTCTTGATCGTGAAGTACAGATGTATATACATTCATTATAATAATTTTAGAATGGAAGAATAACTGACATAACCGGAATGAAGAATTTACTTTGTCATATCGAAGTCCACATCAACCGAATGTATTCAAAGCAAATTTGATAATTGAACTCCCAGCGCTGGTGACACTAGCGATGAATCCTCCTGTCCCTGTTCCCAACTTCCTCCATCGTCTTACGGTTTCTGGTGGATACAATCAGGTGTATAACCAAAAAGGGCTTGACCCTTCACGAGACGAATATGAGTTGCTTGTTATCCTGAATCCTTACCCCTCCCCCGATCGACAATTGTTGAATGGAAATAGATGAATTGGTTTTCCATCCCGTTAAAAATGCACGAAAGAAAACAACATTCTGCTCATATAAACATGCCAAACACTGCCACCGCCCCACCTGAAGCCTTCATCACCCCATCAACAACCCCATTTAAAACCCCAAAGGTCCACCATCAACCTCCCGGCCAAAGCTAAAATCTACTTCAGATATTGTAGTTCGAAAGGTAGGCCTAGTATACGGAGATATCCTGAGAGTGCCGTCCACTAGTGGGACACTCTGCTGTGTTTGACGGCACGGCCTGTGTCACAACTACGCTGGTTGAAATTCACGGAAAACTTCACCGGAACCGTCCCATATTATAGCGATGTCCAATGAATACTGTGGTATGATTTATTTTGAAACAAATCAGATAATTATTGAATATGTTTGACATATTATTCTTTTTAAAAAACAGACAAGAGATAGTAGTAACAATGGTAAAATCGTTTTACTATTTTACAAAAAAATTGAGGCTCGAGGATAGTTGTGTAGTTATTTGTTCTCAAACAATTATCATATTTATAATCGAAGAAGGCCCTTATGCACAATCTATCTAAATCAAAATGTTGCCTGGAGCAGAATACATTTAAGTTAATTACGCATTAGTTAATAAAGTTTACCCATGATAATTATTTACGCGATTTCATTACATAACGTTGCACATGTGGAGAGTGATCTGGCGGCCCAATTGATAGCATGTTGGGTTTCAGCTGCAGGGTGAAAGAGCATCAGTTCGAATCCCGCAAATGTCTTTGTGGACCTCCGTTTTCTTTTGCGTAATTACCATTCATAAATTTCAATATATTAAATTGAACGCAACACGAATCGGTCGCGTAAGTCACTAGTGCACTGGTTTGATCAATCGCAAACAGTTCCACTTTTATGGAATCCTGCTCGTGACCTTTTTTTATTTTTATTTGTTTGACCAATGGTTGTTGTCTTCATTGAATCTCCAATCATTCCTATTAAATATAAGATCAAGCAACAGTTTAATGGTTAAGGCGCAAGACCTTGGTACAGCTGACTCTGGTTCCAACAGTGTCATGACGCTTTACTTTTTAATTTTCAATGGTTACACAATCACGATTTATTTAAGTAATTTAAAATACAACACCAGATTCCAACAACATAGGTGGCGCAAGCCGTTAGTACACTGGTTTGATATATTAAAATAAAATAAAATTAAGCAATCACATTTTATTTATAAGTAGTATTAACTTCATCACCATTTACCCAGAGGATTGGTGGCGCAATCTACTGCGTGGCGCAATCTACTGCGTGGCGCAATCTACTGGTGGCGCAATCTACTGCGGTCCAGGCGAACCGGGTTAAAAAAAGAACCGGGTTCGAAACCCAGTGGCGCCATTTCTTTAATTTTAAATAATTACGCAATCCTGTTTTATTTATACTAGTATTAAATTCAATTACATGTACCAAGAGGAATCTTGGCGCAATCCAGTGGTACTGGGTTTCGGTGCAGGAGACCTGGGATCGAAACACAGTGGCAACAATGTTTTAGTTTTGAATGATTACGCAATCAAGATTTATTTAAGTAGTTTTAAATTCAACTCCAAATACAAACAGGATAGTTGGTGCAAGTTTGGTAGTACACTGGAAAGTTCAATCAGTACATTTCTAGGATGTTACGTCTGGCAGTTCGAACACATATTAGAAAATTCTTTTGTTTTATTTTGACCAATGCTTGTTGCTAGCAATAAATCTCCAATCATTCAAATTCAATGGCAGATAAATCAACGGTCTAATGTTAAGGCGCTAAAGTTTGGGACAAGCGAATCCCAGCACTGGTCTGCCGCATTTTTTTCCATTTTAAGTGGTTTTGTTGTCACGGTTTAGAATTAAATTCAACTCTAAATCGAATTAAATTCAAACCTAATGTCAAAGGATTGCGGAGCAATCCATTAGTATTGAGTTTCAATGCAAGCGACCCGAGTTCGAATCCTACTTGTCCTAATGTTATATTTTTAATTAATTACGCAATCACGTTTTATTTATAAGTAGTATTAAATTCATACATATACCAAGAGGAATCGTGGCGCAATTCAGTGGTACTGGTTTCGGTAAGAGAACTGCGAAACCCAATGGCCACAGTAAGGCATTGTTTTGAATGATTACGCAATCACGTTTTATTTATAAGTAGTATTAAATTCAACGCCATTTAAACAGAGGATTAGTGGCGCAATCAGTTGGCACTGTGTTGTGGTCCAGGCGAACTGGTCTGAAAAAGCACCGGGTTCGAAACACTTTGGCGCCATTATTTTAGTTTTAAATAATTATGCAATCACGTTTTATTTATAAGTAGTATTGAATTCAACTTCACGTAACAAGAGCAATCATAGCGCAATCCAGTGTTACTGGGTTTCGCACAGGACAACTTCGGTTCGAAACCAAGTGCCAACAATGTTTTCGTTTTTGAATGATTACGCAATCACGTTTTATTTATCAGTAGTATTAAATTCGTCATTTACCAAGAGTGATTGGTAGCTCAATCTGTGACCGCTGTGTTACGGTCCAGGCGAACCGGGTTCGAAACAATTTGGCGCCATTGCTTTAGTTTTAAATAATTACGCAATCACGTTTTATTTATAAGTAGTATTGAATTGAACTGCACATACCAAGAGGAATCTTGGCGCAATCCAGTGGTACTGGGCGGTGCAGGAGACCCGTTCGAAACCCAGTGGCGACAATATTTTAGTTTTGAATGATTACGCAATCAAGATTTATTTAAGTAGTTTTGAATTCAACTCCAAATACCAACAGGATAAATGGCGCAAGCCGTTAGTCCACTGGTCTGTCAATTGCGGCAGTTCCAGGCTGGTACGTCTGGGTTCGAATCCTGCTCCTGAAACACAGAAACACAGAGACATGGCAGCTGCTGGCTGCGGCAGTATGGCTTGGGACTGCCATGTCTCTCCCTGAAGGTTGGGAGCGTGGAGGAAATGTACGGACGGGGAGAAAAGGAGGGACTGGAGGGTAGCGACCTCCCAGAAGGGTGCTAAGGTGATCACCATGCCGGGGTGTCACGACTTGAGTCATCCTAATACCTCCTGGTCGACACTCTGACTAACTCTCCGCACTTTTTTACAATATATATATATATACAATAATTTATGTTATTATATTTTTGAGAGAGAGTGCAGATCTCAATTTTTTTGCAACCCCCATTTTCAAAATGCTTGATATTTGTTGAGATAGAGTGCCTAGAACTCATTTTGATATATTCTGTGTAAATTGAAGCGAATCGAAATAACCTAAAATACCGTTTTAAAATTCTTTAGTCAGCAATCATTCGCTTTTTAAGAAAATCAATTAGAAAATATGGGTGAAAATGTTATACAATTTTCACTTTTGGCTCTAAACCATTTTGTTCAAAATGGTTAGAATTGGCTGAAGAGATGAGCGCAGAACCTCATTGAAATATTCATCGCGACAATGCTTTTAAGATAAAATTCCGATTTGCTAAATATGGTTTTGCATCGCCACCGTTACAGCCTGTTTGGACAAGTTTAAAATTTTGCAAAATTTTACCTATTTTTGTTCATAAAATATTGATTTTCTTAAAAAGTTGGAGAGACCAAATTGCCTACAAACTGAACTCATTCGTTTATTAATGTATTTTGAAAAATGTCGTTTATTACAAATTTGGAAAACGACAAGGTGGCATTGTCGTTTTTAGTCGAAAAAATTCTCCGATTTTATGGAAAATATGGAATGAAAATGTGTCTGCAGCCACCAAGTTACAGCCTGTTTGGACAAGTTTAAAATTTTGAAATTTTACCATATTTGTTCATAAAATATTGATTTTCTTAAAAGTTGGAAAGATTGGCGAATCATATTACCACAAATGTGTTCTTTGCACTCTGTTACGTCTCTCCAGCAAGTATTAATCATTTTGAAAAATTGTCATTTTTAGGCCAAATTTGGAAAAAACGACAAGGGGTAAGCATTGTCGTTTTTTTTCACCTCGAATTAAAATTGTCTCCGATTTGCTTCAAAATTACACAGAATGAACCAATGTGTCTGCAGAATACAGCCACCAAGTTACAGCCTGTTTGGACAAGTTTTGAAATTTTACCTATATTTGTTCATAAAATATTGATTTTCTTAAAAAGTTGGAAAGATAGGCGACTCAAATTACCACAAATGTGTTCTAGGCACTCTGTTACGTCTCTACAGCAAGTATTAATCATTTTGAAAAATTGTCATTTTTAGGCCAAATTTGGAAAAAACGACAAGGGGTAAGCATTGTCGTTTTTTTTCACCTCGAATTAAAATTCTCTCCGATTTGCTTCAAAATTACATAGAATGAACCAATGTGTCTGCAGAATACAGCCACCAAGATACAGCCTGTTTGGACAAGTTTAAAATTTTGAAATTTTACCTATATTTGTTCATAAAATATTGATTTTCTTAAAAAGTTGGAAAGATAGGCGACTCAAATTACCACAAATGTGTTCTAGGCACTCTGTTACGTCTCTCCAGCAAGTATTAATCATTTTGAAAAAATGTCATTTTTAGGCCAAATTTGGAAAAACGACAAGGGGCAAGCATTGTCGTTTTTTTTCACCTCGAAAATTTTTTTTTCTCCGATTTGCTTCAAAATTACACAGAATGAACCAATGTGTCTGCAGAATACAGCCACCAAGATACAGCCTGTTTGGACAAGTTTAAAATTTTGAAATTTTACCTATATTTGTTCATAAAATATTGATTTTCTTAAAAAGTTGGAAAGATAGGCGACTCAAATTACCACAAATGTGTTCTAGGCACTCTGTTACGTCTCTCCAGCAAGTATTAATCATTTTGAGAAAATGTCATTTTAGGTTAAATTTGGAAAAACGACAAGGGGTAAGCATTGTCGTTTTTTTCACCTCGAAAAAAAATTGTCTCCGATTCGCTTCAAATTTACACAGAATGAACCACTGTGTCTGCAGAATACAGCCACCGAGTTACAGCCTATTTGGACTAGTATAAAATTTCGTAAATTTATCCATATTTTTTCATAAAATATTGATTTTCTTAAAAAGTTGGAAAGATAGGCGACTCAAATTACCACAAATGTGTTCTAGGCACTCTGTTACGTCTCTCCAGCAAGTATTAATCATTTTGAAAAAAATTAATTTTTAGGCCAAATTTGGAAAAAACGACAAGGGGTAAGCATTGTCGTTTTTTTTCACCTCGAAAAAAAATTGTCTCCGATTCGCTTCAAAATTACACAGAATGAACCAATGTGTCTGCAGAATACAGCCACCAAGTTACAGCCTGTTTGGACAAGTTTTGAAATTTTACCTATATTTGTTCATAAAATATTGATTTTCTTAAAAAGTTGGAAAGATAGGCGACTCAAATTACCACAAATGTGTTCTAGGCACTCTGTTACGTCTCTACAGCAAGTATTAATCATTTTGAAAAATTGTCATTTTTAGGCCAAATTTGGAAAAAACGACAAGGGGTAAGCATTGTCGTTTTTTTTCACCTCGAATTAAAATTCTCTCCGATTTGCTTCAAAATTACATAGAATGAACCAATGTGTCTGCAGAATACAGCCACCAAGATACAGCCTGTTTGGACAAGTTTAAAATTTTGAAATTTTACCTATATTTGTTCATAAAATATTGATTTTCTTAAAAAGTTGGAAAGATAGGCGACTCAAATTACCACAAATGTGTTCTAGGCACTCTGTTACGTCTCTCCAGCAAGTATTAATCATTTGAAAAAAATGTCATTTTTAGGCCAAGTATGGAAAAAAAACGACAAAGGGTAAGCATTGTCGTTTTTTTTAACCGCGAAAAAAATTTTCTCCGATTTGCTTCAAAATTACACAGAATGAACCAATGTGTCTGCAGAATACAGCCACCAAGTTACAGCCTGTTTGGACAAGTTTAAAATTTTGAAATTTTACCTATATTTGTTCATAAAATATTGATTTTCTTAAAAAGTTGGAAAGATAGGCGACTCAAATTACCACAAATGTGTTCTAGGCACTCTGTTACGTCTCTCCAGCAAGTATTAATCATTTTGAAAAAATGTCATTTTTAGGCCAAATTTGGAAAAAACGACAAGGGGTAAGCATTGTCGTTTTTTTTCACCTCGAAAAAAAATTGTCTCCGATTCGCTTCAAATTTACACAGAATGAACCACTGTGTCTGCAGAATACAGCCACCGAGTTACAGCCTATTTGGACTAGTATAAAATTTCGTAAATTTATCCATATTTTTTCATAAAATATTGATTTTCTTAAAAAGTTGGAAAGATAGGCGACTCAAATTACCACAAATGTGTTCTAGGCACTCTGTTACGTCTCTCCAGCAAGTATTAATCATTTTGAAAAATTGTCATTTTTAGGCCAAATTTGGAAAAAACGACAAGGGGTAAGCATTGTCGTTTTTTTCACCTCGAATTAAAATTCTCTCCGATTTGCTTCAAAATTACACAGAATGAACCAATGTGTCTGCAGAATACAGCCACCAAGATACAGCCTGTTTGGACAAGTTTAAATTTTGAAATTTTACCTATATTTGTTCATAAAATATTGATTTTCTTAAAAAGTTGGAAAGATAGGCGACTCAAATTACCACAAATGTGTTCTAGGCACTCTGTTACGTCTCTCCAGCAAGTATTAATCATTTTGAAAAAATGTCATTTTTAGGCCAAATTTGGAAAAAACGACAAAGGGTAAGCATTGTCGTTTTTTTTCACCTCGAAAAAAAATTGTCTCCGATTTGCTTCAAAATTACACAGAATGAACCAATGTGTCTGCAGAATACAGCCACCAAGATACAGCCTGTTTGGACAAGTTTAAAATTTTGAAATTTTACCTATATTTGTTCATAAAATATTGATTTTCTTAAAAAGTTGGAAAGATAGGCGACTCAAATTACCACAAATGTGTTCTAGGCACTCTGTTACGTCTCTCCAGCAAGTATTAATCATTTTATAAAAATTTCATTTTTAGGCCAAATTTGGAAAAACGACAAGGGGTAAGCATTGTCGTTTTTTTTCACCTCGAAAAAAAATTGTCTCGGATTCGCTTCAAATTTACACAGAATGAACCACTGTGTCTGCAGACTCAAATTACCACAAATGTGTTCTATATATATAGAACACATTTGTGGTAATTTGAGTCGCCTATCTATATTTGAGTCGCCTATAATTATATATATATATATATATTAGTGTTAATGGCACCCTAGGGAGACATTTCGTAGTTAGAGAAGTACATTGGGGAGACACTTACATTAAGGAGACAATTTTGTGTCTCCTTAATGTTTTCACCCACCGTAGCTCCGAGTCTAAGGACAGAGGAATACATTACGCACTGCTATTGGTTGAGGGGGCCCCGGTAAGGTTGTGGACATTTCCATACGACCGTGGGGGTTTTCATGTCTGAGTAAAGGGAGGGTCGATTTTGGGTTTGTATACTACTCGCAGATAGAGAAGTAACTTACGGAGACATTCAGTTTTTGCCCGATTATAAAAACTCTGTATATATATACTTTCATTAGATTGTATCATATGTGATAATGAAGTAATTTGGAATCGAATTTCATTAATTTGGAAAAATATACGTGTATTTCTAAATATATACAACAGATTATTAAAAAAGCACCCCTATTTGTAGGATGCCTTAGATTAAGTCTAGCCCCGACCGCGCGTCTTCACGTTCGTACGTAGCACGACCCGGTACCAGACTACACGCAGCGCTGCATGCATATGGATATTCTGCTATTATGTACGCGTACTAGTACCGCTAGCAGGCACCACCGGACCGTGCGCGGATTGACTGAAAAAAACTTTGAAAGTTAAGGACACTTCAGTATTTTTAATTCGGAAAAAAACTTGTCTTTCTTTGCTGCTCCAAAATGACACTTACGACCTCTGAAAATCTTTTAATTTTACTGTACACGATTGTTATTTACAATAAAGAATCAAGCAATATTTTGCAGTTATATACGGAGCCCCTAAGGGGACAGGTAACGACAAAATTGGGAAGGTAAAAAAAAAGGGGGAAATGTATTTCGTTCCTTCGAATTAATATTTCGTTCCCTCGAAATAACATTTCGTGGGAATGAAATAAATTATTTCGAGGGAACGAAATAAATTATTTCGTTCCCTCGAAATCATTTCGTTCCCTCGAAATATTAATCGAAACAACATTTCGTTCCCTCGAAACAACATTTCGTTCCCTCGAAACAACATTTCGTGGGAATGAAATAAATTATTTCGTTCCCTCGAAATATTAATCGAAACAACATTTCGTTCCCTCGAAACAACATTTCGTTCCCTCGAAACAACATTTCGTTCCCTCGAAACAACATTTCGTGGGAATGAAATAAATTATTTCGAGGGAATGAAATAAATTGTTTAGAGGAAATGAAATAAATTATTTCGAGGAAATGAAATAAATTATTTCGAGGAAACGAAATAAATTATTTCGAGGGAATGAAATAATTTATTTCGTTCCCTCAAAATAATGTATTTCATTCCCACGAAATGTTATTTCGAGGGAACGAAATGTTATTTCGAGGAAATTAAATACATTTCCCATTTTTTTTACCTTCGATTTTACCTGTCCTTAGGGCTCCGTAGTTATATCATTAAAACAAATCATAAGAATCAAGATCACATTGTATACAAAGATTTATGACAGGGCGATTACAATTTATAAATTGATAAATCCAGAATTGTTATAGACACAGAACATCATTATGATCTCAATTAAGCGATCTCAATACACTACTGATTTTGACTTGGTGATATCAAGGGGGAAATGAGGGGGTGGGGGAGGAGAGAAGGAAAGAAACTCATACAAGAAACCACATGTAGTGTACAAGTCTAATGGCTTTTTGCATGCCTTGCCCACGACATGGAGCACAGTACATGTGGGTACAATAATACTACATGTGGTGGTTAGCTTCCTATCTTTGTTCACTGAGGTGTAAGACCAGTCAGGCAATTAACAATGATGTTTGCACTTCATTAGATATGCAGCAAAAGTAGGGATTAAGAAACCAAAGTGTCTTATAGTACAATGTAGTTACATTGAACCATGGAGTAATGTACAGCTCCAATTGTAAGTCGGGTGATGTAAATAATAAGACAACTGTGGCATAAAATTACTAAGATGAAAAATGGAATTTAAACTTTGATAAAAAATTTAAAAACTTGGCTGGAACCATGGCATAAGCATTGTTGATGGATTAAATAACAAACCACATGTCGTGTACAAGTCTAATGGCTTTTTACATGCCTTGCCCACGACACTAGTACAAAGTACATGTGGGTACAGTGGTTAGCTTCCTATCTTTGTTCACTTGAGGTGTCAGACCAGGCAACAATGATGTTTGCACTTCATTAGATATGCAGCAAAAGTAGGGATTAAGAAACTAAAGTGTCTTATAGTACAATGTAGTTACATTGAACCATGGAGGAAGTGATTGAACCATGGAGTAATGTATAGCTCCAAAGAACTTTGGGAAACTACCAATTCAGAAAAGATTAATTGGTACATGATGTTACATTATGTGCAAGTCCAAACATTCATCTTAGAAAAAGATCCTAGAGAAAATGGTTATGTGTATTCATTGCAACATTGGGCAGTTTTTCTCTGTAGTTTTGTTCAAACTGACTACATACATTTTGTATTTATGTGCTGTTGTGGCAATGTACATGTAGGTGGTTTTGTAAATGTATTGTTGCAAAGTTCCATGTACTTGACGTAAGGTGTCACGACATCCTCTCCAACCAGATGGGGGAAGAAAATGGACCTTCATGGAAAATTTCTAATTTTATGGACAAAAGTGAGTTTTAGACTTATTTGTCTCATTGCCAAAACACAAAATCATTTTTTTTGCTTTTTTGGCCTAAAATGAGAACCGACGCATAAAATTGCAAGAAACTTGACGTAAGATGTCGCGACAACCTCTCCAACCAGATGGGGGAAGAAAATGGACCTTCATGGAAAATTTCTAATTTTATAGACAAAAGTGAGTTTTTAGACTTACATGATCATCTTATTGCCAAAACACGAAATCAAATTCTTTGCTTTTCTGGCCTAAAATGAGAACCGACGCATAAAATTGCACGAAACTTTACGTAAGATGTCGCGACAACCTCTCCAACCAGATGGGGGAAGAAAATGGACCTTCATGGAAAATTTCAAATTCACAAAATCAAATTCTTTGCTTTTTTGGCCTAAAATGAGAACCGACGCATAAAATTGCACAAAACTTGACGTAAGATGTCGCAACAACCTCTCCAACCAGATGGGGGAAGAAAATGGACCTTCATGGAAAATTTCAAATTTTATAGACAAAAGTGAGTTTTTAGACTTACATGGTCATCTTATTGCCAAAACACAAAATCAAATTTTTTGCTTTTTTGGCCTAAAATGAGAACCGACGCATAAAATTGCACGAAACTTGACGTAAGATGTCGCGACAACCTCTCCAACCAGATGGAGGGAAGAAAATGGACCTTCAATGGAAAATTTCAAATTTTATAGACAAAAGTGAATTTCTAGACTTAATCATCTTATTGCCAAAACACAAAGTCAAATTTTTTGCTTTTTTGGCCTAAAATGAGAACCGACGCATAAAATTGCACGAAACTTGACGTAAGATGTCGCGACAACCTCTCCAACCAGATGGGGGAAGAAAATGGACCTTCATGGAAAATTTCAAATTCACAAAATCAAATTTTTTGCTTTTTTGGCCTAAAATGAGAACCGACGCATAAAATTGCACAAAACTTGACGTAAGATGTCGCGACAACCTCTCCAACCAGATGGGGGAAGAAAATGGACCTTCATGGAAAATTTCAAATTTTATAGACAAAAGTGAGTTTTTAGACTTACATGTACATGATCATCTTATTGCCAAAACACAAAATCAAATTTTTAGCTTTTTTGGCCTAAAATGAGAACCGACGCATAAAATTGCACAAAACTTGACGTAAGATGTCGCGACAACCTCTCCAACCAGATGGGGGAAGAAAATGGACCTTCATGGAAAATTTCAAATTTTATAGACAAAAGTGAGTTTTTAGACTTACATGATCATCTTATTGCCAAAACACAAAATCAAATTCTTTGCTTTTCTGGCCTAAAATGAGAACCGACGCATAAAATTGCACGAAACTTTACGTAAGATGTCGCGACAACCTCTCCAACCAGATGGGGGAAGAAAATGGACCTTCATGGAAAATTTCAAATTCACAACATCAAATGTTTAGCTTTTTTGGCCTAAAATGAGAACCGACGCATAAAATTGCACAAAACTTGACGTAAGATGTCGCGACAACCTCTCCAACCAGATGGGGGAAGAAAATGGACCTTCATGGAAAATTTCAAATTTTATAGACAAAAGTGAGTTTTTAGACTTACATGATCATCTTATTGCCAAAACACAAAATCAATTTTTTTGCTTTTTTGGCCTAAAATGAGAACCGACGCATAAAATTGCACGAAACTTGACGTAAGATGTCGCGACAACCTCTCCAACCAGATGGAGGGAAGAAAATGGACCTTCAATGGAAAATTTCAAATTTTATAGACAAAAGTGAATTTCTAGACTTAATCATCTTATTGCCAAAACACCAAAATCATTTTTTTTGCTTTTTTGGCCTAAAATGAGAACCGACGCATAAAATTGCACCAAACTTGACGTAAGATGTCGCGACAACCTCTCCAACCAGATGGAGGGAAGAAAATGGACCTTCATGGAAAATTTCAAATTTTATGGACAAAAGTGAATTTTTAGACTTAATCATCTTATTGCCAAAACACAAAATCAAATTTTTTGCTTTTTTGGCCTAAAATGAGAACCGACGCATAAAATTGCACGAAACTTGACGTAAGATGTCGCGACAACCTCTCCAACCAGATGGAGGGAAGAAAATGGACCTTCAATGGAAAATTTCAAATTTTATAGACAAAAGTGAATTTCTAGACTTAATCATCTTATTGCCAAAACACAAAGTCAAATTGTTTGCTTTTTTGGCCTAAAATGAGAACCGACGCATAAAATTGCACGAAACTTGACGTAAGATGTCGCGACAACCTCTCCAACCAGATGGAGGGAAGAAAATGGACCTTCAATGGAAAATTCCAAATTTTATAGACAAAAGTGAATTTCTAGACTTAATCATCTTATTGCCAAAACACAAAAATATTTGTTTTTGCTTTTTTGGCCTAAAATGAGAACCGACGCATAAAATTGCACCAAACTTGACGTAAGATGTCGCGACAACATCTCCAACCAGATGGAGGGAAGAAAATGGACCTTCAATGGAAAATTTCAAATTTTATAGACAAAAGTGAATTTTTAGACTTAATCATCTTATTGCCAAAACACAAAATCAATTTTTTTGCTTTTTTGGCCTAAAATGAGAACCAACGCATAAAATTGCACGAAACTTTACGTAAGAAGTCGCGACAACCTCTCCAACCAGATGGGGGAAGAAAATGGACCATCATGGAAAATTTCAAATTCACAAAATCAAATGTTTTGCTTTTTTGGCCTAAAATGAGAACCGACGCATAAAATTGCACGAAACTTGACGTAAGATGTCGCGACAACCTCTCCAACCAGATGGAGGGAAGAAAATGGACCTTCAATGGAAAATTTCAAATTTTATAGACAAAAGTGAATTTCTAGACTTAGTCATCTTATTGCCAAAACACAAAATATTTTTTTTTGCTTTTTTGGCCTAAAATGAGAACCGACGCATAAAATTGCACCAAACTTGACGTAAGATGTCGCGACAACATCTCCAACCAGATGGAGGGAAGAAAATGGACCTTCAATGGAAAATTTCAAATTTTATAGACAAAAGTGAATTTTTAGACTTAATCATCTTATTGCCAAAACACAAAATCAATTTTTTTGCTTTTTTGGGCCTAAAATGAGAACCGACACATAAAATTGCACTAAACTTGACGTAAGATGTCGCGACAACCTCTCAAACCAGATGGAGGGAAGAAAATGGACCTTCATGGAAAATTTCAAATTTTATGGACAAAAGTGAATTTTTAGACTTAATCATCTTATTGCCAAAACACAAAATCTAATTTTTTGCTTTTTTGGCCTAAAATGAGAACCGACGCATAAAATTGCACGAAACTTGACGTAAGATGTCGCGACAACCTCTCCAACCAGATGGAGGGAAGAAAATGCACCTTCATGGAAAATTTCAAATTGTATAGACAAAAGTGAGTTTTTAGACTTATTCGTATCATTGCCAAAACACAAAGTCAATTTTATTTTTTATTTTTTTTCTCCAAAAATTTACTTTAAGTCGGTGAAAATGGATGGCCAAAAGTTCTGCCGTAAATAAAAAGTGGGTTTCGCCGTCAAATTAATTTATCTTAAACTGCCACGAAGAAATCGACCAAGGGTATATAGCAGACAACTTGCTGTGAAATGGTATGAAATGGTCGTGTAAAAAAATATTTCACATTTTGGGCAAACTGCAATTTCAAGGTTTTGGACTTCATCGATCGTGTCGGATCTTGTTATAAAGGTGTTAATAGTACAAGTGCTATTGGGTTAAAGGTGTTCGACTGTATTATTATATATTTTTTCCTAAATAAGGGTACTATTGGAAGACAGTTTGGAGTAAGAGATGTACACCAAGGAGACACTATATATGTTTTCCTAAATAAGGGTACCATTGGGAGACATTTTGGAGTAAGAGATGTACACTAAGGAGACAATATATTATATATATGTTTTCCAAAATAAGGGTACCATTGGGAGACAATTTGGAGTAAAGAGATGTACACTAAGGAGTCACTATTTATTATATATTATTTACTAAATAAGGGTACCATTGGGAGACATTTTGGAGTAAGAGATGTACACTAAGGAGACACTATATATTATGTTTTCCTAAATAAGGGTACCATTGGGAGACATTTTGGAGTAAGAGATGTACACTAAGGAGACACTATATATATTATATATATGTATATATTTTCTAAATAAGGGCACCATTGGGAGACATTTTGGAGTAAGAGCTGTACACTAAGGAAACACTATATATTATACATTTCTTCCTAAATAAGGGTACCATTGGATACATTGTGGTGTAAGATTATGTACACTAAGGCGACACTATTAATTATTATTTCAAATGTTTTAATACAGCTTACATAATATACCATTAGCTTACGGAAATGGGTACAAGTGATTACCAATATTTCCTGATCGAGGTTTTGTCTGAGTTAAATGGTCCACAACAGCAATCACATTACATTGTGTGTGAAATAAATGTACCGGTAGGCCCTTATTATGTACTTGGAAAATTTGATCATTACAGAAACTTAATATCGATAATTAATGTAAACTTTTTTTGATTACATTACGACATAGCTACGTCAACTTAGGTGTAATTGTTTTGTGTGATTGTTTTAATTAGTTCCCTCAAAGTATATGTCGGCTGAATTTCGAATGTATACATTGATTGCTTATAAGTGATGCATGCAGTAGACAGCTATGCCTTCCAGGGGATGCGTCTCCCAAAGGTACTTCTCTTACACGTGTGTCTCCCAACGGTACCACTTGAAGTAAAATTACCTAAAGGAGACAAAAAATAACTGCGGAAAAGCAATATATCCAAACAGGCTTCCCTATTCCAGTAAGTGTTACACATTAATAAAGGTCCTTTTCGTCAATATTTTGGATGAGTGAAAGTAACAACTGTAATATTTGTTTTCATGATATCTGGCAAAAAGTGAAATGTCTCCCTAAGGTGCAATTTTTTTCTGGTGTCTCCCAAAGGTGAAATCTAGTGGTATATATATATATATATATATATATATATATATATATATATATATATATATATATATATATATATACGTATATATATATATATATATGTATATACGTATACGTATACGTATACGTATACGTATACGTATACGTATACGTATACGTATACGTATACATATACATATACATGTGTATATACATACATATACATATACATATATATTGTTAAAAAAAGTCCGGAGAGTTAGTCAGAGTGTCGACCAGGTATTAGGATGACTCAAAGTCCGGGACACCCCGGCATGGTGATCACCTTAGCACCCTTCTGGGAGGTCGCTACCCTCCCGGTCCCTCCTTTCTCCCCGTCCGTACATTTCCTCCACGCTCTAACCTTCAGGGGAGAGACATGGCGGTCCCCAAGCCATTGCCGCAGCCAGCAGCTGCCATGTCTCTGTGTTTCAGGAGCAGGATTCGAACCCGGACGTACCAGCCTGGAACTGCCTGCAATTAACAGACCAGTGGACTAACGGCTTGCGCCATTTATCCTGTTGGTATTTGGAGTTGAATTCAAAACTACTTAAATAAATCTTGATTGCGTAATCATTCAAAACTAAAATATTGTCGCCACTGGGTTTCGAACCCAGGTCTCCTACACCGAAACCCAGCACCACTGGATTGCGCCAAGATTCCTCTTGGTATGTGCAGTTGAATTCAATACTACTTATAAATAAAACGTGATTGCGTAATTATTTAAAACTAAAGCAATGGCGCTAAAGTGTTTTGAACCCGGTTCGCCTGGACCGCAGCACAGCGGTCACAGATTGCGTTACCAATCCTCTTGGTAAATGGCGAATTTAATACTACTGATAAATAAAACGTGATTGCGTAATCATTCAAAACGAAAACATTGTCGCCACTTGGTTTCGAACCCAGTTCTCCTGTACCGAAACCCAGTACCACTGGATTGCGCCAAGATTCCTCTTGTTTCGTGTAGTTGAATTTAATACTACTTACAAATACAACGTGATTGCGTAATTATTTAAAACTAAAGTAATGGCGCCAAATTGTTTCGAACCCGGTGCTTTTTCGAACCCGGTTCGCCTGGACCGCAACACAGTGCCAACAGATTGCGCCACCAATCCTCTTGGTATGTGCAGTTGAATTCAATACTACTTATAAATAAAACGTGATTGCGTAATTATTTAAAACTAAAGCAATGGCGCTAAAGTGTTTTGAACCCGGTTCTCCTGGACCGCAGCACAGCGGTCACAGATTGCGCTACCAATCCTCTTGGTAAATGGCGAATTTAATACTACTTATAAATAAAACGTGATTGCGTAATCATTCAAAACGAAAACACTGTCGCCACTGGGTTTCGAACCCAGGTCTCTTGCACCGAAACCCAGCACCACTGGATTGCGCCATGATTCCTCTTGGTATATGTGTATGAATTTAATACTACTTATAAATAAAACGTGATTGCGTAATTAATTAAAAATATAACATTGGGACAAGTAGGATTCAAACTCAGGTCGCTCGCATCGAAACTCAATACTAATTGATTGCTCCACCAATCCTTTTGATATTTAGGTCTGAATTTAATTCGATTTAGAATTGAATTTAATTCTAAACCGTGACAGAAAAACCACTTAAAATGGAAAAGAAATACGGCAGACCAGTGCTGGGATTCGCTTGTACCAAACTTTGTGGCCTTAACATTAGACCGTTGGTTCATCTGGGTTTCGAACCCAGATCTCCAGCACCGAAACCCCAGGAACTCTGGATTGCGCCACCAATCCTTTTGATGTTTGGAGTTGAATTTTAAATTACTTAAAATAAATCATGATTGCGTAACCAATTAAAATGGAAAAAGAAATTGTCATTTCACTGCTGGGATTTGCACCAGGGTCGACTGTACCTATGTCTGGGTGCTTACCCATTAGACTGTTGCTTCATCTGTTAATTAGCAGGAATGCTTTTAGATTAATCGCAGCAATAAACATTGGTCAAAAAATTAAGTTTTAGGAGAAGGATTTGAACCCGAACGTATAGGATAGATTCTTCTGAACAGGTTTACTCTGAAACAGTAATTAAAAAATATATCAATTACATAAATTAGCAGATAATTAATAAGGGCCAAATTGATTTAAATTAATCATTTAAATTAGTTAATTTTAATTACATAAAATTGTGATTGAGTCCATCCCAGGTTCCCTGCCCCGAAACCCAGCGACACCTTCTTGATTATGTATTATGCCACTACGCTTTAATAACAACAACAACAACAACAACAACAACAACAACAACAACAACAACAACAATAATAATAATAAATAACTTGGCGAGCAGAGAAGCTTTGTCGGAGGAAGATGTTAGAATTTCTGGTCTATTGTCAAGAGTTGGAATTGGAGACTTTCCACGGTTTAAAACCTCGTTAGTAATTCTCCAAAATTCTTTAGAACCAAGAGATTTTGAACAATGAATGTATGCACATCCAGTGAGATGTAGACCATTTTGTCGTATGCTTAGACACTGCACAAGTGGCGGTTGGGTTCGACATTCTTTCCAAACTGACTTGATGTGAATTTGTATCAAATACCATTCAATGGAATACACTTATCAAGGTTTGGCCATAGTCCCCGCCCACCCTTATCCTTGCTGGAAATCTCGGTCATGCCATCTGTATAAAAGCCAAGCACCTGACCGACAGTTACAATTGTCATATAGGCCAGAAAGATGGGGCTATAATTAGAGATGGCCAATCTTATGTTTACTTTTACGACAGCTTACTTTTACTTATACGACAGCGCTAGTGTGATTGACATAATTTTTGGCCAATACTGAGATGATTTTGTCCATTGCAAAGGCGACAGAAATTTTTTTAAATTAAAATGAGACATTTTGTTTTACCCCAGTGAGGCTTTTGTGAATGCAAGACCTAAGGGGTCAAATAAAATACTTACAATATTTTACCAGTTCAGATAATAAGATGTGTATTATTTAGTTCAATTATGACATTACCTTTCTAACATGGAAATGGGTCGATTATCAACACCTGCTTGAAGCATCTTCTTAATATTTCAACCCACATAACTGAATATTTCACAAGTTGGTTTATTACCATTGTACTTGATCTTAATAGATGTACACAATTTTTTTTTTTTTTACAAATATGTAGTCTTCAGGGGGTTTAAAGGGAAGGTACAACATTGGTAATTATCAAATTTTAAAATGGATGAATTATTTAAAAGATTTACTTGATGTGAGTATGGTTCTGGCATCAAGCACCCTGAGAAAGTATTGTCTGAAGTGTATTTATCTTAGAGAAAAACACAATTGACGTGGTTTTTTTTCTTTCTGAAAAACATGGGGACCTGGTGGGATGGGACGAAAGTTTCACAAGTTAGTTGTATGATTTCTTGAAACCCAGAGGGTTAGATAAACACATATATTTCCAAATACCAATGTTGTACATTTCGTTTAAATGAAACAAGGAATAAATAAACATGTTGGGAGTTACAGAATATTGTGTCGTTCATGTATTAACCCCTTGGGTATTTTACTAGAAAGTATCCTGAATCCACCAAAATCCACCAATTTTGTCAATACACACAAAATGCTGGTGTCCTGAATCCATCAGAATCCGCCAGTGTAGATATTGGACATATCCTGAATCCGCCAAATCCACCACTAAATTTTGGTGGATTTTGGCGATTCAGGATACCATGCTCACATGAAAATTTGTATAGTATGTTGCTGCATAGAATCCATCAAAATCTAACATATACAGTACATGTAACTATAATCCATCAACCAACATGACCAAGCAGTTAAAACTATTGAAATCCTGAATCCATCAAAATCCGCCACATGCTCAATGTGAGGTATCCTGAATCCGCCAAAATCTTCCAATACAGGGGATGGATTTTGATGGATTCAGGGTGGTTAGGTTAATGTGCAATTTTATGAAGGTTCTGTTTTGACAGTTTATTGTACACGCATTTCCTTTCTAAGGTAATTAAGAAACTGAAATAAACATTCAGAAAAGATGTCAAAAGATAACTGTGATTGCACATGAATTGCTTACATTTTTATTACAGTTATGATTTTGATAATGTTATACCATTTGAGAATGATCTTGATTAAGATATGGTTAATTTTAAACTGTAAAATAAATGTTAAAGTTGTCTCCAAAATAACTAACACTGCTTCGTAGAAAAGAGAAATTAAGTAATTCTTAATAGTTTAACCCTTGGCCCAGTCAGCACGGCACCCACAGACACTTGAGTATTTTTGATTGCATTGCCAATAGGTCAAACCACAGAGTCACACAGAGCTGTGTATGTACACTGTACTTGGTTTTGGTTTGACCTCCTTGAGTGCACTGCACAAAGTCAATGGGTTAAGAGAGACATACAAATTTTGAGTGTCTTTGAGTGTTAAACCTATAGGAGGGTTAATGCAGTAAAAGAAACAAAGAAAAACTTCTCTGCAAATCAAAGTATGTACAGTCTTGGATATGGGTAATGCATGAGTCATTCATAGGTTTTTAGAGGAGAACAGGGTGATGAAAGAGTTTCAGGTTTCAACAAAATGACCAAAAATACTTTATCAAATGTCGGCCATCTTGGTTCTGTATACACAATTCTATGAGGGTCATAGTGAGGCTCATGTCAAACATAGGCTGGTGCTTGACCTGCTCCACAGTGAGTATAACAATGTCTGTTTGGGTACTAGACTAGGCTCTCTGTGCAGTGGCTACCAACAAGAAAACATTCTGTATCATAATCATAATGGCATCATCACCCCTAGCACCCCCACTCAAACAATTAATTTGGATACTTTGATTCAGCAAACCAAACATTTTGACCATTCCATCTGAAATTAGCCTCTTTTTTTAAAAATAATTGCCAGGGGAGTGCTGTTTTTACGAACAAGGGGTCACAAAAATTGTTCACAACAGTGGTGATGTGATGAAGTGATTCATAGTTCAAATGCCAAAACAAAAATAGGAGCTAAAATCATATTTGATTTCACCATATGTTTATTATTATGTTGTTATAGCATACTGAATATATTACAAAAATCAAAAACAAATGCCCCCTCCATCATAAGCTGCTGTTCATTAATAGTACAGTTTTAGAGTTTCAATATGATCAAGCTAATACAAACATTATACATTTTACATTTAATTGATTTTATGTTTTGGTATTAATTAACTCCATATAAATTAACTTCCCCGTTCTCCTGAGGACGATCAGAGCATACTGATCGAAACGTCGAGATATAACCTCCAGTTCTTTCCAGAACTAATTACTACTCAATAGAGAATTTCACATGGTGTCACCGCAATTAGTCTTACTTAACTTCCCCATACTTATACCTTCTAATTGGGCTGAGTTACCCTTATTAGAAGTCCTCGTCAAACAAGGAGTTAAAAATAAGTTGTTAAAATCTAAGGAAACTATTTTATTTAAATGTAGGCTTACTAAGTTTTAAGTAACATATATCAGGGATTAACCCTAACCCTCCAGGGTATTTTGGCTAGAAACCCTGCCAGACGCAACAGAGTGCATCGTTTATCAAAGTGACTTGGCTGCCAAGTGCAACAAGATCCATCTGTTAACAAATCTCAAGGCCGAACTGCCTCAGAGTCTGTGGTCACCAAACGCAGCAGAATACAACTATGGCATTGTTTAATGGGACCAGCTCTCAATAGAAACAGGCTTGGCTGCTTATGCACTGGTGTTGACAACTGAATCCATCAAAGTGCATCAGACTTTTCCAGCTGATGCACTCTGCTGCGTCTGGCAGGGTTAGGGTTAAAGCTAAATAAACAAATTATCAAAAGAAAATTACAGGTAAATTTTGCTCAGCAATCTTATTGCTAAGCATAATTTTTAAACAAGTTAACGATAAAAAATATCACATACTATGCATGGAGTTTGGAAGGTATCCTTTTTTTTATGGCAAGTAAATGTATTATCTTTTTTCAGTATTTTCAGTTTTCCGACTGGCATCTGCTGCCACGAGAGGTTTCATGGGGCGAGTATGTTTAACAACACCCATCATTACTAAAATCACTTGAAAACTTCCAGAATAGGGGCGTATTCACATGTTGTCGCATGTGTTGCCTTTTCCCATTCCACATTCGCCAAATTTTGGTATTATTCGGAAAGTTTGGAAATAAACCATACATGTATTTCACAACTGTTATTAATTCAAAACAAATAACCTTTTGTGTAAGAAAATTCAAAATTTTCCTTGAAAACAAGTAGCCCAATTAGTTTTTGACCCGACTCCCCAATGAAAAATGTCTGACAAAGCCAGAGAGAAGTATGCTTAATAAGCTTATACTATAGGGCTTAATGCAGGTATTTTACGCACATGCAAGCTACTCAATAAATCTGACTGGTTAACTGGGATTTTGGTTGGCTAATTGAGACCACATGATCATTTAAATAATAAGTAAAGAGTGTTTGCGGTGACACCATGTAGACATTCTCTTTTGAGTAGTAAATAGTTCTGAAAAGAACCGACTGGTTACAACTCAATGTTTCGATCAGTATGCTCTGATTCTCCTGAAGACGATCAGAGAATACTGACCGTAAACAGCCTTTACTTATCCTTTTTCACCATGCAAAGTTACAAGTCTTACTTACATTTACAAGTCTTACTACATATATTACTAGTAATTACCTGGTTAGAAGATAACCACTTAATTATCTGAAAGCTAACTCGATGTGAAGTTGGTAAAGGTGACAATCAACCTGACAAATTATTCTCATTACAGAGGAAAATGTATGCAAAATTACATAAATTTGCCATAAAGTGTATTCTGTCAAAGTTGTGAATGCTTTTTCACACTTTACATGACGCAGATTCTACATTGAGCTGAAACTCATTATTGATTGGTTATTGTATATCTTGTTTCAAAGAAATTAAGCAAATAATTATGGAGAAGCAGTTTTGCCAACATTTCCAATGCTGTACTCTGCATATAACCATAAATGTTCGTATATTTTCAAGTCATAACTTTGAATAAAAAATTCACCTTCAACTTTGAGTCAGAAGTATAAATCTAGCATATTTGACAGAGCATTTTATTCTATTTTAATGCAAATTATACAATAATAGTATATGTGCAGCGTGTTATAGGAGTGATATTTCTATATATATTAACAGATTTTACACAGATATAGGATAACTGTTAAACAGTGAATTTATCTACCTCGCCAACATCAGTAATCGCTTGATCGTTGATTGTATACTGAATCTTGCATTTGAGTCGAACTTTCTCCTGTGGATCAAAGCAAAAAGAAATTCCAAATGAGTTTTTATCTCAACAGATTTGGATTCATACCTTAAAAGGACACTGAGTATCGTCACGATCAGAACAGACTTTCAACAGGGCATGGAATAGGTGTTCTAGTTTAAGATGAATACTTTGACTGAAAATTACTGTCTCATTTATGCAGCAGCAACGGTAATATAACCTTATCACCCTTATCAGGGTGGTAAAAATGACAGTGAAAACCAATCAAAGATGCCCCAGTGTGCACAGTCAACACAGTCAGTTGAATGGTTTTCATCACTATAGCTACTTGCCACTAAAGTTCAGCTATAGTAGGAGGGTTAATTTGATAACCTGATATTTACCAATGCTGTACCTTCCCTTTAAAACAGCTACTCTACACTGTACTCAAGCATTTCTCAATATTACCTACCTTCTGTGTGTTTGCTATGAGCATGACTTGAGTAATTGCTGCTGGGGGTAGAATGGAATTAAAAGCTGGTAGGTCCGTAGCTGATGGTGGCTGTAGATTAACTCTCACCATCTGAATAAGAATCACACATATGGGTAAATGAATCAAGTTTAGACTCTGCAGAGGAAGTTAACAAAATGTTAACCCAGCAAGTTTTAGGCATAAAAAAAAAATTGATTCAAAGTACTAAAATTGAGACCCCTGCACTCTATTACGTCTCTCCAGCAAGTATTAGGCATTTGAAAAAAGAAAACAAAATTAGGCACTTTTTGTTTTTTTGACCTCGATAAAAAATGTCTCCAATCTGCTTCTAAATAACATGGATGATAGCCCTGGGTCTGCATAACACAGCCAACTGATTTATAGCCTTCTTGGACAATGATTTAACAACGACACAACGTAATAAAAGTGAAGGTCCAACATTGGTATTTGGGAATGTACCTTCACTTCAACCCTCTGGTATTCAAGAAATAATTTTAAAACTAACCCGTGAAAATTTCATCACAATAAGTGTTCACGTTTGCAAGAAAAATTCTTAAATCTTTTTATTAAAATTTTAGTCTGTGAGCTTGTGGAGTCCATACGCATTTTCGGGTACAATCTTTGAAACTCTCAGGATCTCCTATAAATATGTCAACAAATACAAAGCTGTTTGATGCCATTTTCCTATGCCCCTCTGGCGGCCATATTGAATTTTAAAATGGCCGCCATATTTAGCATATTATGTGCATACTGTATGCATGGAAAAGGTCAAAATATTACGAAACTGATATAGAGCTTCATTTTTCTACATTTATTAACTCTGGTAACACTATGAAATTCTTTCATATGATATTAAAGGTGTTGCAGGCATTTGAAAATTCAAATTTGTCACCATTTAAGGCATATTAGAGATACTTTTTGTATCGTTTCAGTCAACAGGGGCTATCAAGCACTGATCATGAGTTAAAATAATTGTAAATGAATATTACATTTAAAACCATTGACAGATTAGCATACATGTATGGTGGATTTTTTATATTTGTAACAAGGATTAACCAAATAACCAAGGTAAGACTGTACCTTTAAGCATGTTGTTTTGTTATGAAATATATACATATATAAAAAGGAACACAAATCATGACCACTTACACAAGTGCCACTTGACAACCCAACTATCTTAATAATATAATACAAATATATAAGTATATGTTATCTACCAACTATGGCATAACGGAAATTTACGAAAAGAGCAAAACGTTCACAATCAAAACAGAAAATGAAACAATTTTCACTTGAACGCTCGACTAAAACCAAAGAATACAAAAATAGTCTACTGACTACTAGAACAAATAGTCTACTGACTACACTAGTAGAACAAATAGTCTACTGACTACACTAGTAGAACAAAGTGAACAATTCATCACATACCTTTCCAAAGCAAAACTATCTCAAATTGAAAAAAGAAATGCTCTGGGTAAAGGTTTAAACTTTGTTCCAACTCCTGCTAAACCAACCCGTTCAACTCTTTTGAGTGAAATTGACGAATAAGAATTGAATTCCTGATACATAACAAACCTTCCAAAACTCATCTGTTCAAACCACCATCCACTTGGAATCCAAAAACTACACAGAGTGCAACACTTGAAACTATTTGGAAGCCACACAAAATAAACTTGCTCACATTCGTCTGAGAACTCGGAAAAGAACATGAAAAACCCTGAACTATCAGCCCTCAAATATCTGAGGAACAACCTGAAATCGTTATCAAATCATACGATAAAGGGAGAGGCACTACGTATTATGAACCGCTCCGACTACCTACAGGTTGGATTATTACAAACATCTTGAATCAGAGCAATACACCGAGTTCGATCAAGATATTACACAAGAAACCATCCTTTTAATTCATAATGTCCAAACCAAAATGCGAAACACACTCTCGACAAACACACTCAGGCATATCTCGATCCGAGGTCACAGGCATGTCACATTCCAACAGTACTTTCTACCGAGAATTCACAAAACCCCACCAACAGGCACACCCTTTGTTGGAAGATCATTTTCTACTCCCTGTAGTAACCGCATATGTCCGCAAAACAGCAGATATACTGAGGAAACTCGAAGGAATAACATTTCCACAAAATGTGTCTTAATATCACAAGTATTGATGTTGTTAAAATGTACACAAATATCCGCAATAAACTGTGTATGCAATGCCATCGACCAAACCAACTATCCATAGTTTATCAACAAATACATCCGCAAATTTCTGGAAGTAATACTCAACAGAAATTGTTTCCAATTTGGAAATAAAATCGGTTGTGCAATTAGCTTAACAGCCAGTCCGGAAATTTGTGACATAACATTATACGATCTCGAAAATAAAATAGTACAACAGGCTGATCATATCCAAACATGGTGGCATACTAGACACAAAAGTGTACACCAAACCTACGGAAACATACATGTACCAGTTTCTACACAGAACCCCATCACACCCACCCCATGTGTTCAAAGCATTTATCTACCGAGAAACTCTGCGATATGCTAGAAACACCAACAATGAGGAAGATTTCACAGAAATACGTCAACATTTCTCACAAAAAATTATTAGCTGAGATAAACAACGTAACACATAAAGTGTCACTGGCTAACTAGCCAAACTGATTCACAAATTACCAAAAGATAAACAAAACAACGACTTATAATCCGTTCGTAAACCACAAAAGATGTGAAACAAGCAGGAAACAAACATTGGCCACTGATACAACAAAACCAACATACTCTCAGAAATATTTCCAAAACAACCATTTGTTGCATTCAGAAAGGCTCAAAACATTCGGGAGAAACTAACTCACTCCCAGGGACCCCAGGGGTCAGTTTGAGATTTCCATGTTACCATATAGAGCATTTTTCTCTACATTTTGATGGAAAAAGAAAATCCTGAAACGTTGTTGGTAACATTGTTTCACAATAAATTTGGGAGGTCACTTTTGAAAATTGGGTCCAAGTTTAGGGTTTTGCCAGAGCCAGTCACATCTGGCTTTTTGAAAAAACCAGATGAAACACTTAATGATCTGCTCTCTTTATTAGAGGAACAAATCACATAAACACAACGAAGGAACCCACTCATACAAAATGGACACATTACAACTGTTTGGAAAACATCAATTATCCAAAAATAAGATAGGAGACAATCCAGTTCTAACTTCTATTGAACCAGTACTTGCAACTGATTGCCCGCAATTGATGAGGCATGAAAGCTTACAATGTAGCTATTGTATTGCTACCAAGGATCTGAAAAAATATCCCGTCTCTTCAACATATTTCCCCTTTTATGACCAAAAATAGGCCTACCTGTAAACAAAAGGTCAACTATTCCCACAAACTATATTGTCAAACTGACAAACAACGGAAATAGTCAGTTACGGACCCATATCATCTTGTATGAAAAATACAATTTGAAAAACAAATCAACAAAGATGTAGACGATGGTGGTGGTGGTGGTAGGCGATGATATGATGGTGACAGTGACGGTGGTGATGACTGGGATGTCGATGATGATGGTACAATTTTTGTGAAATAAACATCACAATGTAACAAACAACATAAAAACTTCAACGTCAAAGGATTCTCACACATGACCCTTATATTCATCTCTGTTGACATGCTTCTACAACCGTTTTGCTAAATTCATACTCACATCATACAGCTGGGGGAAATGGTAACTCATCGTAAGTTTTCAAGTTAAATTTTTACACATTTCTTTAAAGTTGGACCAATTAATTACAAGTCAAACAACTGGCTAGTCCATAAAAAGACAATTCTTCTTAAGATAAACTGTGTGAGGTTTGAATTGTGCATGTTGTATTACAAGTTTACTGAACAGCAACTTTTACAGCAACGATATTGTGCCAGAAAATAGGCAGGAATATAGTGAAGACAGCCTTCATGAGATACGGTGGACACAGTTTGAGGGAGCTATTTGGTTCGGGTCAAACCTTTTGTATACAAATTTAATCAAACCAAATCTCGCCCTTCCATTGTGTCTCAAGAAGGCTAATGACACTTAAAATGTGCGAATTGATTTGAAATAAATATGAAGAGTGCATTCAAAGCAAGCTTGGTTAGTGTGACTCACTTCTATGAGGCGTGTACATTTAAACGGCTTCTGGCAAACTTCAATTTTAAAGCTTAAATTTAAGAATACTTAATTTCTAGATAAAACAAATTGAAAATAATTATTTTCTTTTTAAAGCACTAAATAAAGATTGTGTCAAACATATCCACTGTTTTGGTAGAGAAGGCTCCATTGCAAGTAACAAGGTTCTTTTGCCAAAAGTCAAAGTAGCAATCGCAAGCATTCAAGTATTCTACTTTTCTCCTACTTTTCACCGAGGTCTGCCATAGCCTGCGATTGTATTCAGGAAGTAATAACACTGAAATTCGCTGGACGCCACTGCACGAAATTGTAAGTCTGTTAATAGTCTTCAACAGTTTCCAAGTCCTCTGATTTGTCATTTACCAGTAGTTGTTCAAAGAAAGCTGCCTTGTAGCGTGGGATCATGCTGGCAAGTGTCATCAAGTCAGTTTTCTTCAAAGCAGATATGCCCCTAGGTCTCTCCATCACTGGAACTGATGCTAGCGGGTCTTCACCATTCTCCATTTTCACTGTCAATTCGCGTGCAGAAACCTTTAGGAATCCTAGCTCCAAGAAGTCTTCCTGATTGTGAGATGTCTTGTAGAACATTTGTATGGAGCCACGCCTAAACTGCACGACCTTGATATCCTTGAGAAGTACTGATGTCTTCTTGGCCTGGTGTTCAAATAAGAACATCTGTTTGTGATCGATAGTTGCACACTTTAGCTGCTTGCGTGACTTTTCTATGAGCTCGATATAGTCTTGGAAATCATAAACTTCGCTCTTGCTTTTCAACTTGGTGGTGATGGACCCGTGTACACTATCTGCCGCCATGAATGTATGGTCAGGTTCTAAGTACTTCAGAGATATACAGGTGATGCCAATGGAAGGATTGTTAACCATGCGAGGAAATGCTGAAAACAGCGTCCAGTTTTTGTTTTGGGCACTGCAGTTATCAGCAAAGAGGATTACCTCCTGGATATCTCTGTTGAACCGAAGAAAAGTCAAATATGCACTTGCAACATTGTAGGCTTTCCTCCCGGCTTCTCCCTCGTGCCACAGAACAGCCACCGCTGGTGCATCTTTGCCAGGTGAAGCGAAAGTCTCGTTGAAAAGCACAAGTTTTCGGCTGAAGTAATAGTCCCTGGTGGGTAATTTTGGCATGCAAATTGTCTTTGCATGTCTACAGTTGTTACAAGGACTTGGTCATCATTCTTCATCCGCTCTGTGTCTGCATTGAGAGCTGCCCTTGCTTGGGCAGCTCTGGTTTTGTGTTCAACATATCCAGAACAAGCGTGGCAGTTACAGGTACTGCAGTTATGGGGGAGGTCATCCGCCGATGCTTGTAGTGGTGGATGTGCTTGTTCGTGGATGAGGCATGTTTACAGAGGTCATTTTCAGGAGACGAGAATGAAATATTCATAGAGCTGAATACCTTGTAGTAGTATTGGAAGGAACATTGGTCTTGGCCAGATGCCTGTTGACTTTCATTGAAGACCTGATGCATTGAACATATTGATAGGTCGGATGGAAGGTACCTCCTGTTGGGAGCATGGTCCCGCCTGTAATGTGAGACCTGCGGTCGAAAGGATTCAATATGATCTATTACATGTTTGCGGTACCCCTCATCAAATTTGTTCTGTGGTACATGTTGACCACGCCTGTCGCCATGCGCACCGACTACAACACCCCCATCCTTCCTGACATTTTTCAGAGCAGACTTAACAACCTGGTCGCCATGATACCCGATCGTGTGCAAGAACAAACATTTGCACACTTGTGTTGATCCGAACCGCCACTTTAGAGTACATTCTCTGCGCGACCCTCGGTTTGGTGTTGTGAAGGACCTCTTTTCTTCATCCACGTTGTGCACGAGCCAGTCACGTCTGTGGTCGTAGCTCATGTCCCAAAAGTTCTTGAAAATTTCTTGTCTCTGTTCCTCAGAAAACTTCTCTGAACACTTTCTCCTGTATTTCTGTGTACATGGACGAAGTATATGGTGGTTCTCCTGGTCTCTGGTTTTCTTTTGTTCAACTGATCTGCACCGTTTTTTATCTGTTTAAATATATACAAAGAAATAAAATGTTTTCTGAAAAAAGTAAAACAAAATGCTGCTAGTAATTCAGATTGATTCATTTATATCACTAATGGTCAAGAATTACTAAATAATTTGTGTTTGCGTGGAAGGAGAATTTTACAACAGGGCATTCAAGCGACATCTTTATGTGTCCACAGTAACTGCTATGTGTGAAATATGAATATAAAAAATTGCATAACATCCACAGCAAAAAGGATTATTCAACCTCACCTTTAGATTTATTTAACCCTCTCTCTTGCAGAGCCTCTGGATTGGGTGGAGGCTGATCTACAGCATCTAGTGGAACTTCCTCAGGTTGTTCAGCAATACCTGCATTTGTGATAGATGAAGATTTTATTTTGTATTTTGTCTTGAGTATTATTTAATTACAATTAAAGAAATAGCTGTAACATTAAAATAAAAAAAGTGTATACCTATAAATAAAAGATGATTACATTACCTTTTTGGCTATCCTCTTCTGGTGCTACTTGTCCAAGAAGTAGGTCTATATCAGACAATAGCAGGCTGCCATCTTTGTTGGGTGGAGGTTGATCTACAACTTCTTGTTGAACTGCATCAGGTTCTTCAGCAATACCTGCCGTAGTGATGTGCATTTTGTGATAGAAGATTTTATTTAGCATTTAATATTGAGCACAACCTTAATTACACTTAAAGGAGCCATGCAATAGAATTGTTATGATTTGAATACATGTAGGACAGCTTACTTTACGTGTTACTGTATAGTAATACAAGGGAGAAATTTAAACATTTTGGTCTTTTTGCTAATGAAAATGTCCACATTCCTGAGCCATATTGTGATGTCATTCAAGGCAGAACAGAAGTATCTCCATAGCTTTGTACACAAATAATGCATAACTGTAAATAAAAAGAGAAGTGCATTACCTTTTTGGTTATCCTCTTCTGGTGCCACTTGTCCCAGAAGTATGTCTATATCAGACAACTGCAGGCTGTCGTCTTTGTTCAGATTGCTTTTGGGATTATCTGTGAATGAATGAATTATTGGTAAATAGCCTATAAAGCCCTATATCTAACAAATTTTGTATTTGAAACATTCACTTAAACTTCTCAACTAAATATATTCAGGAAATTATGGATATATAACTTACTCAAATCAGAGTCGCTAATGCAGTCTAATATCTCACTAAATGCATTTTCAGTTGAAGAGCTGCACATTACCACAATGTCCTGTTGAAAATAATCTGTCAAAATGATAACATAAAAATGTTGCTCACTTTCTGACAAAAAGGTATGATATGAATTTGCAAACAAATTGCATACGGCACTCAGATGTATAGCTGCTATATTATTGCAGTTGAAATAAATGGGAGAATTTCTACAATCTAGCTCCAAATTGTGCTTTGTTGAAAATGTTTCAAGCACTTCAGGAAATAGGTCTGTAGAACCAATTATGAAAAGCAACATACCCTCTGAATCAGACAAACTTTCCATGTGAACATCATTCAGTCCATCATTGTTTGGCTCTGTAAAATGATAGAGTAATTTAAATAAAGCACTTTATAATTTATTATAAGCAAGAAACTACATCTTTATCTAAATCTTCATTTATCACAAATTGTACATTACTACTGCAGCTACTGCTGAATGAACGAGCAATGTCTGCAGCAGTAAAATTACTTACATTTATCAAACATAACTTACCCTTTGGATCAGACAACGTTTTTATGCTAAGATCATTTAGTCCGTCACTGTTTAGCTCTGTATTATATAATAGAGAATAATTTTAATCAATCATTTTAGAATGTTGTATAAGTCAGGAACTGCATCTTTATCTAAATATTCATCTATTACAAAAATGTACATTAATACTGCAGGAACTGCTGAATGATTGAGCAATGTCTGCTGTAGTAAAACAACTTATGAAAAACAACTTACCCTTTGGATCAGACAAACTTTTCTTGGGGACATCATTCTTGAGTTCATCATTGTTTGGCACTGTATACAATTGAGAATAACATTAAGCGTTTCAGATTTTCCATTATTCTCAGTAGAAACTACATCTTCAACTAAATGTTTATCTATACCTGGAGGCATTGCTGAACTGTAAAATTATGAAACACCGGGGCACCCAAGGGGGGGGGCTCGGGGGGCTTGAGCCCCCGCCCCCCCAAGAGGGTCCCCGATTTTTTTTTTTACATATATACGTACATATACATACTAGGCCTAGTTGATTTGTGAGAGTAACATTTTCTTTGAGCCCCCACAAGACAAAATCCTGGGTGGAGCCCTCCCCCCCCCCCCCACCCCAAAGGCAAAATCCTGGGTGCGCCGTTGTTATGAAGATCAACTTACTCTCTGAATCAGACACCTGCATGTGAACATCATTCAGTCCATCTGGCACTGTAAATATATGAAAGATAATAACTTAAATTAAGCATTTAAAAAAACAGATAAAATAATGCCACAATCTACTTTGTTATCACTTGCTGACGATAATCATACAAAATCCAAGGACAAAATTAAAAGCAAATGAAATATACCTGCATTAAACAAGTGCTTTCATTAATAAGTAATAAGTACATTAATAAGCTCAATAATGTATTAACTCTACTCAAACTTCATTTTATTACCTTTGATAAGTTCTGTGT
Source organism: Zoroaster sp. YZ-2022 (assembly GCA_029582265.1). Taxonomy (NCBI): domain Eukaryota; kingdom Metazoa; phylum Echinodermata; class Asteroidea; order Forcipulatida; family Zoroasteridae; genus Zoroaster; species Zoroaster sp. YZ-2022. The sequence goes on along the minus strand of CM055826.1, from coordinate 29,319,275 downwards.
CGTCATGTTTGAGCTGCTTCTTGCCTGTAAAGGAGGAAAGGAATATTAGAAATGATATGATATGAATGTTATCAGTCTTCTTTACTCCTAGAGTTTACCCTTAAGATAATTGATTACCTGTTTTAAAGTCTGCTTTAGTGATCTAGGGACTTGCTGGGGAACAAAATCGACATTTACTTTCATTAGTGACAAACATGTTGGCATCAGATTTGCAAAAACTTAAAAATGACTAAAACTAGCATGATTCAATCACTAGTAAAGTGCACTAATGAGATTTCATTCTTGAATATCCATACTTGTTTGGACATATTTTTAGTCCTCCTATCAAAAGACTGCATAGCCATATGCATATTAAAATACAATTTGGCCTACATTATCAACGCCTATTCATTAACTCAGTAGACCTATTCATAAAATTTACAACAAAATATGAATCAATAAACCCTGGCTGTATTGAAATATTTCAAAATGGATCAAACAGAAACATGAAAAGTTGGAGTTACGCAGGCTTAGCCTAACCTATGTGTAAGCTAAGATGATGCAGCAGTCATGGCAGTTTGACCAGTGTGTAACGTAGGCCTAAGTACCCTTGCCTGCATCATGCAACATTATAATTTATATGGGCGCTGATTACATTGGACTTTCATCTATCTACTGATTACCTCTGAGTTCTATAGGATTATATTTAAGACTTAAGCATGTAAAAGATAGACATACCTTGGTTTTTTTCCAATGCCCTTTGGAGAATTTGAAAGCCCCTGCTGTGCAGCTTGAGGTTGAACATGGCCGCCATTATACATTTGATGAGTTAGAATGGTGATAGCGCCCTCAATAGTTTGTAGTAATTGCTAAACGTAAAGATAACTATTACTTACTTAACCACTCGGTTAAAATTCCATATTCAGTCCCGTTCCGTAAAATACAAGATGGCGGCGAGGATACAAACACGTGTAGAAAATGTCAGTAATGAACGTCGACTCGGCGTAAATATCTGGTTTCTTTTCCATAATTAGGAGGTCGCAAAACCGTACATAAACTTCTTTTTGGTGAACACAAGCAGTGTCTATATTTATAGTCAATAATTGGGGTCTTTATGTAGACCAAAATAATAGAAAAATTACTCCACACATGACGAAATCAAAACTAGAACTCTCGCTGTAAACGACCGCTCACTATCAAAGTTAGTCACCGAGTGCTGGGAAAAACGAAATCTCGCGCGTTGTAAGATATGCAAAAATGTACCATGTCCACGGCTGTTGCATGTCGCGATAAAAAGGTATATGCTATTTTAAGTCACTACATTAGCTCCCTCCAAGATCGATGATAGAAAATCTGAGGTCGATGATAAAAGAAAACTGCTGTTTAAATTAGCATGGAATATAAGTTCTGAAATCTGTCCATAAGTGTACGATGAATTTCATCCTATATCTAGAAACTGTATGTAGCGTTTTGGCCAGTGAATATGTCTCCCTGAGCGAGTTTTCTGTGTCTCTGGTTGTGTAACTGTAGGTTGTAGTGGTTGTGTAGTTATTTCAATTGATGTCGATTTCTTGTTCTTAGTGATGTCTGTTAAGTTCTTCTTGCATGTTGATGATGAAGTGGTTGGAATTATTACTGGATCAATGAAAGCTACTTTTAAACGATCTATGCTTACAGTGTCCTGTTTTCCATTAATTTCAATGACGAAAAACTTAGCGGTTCGCTTGATGACACGAAAGGGTCCGTTGTATGGAGGTTGAAGCGGTTTCTTCACAGCGTCTACACGTACAAAAACATGAGTACAAGTTGACAGTTCGGGATGAATTTGAGTGTGTTTGTGCTGTGGTTTCGTTGCGGTAGGTTGGAGATGTGTCATGTGTTGTTTAAGTCGTTGAACGTAATCGATAGTATCTATGTTGGTATTTGTTGTACTTGGTGCTACAAATTGTCCTGGTAATCGGATGGTCGTACCAAAAACTAGTTCTGCTGTGCAACAGCCGATGTCTGCTTTTACTGCAGTACGAATACCAAGCAAAACAACGGGAAGTGTCTCGGTCCAGCGGTGGTTGTCGTGTGCTTTGAGTGAAGCTTTAAGTTGACGATGTAATCTTTCAACTAGACCGTTTGATGCAGGATGGTAAGATGTTGTCCGCGTATGTTTACAACCGAGGAGATGAGATAGCGACTGAAAAAGTTTTGACTCGAACTGACGACCGCGGTCGGTAGTGACTAAAGATGGTACTCCAAACATTGCAACCCATCGCGAGACAAAGGCTCGTGCAACGGTTTCAGCTGTGATGTCCGGAATTGGTATGGCCTCAGGCCAGCGTGTAAATCGGTCAACACAAGTTAAAAGGTACATGTTACCTTCGGATGGAGGTAGTGGTCCTACTATGTCAATGTGTACGTGGTCGAAACGTGCGTCTGGTGTTGAAAAAGTTCCAAGTGGAGATTTGGTGTGTCGGTGTATTTTCGTTCGTTGACAAGCAAGACATGTCTTGGCCCAAAATCTTACGTCTTTGTTAATGCTAGGCCACACAAAACGTGCAGTAATTAACCGCTGTGTGGCGCTGATGCCTGGGTGCGATAAATTGTGAAGCGAGTTGAAAATTGCTTGACGAAAAACCTTAGGTATGTAAGGACGAGCTGTGCTGGTAGAGACATCACATATTATAGTGCCGTCAGAAAATGGTAGAGGGATGGACTTAAACTGCAAAGATGATGTTGTGGACTGCAACTTCTTAAGTTCCTCGTCGTCTTTCTGAACTTTAGCAATCTCGGCAAAATCTATCTTTGGTGACATATCAAGTGTACTCACGCCTAAGCGAGATAAGGCATCTGCAACTGTGTTTTCCTTGCCACTGATGTGACGAATATCTGTTGTAAACTGTGATATGTAGTCAAGATGTCGTATCTCTCTTGGTGAGTAGCGGTCAGGTTTGGCGTTAAAGGAATGAGTCAATGGTTTGTGATCGGTGTAGATACAGAATTGTCTCCCTTCCACACTGTGTTGAAAATGTCGAATCCCTAAATATGCAGCTAGCAACTCGCGACCAAAAGTGCTATACCTGGTTTCAGCTGGCTGCAGACGCTTAGAAAAAAATGATATGGGTTCCCATACTTCGTCGACGAGTTGTTGTAAAACACCTCCAACAGCTACATCGGATGCATCAACCATGAGACAAATTGGTGCGGTTGACCGTGGATGAACAAAAAGAGTCGCTTGAGATAAAACAGTTTTGACCTCGTTGAATGCAGATAATGCTGCACTGTCGACAATTGCTTTGTTCTTCTTCTTGCATTTAAGAAGGTCGGTAAGTGGTTGAACGATGTCTGCACAATGAGGAATGAAACGTCGATAAAAGTTAATGAGTCCTAGAAATTCTCTGAGCTTACGTATTGAGTCTGGTACGGGAAAATCTTGTATCACTGTCACCTTAGTTTCCAGTGGTCGGATACCGTGTTCATCGACGACATGACCGAGGAATGTTAAAGATGAGGCACCAAATTGACATTTGGCCGGGTTGATGATAACTCCGTATTGAGACAAACGCGAAAACAAAATATCTAGATGCTGTTCATGCTCTTCCACCGTGTCGCTAGCAACGAGTAAATCATCGATGTAAGCATATACAAACGGAAAACCACGAAGTACCTCGTCGATGAAGCGTTGAAAAGTCTGTGCAGCATTACGTAGCCCAAAGGGCATGCGCACGAACTCAAATAGTCCAAAAGGTGTTGTGATTGCAGTTTTGTGTATGTCTGCTGGATCAACAGGTATTTGATGGTAGGCGCGCACCAGGTCTAACTTGGAAAAAACCTTTTTTCCTTGTAGTCCGGCGGTATAATCTTGTAAGTGCGGTATAGGATAGCAGTCTGGAATTGTACGCTGGTTCAGTGCACGGTAGTCTCCGCATGGTCTCCAATCTCCTGATGTCTTTTTGGGGACCATGTGCAGGGGTGATGACCAGTTACTGCTAGATGGACGCACAATGCCCAACTCACACATGTGTTCGAATTCATGTTTGGCGATAGTATAGCGGTCTGGAGCTAAGCGTCGTGGCCGGGCTGAAACTGGTTGTCCGCGCGTGTCAATGTGGTGAGTTGTGGTATGTTTAACTGATGTTGCTTGATAAACTGGTCGTGTGATGTCGGCATGTTGCTGAAGTATTGCGTTATAGCGAGCTGAATTGTTGGATTTTGCAAACATTGGGCAAATTGATGGTGTTGACGTGGCTATTGTCTTTATGGAAAGACTGGTGGTGGTGTCGATAATTCTATGACGCTTTACGTCAACAATCAGTCCATAGTGTCGTAAAAAATCTGCGCCAATGATAGGTGTAGATACAGCTGCTACTATAAAAATCCAGCGGTATGTTCGCCTTAAACCTAAGTTTAGTGTAAGTGATTTTTCTCCAAATGTCGCGATTGGCGATTGGTTGACTGCTTGAAGAATTAAATTGTTGGATTGACATGTATCCCGTGAAGTTGAGGGTAAGACGCTGACTTCAGCTCCCGTATCAACTAAAAAACGTGAACCAGTTATACGATCAGTTACATAAAATAGACGACTCACATGTTGACCAGTTGCGCTTGTCGCCTCTAACGGCTGGTCTTGTCGTTTTCCGGATTAGAAGTGTTGGGCTGGAAGTTACAAGGTTGGATGCATTTTCGAGCTAGCGTACCGAAACGCCAGTGATACCAGCATTCACCTGATGTATGTCGTTGTGCGCTGCTACTGCGACTACGAGATCGTTGATGCGGGGTGTCACGACTTGTATTTCTGGATGTATGATCTCTGCTTAGGGCTCCCAACATGTGTGCGGATAATTGTTGAACTTGTAGAGTTAATTGTTGAACTTGTGACTGTAGGTTCTGTATATCTGTAGAGGGTGGTATAACCGAGGCAGCTGGTGCACTATGTTGAGAAGTTGATGCTTCCATGTTTGCTATGGTAGGTCCGACTGGTATCGCAACTTCGATGATTTTGTCTGCTATTTCAGCAACCTGTTCGATATTAACACTATCGCTCGTTGAGGCGAGAATAAGTTGAACGTTGGTAGGTAACCGTTGAAAAAAAAGCTGTTTTAGGATGCGTTCCTCTAACTTATTATCCCCCAAAAGTTGCTTCATGCGACGTAGCAGTTGTGAGGGCTTTCTATCTCCTAATTCTTCCGAAATAAGAAGTTGGTGTAGCTTTTTTTGTTCGGAGGCCGAGGTGCGACGTACTAATTCTGTTTTAAGAATGTTAAAGGAATCTGTTTGAGGTGGGTCGATTAAAAGGTCACGAACCTCTTGAGCGATTTCTGGTTGCAAAGAAGAAACAATGTAGGCAAATTTTGTATTCTGTGATTTTATTCCCCTTATGGTGAATTGAGCTTCCACTTGTGCAAACCAAAGAACTGGATCATTGGGCCAAAAGGGTGGCAGTTTTAGGCTAACGGCAGCAATTGGAGGGGTTGTTGCGGGTTCGTCATCATCCGGTTTGGTGGCCATGGTTGTGATGTAACGTTCCAGTGATGTGATGTATCCAAGTGAAAATGTCACAAATTTACGAAAAAACTTGAAATATTCCTTAGGAAATGTGGTTCTTAAAGTTCGGGGTCACCAATGTAGTAATTGCTAAACGTAAAGATAACTATTACTTACTTAACCACTCGGTTAAAATTCCATATTCAGTCCCGTTCCGTAAAATACAAGATGGCGGCGAGGATACAAACACGTGTAGAAAATGTCAGTAATGAACGTCGACTCGGCGTAAATATCTGGTTTCTTTTCCATAATTAGGAGGTCGCAAAACCGTACATAAACTTCTTTTTGGTGAACACAAGCAGTGTCTATATTTATAGTCAATAATTGGGGTCTTTATGTAGACCAAAATAGTAGAAAAATTACTCCACACATGACGAAATCAAAACTAGAACTCTCGCTGTAAACGACCGCTCACTATCAAAGTTAGTCACCGAGTGCTGGGAAAAACGAAATCTCGCGCGTTGTAAGATATGCAAAAATGTACCATGTCCACGGCTGTTGCATGTCGCGATAAAAAGGTATATGCTATTTTAAGTCACTACAAGTTCAAGTATTTTTATGGCAAATGAGCTTATCTCACAGATGGACATGTCTTAACTTAAGTTTTTTTTTATGGCAAAACAGCCTATCTTAAAGTAAACTTGTTTTGCCATAAACACTCAACATTATGTTTTGAACTCATTTGAAAGGCAGATCTATGTATCTTAGACTTAGTATGTTTTACCAAATAAAAATAAAGTATGCATGACTTAATTCAAAGTTAGACGTTTCTCAAACTTAGATATTTTTTTGGCAAAACAGCTTATCTTCAAGTTAAGTTGTTTTACCCTAAACACTCCACATTAGGTTATAATCAATTTGGAAGGCAAAGTAGTCTATCTTGGACTTACAATGTTTTACCAAGCAAAACAAGAAACTGTGAATGAGTTAGGTTAGAGATAAGGCGTTTTGCCATACAAAACCAGAGTGAACGTGTGCAAAGAATGTGAGATAGGACATGCTATCTTCAAAACAATCCATCGTACGCCTTTGAAACTTTCACAAATGAAAAGAGCGCCCTCAATTTACCCAAAAATGATCTTATCTCAAAAATCTAAATTTTCGAGTTGGGCTGTTTTGCCATGGAAGGGCCGAACGGTCGTATGCCGTTTCCTGGGCTACCGCTACACCATATCTGATTACGCTTATTTCGGCCCTGGATTGGGGGACATTTATTTGGATGAGGTCAGTTGCAATGGGAACGAGTCTAATTTAGCTGATTGCTCTCACGGTGGATGGGGCGTCCATAACTGTGACCATGAAGAAGATGTAGGAATTATTTGTTCATTGGACCTTCGGGATCCAGAGGAATCGTTTGTCCAAGGTAGGCAATATTGACTGATCAAGGGGGCAAAGATTTCATCTGCCCGCCTTTATCGCTATAAATATAAATTTACTATATTTGTGTGTTCCCTCCCACCTTTTCGGCAGTTTGCCCCTTGTTTGCCCCTTGTTTGCTCGTGTTCCCTAAGCCCCTCCCCCACCACCACCACAATGGATACGCACCTAGTAGGCAATCACGAATCCTAATGGATGGAGAAGACACCGATTTAGATTATGGGAGACAGACTTCTGAGACACAGCAGATGTAGCGGTTTTCCCATTGTTTTATTTTTACTGAGCATGCCCATGATACTGAGAACAATAGGAAAACCGGTATATCTGCTGTCCTCTCAAACGTTTCTCATTGCTCCCACGAGATGATGAGGCTGACAATATTCACTACGAAGAGGATGACCATGTCCGAAACGGCTCCTCACGAGAGGACAAGTTTTTTGTTCCAAGCAGCAGTGTTGCCTAGTATACAACCATTGCCTTTGCATGCAAGCGAACTATTCACGTGAACAAACCTACTAAAGAACTGACTACTAAACGAATTGTACACCATTTGTAAAATGTATGTAGATGCATTCATACTTGACATATGTGACCCGCTCTGTGAAAATGAGTCACAAGTTGCCAATTTGAAGAAAAAAAATCTACCTGGCTTTAATATTTTATTGACTGAAATTTTCCTTAGAATTTAATTGTGTCAATTATGCAAATTATTGATTATTAAAAATGGCATATCTCCATAATGCAATACGTCACACACCTCTAACATATACCAAATTAAAGCTGATGATGTACTCTTTCCAGCCACATATAGAAATCTCAATTTTTCAAATTTGCGAATTGTGACTGGACACATATCACTACTCTGTATCCACGTTACAATCACCAGTCAGCCTTTAAATTGCCAGTTTGTGGGTGTTTTGATACCTTTTTGGTAAGTTTCAGCTCATTTCATTGTGCAATTAACAATGAAAATGAACGATAAGTGTGGAAAATAGATCACAGCTGTGATTCATTTAAAATGTGGCATACATTTTACGTTCTCAAAATTACAACATGTCAGAGGAAATAAACTTCACATCGTTGTTTTAATCAGGTAATACCAAAGGTGCACACTCCCATAAACTATTAACAAAACATAATTTAAGACATTTTTGTTAGCTAACCAAAATACTAACCGGCTCAATACTATAAATGGTATTCCTGCAGACGGCAGTATTCGTCTTATAGCAGGAAACTCGCCTTCGCAGGGCCGTGTAGAGATCTACTTTCTCTTCAATTGGGGTACGGTATGTGACTATGCCTGGGATATGAGAGATGCAACAGTCGTCTGTCGTCAACTCGGATACAGCTCTGTTGTCTTGGAGCTCACGAAATTCGGCGTGGGTTCTGGACGCATTCTTCTGAATGAAGTCGACTGTTCCGGGAGTGAGTTGCTACTTATTGACTGCCCTCATGCGGGCTGGGGAAGACATTTTTGCAGTCAAGAAGATGATGTTGGCATTGTGTGCTCTGAGAGTCGTATTTTTCCTGGTAAGCATTGTAATCACCCTGAGTTATCTTAAATACGAAAATGCTGTCAACGATGAAAGCATCTTTATTTGGATTAGTTATTTTTGTTGCATTTAAAGATAAACTGAAAATCTTCGTGGCTCTTATGGAAGTCAAAGATAAATAATTTTAGAAGATTGTAGGAAAGGAAGTCATAGATAAATAATCTATATGAGGATGTTTTGAATAACTGACACCTTTTGTATAAATTTGGTTATTTACGTACTCCATTGTTTTAATATTGTAAAAGATGTTTTTAAATAATGTGAAACATTTACAAAACCAAAAGTGTTAGGGATAGTTTTATCACCATGCAATCAAATTAGAAATGTTTACCAACAAAAATTGGTGTCAGATTTTGAGTGTCATGGCCGGTCATAATTTGGGTAATAATATAATAATAATTTGGGTAATCATATTAGTAACATGATTACCAAAAATGCTTAGCATTATTATTATCATAAATGTATACATTGATCCAATTGTTTTTAAATTAACAACAAATCGTAAAAATGGCAATTTAACGTAATGACGGTCATTTTGGATTCCCAGAATACATTTGAAGAGTTTGCATGACTATTTTTTTCCATATCACCGAAAGCTGGCCTCAAAAGTATCGCAATGCGTTCTCAGTGATATCAGCCGACACTTAAAACTATATAATGCCATATGTCAAATAAAATAGAAGATTAATCTATCTTTTTATATGTACATTTTTCGCAGATCAATTTGATAATATACGGCTATCAAATGGCCATCATCCATATGAAGGCCGTGTCGAGTTGTACTACAACGGCGAGTGGGGAACCGTCTGCGATGACAGGTGGGACCTGCGCGACGCTATGGTCGTGTGCCGTTACCTAGGTTACAGCCACGCCATATCTGCGCACGCTCTATTCGGTGCAGGTTCGGGTCATATTTTCCTGGATGAGATCAGCTGCAATGGGAACGAGTCTAATTTAGCGGACTGTTCCCACGGAGGATTGGGTATAAATGACTGTAACCACGAGGAAGATGCAGGTGTTGTTTGCTCCCTGGCTCTTCGGGATACAGAAGAATTACTTTTCCCAAGTAAGAACACAGAATCTACGGGGAGTAAATAATTTGAGTTTTAGTGCACTGTATTCAAGGTGGGAAAATAAAATATTTGTAAATTACCCAAAACACAACTCGATTATTTTAGTTTTAGACTATAATTACTTATGCTACATCTTACCTTTGAAGGAGGTGTACACCATTGGTAATTACCCAAACAATAACTGAGTGAATAATTATCTAAAAGCTTAATACTAATTGTACCCAACAGTCCATCGTCTGCTGACATAATTATTGTCATTTTCAGGAAAACGCTAATAAAAATTCAACTCCAAAATAGTTCATGATTCTTGGCTCATTTCATTTCAAATTCAGATGTGAATGCATCTTTACTAAGTGTCTCGTTAACGACATAACGACATAAGCTGAACCTTTCACAGTTTGGTATTTCTAGATCTTCATTATTAAAGGCCGTGGCCAAAACCTCGAGAGTATTTATCCTGCATAAAAGACCAAGCGTCCAACTTTTATTCCCATCCATACATGACTATCTCAATTGAAATTTACACAATGTCAATAATTCCGACTGTTGTATTTGGAGCCAGAAAGAAACTCACAAATCCAGTTTCACTGGTTCCCATCTAAAGTTCTATAAAACATGTGTATAATTTGGCCGGTAGTCTGTTTGATCATGCTATAAAGCGAAATATATTTCTCATCAAAATTCTCTGCTTAGCAGCTGCAGTTCTATAAAACTAAGTTATAAATGACGATACTGCATAGGCAACCAGTCTTTACCGACTATTATTAATGCACCCCACGTGATTCACTGAATTGTCTTGGGCATTTATAAATATAAAATATTGATGTATTTGTGGACATATCACCAGGTGGAACTGTTCGTCTTATGGAAGGAAACTCACCATCGGAAGGACGAGTTGAAATATACTTATTCTACCAGTGGGGCACAATATGTGATGACAATTGGGATCTGAGAGACGCCGCAGTTGTCTGCCGTCAACTTGGATACAATTCTGTTGTCTCAGAGCACACGAAATTCGGCGCGGGTTTTGGAGTAATTCTTTTGGACGAAGTTAGCTGCTTTGGTAATGAGAGTCAGCTTGCAGACTGCCTTCATCCCGGCTGGGGAAGGAATGATTGCACTCACAAAGAAGATGTTGGCGTTGTATGCTGTAATGACTCTGTGGCTCCTGGAAATGATGTTTTCAATCCTAGTAAGCATACTTTAAAAAAAAAAACATTACTTGTTCTTTAGCCTGACATTGTAACTGTGGTGCTTTGCTGTGAAAATTGTTGTGTATTTCATTTTGTGAGTTTGGTTTGGGTCATGGTTGGGTTGAGTTTGGTTTGGGTCATGGTTGGGTTGAGTTTGGTTTGGTTAGGTTGGATTGGATTGGATTGGATTGGCTAGGGTTGGATTGGGTTGGGTTGGATTGGGTTGGGTTGGGTCGGTTTAGTTTAGTTTGGTTCGGTTTGGTTCTGTTTGGGATGGGTTATGTTCGGTTGGGTGAGTTGAGTGGGGTTTGCTCGAGTCGAGTCGAGCCGGGTTGGGTCGGCTTGACTGGGTTTTTTGGTTTAGTTTGTTGGATTTTGATCTGGTCTGATCCTGTTAAGGATTAAAAACTATTTAACATCTTAGCCCTTGTGACGTAACATTGCATAATCTTTGACCCGTGGTTTGATTTTACCCAGGCGGTCACGTCTAAACAATGAAATCATGTTAATGAAAGGCTATTCCTTTTATTTTCTTCATTTCCAGCAAATGAAATCACTTACAGGCTTTTTGGTGGTTCATCCCCGGGTGAGGGCGTCTTACAATTCCGTACAACAGTCAACGAGTCTTGGAACACCTTATGTAGTTCGTTGCCGATCACAGACCCTGGCATTGGTGCCAGTTTATGCAGTAAGGTGGGGTATCGTTTTTTCTGCAGTGCAGACCCGTTGGCCACAGTACAGGATGTTAGAGCAGGGAATGTTTATGAAGACTACCCTTTAAAATCTGTTTTTTTGTCTTGCTGGGACAACTCACACGGAGTTCTTGATTGTACTTTGGAATCTGGCTGGAGGGGCAGTGAGACACGCTTACTAGATGAAGCGATATGGCTTGTATGTGACTCAGGTAGGCTCAATTCGTGAAGATTGTCGATGTTATCAACAGTTTTCTCTAGATCACAGACGTGTTAGACAAGACTGGTGTATTTTATTCCTAGATAACGGAGTTGATGTGAGACTGAGTGTTTATTTAATTTATTTAATGCCTATATAAATTAAAATTATAGTTTTGTTAACAATCATGATCCATTTTTGGAGAAATGTCATAGCTGGTCTCGCGAATCTAATACATGTCACGTTTCCCGACACCAGTTTACTTACTGTAATTGAAACAACATTGCGTCAGTTGTTTTTAAACAAAGAAACGTACAAAGTCAACTGTCACTTCAGGAACATCATGGGATACACACTATAGTGTGTGATCGTTTTGGTGAATCATCGATGCAATGCTAATTATAATATAGGAGTCAATGGACATATTCAGTATATCCAACTGTTCTTTGTGGGGGTTTTTCGTTGTAGCGGCGTTGCACAGTAGTACATATGACAATATTTTATATTTGATATGGTAATTTTTGTGTAATTGTATTTACAATTTTTTTCTGGCTATTCAAGAAATGGACTTCCGTCTAACGTACGGATTTTATGAGAGTGATGGTATACTTCAGGTTCGTACATTTGAAGTATGTCTAGATCCCAGACGTGTCAAAGACTTGACTACTGTATTTTACTGAGAGGCTATGTAAATTAAGATACGTTGCGAGGTTGAAGGTTAGGAATTCCTTAGTGCCATTGTAAATCAAAATTGTAGTTTTGTTATTCAACGATCCATTTTAAGGACAAGGGTCGTAGCTGCTCTCTCGCAGCTGTACAGTGTATTTCGGGAACGTGTTATGTACATGTATATAGCTTAATTGTTGCGTGTAACACAATAAACAAGAACATGGCGTCGATTTTGTTTTACTTACTATGCAATGCTAATACATAATAAAGAGCTAGGAGCCAAGAAACATTCAGTATTATCCAATTGTTCGTTATGGGAGTTTTCGTTGTATCGGCGTTGTCCATATGACAGGATATAATTTGTCATTATTTAATATGTGTAACTGTATTAACAACTTTCATTTTTTCTGGCTATTCAAGAAATGGACTTCCGTCTTACGTATGGATTTTATGAGAGTGAGGGTATACTTCAGGTGCGTTGCAACAACAGTCAACAGTGGAATGGTATATGCGGCAACAACTGGCGGTCTTCTGTTCATGCGCACCAACGTGTATGCCGCAAGCTTGGATTCATCGACACTGCTCACAGCTCTCCTTATGTGATACCCCCATTCTATGTGTCAACATCGTTGAATATTCTCGTTGAAGATATATTTTGCACTGGGGAGGAGGAAGACATATTGCAGTGTCGGATTCAGCATCCATATCCCTTTGCATATTGTTCCAGCTATGCTGGTTTGGAATGCAGTTCTGAAGGTAAGTTCACTCAAAAATTATAATTTCAAATAATTCAGTGCAGGTTCATATCTTTATATATGCGCCGTTGACACGTTTTTAAAGATGTCTGTAAATGAAAAAATAATTTATAAGAATCAACATTAAGGATTTGTATCAAATTCAACCTGTGAACCTTTCAGCTTATTTAAATGTGATTAAACAATGTGCAGATCTTAAGGTAAGTTCATTCAAAAAGTATATTTTCAAATAATTCGTATCTTTATACATGCGCCGTTTACACGTTTTTTAAAAGATGTCTGTAAATGAATAGATAATTTATAAGAATCAGCATTAAGCTTTTGTATCAAATTCAACACGTGAAAGTTTCAGCTTATTTAAATGCGTTGTTAACGAGAAAAATAATACTGCACATACTTTCAAATTCTTCGTATTCATTCCAACGTAAAAATTGAGCCACAGGAAACAATTTGATTAGCCGTACTTCATTATTTTACAGCACCTTAGATACAAATATTTGAGACGATGTATGATACTATTGTTAACTTGACACTAGGTGATTTTCCTGTAGATCTGTGACCTATGTTTTTCGAGAATACCAATAATAGATAATTATAAAGGGACTTTAAACATCCCGACTAAAAACCTCAAATCTTTGTATAAAGCATGGGACGCTATTAATGACTTTGATAACGGTGCTTGTAACGCAGTGAAAGCTAGGTACGTAGAATTCGCAATAGATCTCATTTAAAACAAAAATCTTCTTTTTCACAGAATCAGCTATGGAGCTGAGGCTGTATGGCTCCAAGTACGAAGCATCTGGGCTCGTGCAAGTACGTCACGGGCCAGCCGACGAATGGGGTTTCATCTGCGGCACAACATGGGATGATCGAGACATGCAAGTGGCTTGCCGCCATCTTGGATTTGTAAGAAGCATCTTCGTGGACACTGGTTTGCTTGAAAACACTTCGATACCAAATACAACATTCCTGTCAGCAGTGGGTTGTTATGGTAATGAATCAAAGCTGTCACAGTGCGAGCTGGTGTCTGAAGTTGACCGTTCCTGTAATGGTCAATATGCTTATGTTGAATGCATGGCAGGTACGTACGTGCTCAATGATGTGTAGTAATGTGGAAATGTTGTACATAAAACGTAATTCGTGATTATTATTAGTTTTTGTCCCTCATTTAAAAATGCAAAATTACGAATCCACGGTACTTGGAAGATATTTCGTTTACACTATCCGATAATCATTTTAATTTTGTTGCATGCTGGAACTATCTGACAGCAATTCGTATCGTGAAATTTAAGAATCTCATGAGGGATTTTTTTCGCACGCGAAAGTTCAACACTGGTACATTTGTATCGACAGTAGCCGTATTGTGTAATTGGAAAACGTATATGTGAAGATTATTAATTGTGGATGACAACCTTTGGTCGCTTTACTTTCACTGTATCTATTCTAGTGCTTATGTGCCGATAACAATAGGGTCCCAAATATAATAATCCCTGGTCATTGGGCCAACATCTTTCTGAAATTTTTCTCTCTTGTACCCCCTTTTTCCTATTCCCTCATAGGTACCCATTTATACTCATGGGTAAAGACATATTTATTATCCCTGTCCAGGTTACACTGGAAACGATCCAAAACCAGCAAATCTTTCCAATACGTGGTTTACTTTTTTGCGTAATTCTGTCACTTGAATATGTAAAATAATTAGTTGCAGGCCATTTTGTTGAGTACTGGATGTATTTAACAAGGTCCATGCTGAGTGTATAATGTATTGTTCTCTGTCTCCACAGATAGGTTTCATATATCATATCCTGAGTGCTAGCCCCATTTGATTTGATTTGCAACCGATATTGTTTTCTCGTTATAATAATGGTCGTTCTCATTATGGTTATTGGGGCATTTGTGACCGGACCAATACGGTGAGAGCTTGATGCACTCATGATGGCGAGATGTTCAGGACGAACGAATGCAATTTCACACATCGCGTGCGAGGTATCGCGTGCGAGGTATCGCGTGCGAGGTATCGCGTGCGAGGTATCGCGTGCGAGGTATCGCGTGCGAGGTATCGCGTGCGAGGTATCGCGTGCGAGGTATCGCGTGCGAGGTATCGCATGCTACAAATTCAGAAAGGAAAACAATATATTAAACCAGAAATTAAATAAAAGTACATAAACAATAATTCTAGACAATAATAGTTATGTTGATATATTGTTTCGTCCTTCGGATTGATGTGTAGTTGTTTACTTAGACCTAAGCCATGTTTTTAGTGAAGTTAAAAGGCTTGTGCAGTAGGTGTTTTTTGTAAAATAATAATTTTTGTTGTCGTCTTTTTTATTATTATTATTTTAAATTTGTTGTTTCACAGAAACTGCAAAGTTTGATATTCCTGCATACCTGTGTGGTGGGATTCACTATTGTGGCTTTGACTGCACTCAAGGTCCAATCAAAGGACAATCCACGTGCAAATGCGACGATGCTTGTCTTTTCTTTAATGACTGCTGCTATGACTACGGGTCCAATTGTAATCCCGATTCAGAAAGAACAGAAGTAGAAATAAACGAAATTGGCCTCGGGCATTACGCATGTGTGTGGACAGGAAAAGGTAGCCAAAACGGTAACGAACATTTTGGTTTTGCCTTGGTGAGTCTGTGTCCAGAGTCGTGGGAGGATCCCTTGGTAACACAAAACTGTCATCATAAAGCTGAAGACGCTGACGTCATTGCTTCCCTTCCTGTCTATGATGAAAAGGGCGCTGTATACAAAAACATTTTCTGTGCAATCTGCCACGGAGTTAAACCAGAGAACGTTAGCAAGTGGAGCGCTAAGTTAGAATATGAACTAAGTGGACACAAAACGTACGATTCACGATTTAACTTAACTTTCTTCGGTACCCCAACAGGACGGATGGTTTTTGAACCTGGAAACGATACCGTTGGTATCGCCCGCACCTGTCCTGTTAATACCATCAACTCGTGTCTAGGGGTGTTCATAAATACATCTCTAGAAACAGCATGCAGAGAATACTTCGCACCACTTGACGTGAATGGGACCCACTATCAGAATCCTCACTGCGCAATGTGCAATGGATTTAACGAAGTTGATCAAACTGATTCTTGTGGGAAACTTTGTTCGTCTCAATGTAGCTCCATATATAATTGGAATGCTTGCAATTATGTAAAATGTGATCCACCATCACCTAATCCCTTCTTTGACATTGAAACTCTGTTTGATTTTGGTTGGGGTGGCAATCCAGGTTCATTGTGTCAGTTGGGGGAACTTTATGATCCCTTCTTAGAAAGATGTCGTACTTTATTGTGTGCATCTGGTATTGCGAACAACGATGGCAATTGTATCAATGATTTTAAGTCTGGCGTTGTACCATCCTCGTTAGGGTTTTCCTTACTCGACGACAACTGCAGTGCACTAATCAACACGACTTTTTGTGCAAATGTTTTATACTGCCAAGTCAATCATACCAATTTAATCCAGGCACAGGACAAACATCAAGGAGCAGTTTCCCTACTGGTCATTGTCAAGAGTTTTCAACTGACAGAAAATCTCAATGACCGGGTTTTCGAAATATTCGACAATCACACAGTTGTCTTTGAGCTTTGTAACATTACCACTGTGACGGTCTATGTTAGGGAGGGAGCGAATTTTTTATCTCGAATTCATGGATGCGCAAATGATACGCTGCTTGCCAGTGATGTGTTTAACACTTCTAGACAAAATGAATCCGATTTTGAATTCAAATTATTTCAGTCATTTACCTGGACTCAACAAAACTCACGCTTCACGAGTATATCGGTAGCACCACAAGAGTGCATTGATTTACTGAAGCTGAATTGTACAGAAATCATCGAGTTAAATATTGACGAGTTTGTTTTTCGAAGTGCTGTTCCATCCGTCGTCCATTTATCAACAGGTCATGAATTTAGGTCAGATGAATTTGTTATTTTGCCTGATGGTGTAGCTGTGATATGTGGTCCTGTTAATTGGAGAGACCCTCATGTAATCGCCAGAACAACAGTTTCTCTTGTCTGCAGTTGTCTGTCACTCGTTGCACTGTTTGCCACCCTTTCCACGTACTGCCTTTTCCCCTCTCTAAGAAATCTTGCCGGAATGTACACAATGAATCTCGTAGTGGCACTCTTTATTGCTAATCTTCTTTTGGTTTTGGCGGGAACTATAGAGATCGAAGGATACAACTGTGTTGTTACCGCCGCTCTGATACACTTTTCCTGGCTATCTGGATTCTTTTGGATGGTAGCATTGTCATATAATGCAGCGAAAACGTTCCGTGAGAGACGTGTCCTTCCAGGTGGATCTGAGCACAGCAAATATCGCCGGTTGATGACCCCCATGTTCCTTGTCTGGGGCGGTGCTTTACTTATTGTTTCAGCATGCCTTGTTCTTACATTGTGCAACTGCACAACCCTGCCAGCCGTATATAAAAAGTCGCCACCATGTTGGATCGGAAATGTTAACGTGCTCATGGTTGTCTTTGGCGTTCCTGTGGCAACAACTTTGCTCCTCAGTACATGTTTCTTCATCTTCGTCTTCTGGAGTGTGAGGAAGACAAAGAGAGATTGCAAGATGGTGCAGAATAAAGGAAAGGTGGAAGAAATCCTGGATGAGGTGAAGATATACACCAAGGTAAAATGTTAACCATAGCAATCATAGGCATATTAATAAGAATTTTACTTATTTACTTTTCCAGCACTGTCCCCATTCAAATATTCATTCTGAAGATAATTATTTGTTCTATGAGTAAAGAGAAGAGTTACATTGTGACTCTACAACTATTTCGCATTAGGCCTTTATTTGTATTCAGTATTATAGAGCAGTTATACCAGACAGCGAAATACAAAAGAGACTAAACTTCTTTTCCAAATTTAATGTACACATTGTTTTGCAACAATTAAACACGCGTCACCCTCTCAAACAAAGTTCTGTTGCTTTTTGTACTACCATTCCTTTTTGACGAGTTTAATTATCAATTAAAAGAAATTAAAAAAAAGCTTTACAACATGTTCACACCTGTGTTTGGATGTGGCATAATATAGGGATTTGTATTTAAATGTCTCTGTGAATTTAAATACTGCTTGGAAAATCCTATGGAATGTACATCAGGTAATATTTATACACCAAAAACGTTCTTTGAATTTTCCTATGCAGCTCGCTCTTCTTTTTGGGATAACGTGGATACTTGCATTCGTGTCCGAGGCTGTGAACCACGTGGTCCTCACTTATATCAATGTCATCATCAACACACTGCAAGGGGTCTTCATTTTCATTGCATTCTGCTTGAATCAACGTGTGAGGGCGTTGTGGAGAAAGAGAGTCCCGTGCTTTCGTGTAAAAGAAACGAGAAAGAATGGGCAGAAATCTTCATCTAGGCCTAGTCTGTCGCCTGTTAGCCTGAAACCCACTAGTTGCTCGAAAGTAAACACTATTTCAGAGCAATGCCTGAAGTCAAACTTAGAAGAAACTCGTTTTTAGGTTGTATTATTATTATTGTCGCATGAACGACGTAGTCCTCTCTTATATCAACGTCATCATTACACTGGGCCCCTGTCTATATCCTGTCAAGGATATAGACAGGCTCCAGGTGTACCACTCAAGGGATTTCATTGGGATTTCATTTCATGGAGTGCCATGGTCGAGCGGTTTAGTGCATCGGATTTGTGTTCTGATGGCTGAGTCGTCAGAATGTGGGTTTGAATCCCAACCGCGACCATGGTGCTTGTGTCCTTGAGCAAGACACTTTACCATAATTTCTTCTCTCCACCCAGGGGTAAATGGGTACCTGTGAGGTCAGAGTTGGTTGTTGTGTTTAATTAGCCCATATGCGCTGTACATGTAATGGCAGCAACTGAGCTGTATACTCCCCTCAGGGAACTTAGATGGATTCAGGATTCAGGATGGATTCAGGAATGATTTATCTTTTGATAATTGTAAACCTTATTTTTGCGAAGTAATGGTTTGGTTGACAATTTGTTTTTAACTTGTATGTCTCTTAAATTATTTGTAACATATTTTAGTTTACAACTATAATGTGATCAATTCAAACCAAGTTACTTAATGCTACGTTACTCGAGATAAACTCTAAACTAATCTCATAATCCTTCCCACGTTTTAAAGCTCTTGAAAACGTTAATAACCGTGACAACTTTTATAAACGGTTAAATATTATCAACTATTAAATTAGATGATTTACATTCTCATCAACTCACAACTTAAAAAGCCGGTATGTTTAGGTGTCATAAGAACCACAGTCACTTATACAGCATAGAGGAGAACAAACCACCCAAGAGTTTAATTAAACAAATTGTAGGAGGTAAGAGGGGAGGAAGAAGGCAAACTCGTTCGTGCCAGGTTGTGTGCTAGCACGAAGGCAGTCAAAAAGACTGTGAAAAACACTTTGCCATACCACGTATGCCTTGGTATACTTACTAATTGTTTTCAATATGCTGGGACTGTGAAATCTTTAGCCAGTGAGGTCATATAACAGACACGTGAAACCTTTGAAGGTGTAAGGAACAACTACTTTTAGGAATGTTGGGCTTTTATGCGACAAAGGCTTACCAAAAATGACCCGCGCCCCATAAATAAAATTGAGCATTTAAGGCTTAATCTTTTCTTTATTTACAGTAGTTAGTTATTTAAGTAATTATTGAAAGCACATCTACGTGTGATGCACTTTTGTAAACACAGCGCTATGTTTTACGTAAAAATTTACGACAATCAAGTTTAGAAAATAACAGTATGGTAACATGTTTGTAAATTTTTTGATATAATGTTGATATAATCCAACTTGTCAGATGAACTATTTTCATTGATGAAGAAAATGGTGAAAATGCCTCAGATTGTTCTTAATAATTCCAACGTGGAATAATGGAATAAACGTCTCCAGAGGGGGAAAATGTAAAATAATTAGACTTATTGCACTTAAATGAGAGCACCTCTGAAAAAAATAGTTCAAGTGAAGTTTGATACTATCACCAAGTAGTTTTCACATTAATATGTGAACATTTGTGTTTTTCAAGATAGTGTACAGGGTATTTTCGATCACGGAACCTAATCCGTCTTAGGTGTAAGGTTAGGTATATTATTGGTAATTCAAAAAATAACCAAATAGTTGAATTGTTTTTTGAGAATACCAATAAGTGTAAAGCAGATGCTTGCGTAAAAGGGCAGTTTTTCTGAAGTTTTTTTGTGTGAACAATATTGAAATTATAAATATGTAGTCCCTGGACTAAGGCATTAGGGATTCCGCTTTCGCGTGTGCCGCCTGTGAATTTATTGTACAATTCAATCTATTTCATTCGTTTATCTATTCGTTTGAATTAGAAGCGAAAACGATCTTAAAACGATTGTTGTAAATATATTTCCTCTGTGATATTCTGCATTGAATAATCATATTGATCACTTTACATTATCTTCCGATTTACAGATAGGCTTCATATTTAATATTGTATTGAAGTGAAAAGATGAAATTATATTTAAAAAGACGTTTTTTAATAATTTAAATAATTAAAAAGTAAGTTTAACGTTTAAAATTGAATTTATCAAGTGTGATTTTTTTGCTGGAAGAGCAGTAACTACTTAGAATCATATTGATTAATCCTACTGTTTTACAGTTACTGCTGCACTATTATTGATATTTATTTGCACGTTATAAATTTTAAGATAATGTATTGAGAAGCGAAAATATCTTAAGGTGATCGCAGTAAATACAATGTCCACTTTGATCTACCCCTGATTAACATATCTCGCTGGGGAGAGTCAACCTGTTTCGTATATCTACATGGGGTGTCGTGGCCGAGCGGCCTAGCTTACCGGATTCAAGTTCTGGTGTTAGCAACATAATGTGGGTTAGAATCACGGCCGTGACACTTGTGTCCTTGAGCAAGACACTTAATCATAATTGCTTCTCTCCACCCAGGGGTTAAATGGGTACCTGTGAAGGCAGAGTTGGTTTGCTCTATGTGCGCTAGAAATGGCAGCAATTGAGCTGTATACTCCCCAGGGAGCTGAGATGGTTTCAGGAATGATTTATGAGCCTTATGAGCCTTATGAGCAGGGATAATAATATAATGCGCCTTGAGCACCACTTAGTTGGTGGATACGTGCGCTATATAAATCCACACATTATTATTGAAAATCCGTCTCCTCATCACTAGTTGATTGACGTTAGGATCTCGAGCAAGCTACCGTATGAATGCTGCCGACATAAATCTTGTAGATTCCACTGCACCATCCAGTATCCCTTTCTAAATTCTCGTATAGAAATATTTTTGGGTTGTAATTAAATTCCATGATTGTTGTAAAGAATAAGTTTTAACTGTGTAAAATTTGATTGAAGCTTTGTTGAAATGATTTTGTAAATAATAATTATAAACACTGCAAACGAAGACCTTTCTGTCTTTGATTTAATTCACTGAAGTAACAGATTAATCAACCAGGTTATACTTGGTTTAGTTAACCAGGTTAAGTTAGAAAGACCTGTGACACAACGATTAGTCCGTACATTATCATTTATAATAACAACATGAGTTAAATATTGTTAAATAAGTTGTTAAATATGGTTTCAGTGATAATATTGTTATGAATATGGTTCTATGTTTTTTCTCCTGAAGATGATTAGAGCATACTGTTAAACCTGTATTTTTCTTGGAACCATCACATTTTTACAAATCATTACAGAGATTTAACATAGTGCTACTGCAAACATTTCTTAGATTAAATTTTAACGTCCGAAAATAACATTTTCAGCCCTTATGAATGGGATCGGCTCTGATTGACCAGTTTATTCGATAATGTTTACGAAAGATTCCTAGCACGGTGTAAAAGCTATAGGCCTTAGAAAAAAACATCCATTTAGATGTGTGCGTATCAAGAATGTTTATTTAGTGTAGTCTACTAAAAAAAATATATAAACTTAAATGACAAATATATATGTATATATCGTAGAGATATATATTATTTCTATACCTTATTCCTGTACCTTAGTTATTTTTGAACTAGGCGTATATACATTGTAAACGCTTTACTGACAACCTAAGAATGAATACTATTAGTTTTTTGGCTAAAGCGGCTGTAATTTGTTTCAATAATTACTGTTGAGTATCGTGCTGTCGTGTAAATTTGTACATTATTTGTAACATAAATTATTGTCATTTTCCTCATCAACTAATCCCAAAACATTTCTACTATAATACCAATCTAAACTAGTACGAATAGGCCTATCATAATCTTGCAACAGTTCTCCTGTCACGTGCTATGCGTTTGGGTGACGAACTGGATGTCCGCTGTCACGGATGATATTAGGGCCCAACCATGCCCCAGACTATTCACACAACCGTGAACAATTCATAGAATGCATGATCTCCCTTCCAAGTACTGACCGCGGAAACGTTGTTTTCATCTGAACTGTTTTTTTTTACAGTAGAAATTGATTTTGCCCTTTTTATTGTTAAACTACGCTTCTGACGTCTAATTTGTGAAATATATCATTTTAAAGGTTTTTTCTTTAAAAAGGAATTATCAATGTTCCAATGACAATTTTCAAAGACATTCCCGGTTGAACACAGACGACACATCTTTAACTTAATAGACATAATAGTTACATATGGTTGTGGTGCGCTATCCATTTGTATGAAATGTCAAAGGCATGTAACTTGAAACCGTTTAGTGACAGTCGCCTTTTAGGTCGCCCACTTGCTGATTGGCTGGACTCGTTTCTGTGACACATCCTCAAATATTTTTAATAGCGTGCAACGAAATCCTCAACGCAAATGCATCGTTGGTGGCTACAATGCCTATTGCTCGCTCGTGGGATATAGTTCAAATCTCTCTCGGCTCTCTTATACGTTGGATCCCTCCTCTGATTTATCGGATAACAGACATTTTGTACGAAAATTGAGTGATAAATTTAAGAAAATGTTCAAACAGTTCGACCCTTTTTTTGACAGAACTGTAAATCGTCGCAAGAGATTTATAAATTGGTGCTGATTTGACTTCTAGTTCACGTTGTTCGCAATGTAAAAGGGTCCAATTGCAGGTTTACCGCTTTCGTTTGAGATGTTTTACGGAATGAACCGGTCCTTGATGTATTCACTGTGGGTGTGGTTCTTGGCTTTCCGAGTCTCAACAATCATAGCACAAAGAGGTAAGTGAAGTGGTCTTTAAAATACAAGTAGCCTAACTCATAGGCTGATTCAGAGGTGTCAAGGTGAATGTACGATGTACCCTTTTGGTATCATCACGCATGTACATACCGTATGTCACGTGTGTTCATATATGCGCCCTTTTTACAGTGGGTCCTCTTTTTCGCTATGTGCCCTTTCGGCTGCCCTTAATATTTTGGTCGCCCTTTTTATTTATATAACTGGTGGGACTAGGATCCTAGGAGAGGGGGGGGAGAGGAGTGTGTGCTCACTGAACTGAATCAGTTGTTAACAAGCACAGAGGGAGGGAGGAAGGGTGGTTGACTTAGGATGTAGGGGATCCCTCAGTCTTGGGTGGAAGTCACACATTACTTTCAGACGAGCAAAGATTGTACATGTGGAGTATGGTGAGTTTTTATTTGCTAACGCCATGCACTAACGACCGCGTCGGCAGACGCCCTCTCGCCTTACTTGTCATACTTAGCTCCGCCGCGATATGTCTGTGCGGCCATAGTGCGACCCAGAGGGAGAAGCAAGAGAATATGTACAATGGACATGTACAGTTCTACAGTACA
Source organism: Zoroaster sp. YZ-2022 (assembly GCA_029582265.1). Classification (NCBI taxonomy): domain Eukaryota; kingdom Metazoa; phylum Echinodermata; class Asteroidea; order Forcipulatida; family Zoroasteridae; genus Zoroaster; species Zoroaster sp. YZ-2022. The sequence goes on along the minus strand of CM055826.1, from coordinate 29,295,512 downwards.
GTACATGTATGTAATACATCTATGGTCATATACAGTAATGTAACATCCCACCGTTTGATGAATGGTTGTTCTTTCATTTTCTGCCACTGACTTAGCACATTTAACTGATAAGATTGGATAATGATTATGTTTTAAATTTGTTTAATAAATATTTAATAATCTTTTTTAATTTATATTTTTGACAACCGCCGTTTCGACTTTTTAGTATGCCAATCACTGTGCAGACGGTCTGTTACATTGACAAAATAGACTATCGTGTAAAATGCGTTTGTTTTAAAACTGTACAATCTTTGCTCGCTGTAAACACGCTAATGTTATTCATTTTGTGTTGGTTTATACGACAGTATGCCTGTTTTATTAGGTAAACTAAAGAAATAGTTCAAAATAGTAATGTTTTAAAGTATTTCTTTCATGTAAATCGTTTTTCAACTATTTGAGTAAAACATTTAAATGTGTTAAATATTCTGTATACAGACAGAATTTTAACTATTTCCTGCATATCAAACATGTGTAAACGATGTTCGAAAATTTTGCCGAGCGTCGTCTGCTACGGCGAACGTTAGTGGTGCCCGGCAAATAGAGTGTTATCCAACCTAGCCGCAGACAGAAAACATTTAAAGCTGGAGATAAATAAGGAGGGTGTCGGGGCAACCAGCCTAAAACCCTGATGAAACATGAACACAGGGTGACAGGGGGTGGATTTGTGGAAAGGCGAAACAGAGGAGAATACGCTATTTTCAGCCCCTTTCTTGAAACTGAATGTTTTTTTGGTTTTTTTTCAGTGAAGCAGTATAAAATTAATACATAAAAAAAAACATACATGTAAGTCAAACTATTATTAAAACAATTTACCAAAATAAATAAATATATAAAAAATAAAATCAGGTAAGTCAACGCAGAAAAAACAATTACCTTTAAAACAATTGCCTCTTAAACAATTGCCTCCAGTTACTACATGACAATGGATTTTTAATCTTTTTTGAAGTAGGGTAATAATACCTCTCCTCCGATAAACTGACTTTTGACCTAATTCCAAAGAATAATTAAAAGCATCAATGAGGTGTTGCTTAATATCGCACCACATAAATTTATAACACTCAGCTGGGAGACCGTCTGAACCCGGAATCTTCCCACTTGCTAAAGACTTAACAACTTTAAGGCATTCCTCAATAGTCAGTTGACCCTCACATGTGTTCTTAGAATTTTCAGACAAAACTTTTAAATGAGGCTCAGTAGAGAACTGATTAAAGCAAATATCATTAATCTAGTTCTCATTAAAGGTGGATTAACATCAATTTGAATAAAAGGAACGTTCTTTCGGCAAAAATTTGTTGGTCTCAATCAAATCATCAATTTCATACTTATAAATTGTTTTGTTTAAATAAATCCGCTTCTCTACGTTAAACAATACTTGATGCTCTTTTTACCTTCTTCATACTATCTGGACTTAGATCGAAAAATGCCATCTGTTTTATGCTCAATAAGCTGTTTCCTGTTTTTTATCGTGCAACTTGTTAATACACTAGCAATCATTGAGGTTAATATGGATATAAGACTCTAACAAATTAATTTCATTATTAAGAACCTTCTCAGTCTTTTTATAGACCTTTTTCTTTGTTGTAGAAAATTGAACAGAGAAACCACAGATAGGCCTACCACGTTTAATCATTTCCCAGGGCAAAGTTGGATTACAATCAAGATTATTTGTAGCTGAAATACAAATTACTTCTTTTAATTCATTAATATATTGCATTTTATAAAGCAAGGAGGAATTTAATTTCCAAAAATCTGGGCCATGAGGTTCCGAACTGAATGGTTTGTAATCAATGAAATCTGCAGACAAGTATCTGCGGTGGTTAACGGAACATGCTGACTACTATATCAAAGGTAGCGTGAAGGATCAAACAGAGCAATAAAGGTTTAAAGAGGTTTGATTGGCGGAGAAATGAAAAGAAAGCCACTAAGCAAGCAGCCAAAAATGTGATATCAAAGGAATTAGACAAATGAAACCAATTATATACCATGAACAGAATATCAATGGTTATAGGCAACTTGAAATGGGTGGGATTTCAAACAACATAGCGAGAGTCTGTGGGGTTTCCATAGACCTTCTCCAGGTGTAGCATACAAACAATGATTAACTAGACTTAAGTGTTTGTCATATTACAAACACATAGGTGTTCGAGTTTTATCAGGGCAGTGATGATGACGTCAGAATGTTTTTTAAAGAAACTTTGTATTATTATTATATTTTCATATTAAAGAGTACCCTGTAAAATATGATGTGGTTACCAACGATGATTTGTTTGAAGTCCATTTCAATAATTTGAACTTAATCACATTAGGCCCTACACCAAATTCAAACTTCATTTCAAATGCAATGGTATGATAAAAGAATGATAATGATTTAATAAAACTTCTCTTCAGACTACACCTAGAAGATCCTCAACAAGGTTACAAGGGAATTTCAAGACCAACATATGTTAATTACCCTGAAATTTCAAAATATTTCTGATTTTTTTTTTTAAACTGGTCACGGAATCTTTATTGTTCACCGGATGGTTTTACATACATCGATCATAAATATTAAATTTTGACTTCCGGTTTGGACAGGAAGTAAGGTCAAATTAGGGTCACCTTTGTGTAAATATTTTTCGACAATTAACGATCTGTACAATGGTGCAAAAATTGTGAATTTCCCTCTTGTGGTTGTTGAGATATGATTTTTTTTAAATATTAAACTTTCACTTCCGGTTTGGACAGGAAGTAAGGTCAAAATGGGGTCACCTTTTTGTAAATATTTTTGACAATTAACGATCTGTACAATGGTGCAAAAATTTAATTTACCTCTTGTGGTTGCTGAGATATGATTGTTTTAAATATTAAACTTTGACTTCCGGTTTGGACAGTAACGTAAAGGTCAAAGTGGGGTCACCTTTTTGTAAATATTTTTTGACAATTAACGATCTGTACGACATTAGGTGTTTGTCCTTTGGACGAATACAGAGCTGTTACGTTGTGGTGGAATTAAATACTGTATCATCACAGCTTTATCATTACACATTTTTGGCCCCGAGGTGAGGTGTGTGCAGGTCTTGTACAATACAATGACAAATTCGATCAAGTGTTATAATATTTAAATGTTTGGTTCAGTTTTTTAAAACAATACTTATAGGGAAGAGACAGCACAATGTAATTTGAAGGATAACTGTAAAATAAAAAGTACTGAAATATGATCTTCTGATTGTTACATGTATATGTATTTATGTGTCATTAACTGTTGAAAATACATTTTCCTAAATAGTAATGTTAAAGTTATTGTTTAAAGGTGGCAATATCTTCACGATCAACAGAGTTCAAGTTCTAGTTTAACTGAGTGACTGAAAATAATACTCACATGATAAGGTCATATTTGCGTTGCTGCTGCATAAATGAGCCAGTAATTTTTAGTCACTATGTTCGTCTTAAACTAGGACACCAATTCCATGCCCGTTTGTAGAAAGTATGCTCTGATCGTGACGATACTGTCTGTTTAACCAGTTGTGTTTATGGGATTGATGGTCAGTACTATCCCAATGCGAGCATACAAATTAATAGGAACTTTAATTGGGTCATCTGGCAAAAGGTATTCCAAGGCTGACACACCCATGCAATGGAGATTGGGTGGGGGAAACAGGTCAACTCGTACCTTCGCCAACTCGTACCTTCTGTTAAGTCAATCATGACCACACTGGACGCCCCATTATCAATGGCATCATAATTAGCCATCCATCCTTTGTGATGTCCCGAAGTTACTCTTGACCGCACTGGAAATTCATGCATCACTGTGCAGGTTCCAGAGAAATAAGTACAAGCAGTTGCAGGGGAGAGTTTTCAAGGCATGGGACTACCGCTCAGGCGAGCTGACCACTTCCCGGCTGCTGTCTACATGCAGTCAGCTCAACGGTCCAGTTTAGCTGCTTCACCCCGAAGTCACCTCATCCATTTAAACCCAACGGCTCTTGTCAGGGCCACCAAACCCAACGGCCCTTTTCTGAGAGATTAGTAGATTGTCCCACTGTTGATAAAATAAATCTTTAAAGGAAACCCTTTTTTTTTTAAACATAAAACATGAACAATTTTTGAATAAAAAAAGTTTAGCAACAAAAAATTCAAAGGAAGATTTGTACAAAATAAAAAACATAAAAACATTCTTTAATTGTGCAACACATATAAAAAATTACCGATACAGCACAATTGAAAAGAAACCCTTAATTTTTTTGAAACCGCATCTAAAACATGAACAATTTTGGAATAAAAAAAATTTTGCAACAAAAAATTCAAAGGAAGATTTGTACAAAATAAAAAACATAAAAAATTCTTTTATTGTGCAACACATATACAAATTACCAATACAGCGCAATTGAAAAGAAACCCTTCATTTTGAAACTGCGATACTGCGCAATTAGTAAAACATTCGTAAAAGGGAAGCCTATCGGCCGTCCAAATTTTGATGACACCATGTACGAGATGATTTAACTGTTGCGTTGACTATACAAGTTGACTATAGAGAAGGTACGAGTTGACTGTAGTGAAGGTACGAGTGAAGGTACGAGTGAACTATAGTGCAGGTATGAGTTGCCGAAGGTACGAGTTGGTGAAGGTACGAGTTGACTATAGTTGACTATAGTGAAGGAGTTGCCGAAGGTACGAGTTAGCGAAGGTACGAGTTAGCGAAGGTACGAGTTGCGAAGGTACGAGTTGGTGAAGGTACGAGTTGGTGAAGGTACGAGTTGGCGAAGGTACGAGTTGGCGAAGGTACGAGTTGGCCTGAAAGCCTGTTTACTATGTTTATATGGCCCAACTGCCAGTGATTCACTGTCGGCAATATACATTTTACTAGATCACCAACAGATATTGCTTAATAATTACATTTGCGAGGATGTTTGGATCACATGTAGCCTACAAACTGAAGATTGTTGATGACTTGAACAGTTACGATACTGCATTTGGATGTGGTGTCAACGCTGTCTCGGGGTGCTGTAGGCTGGAACTTAGTCTGAGCCATGATGTATTGGAGTCAACATGCTGTAAAAAATAACAGGAAAGTTTTATAAGTACATGGACCAAGAATAAAGTATTTGAAATTTCAGAGAAGTTGTAATTTCTCTGTGAATGAGGAAAATAATACATCACAGTGAACATGCTGTACAAAATAGTAAGAAGGTTTTACAAGTACATGGACCAAGAATAAAGAGAAGTTCTAATTTATAATATGAATGGGGAAAACAGTGTATAATTTTGGAGTAGCTGGACCATTGAAATTGAAAAGGGCATTGGTTGTTTTCAAAATTGCACACAATTATTCTTGACAATGTGTAATAAATTAAAGAAATTTTCTTGCATGAAATTCACATCAAAAGAGAAAGGTATTTAAGGAAATTGCCGAGTCTCATAATTTCATGTGAGAGATGTCTGAGAGAGGCCTCCCCAGGGAGCAGGACTAACAACTTATACAAGTACATGTATTGTGTCATGAATATTGTGCATTTTTCCTGTGAAATAATTGTCTATGTAAGTTGATTTGTATCTAAGAAGGGTAAAAAATTAAGGGAAAGTGCAGTAAACAATCACTACTTGACATTAATTTGTGCACAAACTGAAGATTTTTTGGAGAAAACATAAATTACAAAATATGGCATAAAATTTCAACTGAAAAATTGCCATAACCTAAACAACTGAATTTTCCTATCCTTATTTACATTCTATTTCTAAATACATTTTAGTGACATATGTTCATATTTTGTTAGAAAAGAGGGGAGTTGTTTACTGTCCAAAGTACAGTGTATGTTCACATTTATAACTAACGTTAACGTTAACGTTAAACACTAAACAGGCACAATGCAACTACATTAAGTTTAACGTTACCACTAGTACCAGCCAACCCAACGCTTAAAAAATGGCTTTTCTTGTATAAAAACACGAAGATAAATACAGGAAATCCTCTTAACAATTAAATTCAAGATACCTACCCTTTATGACTATGTTTGTTGAAGTACGAGTTGGTTGGAGTACGAGTTGGCACGAGTTCATCAGTAATATCACATATTTCACACTCTTATTTTCATAAAAATACAATTTCTTTCTGAGTAAATCTGTTTCTGCCGATTGAGGGCGACATACCGTTCCACCGGCCGGACTGTTTTATATGCCCCGCCCAGTCGATTGAGTATTGCGGACGTAGTGGAAATAAAACATTGCGCGTAAATTTTCACGAAAAGTGTGTTTCTTTTTTTACAAAAATGTCGTGTTTTCAGTACAAATAAATATCAAACTCAAACATATCCTCGTCTCTAATGTCACATATTTCACACTTTTTACACTCATGATAAACTACATATTTTTCCCCGACTAAATCAGAAATTTTATTGATTTTTCAGATCCTTCGATATGATTTTTTTAATTATTAAACTTTGAATTATCGTAATTCGATATCTGATGACCTAATCATGACGTCACAAATTCTGTTTCATCTACGTGTTAAGTTCTAAGTATATGCCAAGTTTCAAGTTCATGTGAAGTTTGAAAGTATGTGTTTTTTGTAGACAGTCTATCCGGAGAAGAAGAAGAAGAAGAAGAAGGAGAAGAAAAGAAAAAAAAACGAACAAAAACAATAGGTGTTTCGGGTGCATACCCGAACACCTAAATAGTTGCAAACAGAACTTGAACGGTACACCTATGCTAGCAGGCCCAACGCCGAAAGGGCACCATAAGGGAAGACAGAAAGGGGCAGCATATGGGACATATGACAAGGAACAGTACAAGGACGATGGACAGGAGCCATCACACAGTGCATGGAAACTAGCACCCTCGTGCAAGCGATGTGACGGATGTGACGGCAAAAGTTATAGTGAAAGTTACATACAACGGAGAGCCAAAAATATCCGTTGACTGCTGTACATAAGAAATTGGTTTCTTGAAGTGTCCTTATTTATTTCAGAATAAAAAAGTACACGTTGGTTCGCCTAAAAGGGAGCCCACTGCTGCACAGCAATGGCAACCGTAATAATCTCTTTCTCTTTAGAGGAACATCCAAGGGAACGTCAATTAGGCCGATTGCAGTAAAAAAAAAAAAAACAGTCCCCATCCCCCTCCCCATCACGCCTCTGTGAAAATAGCCAGGGTATGGGCTTGCTTCATGAACAATGATAGAAACACCATTGGAATAAGCATATGCCACCAAGAATGCCACCAATGATCATGTTTTGCCAGCAAAGTAACAGCATTTATAATTTTGCGAAGCAAACCTCTCCCGTCATAAATGACGCCATGAATGGTACCGCCCAAATTAATTTCCCTGCCAGGGCTTGTAATTGCCGTTTTGACGCACGCTTACGCTGCATAAGGGAATGATTGATGGTGGAAAGAACTATAGGAAGACCAAGTTGCTATTTTTAATAACCCTCCGGCCACACCAGATGATGGAATGATCTAGTTGCCTTTTAATGACAATTGCTGGCCAACTGACCAACATTAATTACAACTACCTCCCAGGCAGAGAGAGTGGCTGTCATTGTGGTCACTCGTGGCCAGTTAGCCACCCTCATGAACATTACATATCAACTAGTTTGATATAGGTTTCAAGTAAATTCAAATTCACGCCGTTTTTACTTATCCGATCAAATTAGGAAAAAATAATTCGAACAATTCCAATAGTTGTTCGGGTACCGTAGCCGTGCCCGAACACCTAATTATTATTTGATATATTATTAAATTGTCTGTATCTATATTTTTATCGCAGGGGAAATTAATGTACGCCTTTCGAATGGATTTTCACCATCTGAAGGTCGAGTTGAGCTGTACTACAGCGGCGAGTGGGGAACCGTCTGCAATAACAAGTGGGACCTGCGAGACGCAACGGTCGTTTGCCGTTACCTGGGTTACAGCTACGCCATATCCGCGCACGCTCTATTCGGTGCAGGTTCGGGTAAAATTTTCCTGGATGAAGTGAGCTGCAATGGAAACGAGTCTAATTTAGTGGATTGCTCTCACCAGGGATGGGATGTTAGTGACTGTGACCACGAGAAAGATGCAGGTGTTGTCTGCTCCACAGCTCTCCGAGATACAGAGGAATTGCCATTCCCAAGTAAGAATAAAACACATGAAGGGAGTAGCCCAGGTTGGACTTCGTACACCGTCGTGTACTTATTTTGGGCAGAAAAAGGGTGTAACTATTTAGAAAGTATATGTACATAATCACACAGTATTAAAAGGGAGGCTAATTAAACCATTGGTAATAACCCCAAAATAAAATGGGCGAACTGTTATTCAAAAGTTTACATGGTTTTAAGATCGTAATCATGAGAAGCTTATATTTCGTCTGACGTGTCATTTTTGAGAAGACGTTAAATTTATGAAGACCAATTAAAATTTGTAATAGAAATGTCCCTACCCCCCAAAAAAAGATATATATATAAATAAAATAAAAAAATAAATAAATAAATAAATAAAAAAGTTTTAAAAAACAAACACACAAACAAACAAACAAATAAATAAATTGGATGAGATTAAAAAAGGCCCTGAGCGACTGACAGAAAACAAATAAATAGAAATGACCTAACAACTTAATATATGTGAATTTGTCATTCCTTTTTAAAGGGAATGTACAGCATTGCTAGTGTTGACAAAACTGCCTCTATGGGTATGCTTACCCTCATTGAATCAAGATATACATATACCTGCGAAAGTTTTAGCTAATTTACATTGTGTCGTTTACAAAAATAGTAAACGATGCATCCATATTTCTTGTATTTATTCTGATGTGGAGTTTAGGAAACAGTGCTCTTTTTTTAATTCGTACTCTTAATTTTCTTAAAAGTGACAACACCTCAGACAAAATTATTTCTAGGAAAGGTTTATAACATTACCAGCTTAACATCAAGTAAGTTTCTCATTAAAATTTGACAAATTGGGAATTGTTTAATTTCCAATGCCATTCCATACACCATTACACCTTACACCAGAGGTTGTACACCATTGGGTAACTGGCCGAATTAAAATCTAACGCTTACTAATTGGTTGTAAGATGGTAATGGTTGAAATAGTTTCAAGAAAATATGAATACAACTTCGACTCCGAAATGGAACACGTGCTGTGAATCAATTTCCACATTAGAATGCAAACAAACAAATCTCAATACATCTTTTCTCTCTTTACTTTCACAGTTTTCCTGCTACACATCTCTTCATTATTATAAATAATGCATGCATTCATAGTTATTTTACCATTCATGAACAATCCCTTGTAGGTGGAAGTGTTCGTTTAATGGATGGAAACTCCCCATCAGAAGGCCGTGTTCAGACCTACTTGCTCTACCAGTGGGGCACAATATGTGATGATCACTGGGATCTGGGAGATGCAACAGTCGTCTGCCGTCAACTTGGATACAATTCTGTTATCTCAGAGCACACGAAATTCGGTGTGGGTTTTGGAGTAATTCTTTTGGACGAAGTCAGCTGCTTTGGTAATGAGAGTCAGCTTACAGACTGCCTTCATCCCGGATGGGGAAGGAATGATTGCACTCACAAAGAAGATGTTGGTGTTGTGTGTTCTAATGACTCCGTTGCGCCAGGAAATGTTTTCAAACCCGGTAAGTTTATTTAAAAAGAAACAAAAAACATTACTTGGAAACTTATTCATATTACATTGCTTTCAGCCTTTAATAGAAGTGCGCGATGTATGAAGGTATGAAGCCAGGAAGAACAATGTAAATCAACGCAAGCGAATGTATTAATGTTTCTGTTAAGCCTCGCCTTTATAAAATTACAACATACACGTTCTTTACCCTGAAGATATAAAAATGTGGTTTTGTGGTTTGGTTTGGTTTGGTTTGGTTTGGTTTGGTTTAGTTTGGTTTGGTTTGACATGGTTTGGCTTGGGATGGGTTAGGTTCGGTTGGGTGTTGAGAGGGGTTTGCACAGGTCGGGCCGACGCGGCTCAGCTCGGCTCAGCTGGATTTTTGGTTTAGTTCTGTAGTGTTTGTGAGAATAAACAGTCGACATGTAATAGAGTGTAATTTGTGATCTGAACTTTAATAAGACAACTTCCAATATAGTGCTCGCCTGGGCGCGTAACATGCGTAACATGTTTATTCATAACTAGGGCATAAGAAATAAACAAAAAAGAGGGTTTGTAAACACAACAAGTTCGTTCAGTTTTGGTCCGGTCTGGTCCTGTTAAGGGTTCAAATTATTGTAAACCAACATTGCATATTGTTTTACCCAAGGTTTGTGTCTTTCACCTAGGAAATTACGTCCAGACAATGAAATCATGTTGAAAATGAATGGCATTCATTCTATTGAGTTTTTGTTTCATTTCCAGCAAATGAAAATGCTTACAGACTTTTTGGTGGTTCATCCCCGGGTGAGGGCGTCCTACAATTCCGTACAACAGTCAATGAGTCTTGGAACACCTTATGTAGCTCGTTGCCGATCAATGACCCTGGCATTGGTGCCAGTCTATGCAGTAAGGTGGGGTATCGTTTTTTCTGCAGGATAGACCAGTTGTCCACAGTACAGGATGTTAGAGCAGGGAATGTTTATGAAGTGTACCCTTTAAAGTCTTCTGATATTTCTTGCTGGTTCAACTCACATGGAGATCATGAATGCACTCTGGAATCTGACTGGACAGGCAGTGGGACATGCTTGCTAGATGAAGCGATATGGCTTGTATGTGACTCAGGTAGGCCAAGTTCGTATATTTCAAGTATGTCTAGATCCCAGACGTGTCAAAGACTTGACTTCTGTATTTTACTGAGAGCCTAGTATGTTAATTAAGATACGTGGCGAGGTTGAGGGTTAAGAATTCCTTAGTGCCATTGTAAATCCAAATTGTAGTTTTGTTATTCAACGATCCATTTTACGGACAAGGGTCGTAGCTGCTCTCTCGCAGCTGTACAGTGTATTTCGGGAACGTGTTATGTACATGTATATAGCTTAATTGTTGCATGTAACACAATAAACAAGAACATGGCGTCGATTTTGTTTTACTTACTATGCAATGCTAATACATAATAAAGAGCTAGGAGCCAAGAAACATTCAGTATTATCCAATTGTTCGTTATGGGGGTTTTCATTGTATCGGCGTTGCACGGTCGTCCATATGACAGGATGTAATTTGTGATTATTTAATATGTGTAACTGTATTTACAACTTTCATTTTTTCTGGCTATTCAAGAAATGGACTTCTGTCTTACGTATGGATTTTATGAAAGTGAGGGTATACTTCAGGTGCGTTGCAACAACAGTCAACAGTGGAATGGTATATGCGGCAACAACTGGCGGTCTTTTATTTATGCGCACCGACTCGCATGCAGCAAGCTTGGATTCATCGACACTGCTCACGGTTCTCCTTATGTGATACCCTCCTTCTATGTGTCAACATCGTTGAATATTCTCGTTGAAGATATAATTTGCACTGGGGAGGAGAAAGACATATTGCAGTGTAGGTTTCAGCATCCGAATGCCTTTGAATTTTGTTCCAGCTATGCTGGTTTGGAATGCAGTTCTGAAGGTAAGAAATTAAGAAAGTCGTCTCTTTAAAAATGCGACGATAATGTAGAACTTTAAAGCCAGTTTACACTCCTGGAAATAAATCTATGCTTTATTAGAATTGAGAAATATGTATAAAAATCAACATGTTAAGGTTTAATAATTGCAGAATCAACTATGGAGCTGAGGCTGTATGGCTCCAAGTACGAAGCATCTGGACTCGTGCAAGTCCGCCACGGGCCAGCTGATGAATGGGGTTTCATCTGCGGCACAACATGGGATGATCGAGACATGCAAGTGGCTTGCCGCCATCTTGGATTTGTAAGAAGCATATTCGTGAAACAGGGTTTGCGTGACATCACTCCGATACCAAATACAACGTTCCTGTCAGCAGTGGGTTGTTATGGTCATGAATCAAAGCTGTCACAGTGTGAGCTGGTGTCTGAAGTTGACCTATCCTGTAATGGTGAATATGCATATGTTGAATGCATGGCAGGTACGTACGTGATCAACGATGTGTAGTAATGTGGAAATGTTGTACAGAAACATAATTCCTTATAGTTATTTGCTCTCAAAAAGAGGCGAAATTACAAAGGATATTTTCCATTTATTTATACGATGCAATAATTCTTCCAGTTCTCATGCATGTTACAGCTCTCTGATCATAACGATACTGTCCCTTAAAGTAAAGTTACAAAATAATGTGTGTGAGGTTGTTTTTGTCAATTAATTATTTTGTTTTTGTCTTGTTATTATTGTTTTTATGTTTTTTTTGTTTCATAGAAACTGAAAGGTTTGATATTCCTGCATACCTGTGTGGTGAGATTCACTATTGTGGATTTGACTGCACTCAAAGTCCCCACGCTACACTTCGACCAATCCAAGAACAGTCCACGTGCAAATGCGACGATGCATGTGTTTTCTTTAATGACTGTTGCTATGACTACATGCTCAATTGTAATCCCAATTCAGAAAGAAAAGAAGTAGAAATAAACGGAGTTGGCATCGAGCAATATACATGCGTGTGGACACCAGGAAAAGGTAGCCAAATCAGTTTTGCCTTGGTGAGTCTGTGTCCAGAGTCGTGGGGGGATCCCTTGGTAACACAAAACTGTCAAAATAAAGCCGATGACGCTGACGTCATCGCTTCCCTTCCTGTCTATGATGAAAAGGGCGCTGTATACAAAAACATTTTCTGCGCAATTTGCCACGGAGTTAAACCAGAAAACATTTACAAGTGGCGCACTAAGATAGACTATACACCAGATGGAAAGCAAACGTACGATGTACGATTTAACTTAACTTTTTTCGGTATCCCGACTGGATTTATTTTTGAACCTGCAAACGATACCATTGGTATTGCCCGCACCTGTCCTGTCAAAACTGTCAGCTCGTGTCTAGAGGTGTTCATAAATACATCTCTGGAAACAGCATGTAGTGAATACTTTGCACCACTTCAAGTGAATGGGACCCACTATCAGAATCCTCATTGCGCAATGTGTAATGGGTTTACCAACATTGAGCCAACTGCTTCTTGCGGAATCCTTTGCTTTTCTTCTTGTATCCCCAATTACAATTGGGATAGTTGCAGAACACTATGTCCTCGGTATGAAGAGACATTCGACATTGAAACTATTTTTGATTTTGGTTGGGGTGGCATGCCAAGTTCTTTGTGTCAGCGGGGTGAACTTTATGATCCCTTCTTAGAAAGATGTCGTGCTGTATTATGTGTATCTGGTATTGCGAACAACGATGGCAATTGCATCAACGATTTTCAGTTTGACGTAGAACCATCCTCAGTAAGGTTTTCCTTACTTGACGACACATGCATTGCACTAATCAACACTACGTTTTATGGAGATGTGTTATACTGGCAAGTCAATCCAACAAATAGAATCCAGGCACAGGACAAGCATCAAACAGAAGTTTCCCTATTCGTCATTGTTGAGAGGTTTCAACTAACAGAAAATCTCAACGACAGGGTTTTCGAAACATTCGACAATTACACAGTTGTCTTTGAGATTTGTAACATTACCACTATAACGGTGTACGTTAGGGAGGGAGCGAATTTGTTATCTCGAATCAATGGATGCGCAAATGATACACTGCTTGCCAGTGATGTGTTTAACACTTCTAGACAAAGTCATTCGGATTTTGAATTCAAATTATTCCAATCATTTACCTGGACTCAACAAAACTCAAGCTTCACAAGTAGATCGGTAGCTCCACAAGAATGCTATGATTTACTGAAACTGAATTGTACAGAAATCATCGAGTTAAATATTGGCGAGTTTGTTTTTCGAAGTGATATTCCATCCATCGTCCATTTATCAACAGGTCAAGAATTTAGGTCTGATGAATTTGTTATTTTGCCTGATGGTGTAGCTGTGATGTGTGGTCCTGTTAATTGGAGAGACCCTCATGTAATTGCCCGAACAACAGTTTCTCTTGTCTGCAATTGTCTGTCACTCGTTGCACTGTTTGCCACCCTTTTAACGTACTGCCTTTTCCCCTCTCTAAGAAATCTTGCCGGCATGTACACAATGAATCTCGTAGTGGCGCTCTTTATTGCTAACATTCTTTTGGTTTTGGCGGGATCAATTATAGAGATCGAAGGACATAACTGTGTTGTTACCGCCTCCCTGATACACTTTTTCTGGCTATCTGGGTTCTTTTGGATGGCAGTGTTGTCCTACAATGCAGTGAAAACGTTCAGGGGGAGACATGTCCTTCCAGGTGGATCTGAGCGCAGCAAATATCGCCGGTTGATGACCTCCATGTTCCTTGTCTGGGGCGGTGCTTTACTTATTGTTTCAGCATGCCTTGTTCTTACATTGTGCAACTGCACAACACTGCCAGCCGTATATAAAAAGTCGCCACCATGTTGGATTGGAAATGTTAACGTGCTCATGGTTGTCTTTGGCGTTCCTGTGGCAACAACTTTGCTCCTCAGTACATGTTTCTTCATCTTCGTCTTCTGGAGTGTGAGGAAGACAAAGAGAGATTGCAATATGGTGCAAAATAAAGGAAAGGTGGAAGAAATCCTGGATGAGGTGAAGATATACACCAAGGTAAAATATCAACCATAGCAATCATAGGCATATTAATAAGACATTTTAACCAAATAAAGCGAACAAGGGGGTGTTCCGGGCAGTCCTCCTGACCACGACGGGAACGTCTTTTCCAGCACTGTTCCCAATATTCATTCTGAAGAAAATTATTTGTTGTATTTATTCAATACATAGGGCAGTTATACAAGACAGCGAAATATAAAAAAGACTAAACATCATTTCCAATTTTAGTGTACACATTGTGTTGATACAATTAAACGCGCGTCACCCGTTGAAACATACTTTTGTACTACCATTCCTTTTTGACGAGTTTAATTATCAATTAAAAGAAATAAACAACTTTACAACATGTTTACATCTGTGTTTGCGTGTGGCATAATATAGGGATTTCTATTTAAATGTCTCTGAATTTAAATACTGCTTGGAAAATCCTATGGAATGTACATCAGGTAATATTTATACACCAAAAATGTTCTTTGAATTTTCCTATGCAGCTCGCTGTTCTTTTTGGGATAATGTGGATACTTGCATTCGTGTCCGAGGCTGTGAACCACGTGGTCCTCTCTTATATCAACGTCATCATCAACACACTGCAAGGAGTCTTCATCTTCATTGCATTATGCTTGAATCAACGCGTGAGGGCGCTGTGGCGAAACAGACTCATGTGCATTGGTGTAAGGGTGCACCCCACTAACTAAACTTCCATAGCAACCAATGCTAAAAATACTAAATATTCAAAAATCATTTAAAAGTACCTGGAAGTCCTACAATTTTTCAAACCAAAAGACAAATATTGATTGATATCTACCCTTTTATTTTGTTCTCAATTTAATGTGGATAGTCCAGACGCCCGTCGAGTTACTCTCATCCCAATGGGGTGTCGTGGCCGAGCGGTCTAGCTTACCGGATTCAAGCTCTGGTGTTAGCAACATAATGTGGGTTCGAATCACGGCCGTGACACTTGTGTCCATGAGCAAGACACTTAATCATAATTGCTTCTCTCCACCCAGGGGTTAAATGGGTACCTGTGAAGGCAGACTTGGTTTGCTCTATATGCGCTAGAAATGGCAGCAATTGAGCTGTATACTCCCCAGGGAGCTGAGATGGTTTCAGGAATGATTTATGAGCCTTATGAACAGGGATAGTAATATAATGCGCCTTGAGCACCACTTAGTTGGTGGATACGTGCGCTATATAAATCCACACATTATTATTATTATTAATGGTAACCACCCTCTACAGTAGTGAAAACGCCTACGCTGAAAGGCATCCATTTTGGCAAAAGGCCTTACGCTTGAACTCAAAGTTGGAAGTCAAGGACCCCAGGTTATGTTATTGGACCATTTTTACACAATCCATCAAATGTATAGGCCTCAAATCTTTGTTTTTCCTAAAATTTTGAGGACATACAATTATGATGAACAGCTCGGTGCATGAATTCCTTACTATTTAGTGGGGTGCACCCGTAAAAGAAACGAGGAAGAATGGACAGAAATCTCCATCTATAGTCTGTTGTCTGGTACCCTGAAGCAAAGCTTGAAGTCAAACTGAAATGAAGCTTTTTTTTAGTTTGTATTATTATTGCTGTTGCTGTTGCGTGAACCACGTGATCCTCTCTTATATCAATGTCATCTGAATACACTTCAAGGGGTCTTCATCTTTATTGCATTCTGCTTGAATTAACGCGTGAGGGCGCTGTGGCGAAACAGAATGAGGAATGGACAGAAATAATCTAGTTTGCCGTCTGGTACCCTGGAACCCACTAGTGAGTCAGTGGGTCCTTATTTTTCACTTGCTTCCAAACGCAAAGAGAGGAAACGGGAAACCGGTTTTAATGAAGGAAAATTTATTTATTTCTTCAATACTCAGACATGACCAAACCTCTGATCGGTTCACTTTGAAAACTAACAACACAACACTTTTTTTACAAGCACAATTCAATAACACATCAGTATTACGGCCAGACGTTTTCCCGCCGGCGCAAACAGAACAACAATAGAGTCAGTCTATTTATAGTTTCTACTTCCGGACTTGAACAAAAGTCCAATTAAAGCAAGTACAGTGTCCTCAATAGTTTGGTGAACCCCACCGGCGGTTCCCAACCGCCGCTTGTATAACCTCGTACGTATTACAAAATTTGGTAAACCCTGCCTTCCATAATTATTTCATCATTTAAAAGTGATTAAACAGCAATACAAAACACGTGCAATGAGAAATAACAATAATACAATATTAAACAATCCCAGTACAGTATGTTCCACCGCTTATACATCAAACTTTATGTCTGCAATGTAGGTCGACACTCCAGAGACAATGAGCTGCTCATAAAATGAATAAACATGAGACCTCTGATTTGTCACAAGTTTTCCAAATCAGCATTTGATTCGCTTGTGAAGTGGTGCACTGGATCTTTAGTTTGGAACAAATTTAGCAGTTAATGATTTGTACACCCAATAATAGTTTTGAGCATTAAGTTTTTGCACACAGCACAGTTGTGAAATATACCGTACTAAGGATAGCACACGGTAACTATAATACACACATACGAAGTTGATGTTCATTATTCAAAGTGTAACAACATGCAACACACCCTGGAGAGTAGGTAAGAGTTATATGATCATGCCATACACATTTCTTAGAATAAAGCATTAGACACTTAGTGATGAAATGGCTTACCTTTAAATATATTTATGGTATTCCGTGTCTCAGACTGAAATATAACACTGTTGTTATACAAATCATGAGGTTTTTTTTTGTTTGTTTTTTTGCCTTTAAATACATCATCCGAAAATGTATCGGATTTTGAATTCAAATTATTCCACTCATTTACCTGGACTCAACAAAACTCAAGCTTCACAAAATGTATATATGTATAATATATGTCTTAGCAATTCCGCTTTCGCGTATGCTGCCTGTGAATTTATTGTACAATTCAATATATTTAATTCGTTTGATTTAGAAGCGAAAACGATCTTAAAACGATTGCAGTAAATACATTTCCTCTGTGATATTCTGCATAATCATATTGATCACCTTACATTGTCTTCCGATTCATAGATGATTTTAATAATAATAATACAGAAGATTTATAATGCGCACATATCCACCAAGAAGTGCTCAAGGCGCTTTACAGTAAATAAGAAATCATATAATAGCTTAACAATACAATAGCAAATGCAATATAATACTAAACAAAAGATTTTTAAAAATGCATAAATGAATGTTAGTAGTCCTTATAGGCAATACACATAAGATGAGTTTTTGAGTTTTTCTTGAAGGAGTAAACAGTTTGAGATTCTGTTATAAATTTTAAGGTAATGTATTGAGAAGCGAAAATTATCTTAAGGTAATCGCAGTAAATACAATGTCCACTGTGATTTTCTGCTTAAATCATCAACCCCCAATTAACATATCTCGCTTAGGAGAGTCGACCTAGTTCGTCTATCTACATGAAACCCATCTCCTCATCACTAACTGATTGACGTTAGGATCTCGAGCAAGCTACCCTATGAATGAGCTGCGGCCGACATTAATCTTGTATATTCCACTGCACCATCCAGTATCTCTTTCTAAAATCCCGTATAACTTTTTACATTTTTTTTTGTTTTATTTATTTTTATTTTTTTTGTAATTAAATTCCATGATTGTTGTAAAGAATAAGTTGTAACTATGTAAACTTTTATGCTGCCGTAAATTGGCAGTTTTTCAGAATTTTTGGTGTGAAAACTGTTGAAATTAAAATGTAGTCTCTAGAGTAGACTAATACATATATGTCTTAATAATTGTTGTATTTCTTAGAAAAGTGCACATCAGATATAATATAAGAATATTATAATAACATAGCCTACGTTTACTTCAAAATTATCGGAAGGGATTTTGTATTTATTTTTTTTTTTTTTACCTTTAAATACATAATCCGAAAATGTATTTATTTTTATTTGTTTGTTCACAACCTTTTTATTTTTCTTCTAACCCTTAGATAGGAGGTTCTATATAATATGTGTCTTAGGGATTCCGCTGTCGCGTATACCGTCTGTGAATTTATTGTACAATTCAATATATTTAATTCGTTTGATTTAGAAGCGAAAACTATCTTAAAACGATTGCAGTAAATTCATTTCCTCTGTGATATTCTGCATTGAATTGAATAATTATATTGATCACCTTACATTATCTTCCGATTCACAGATAGGCTTCTTATTTAATATTATATTGAAGTGAAAAAATTATATTATATAAAACATGGTTATCTATTTAAAAAATTTTGATAATGTATTGAGAAGCGAAAATTATCTTAAGGTAATTGCAGTAAATACAATGTCCACTGTGATTTTCTGCTTAAATCATCAACCCCCGATTAACATTTCTCGCTTAGGCGAGTCGACCTAGTTCGTCTATCTACAAGAAAATCCGTCTCCTCGTCATTAGATGATTGACGTTAGGATCTTGAGCAAGCTACCGTATGAGGACGACATAAATCTTGTAGATTCCACTGCACCATCTAATATCCCTTTCTAAAATCCCGTATAAATTTATCAGATTTTGAATTCAAATTATTCCACTCATTTACCTGGACTCAACAAAACTCAAGCTTCACAAAATGTATAAATACCGTATATAGTATATGTCTTAGCAATTCCGCTTTCGCGTATGGTGCCTGTGAATTTATTGTACAATTCAATATATTTAATTCAACAACATATATATATATACGCCTAGATCCCGAAAAGCGGGCAATACATAGAAAGAAATATACAAGAGTCCAATCAAAATATCGTTATAGGTGTCAAATCATTTAGTGTCTTTATTTTCTAGTTGATGTCGTCTGACGTGCCGTTTTTCATACTCTTTGATTCTTTTGTCATCCACACATTGACAAGTTTCAAAGATGAGTTGTCTCCATTTTGGACGATCTTCAACAATATGTTTCCATTCGTTCATAACACAGCCACATTTTAAGGCGCTTTTGACTGTGTCCTTAAACCTCAGTTGTGGGCGGCCTACAGGTCTTGTACCTTGAGACAATTCTCCATAGAGAAGAGCTTTAGCTGGTCTGTCATTAGACATGCGTGTTACATGTCCAAACCATCTTAGCCTGCTCCTAACAAGCCTTAGCTCTATATCTGTGACACCTGCTCTCTGAAGAACTTCTTCATTGCTCACATAGTGATTCCATTGGATGTGCATGATGGATCTTAGGTGTCTTTGCTGAATGGTGCGTAGTTTGCGTATTTGGTGTTGGTACAGCGTCCATGTTTCGCTACCATACATTAGAAGTGGCATTAGGCACTGGTTGTAGACCTTAACTTTGGTTTCAATGGTGAGGTCTCTTGAATCAAAAACTCTCTTCCTGAGTCGACCAAAAGCACAAGATGTAGCTTGGATACGTGCATTTATTTCTTCTTTCATTGAGCAGTCTTTGTTGACATAACTGCCAAGGTACTTGAAGCGGTCAACACTTACAAGCTTCGTCTCATCAATGTAGAAGCCTGCATGTGTTCCAATGCTCATGGTTTCAGTTTTGGAAGTATTGATTCGTAGACCCATCTTCTTAGCAAATGTGTTGTAAGCAGAGAGAAGAAGCTGCAAACCAATAGCACTATCACTGAAGATGGCTATGTCATCTGCATACTGTGCTTCACGGATGTACATTGTGAGCACCTTGGTCTTTGCCTTGAGTCTCCGCAGGTCGAAGATGTCTCCATCATGACGGAAACGGATCTCGATACTGGACTTGTGTTTGATGGAATTGTAGGCAAGCCAAAGTAGAACAGCTGCGTATATTCCGTAAAGTGTTGGGGCTAACTTACATCCCTGCTTTACACCACTGTTGTACTCAAATGCTTTAGTGAGCTCTCCATCAACTATGAGTCTAGCATGCATGTTGGAGTAGAGCTTCTTAATAATTCTGATAAACTTAACTGGGCAGCCAAGCTTCTTCAGGATGCAAAACATCAGCTCTCTGTTCACCGTGTCAAACGCCTTTGTGAAATCAACAAAGGCAATGTACAGGTTTCTACGCTGTTCTCTGCTTTTCTCCATAAATTGACGAAGAGTAAAAATACCATCCACTGTACTCCTACCATTACGGTATCCAGACTGAGATTCTGGGTAAATCTACTCTGCAATTATATGCAGTCGCTGCAAGATGATGTCTGCAAAAACTTTACCAACAACACTAAGAAGTGATATCCCCCTGTAGTTTCCGCACTGACTTCTATCACCTTTCTTGAAGAGAATGGTGATGTTTGAATCTATAAGGTCCGATGGGATCATTTCTGTGGCCCAGTAGAGATTGAACAGATTTAAGAGAAAAGTTCTCAAGTACGTTCCACCATGAACCAGCACTTCAGGAAGAATTCCGTCTGGACCAGGACTTTTTCTGAGTTTGGTGTTCTTAAGAGCTGTGTCTAGCTCTTCTTCCGTGATTGGATCATCCAGTGATTCAATTGTAGGATGTTGCTCAACGTCATTGAGAATGTCAAAGTCAACATCAGTTGGTTGGTTCAAAAGATCGCTGAAGTGTTCAACCCATCTGTCCTTAATGTCATCTGGTGAAGTAAGAAGATCTCCACTCTTAGATTTTACTGGGTGAGAATTTTTGGTTCTGGGACCGTAGACGGCGTTGAGTGTTGCATAGAATTCTCTGTGATTCTTTTCCTGAGAATACTTTTCTGCTTCTTCTGCCTTTTTCTGGAACCAGTCATTCTTTAACTTTCTGATACGCCCCCTTAGAGCATTCCTATTCAGTTTCTTGTCTTTAAGCAGCTTCTGAATTTCCTCATCCTGGTCATCAAACCAGTCATTCTGATTCTTCTGCTTCTTACCAAAAACACTTTTGGCTGCATTTTGAAGCACACTTTTGAATTCTTTCCAATTATCTTGACAATCTGGCAATTTCTCTGTTAAAAATTGTTCCATCAGGGCTTTCCTTTTGTCAGACATGCTATTGTCAGATTTCTTTGGTGGTTTCTGGCCTTTCTTCTTTGGTTTTATTGAGAAGTGGCATTTGCACATCAGGAGCTTATGATCTGTGAAACAGTCAGCTGTTGAGTTGACTTTGGTCACTGAGATGTGTTGTTTAGCATCTTGCTTGGCTAAAACATGATCAAGCTGGTGCCAATGCTTGGACCTCAAGTGTTGCCAAGTGTTCTTTAAGCGATCTTTTAGTTGGTACATTGTGCCCATGACAGAAAGCTGGAATCTGGTACAGAATTCCAAAAGCATAAGCCCATTAGAATTCATATTACCAACGCCGTGTTTACCCATGACTGATGGCCATGTTTTCCAGTCCTTTCCTACACGTGCATTGAGATCACATAATACAATGATGCTGTCGTCTTTGGCTTTGGTTACACATTCGCCAAATTTCTCATATAATTTTTCCTTCTCTTCTTGTGTTCTCTGCATTGTTGGTGCATAAACACTGATGAGGGTTAGAAAACTACCATTCTTTAGCTGGATACGCACTGACATTAGCCTGTCATTTATGGGTATCGGATTGATACCTTGAGTAGCTAGTTTGTTGGAGATGGCAAAACCAACACCAGCTGTTTTATCTTCACCTCCACTCCAGAAGATTGTGTGGCTTCTCTCAACAATATTACCAGAAGCAGGACGTCGTACTTCACTGAGTGCACAGATGTCAATACACGCTTTCTCCAGCTCTCTGCAGATGATAGCTGTTGCACGCTCTGGTCTTATTGAAGAGTCGCTATCATTGGTTGTACGCACATTCCAAGCTCCTAGGGAGAGAGGCTGTCTTCTGGGGGCTCTGTTGTTATTGTGTACGATTGGTTGGTCGTCGGTTACCCCGGACGCAGTAGCATTGCCATCGGTTACCCCGGATGCGGTAGCATGGTATGGTCTTCTCCTACTTGTCGCCATTGCCATACGATGTGGCGCATCGGTTACCCCGTATGCGGTAGCTCTATCTACTTCTTCATTGAACTCTAACATGATTCTATAAGGCTGCACCAGTGATGACGGCATTACGCGGCGCAAAGTAATGCCCCTTGGTGGGGCATCCTGTTGCTCGACGGCACAGCATAGCTGCGACGGTCGCAGAAATGTCTCATTGCTTGGTTGCCAGAACTGCCGCCATATTGACTAAGCAGAGCTGCCAGATGTCAGAACTACCGCCGTGTTGACTGTGTAGAACTGCCTGTTGCCGGAACTGTCGCCGAGTTGACTGCACAGAACCACCGATGAAACAACAACAACAACAACAACAACACAGAAGATTTGTAATGCGCACATATCCACCAAGAAGTGCTCAAGGCGCTTTACAGTAAACAAGAAATCATACAATAGCATAACAATACAATAGCAAATGCAATATAATACTAAACAAAAAGATAAAAAATGCATAAACGAATGTTAGTAGTCCTTATAGGCAATACACATAAGATGAGTTTTTAAGTTTTTCTTGAAGGAGTAAACAGTTTGAGATTCTGTTATAAATTTTAAGGTAATGTATTGAGAAGCGAAAATTATCTTAAGGTAATCGCAGTAAATACAATGTCCACTGTGATTTTCTGCTTAAATCATCAACACCCAATTAACATATCTCGCTTAAGAGAGTCGACCTAGTTCGTCTATCTACATGAAAACCCGTCTCCTCATCACTAGCTGATTGACGTTAGGATCTCGAGCAAGCTACCCTATGAATGAGCTGCGGCCGACATTAATATTGTAGATTCCACTGCACCATCCAGTATCTCTTTCTAAAATCCCGTATAAGTTTTATTTGTTTATTTATTTTTTGTAATTAAATTTCATGATTGTTGTAAAGAATAAGTTGTAACTATGTAAAATGTTATGCTGCCGTAAATCGGCAGTTTTTCAGAATTGTTGGTGTGTGAAAACTGTTGAAATTAAAATGTAGTCTCTAGACTAATACATATATGTCTTAATAATTGTTGTATTTCTTAGAAAAGTGCACATCAGATAAAATATAAGAATATTATAATAACATACGTTTACTTAAAAATTATCGGAAGGGATTTTGTATTTATTTTTTTTTGTTTTACCTTTAAATACATAATCCGAAAATGTATTTTTATTTGTTTGTTCACAACCTTTTTATTTTTCTTCTAAGCCTTAGATGGGAGGTTCTATCTTATATGTGTCTTAGGGATTCCGCTGTCGCGTATACCGCCTGTGAATTTATTGTACAATTCAATATATTTAATTCGTTTGATTTAGAAGCGAAAATGATTGCAGTAAATATATTTCTTCTGTGATATTCTGCATTGAATTGAATAATCATATTCATCACCTTACAGGTAGGCTTCTTATTTAATATTATATTGAAGTGAAAAAATTATATTATATAAAAAGATGGTTATCTGTTATAAATTTTTTGATAATGTATTGAGAAGCGAAAATTATATTAAGGTAATTGCAGTAAATACAATGTCCACTGTGATTTTCTGCTTAAATCATCAACCCCCGATTAACATTTCTCGCTTAGGAGAGTCGACCTAGTTCGTCTATCTACAAGAAATTCCGTCTCCTCATTAAATGATTGACGTTAGGATCTCGAGCAAGCTACCCTATCAATGAGCTGAGGACGACATAAATCTTGTAGATTCCACTGCACCATCTAATATCCCATTCTAAAATCCCGTATAATTTTTTTAATTTTTTTTTTTTAGTTTTATTTATTTATTATTATTATTTGTATTTAAATTCCATCACTGTTGTAAAGAATAAGTTGTAACTGTGTAAATGTTATGCTGCCGTAAAACGAACGTTTTTCAGAAGTTTTTTTGTGTGAAAACTGTTAAAATTATAAATATGTAGTCCCGTGACTAAGACATATAATATGTTTTAATAATTGTTGTATTTCTTAGAAAAGTGCACATCAGATATAATATAAGAATTGTGTATTATTATAATAACATATGTTTACTTCGAAATTGTCGGTAGGCATTTTTCCCCATTTTTATTATAATTTTTTTTTTTTTTGCTTTTAAATACATCCGACTGTGTATTTATTTGTATTTATTTATTTCACAACCTTCATATTTTTTCTAACCCTTTGATTGGAGGTTCTATATGTGTCTTAGGGTTTCCGCTGTTGCGTATGCCGTCTAAATTTATTGTACAATTAATCTATTTGATTTAGAAGCGAAAACGATTTTAAAACGATTGCAGTAAATTACATTTCCTCTGTGATATTCTGCATTGAATTCCACTGCACCATCCAGTATCCCTTTGTAAAATTCCGTATTGAAGTTTTTTATTGTAATTAAATTCCATGATTGTTGTAAAGAATGAATTGTAACTGTGTAAAATTTGATTGAAGCTTTGTTTAAATGATTTTATAAATAATTATAATTTCTTAGACTAAAACTTTTGACCCCTTATGAATGGGGCCGGCATTGATTGACCAATTTATTTGATAGTTTCTACGACAGATTCCTAGCACGGTGTAAAAGCTATAGGCCTAAGAAAAAAAGACATCCATTTAGATTTGTGCGTATCAAAATCGTTTATTGGGTGAACGACTGCTAGTTATTTTTAATAGGTCGCCTACTTGCTTTGAACGTCAAAGCTGATTGGCTGGACTCATTTCTGTGAGGCATCCTCAAATATTTTTAATAGCATGCAACAAAATCCTCAATGCATATGCATCATTGGTGGCTACAATGCCTATTGCTCGCTCGTGGGATATAGTTCAAATCTCTCTTGGCTCTCTTATACGTTGGCTCCCTCCTCTGATTCATCGGATAACAGACATTTTGTACAAAAATCTTGGCCGATGTTGAGTGATAAAATTAAATGTTCACCAGTTCGACCCTTTTTTGCCAGAACTGTAAATGGTTGTAAGAGATTCATAAACTGGTGGTGATTGACTTCTAGTTCACGTTTTTTGCAATGTAAAAGTGTCAAATTGCAGGTTTACCGCTTTCGTTTGAGATGTTTTACGGAATGAACCGGTCCTTGATGTGGGTGTGGTTCTTGGCTTTCCGAGTCTCGACAATCACAGCACAAAGAGGTAAGTGAAGTGGTCTTTACAAAACTAGTAGCCTAATTCACAGGCTGGTGTCAAGGGGGATGTACGATGTACTCTCTTGGTATCATCACGCATGTACATGCGTCATACGTGTTCATCTACGCATCCTTTTTACAGTGGGTACTCTTTTCGCCATGTGCCCTCACCGCCCTTTCTGCCGCTCTTAATATGCTGCTGATGGCCTTTTCATTCAGTAATTTTTTTAAAATCTCAGACAGTTTTAACTTTATAGTTAAATCCAACTTCATAAAGAGTAGTCACTGACCGAACTCTTTAAAATGTTGATTCAACACTTTAGTTTTAAGAGTGTACTAATCCATTTAGCTTTCCATATAGAGGGGATGGCTTTTAACACTCCAAAATAGTGAATACAAGTAATTTTTAATTTATATTTAAAGCAAAGGTCAAAACCAAAATTCTACCAGTACGACCAATGATATGATTGATTCTACTGATTCCTGCTTCAAACCATTGTCTGTAAAATAGAGGATGTCCCTGAATGAAAATAAATGAGTTAGACTACAGGCTCTGATTCAAAAATTCCTCAGTAGTAGCAGGTATACTATAAGTAATGAGGCTCCAAGCCCAACAAAATATCATTTAACATGGATGAGCTCAAATGGAGCAAGTAAACCAATTTAGAATACAAATTCCCTTCAAAAATACTGTATTTTTGTCATCATGCCGCTTTTAAAGAATATCCATGCTGCTTATAATTCATCATATTCAAACCTCCTTGATCAGAATTGTTAAATAAAACAGCATTTCATTTTATTCAGTTTATTGTGCCACAAAAAAGCAAAAAGAAAACAAGATTTGTTAGGATTTGGCAACACCAAACACGCAAAAGTTAACTTAGACATAATTAAGGACTTGAGGATAGTAATTTTGCCCTTTAGTGTCAAATTTCTCATGCTCCAACGTTTGAGGGAATTCACAATAGATAAAACAATTGGATCACAATTTTAAAATACACTCTTTATTTAATGAAAACCAGATACCCAATGATTTAAAAGACTCTTTCAAAGGAAAATTAGACACAAAAATAGCTATAATATTTTTTTTTTGACTCAATATAAATAACCTCTGACTTATTGTAATTGACAGTCAAACCTGAGCATTTCTTAAAACTGTCTAAAATTCCCAAGGTCTTACGTAAAGATTTTTTCAGACCCATCCAATCATCAGCAAATTGGGAAATTTTCAGATGATGGCCATCAACCTGAATTTCGTAATATCATCTTACGCTTAATGGCATCTGCTAAAGATTCAACTGCTAAAGTAAAGAGACAACGTGATAACGGACAACCTTGCCTTACTCCTCTGTTCAACGAAAAGATAGAAAAATAACCATTATTAATCATTGTACATTCAATGTTCTTGTAAAAACAAACCTTGATCCAATTTCTTAGTCTTCACCAAAACCATAGTAAATAAGAGCCCCATTTAAATTTATTCCATTCCAGCTTATCAAAGGCTTTCTCAAAATGGACACAAAACAACATAGCCTACCAGGAATATCTTCATCTTCTATAAATTGTAAAACTTCCATAACAGCAGAGATATTTTCTCCAATAAATCTACCCTGAATAAAACCTATTTGCTCTGAATTTATAAGAGAGGAAAGATAATTTTTAATTCTACAGGACACAGCTTTATCAGCTATTGTAGAAATTGTATAGTCGTATATTCAGAATTGAAATTGCCTCCAGTTAATACTAAGTGACAATGGATTTTTATATTTCTTTGGAAGAAGATTAGTGTAATAACACCTCTCCTCTGAGAAACTGACATTTGACCTTATTCAAAAGAATTAAAAGCATCAATGAGGTGTTGTTTAATAACGCACCACATAATTTTATAAAAATTCAGCTGAAAGATCATCTAAACCCGGAGTCTTTCTTGCTAAGGACTTAACAAATTTTAGGCATTCCTCAATAGTCAGTTGACTGTGTTCTTAGAATTCTCAGACAAAACTTTTAAATGAGACCCAATAAAGAACTGATTAAAGCAAACATCATCAATCTGGTTCTCGTTAAAGGTGGATTTATATCAATTTGAATAAAAGGACTGTACTTCCGCCAAAAATTTTCTTGAATCGGTCTCAATCAAGTCATCAATATTGAACTTAGAAATTGTTTTGTTTAAATAACTTCTCTCAGTTAAGAAAAACACTTGGTACTCATTTCACCTTCTCAGTCTCATGCTAAGTCTTTTTATAGACCTTTTTCTTTGTTAAAGAAAATTGAACAGAGAAATCACGGATACCATATTTAACCTTATCAAGCCTGGTTTTTTTTCTCAGACCTGCGGAGGGGCACATTAAGCCCCCCCCCCCCCCGCCCGCCCTCCTCCGTACTTTCTGTATTCAACTGCTGATTTTCATGAAACATCGTAGCCATTTTCGGTTTGACGCAATTTATCGAATGAGGTCATAAAAACTTTCATAGGTCACCGTTAGGGCGCTGTACCTATTTTTCTGGTATAGCCTCTTACTTGATCTCTGTTCTCAACACAATCTTCTAACAGCCCAACAGGTGTAGAACAACCTGGATGCACCCACGGTCAGGTCACTGGCATCTTATTATGTGATCACCAGGCAGAGGGATCTCTGTGATAGCATGCTTACTCGTACAATAAAAGGCACAGCGTCCTGGTCTGATTAGATGCCAGTAAATTCGCCCCTTACAATCTCGCCCCTTACAAACTCGCCCCTCACAAACTCGCCCCTCACAAACTCGCCCGTCACAATGTCGCCCCTCGGCAAACTCACCCTACAAACTCGCATTTCACGCTATTGAGACTGGTTTAATATAAGAGAGCAATTAAAAACATTATTATAATAAAGGCAGGATGTACGGGTACATTTTAAATCAAACTATTTTAATGAATCAAATTATTATTTGGCGCTATTGAGACTGGTTTAATATAAGAGCTCGAGTAAATAACACATACAAATCATTTCAATGAACATTTTTTAAACGAAATTAAATGTTACAAGAAATAATTCATTTACAGCCGAGGGGCGAGTTTGTCAGGAGGCGAGATTGTAAGGGGCGAGTTTGCCGTGGGTGAGTTGGCTGACATGTGTCTGATCATCGCCTCGTCAGATGTTCGTCCTCGCTTGTTGTCAGGCCTCGACAACTCAGACACTCTTTAAGAAACTTGATATCCACTGTGCCACGTCCAGTCCGGAAGCCATATTGACTCTCAGGCAGAATGTGCTGGTGAGCGACATGATGGTTCAGTGTATTGAGCAGCACACGGGCCAGGACCCTGCTACTGACAGCAAGGGGATGCCTTGGTGATTGTCGCAGCAGGCACGATCACCTTTTCTCTTGTAGAGGTGTACAATTGTTGCATCTTTAAAGTCTTGCGGCACTGCCTCTTGTGTCCATATGGCGCCAAAGAGGTGACCAAGGCGTTGTGTGAGAAGTTCCCCTCCCTGCTTGAGAACTCAGCTGTAATGCCATCTGCTCCTGGAGCCTTACCACAGGACATTTGATGAATAGCTTTATGTATTTCGTTTGACCTTGGAGCCTCTGATAAAGTCTTGCTGAATTGAGATTTGGGGAAGGTCATCTATGGCAGTGTTGTCTATGTTGTTGATTGACAGCAGAGGACAGAGTTGAAGTGAGATAATAATAATAATAATAATGTGTGGACTTATATAGCGCACGTATCCACCAACTAAGCGGTGCTCAAGGCGCATTCTTTTTTTTACGTGCGTTACACAACACACGGGACCTACGGCTTTACGTCCCATCCGAAGGACGAAGCAATTATGGTTAAGTACCTTGCTCAAGGACACAAGTGTCACGACCGGGGCTCGAACTCACACCCTGCTGCTGGCAACACCAGAACTTCAGTTCGGTGCGCTAGACCGCTCGGCCAAGCTTTAGGTTACAACTATAATGTGATCATTTGCTACCTAAGTTACCTTTACACACAGAGACCTTGAAATTCAGTTTAATTACAAAAAAACATCTTGACCTTCAAATAAAGAATGGTTTTTAAATAAGTATAGTTATTGATTGCAATGCAAACCAAGTTACTTAATGCTACTTTACTCGAGATAAACTAATCTCATAATCCTTCTCACGTTTTAAAGCTCTTGAAAACGTCAATAACCTTTACAATTTATATGAAAGGTTAAATATTACTAACTATTAAATTAGATAGCTTACATACTCATCAACTCACAACTTAACAAAAACTGGTATTTTTAGGTGTGATAAGAACCCCAGTCACTTAAACAACAGAGTTTAATTTTAAAAATGTAGGAGGAAGGAGGGAAAACTCGTTCGTTCCTGATTGTGTGCTCTCACGAAGGCAGTCAAAAAGGTTAAATATTACCAACTATTAAATTAGATTACTTACATACTCATCAACTCACAACTTAACAAAAACTGGTATTTTTAGGTGTGATAAGAACCCAGTCACTTAAATAACAGAGTTTAATTTAAAAAATGTAGGAGGAAGGAGGGAAAACTCGTTCGTTCCTGATTGTGTGCTCTCACGAAGGCAGTCAAAAAGGTTGTGAGAAACACTTTGCCATACTCCGTAAGCCTCGGCATATACTTACTAATTGTTTTCAGTGTGTTGAACTGTTAAATCTTGAGGTCACACCAAATTGATCGTTTGCTCTAAAAGCTGTTATATAACAAACACGTGAAACCGTTTGAAAATGTAACGAACAACAATATATGGGAATGTTGAGCTTTTATGCAACAAAGGGTTACCAAAACGTCACGCGCCCCATAAGATTAAGCATTTCAGTCTTAATCTTTTCTTTATTTACACAATTTAGTTATTTAAATAATTATTCATAGCACATCAACGTGTGCAGCACACGGCACTATGCTTTACATAAAAATGTTTTTGTGTGAACAATGTTGAAATTATAAATTGCAGTCCCTCGACTATGACATATTTTTTTAATTGTTGTATTTCTTAGAAAAGTGCACATCAGATATAATATAAGAAGCGTGTATTATTATAATAACATACGTCTACTTCAAAATTATCGGTAGGGATTTTGTATTTATTATTTTTTTGTTTACCTTTAAATACATAATCCGAAAATGTATTTATTTTTCTTCTAACCCTTAGATGGGAGGTTCTATATAATATGGTTTGATTTAGAAGCGAAAACGATCTTAAAACGATTGCAGTAAATTCACTTCCTCTGTGATATTCTGCATTGAATTGAATAATTATATTGATCACCTTACATTATCTTCCGATTCACAGGTAGGCTTCTTATTTAATATTATATTGAAGTGAAAAAAATTTATTATATAAAAAGATGATTATCTGTTATACATTTTAAGGTAATGTATTGAGAAGCGAAAATTATTATAAGGTAATCGCAGTACATACAATGTCCACTGTGATATTCTGCTTAAATCATCAACCCCAATTAACATATCTCGCTTAAGAAAGTCGACCTAGTTCGTCTATCTACATGAAAACCTGTCTCCTCATCATTAGATGATTGACGTTAGGATCTCGAGCAAGCTAACCTATGAATGAGCTGAGGACGACATAAATCTTGTAGATTCCACTGCACCATCCAGTATCCCTTTCTAAAATCCCGTATAACATTTTTAAAATTTATTTTTAGTTTTATTTATTTATTTATTTATTTATTTATTTATTTTTTGTAATTAAATTCCATGACTGTTGTAAAGAATAACTGTGTAAAATGTTATGCTGCCATAAATCAGCAGTTTTTCAGATTTTTTTTGTGTGAACACTGTTGAAATTAAAATGTAGTCTCTCGACTAATAAATATATGTTTTAATAACATACGTTTACATCAAAATTGTCGGTAAGGATTTTTTATTTATTTATTTATTTATTTTTGTTTTTGCCTTTAAATACATAATCCGAAAATGTATTTATTTTTATTTGTTTGTTCACAACCTTTTTATTTTTCTTCTAACCCTCAGATGGGAGGATCTATATAATGTGTGTCTTAGGGATTCCGCTGTCGCGTATACCGCCTGTGAATTTATTGTACAATTCAATATATTTAATTCGTTTGATTTAGAAGCGAAAACGATCTTAAAACGATTGCAGTAAATACATTCCTCTGTGATATTCTGCATTGAATTGAATAATTATATTGATCACCTTACATTATCTTCCGATTCACAGGTAGGCTTCTTATTTAATATTATATTGAAGTGAAAAGATGATATTATATAAAAAGATAGTTATCTGTTATAAATTTTATGATAATGTATTGAGAAGCGAAAATTATCTTAAGGTAATCGCAGTAAATACAATGTCTACTGTGATTTTCTGCTTAAATCATCAACCCCCGCATGATTAACATATCTCGCTTAGGAGAGTCGACCTAGTTCGTCTATCTACATGAAAACCTGTCTCCTCATCATGAGATGATTGACGTTAGGATCTCGATCAAGCTACCCTATGAATGAGCTGAGGACGACATAAATCTTGTAGATTCCACTGCACCATCCAGTATCCCTTTCTAAAATCCCGTATAACTTTTTTTAATTTTTTTTATTTATTTTTATTTATTTATTTATTATTATTATTTGTATTTAAATTCCATGACTGTTGTAAAGAATAAGTCGTAACTGTGTAAAATTTTATGCTGCCGTAAAACGGCCGTTTTTCTGAAGTTTTTTGTGTGAAAACTGTTGAAATTATAAATATGTAGACCCGTGACTAAGACATATAATATGTTTTAATAATTGTTGTATTTCTTAGAAAAGTGCACATCAGATATAATATAAGAATTGTGTATTATTATAATAACATATGTTTACTTCGAAATTGTCGGTAGGCATTTTTTTCACAATTTTTTATTATTATTTTTTGTTATTTGTTGCTTTTAAATACATTATCCGACTGTGTATTTATTTTTATTTATTTATTTCACAACCTTCATATTTATCTAACCCTTTGATTGGAGGTTCTATATGTGTTTTAGGGTTTCCACTGTTGCGTATGCCGTCTGAATTTATTGTACAATTCATCTGTTTGATTTACAAGCGAAAACGATTTTAAAACGATTGCAGTAAATTACATTTCCTCTGTGATATTCTGCATTGAATTCCACTGCACCATCCAGTATTCCTTTGTAAAATCCCGTGTTGAATTTTTTTTTGTAATTAAATTTCATGATTGTTGTAAAGAATGAGTTGTAACTGTGTAAAATTTGATTGAAGCTTTGTTTAAATGATTTTGTAAATAATAATTATTGATTTAACGCTGCAAAAGACAACATTTTCCGTCTTTTTAACAAATCATTAGAGAATTACCGCAAACATTTCTTAGACTAAAATTGTTAACCCCTTATGAATGGGGCCGGCATTGATTGACCAGTTTATTTGATAATTTTTAAGTTTTTACTACAGATTCCTATCACGGTTCAATTTGTTCTATTTGGATCACGTCAGCAATTGTCTAAAGTTTCTCTTCCATTTATTACAATTGGTGACTCGCAGATAACCCCCTCATTACATGCACGTAATTTGGGTGTTATATTTGACTCGACAATGACTTTAAAACCACATATCTCCAACATTGTTCGCATATCATCATTTCATATCAGAAATATAAGCCGAATTAGGAAATACTTGAATAAAAGTGCTGCTGAACAAATTATACATGCACGTTTGTCACATCAAAAGGCTCGATAACGGAATGCTCTCCTTTACGGTCTCCCGCAGAATCAAATATCTCGTCTTCAGCACATACAAAACACAGCAGCTCGTGTTGTGACTTTGTCCAGAAAGTCATGCCATATCACGCCAATCTTGAAAGAACTGCACTGGCTTCCTGTTTCACAGAGAATTGTTTTAAACTTATGCTAATTGTTCACAAATCTTTCAATAACATTGCTCCAATTTATATTTCTGAACTGCTTAAAGTCTACACTCCATCACGCAATTTGCGCTCCAGCAACATGTCACTCCTAAAGGAACCAACTTCAAAACGGAACTGGGGTGATAGGTCGTTTTCTGTCGCAGCTCCGAGACTCTGGAATCATCTTCCAACTAAACTCAAATCTTGTCATAGTATAACCAGATTTAAGTCGATGCTTAAAACTCATCTTATGTCACAACTCTTCAAAGATGATGTATATTTGTAATTGCATTGTAGGTACATGTATCTCGGTACATAATTTTTTTTTTTCCCTATGCTATCATTGTATATTGTTTGTATTCATGTTTTTTCTTTGTTTCCGCGCCTTGAGCGCCCAGCAGGGTGGATATGTGCGCGCTATAAATCTTTATTATTATTATTATTACGGTGTAAAAGCTATTGGCCTCAGAAAAAAGACATCCATTTAGATTTGTGCGTATCATGATCGTTTATTGGGTGAACAACTGCTAGTTGACGCTATTTGAGCCATAGTCTCCTGTGACTCGAGACGTTGTGACCAAAGGTTATTCCAATGCTTGAATTCGTTTCTAATCGTGTTTAATTAAGGCCGATGGCGTTAAGATCGTCTATGATCTGAGTAGGTGTGGCTTAGGCCTCCGTCCTGTCGGAAGGGTTCAGATGGTTGAGTGTAGTCTACTAAAAATATACATATGAACTTATTTGAGTTGCCATTTGACAAATATATTTGTATATATCGTAAAGTTATATATTTTTTCTATACCTTCAAGTTATTTTGAATAAGGCGAATATATGTAGGATTTGACGCTTTGCTTGGTGGAGATAGATGTTACTGAGTTCTTTAGGGTACACCATGTAATGAACTCTTTTTTGAAAAAAGTAATGGCTCTGAGAAGAGTCGGTTGGTTCAGGCGAACGCTTTACTGAAAACCTTAGAATGTATATTGCTAGGTTTTGGGGGCAACGCGGCTGTATTTTGCTTCAATACGGTAATCACACAACCGTGAATAATTCATAGAAGGTCTCCCTTCCAAGTACTGACCGTGGAAACATTGCTTTCATCTGAACTTTGTTATTTTACTTGATGAAGCGAAAACAATTACCAGAACAGGTCGCCTTTTTAATAGGTTGCCTACTTGCTTAGAGGATGAAACGTCAAAGCTGATTGGCTGGACTCATTTCTGTGACGCATCCTAAAATATTTTTCATAGCATGCAACAAAATTCTCAACGCAAATGCATCATTGGTGGCTACAATGCCTATTGCTCGCTCGTGGGATATAGTTCAAATCTCTCTCGGCTCTCTTATACGTTGGATCCCTCCTCTGATTCATTGGATAACAGACATTTTGTACGAAAATCTTGGCCGATGTTGAGTGATAAAGTTAAGAAAATGTTCACCGTTCGACCCTTTTTTGACAGAACTGTAAATTGTCGTAAGAGATTCATAAACTGGTGGTGATTGACTTCTAGATCACGTTTTTCGCAATATAAAAGTGTCAAATTGTAGGTTTACCGCTTTCGTTTGAGATGTTTTACGGAACGAACCGGTCCTTGATGTATTCACTGTGGGTGTGTTTCTTGGCTTTCCGAGTCTCAACAATCACAGCACAAAGAGGTAAGTGAAGTGGTCTTTACAAAACTGGTAGCCTTATTCTTAGGCTGATCCAGAGGTGTCAAAGGGGATGTACGATGTACCCTCTTGGTATCATTACGCATGTACATGCGTCATACGTGTTCATCTATGCGTCCTTTTTACAGTGGGTCCTCTTTTCGCCATGTGCCCTCACCGCCATTTCTGCCGCTCTTAATATGCTGCTGGTGGCCTTTCCAAACAATATGGTTTATTTTATTCTCAGACAGTTTTAATAGAAACAGGGATAAGGTTTGGATGAACAAGTTTGATCCCAAGTAATTATTGCATAATAGCACAATGGAAACCATGAAAATGTATGGTATTGCAGGCGCGGATCCAGGGGGGGGGGTCCGCGGGGGCACGTGCCCACGGGTAAATTGAGTTAAAAAAAAGGGGGGGGGAAATTAGTTAGTCTACATTTCGTTTGCAATCGGTAGTCTGTGATCGGGTGCAAAGCAAGCTAGTCTGATTTCTTGACCCGATTCCTCCACGTCTATAAATTGTTCCGTTTCGTCTGAAGAAGGGTCGGGGTACCGTGTGGAAATTACAATCGCCGATGTCAATTTACTGTCGGATTCTACGCCAGTACGCATAGGCCTCCGAAGTACGATGAGTCTTGCAGCTGATCTGCCGATGGTTTTAACACAGGGCAAGGAATAGTATGAAATCAAGCCCTTTTCCTGAAAATTTCAACTGGACTGAATTAAAACCAAGAAAAATTCCGGATGAATTAAAACTAATGTCAAAAACTGCAAATTAAATGCCAAAAATCGGGGAGGGAGAAACTTATATTGTTGTAGTCATGACATCGCTATAATAATGGCTAAAATAATGATATATATATATATATATATATATATATATATATATATATATATATATATATATATATATATATATATATATAATATTAACAAAATATATATACAAAATATATATATTCTCCATATAATCTTGAAACTTTTGCAAAAAAAGTCAGGTGAAACTGGCCAGGAATCGCCTCAGATTGCACCACAGAGCATCCAGAATCCAAACTTTTCCGGGGCCCTTAAGCGGGCCCCGGACCCCACGCCGTAAGGGCTTCGCGCTTCGCGCTCGCATTTGTATACAAAAAATGTATACAAGCATCAGGATTAGGAATCTCCTAAAATTTACCCAAACCCTGTACAATAATATTATTAACAGTTGGTTGCATGGGGTTTAAATTACATAATTTATAAACATGTTTTTTTAAATAATTTTATAAGGAGTAGCTGGGTGCTACTATTATCAACTGGTAAATGTTCATGGTCAAGTACATAAAATCAGTATGTACAGGCATGCTATATCTAGAGTCATTAACCATTCAAGGAGGAAGGTAATAATGTGCATAATTTTACAAATTACGTGAAAAAAATCTATACAAATACAATGTGCAAAACTAAAAGGAACGCATGAAATTAGATTAATAAACACTAGCACAATATAGAGTTAAACTTCATTTACTACACTCATATTGACAAATGCCTGCGCAAGCTCTGTCTGACATTCGTAGGAAGGATATAATTATCTATGGTAACAATCACTATACAAGTCCCCTTGTGATTGAATTAACTTCGATGCTTGCTGCATTCCATTCGTAGCGCTGCCTTTGCGAAAACTGTGCCCAGCAAATCAAACCCAGCCGCAGACAGCAAACATTTAAGGCAGGAGATAAATGAGGAGGCTGCCAGGGCAACCAATATAAAATGTTAAATACATTAAGACAAATAATTGTTTTTTTAAGTGTTATAAAAACATTTTCAGGTAAGGCCTAAATGTTTGGCAGGTTTTTTTTTCTTAAAAGAATTAGCGCGCCCTTGCGTGCCCTTTTCTACCCTGGGGGATTAGCGCTTGGCAAATTGGTTCTTTTATTGTCTAGTGCTGACATCTTCATGAGCCAAGATCTATCCAGACTACATAATGAGTGTAAACCCGGTCTGATTCAACTTTTAGCCCGCTAAACAATACCAGTTTCTCACCGGACTAGCAAATTGCACTGGGTTATTAATGCATTTAGGCCTAAGTCAATGCAGAAAAAAGATACAATAATGTTTAGGTATTTCATAGGTTATTACACTCTTAAAACTAAAGTGTTGAGTCAACCATAATAAGAGTTCGGTGAGTGACAACATTTTATACAGTTAAAATCCAACTTCATAAAGAGTTGTCACTGACCGAACTCTTTAAAATGTTAGCTTTCCATATAGAGGGGATGGCTTTTAACAATCCAAAATAGTGAATACAAGTAATTTTTAATTTATATTTAAAGCTAAGGTCAAAACCAAAAATCTACCAGTACGACCATGGAGGTAGAATTCTACCTCCATGGTACGACCAATGATATGATTGATTCTACTGATTCCTGCTTCAAACCATTGTCTGTAAAATAGAGGATGTCCCTGAATGAAAATAAATGAGTTAGACCACAGGCTCTGATTCAAAAATTCCTCAGTAGTAGCAGATATGTTATACGTAATGAGGCTCCAAGCAAACAAAATATCATTTAACATGGAGGACCTCAAATGGAGCGAGTAAACCAATTTAGAAGAAAAAATTCCCTTCAAAAATACTCTGACCTCATAAGAAAAAGACTTTTCAGCTACCTGTATTTTTTTTATCAGGCCGCTTTTAAAGCATATCCATGCTGCTGATAATTCATATTCAAACTTCCTTTATCAGAATTGTCAAATAAAGCAGCGTTTTATCCGGTTTATTGTGCCACAAAAAAAGCACAAAAGAAAAACCGATTTGTTACGATTTGGCAACACCAAAGACGCAAAAGTTAACTTAAACATAACTAAGGACTTGAGGATAGTAATTTTGCCCTTCAGTGTCAAATTTCTCATGCTCCAAAGTTTGAGGGAATTCACTATAGATAAAACAATTGGATCACAATTTAAAAATACACTCTTTATTTAATGAAAACCAGATACCCAATGACTTAAAAGACTCTTTCAAAGGAAAATCGGACACACAAATAGCTATATTTTTTGTTGGACCCAATATGAATAACCTCTGACTTATTGTAATTGACAGTCAAACCTGAGCATTTCTTAAAACTGTCTAAAATTCCCAAAGTCTTACGTAAAGATTTTTTTCTGATTTTTTTCATCCAATCATCAGCAAATTGGGAAATTTTCAGATGATGGCCATCAACCTGAATTTCGTAATAACATCATTACGCTCAATGTAGCATCTGCTAAATATTTAACTGCTAAAGTAAAGAGACAACGTGATAACGGACAATCTTGCCTTACTCCTCTGTTCAACGAAAATATAGAAAATACATTCAATGTTCTTGTAAAAAAAAATTGATCCAATTTCATAGTCTTCACCAAAACCATAGTAAATAAGAGCTCCGTTTAAATTTATGCCATTCCAGCTTATCAAACGCTTTCTCAAAATCGACACAAAAGAACATAGGCTACCAGGAATATTTTCATCTTCTATAAATTGTAAAACTTCCATAATGTATTGGTAACGCTATCTCCGAGCCTGTTATTCTTGACTTCTGTACCCCAAGGCTGCGTGCTCGGCCCACAGTGGTTTACTGTTTATACCTTTCCAGTTCGTGATATCATTTTGAAGTATAATTTAAATTATCATGTCTACGCTGATGACACGCAGCTTTACATTACTTTTAAATCTTCTCAAGAACCTGCCGATTCGTGTATTACAAAGCTGGAGAAATGTATTCAAGAGATTCGTAGTTGGATGAGGCAAAACTTCTTGAAATTGAATGACGAAAAGACAGAATTTGTTCTATTTGGATCACGTCAGCAATTATCTAAAGTTTCTCTTCCATTTATTACAATTGGTGACTCGCAGATTGTCACATCCCCGGGTATTTTCCCCACCCAATTGGATGTAACCTTTGGTAGTTTTATCTATACAGACACCCGAATAAAAGCAGTTGACAACTCTTTATATAATTTATGCGATATATACAATTTATTTACAATTTACTCAAACAAGAACATGTCGAATGGTCTGAAAATCCATTAAGCGTGTGTATTACTATCAAAACCAAGTTTATACATATATATATATTTAATAATCCTTAATTTAGTTTAAACATCAGTGGTTTCTCATCCCGTTACCCGGTCGTGGGGTGGTGGCTGACCAAGAAGCTCGGTCTAGATAATGGGGCGGTGGTCCCTTCCAGTCCCTGCCAGGCCCTCTGTCCTCCCTCCATGAATAGATTAACTCTCACCCAGTCCCGTTATTGGTATCGCCCCTCTCACCCTAGTTATTTTGGTGGTGGTTTTCCCTCAAGGAAGGAACCCTGAAAATAACCAATAATACTGTGTTCGATACAATGTCTACACACTTTAGAACAATGAGAAAACAATATTCACAGGAAAACCCGCTTGAAACTGTGTATATGCCTGGGTGAAAACCGTTTCAAAACGTTAACCATTTACGGCTGTTATATGTACAAATCTTATTCCGCACTTCTCCCAAAATGGAAGAAATATGAATATAAGCAGATATTTACCGGATTATCTTCAAAGGAAATTCCTCTAATAAACAATGTTGATTTCGATGCATACTTCTGCATTATTCATCCGAAATCGTAATAATTCTTAAGTAAATAATCCAATTTCACAAAATATCAAATCCGTTAAACTTACAGGTCGTTGTGACGATCCTGGTTCTACTCATCGGTGTGCTCACACTACCAGATTGGTTTACGGTGATTTTGTTGTCACAGACTAGTAAGCACTCAATTGCTCTAGAAAATTCTCGTCAGAATTTAATCAAACTCGCCTAGTTCTCAGTAACTGGCTTCACTTAGTCATCGAGGCTGACAGAAAAAGCGTCCTCTCCTCGGAATTCCTCAAATCGAATGTGACAGAAAATACACCGACAATCGAATACCTACAACCCCATCCTGAACATAATATAATCACCCGGTTTTAAAACGACCAATCACAGCCCTTGAAACACCTCACCCTACAATAATCCGCTTTGCCTTTATACAATAAAAGAACTAGTTCAAGCGTTTTGCCCCTTGTGGCCAGCGACCTTTAAATTATGTTTCTCTAAGTAATTTCTTTAAAAATATATTTCACTCCGTGACACAGATAACCCCCTCATCACAAGCACGTAATTTGGGTGTTATATTTGACTCGACAATGACTTTAAAACCTCATATCTCCAACATTGTTCGCATATCATCATTTCATATCAGAAATATTAGCCGAATAAGGAAATACTTGAATAAAAGTGCTGCTGAACAAATTATACATGCGTTTGTCACATCACGGCTTGATAATGGGAATGCTCTCCTTTACGGTCTCCCGCAGAATCATATATCTCGTCTTCAGCACATACAAAACACAGCAGCTCGTGTTGTAACTTTGTCCAGAAAGTCATGCCATATCATGCCAATCTTGAAAGAACTGCACTGGCTTCCTGTTTCACAGAGAATTGTTTTTAAACTTATGCTAATTGTTCACAAATCTTTTAATAGTATTGCTCCAATTTATATTTCTGAACTGCTTAAAGTCTACACTCCATCACGTAATTTGCGCTCCAGCAACATGTCACTCCTAAAGGAACCATGCAACTTCAAAACGGAACTGGGGTGATAGGTCTTTTTCTGTCGCGGCTCCGAGACTCTGGAATCATCTTCCAACTAAACTCAAATCTTGCCATAGTATAACTAGATTTAAGTCGCTGCTTAAAACTCATCTTATGTCACAATTCTTCAATGATGATGTATCTGTAATTGCATTGTAGGTACATGTATCTCAGTACATAATTTTTTTCCTATGCTATCATTGTAGATTGTTTGTATTCATGTTGCTTTTCTTTGTTTCCGCACCTTGAGCGCCCAGCAGGGTGGATATGTGCGCGCTACAATCTTTATTATTATTATTATTATTATTATAATAGTAGAGATATTTTCTCCAATAAATCTACGCTGAATAAAGCCTATTTGCTCTGAACTTATAAGAGAGGAAAGATAATTTTTAATTCTACAGAACACAGCTTTATCAGCTATTGTAGAAATTGTATAGTCTGTATTCAGAATTGAAATTGCCTCCAGTTAATACTAAGTGACAATGGATTTTTATCTTTCTTTGGAAGAAGATTAGTGTAATAACACCTCTCCTCTCAGAAACTGACATTTGACCTAATTCAAAAAAAATTGAAGCATCAATGAGGTGTTGTTTAATAACGCACCACATAACTTTATAAAAATTCAGCTGGAAGATCATCTAAACCTGGAGTCTTCCTACTTGCTAAGGACTTAACAACTTTTAGGCATTCCTCAATAGTCAGTTGACTGTGTTCTTAGAATTGTCAGACAAACTTTTTAATGAGGCTCAGTAACAAACTGATTATCAAATAATTATCATCAATCTGGTTCTCGTTAAAGGTGGATTTATATCAATTTGAATAAAAGGACCGTCCTTCCATCCACCAAAAATGTTTTTGAATTGGTCTCAGTCAAGTCATCAACATTGAACTTAGAAACTTTTTTGTTTAAATAACTTTTCTTCTCTCAGTTAAGAAAAACACTTGGTACTCATTTCACCTTCTCAGTCTTATGCTCAGTCTTTTTATAGACCTTTTTAAAGAAAAATTAACAGAGAAGTCACGGATACCATATTTAACCTGGCAAGCCTGGGTTTTTCTCAGACCTGCGGATTAAGCCCCCCCGCCCTCCGTATTTTCTGTATTCAACTGCTGATTTTCATGAAACATCGTAGGCATGTTCGGTTTGACGCGATTTATCGAATGAGGCCATAAAAACTTTCATAGGTCACCGTTAGGGGCGCTGTACCCATTTTTCGGTCATTTTTCCTCATTCTTGGTCAAAAATAGTATTTTTCCCATAAATTATAGTAGTTTTTATCCGTTGGCCTTGAAATTTGGCACAAATGTTGTCTTCAGTACAAGCAACAATGTGACGATATTTAAATCGCCGCTAGAGGGCACTATAAGCTTGGAAACTACTGGTATAGACTCATACTTCATCTATGTTCTCAACACAATCTTCCAACAGCCCAAC
The DNA here is from genome assembly GCA_029582265.1 of Zoroaster sp. YZ-2022. Lineage (NCBI taxonomy): Eukaryota > Metazoa > Echinodermata > Asteroidea > Forcipulatida > Zoroasteridae > Zoroaster > Zoroaster sp. YZ-2022. The sequence continues at coordinate 29,253,326 of CM055826.1, read as the reverse complement.
AAGTGTAGATGCACCCATGGTCAGGTCACTGGCATCTTATTATGTGATCACCAGGCAGAGAGATCTCTGTGATAGCATGCTTACTCGTTCAATATAAGGCACAGTGTCCTGGTCTGATCAGATGCCAGTAAATTCGCCCCTTACAATCTCACCCCTTACAAACTCGCCCCCTGTTGATACAAACTCGCCCGTCAAACTACTTTAATGAATCAAATTATTATTTTAAGTCTTATTACTCTGTGGTAAATTATTTGGCGCTACTGAAACTGATTTAATATAAGAGCTAGAGTAAAATCACTTCAATTAACATAAAAATCATTTCAATTAACATTTTTTTACGAAATTAAATGTTACAAGAAATAATTCATTTACAGCCGAGGGGCGAGTTTGTCAGGGGGCGAGTTTTTAAGGGGCGAGTGTGTCAGGGGGTGAGTTTTTAAGGGGCGAGATTGTAAGGGGCGAGTTTACCGGGGACGAGTTGACTGACATGCGTTTGATCATCGCCTCGTCAGATGTTCGTCCTCGCTTGTTGTCAGGCCACGACAACTCAGACACCCTTTAAGAAACTTGATATCCACTGTGCCACGTCCAGTCCGGAAGCCACATTGACTCTCATGCAGAATGTGCTGATGAGCGACATGATGGTTCAGTCGATTGAGCAGCACACGGGCCAGGACCTTCCCTGCTACTGACAGCAAGGAGATGCCTAGGTGATTGTCGCAGCACGATCACCTTTTCTCTTGTAGAGGTGTACAATTGTTGGATCTTTGAAGTCTTGCAGCACTGCCTCTTGTGTCCAGGCAAGGCTGGCTGCACAACAAAGTTCGTCAATATAATACACTCATTTCACAATGGAATGACGGCAAGTGTCCTTGACAGAAGAGAGAGCTCGTCACCAATGGTACAAAGCAGGGTTGTATATTGGCACCAGTTCTGTTTGGGATGGTCTTTGCTGCCATGTTAAATGTGGCATTTGATGGCTGTGATCGCGGTGTAACCAGCATCTTGCTGTGATGGTGGCGTCTTCAATCTCTGGCGACTCCAAGTACGGACGAAGGTCACAGAATCCACCTTGCGTGACTTCCTGTTTGCTGATGACTGTGTCCTTGCTGCCCATAGCCTTGAAGACATCCGGCACAAAACAGATCGTTTTGCTGTGGCATCTCAACGCTTTGGAGAATACTGAGGTCGGTAGTGTGTATATCGGTAGTGTTGTCTCACAGAACGCTATGACTGACGATGAAGTCACTGCCCCTATTGCTAAGGCTATAGTGCAGCATTTGGCACTCTGCAACGGAGGCTGTGGAGCGACCATGGTGTGTGTTTGTCTACCAAAGTTGTGTTAACTACCTTGCTGTGAAAGCTGGACCCCTTACCGTCGACATATCAAGCGACTAGACCAGTTCCACTTGCGCTGTCTTCGGAGAATCGCCAGCATTAAGTGGCAAAATAAAGTCCCCAACACTGACGTCCTCAAACGATGTAACACCTCTGGAAGTGAGGCTCTTATCATTGCAGCACGTTTCCGCTGGGTTGGTCACCTCCAGAGGCTGGACAACTCCACAATCCCAAAAGCTTTCTTCTATGGCCAACTGAAGGAAAGAGTTCGTTCATGTGGAGGCCAGCGTAAGCGCTACACAGATGTGCTTAATGCAAGCTTCAAAGTCTGCAACGTCGATAGTGCAACATGGGAGGCCACAGCAGAAAACCGTACCTTATGGCGATCAACCTGCAAGACCGCAGTCGAATCATTTGATGAACGGCGTGCACAGTCGGTGAGAACCAAATGCCTTCAAAGGAAGGACGGAGTGACTTGCGCCGGCACTTCCCACATCTGCAACATCTGTGGCCGGCCTTGCGCGTCTGCTTTTGGCCTCATCAGTCACCAGCAAAGTCACCATCACCAATGAGATCCGTCGAAAACGATGGCTCACACCATAATCATCACGAACAATGGTTATATAGTTGCGAACAGAACTTGAACTGTGTGGTACAACTATGATGCTAGGCCCAACGCCGAAAGGGCACCATAGAGGAAGACAGAAAGGGACAGCATATGGGACATATTACAAGGAACAGTACAAAGACGACAGACCGGGGCCATCACACAGTGCATGGAAATTAGCATCCTCGTGCAAGCGAAACATTATCTGCACGACTGTTGTTTTCACCACCGATGTGAGGGCAAGTTAAGCCACCTCTCCCGTCATAAATGACGCCATGAATGGTACCGCCCAATTTAAAATATACTGCCAGAGTTTGGAATTGCCATTTTGACGCATGGTGAAAACTGATGGTGAAAAGAACTATCAGAAGACCAAGTTGCTATTTTTAATTACCTTCCGGCCACACCAGATGATGGAATGATCTAGTTGCCTTTTAATCACAATTGCTGGCCAACTGACCAACATTCTCCTATTCATATTAATTACATATCGACCATGTTTTTAAAATAAACCAAACAATAAACCAGTTTGGTATAGGTTTCAAGTGAATTCAAATTAACACCGTTTTTACTGATCTGATCAAATTAGGGAAAAAATAAATCGAACAATTTCAATAGGTATTCGGGCCCATACCGAACTGAACACCTAAAAATAATTTAACAATTTCAATAGGTCTTTGGGCACCGTAGCCGTGGACGAACAACTAATTATTATTCTAAATTGTTATGTCTGTGTTTTTATCGCAGGAGAAATTAATGTACGCCTTTCGAATGGACATTCGCCATCCGAAGGCCGAGTTGAGCTGTACTACAACGGCGAGTGGGGAACCGTTTGCGATGACAAGTGGGACCTGCGAGACGCAACGGTCGTTTGCCGTTACCTGGGTTACAGCTACGCCATATCAGCGCACGCTCTATTCGGTGCAGGTTCGGGTAACATTTTCCTGGATGAAGTCAGCTGCAATGGAAACGAGTCTAATTTAGCGGATTGCTCTCACGATGGATGGGATGTTAGCGACTGTGACCACAAGGAAGATGCGGGTGTTGTCTGCTCCACGGCTCTTCGAGATACAGAGGAATTGCCTTTCCCAAGTAAGAACAAAAATCATAAAGGGAGTATCCCAGGTTGGACTACGTACACCTTTGTGTACTGTAAAGAGACGGAGTCCATATTTGGGCAGAAAAAGGGAGTAACTATTTAGAAAGTATATGTACAGAACCACACTATATTCAAAGGGGGCTAATTAAACCATTGGTAATAACCCCAAAATTAAATGGGCGAACTGTTATTCAAAAGTTTACTTGGTTTTAAGATCGTAATCATGAGAAGTTTATGTTTCGTTTGACATGTTGTCATTTTTAAGAAGACGTAAATTTATGTAGACCAAATAAAATATTAAATGGATCATCATGAATATTTTCTTGTGATCTTTGTGATTTTTTCCATTAATAGAAATCATGGTGATTACTTACTCATTTGATTTATCAGTAAGGGTGGATCTTTATCAAAAGTTCAATCACTAACAAACAAATCAAGACAAAAAAACATAATAAACGATAGGGAACAACCAAAATACACATTAAAGACCCGATACACTATTGATAATCTCAAAAAATGTAAATGATCACTGATTTACATAAAACTTACTTGGTGTGAAGTTGATGATGGTATCAAACACCCCTTTGAGTACTTCTGTATGAGGTATCAGATGTTTAAATTGCATTTGTGTTTATAGTTGTCATGTGATATAACACTTAGCTACAGCTTTTGCTTAGCTTGGGCCGTTTTACATCTTGAGATGGTTCCATCAGGCTCTTTGTGTATTAGCTTAATATCAGTAAGCAATTTATATTTTGTCTTCTGGTGACATACATTTAAACAAATATTTTTAAAGATGACAACACCTCAGACAAAATTATTTCTAGGAAAGGTTAATATCATCATCAGCTTAACAGCCCTCCACTCGCGAGAGGCAGAAGTTATTTATTTCATTGTTTTTCACAGAAAAAAAGCCACAGAGGCCTGGGAGTCATTGATATATCCTAAAGTGGACCATTCCACATGTCTTAGAAGGGGTGTCAGTTCCCAGAGCTGTGTAGTTTTTTTTTCCTGGGCTGGAAAAGAAATTGCTGCCATATGTCTGTGCACAAAATCAACCATCGATTGTGTACACATAAAGACCTACCCAGATCTAACCCTCTGATAAGTGGAACCATCTGTTTAGCATCAGGCTGTGTTGTTTGATGTCTTGCGACAGCCAGTGCCAGGCATAATCCCCCCCCCAGACAGAGTGTCTGGGTTCTGTTAGATGCTGGAGAGATAAACTATACGGCTGTTTGCTGTTTGCAAGGTCATACAGGAGAGAGATACACTACACAGCCGTTGTGTGTCATCTGGGGTTGAAAATAATCCTAGACAATAGCAGGGCATGTGTGGAAGTCATTTGGATGTAAAAAATCAATGGGGAATGCAGAGATAACAATTTTAATATAATTAATACCCTAGTGGATAGGGGTGCCACTGAAAAGAGGAGGGGTGCCGCATTTAGATAAAGTAGTGGCTACCTCCCTCGTCGGAGGGGTAAATTACAACAAGTAAGTTTATCGTTACAAATCGACCAATTGGTAATTGTTTAATTAACAATGCCATACCTTACATTTAAAGGAGGTTGTACACCATTTGGTAACTGGGCGAATTATAATCTAAAGCTTAGTAATTGATAGTAAGATGGTAATAGTTGAAATAGTTTCAAGAAAATATGAATAGGCTACAAATTTGACTCCAAAATGGATCACGTGCTGTGAATCAATTTCCATATTAGAATGCAAACAAACAAATCTGAATACATCTTTACTACCTTTGAATCAGTTCTTTACTTTCACCTGTTTCGTGCTACACATCTCTTCATTATTAAAACGAATGGGTGCATTCATAGTTATTTTACCATTCATGAACAATCCCTTGTAGGTGGAAGTGTTCGTTTAATGGATGGAAACTCCCCATCAGAAGGCCGTGTTCAGATCTACTTTCTCTACCAGTGGGGCACAATATGTGATGATCACTGGGATCTGAGAGATGCAACAGTCGTCTGCCGTCAACTTGGATACAATTCTGTTATCTCAGAGCACACGAAGTTCGGTGTGGGTTTTGGAGTAATTCTTTTGGACGAAGTCAGCTGCTTTGGTAATGAGAGTCAGCTTAAAGACTGTCTTCATCCCGGCTGGGGAAGGCATGATTGCACTCACAAAGAAGATGTTGGCGTTGTGTGTTCTAATGACTCCGTTACGCCTGGAAATGATGTTTTCAATCCTGGTAAGTTTTGTTTTATAACTAGTAAATCACGTCTAAACAATGAAATTATGTTGCAAAATGAAAAGGCAATCATTCTATTGAGTTTTTGTTTCATTTCCAGCAAATAAAAAAACGTACAGACTTTTTGGTGGTTCATCCCCGGGTGAGGGCGTCCTACAATTCCATAGTACAGTCAACGAGTCTTGGAACACCTTATGTAGTTCGTTGCCGATCAGAGACCCCGGCATTGGTGCCAATCTATGCAGTAAGGTGGGGTATCGTTTTTTCTGCAGTATAGACCCGTTGTCCACAGTACAGGATGTTAGCGCATGGAATGTTTATGAAGTGTACCCTTTAAAGTCTTCTGATATTTCTTGCTGGGGCAACTCAAAAGGAGATCATGAATGCACTCTTGAGTCTGACTGGACGGGCAGTGGGACATGCTTGCTAGATGAAGCGATATGGCTTGTATGTGACTCAGGTAGGCCAAGTTCGTAAATTTGAAGTGTGTCTAGATTCCATACGTGTCAAAGACTTGTTTACTGTATTTTACCGAGAGCCTATGTTAATTAAGATACGCTTAGTGCCATTGTAAATTCAAATTGTATTTTTTTTAAATAACGAGTCATTTCAATGACAGATGTCGTAGCTGCTGTTCTGCAGCTGTACAGTATGTTTTGGATACGTGTTATGTACATGTATATAGCTTAATTGTTGCGTGTAACACAATAAACAAGAACATGGCGTCGATTTTGTTTTACTTACTATGCAATGCTAATACATAATAAAGAGCTAGGAGCCAAGAAACATTCAGTATTATCCAATTGTTCGTTATGGGGGTTTTCCTTGTATCGGCGTTGCACAGTCGTCCATATGACAAGATATAATTTGTGATTTTTAATAATTATGTGTAATTGTATTTACAACTTTCATTTTTTCTGGCTATTCAAGAAATGGACTTCCGTCTTACGTATGGATTTTTTGAGAGTGAGGGTATACTTCAGGTGCGTTGCAACAACAGTCAACAGTGGAATGGTATATGCGGCAACAACTGGCGGTCTTCTGTTCATGCGCACCAACGCGTATGCCGCAAGCTTGGATTCATCGACACTGCTCACAGCTCTCCTTATGTGATACCCTCATTCTATGTGTCAACATCGTTGAATATTCTCGTTGAAGATATATTTTGCACTGGGGAGGAGGAAGACATATTGCAGTGTCGGATTCAGCATCCATATCCCTTTGCATATTGTTCCAGCTATGCTGGTTTGGAATGCAGTTCTGAAGGTAAGAAATTCATTCAAAGGGTAATTTTTCAAATAAGTCGTTTCTTTAAAAATACGACGATAATGTAGGACTTTAAAGCCAGTTTACACTTAAGATGTCTGGAAATAAATTTATTATAATTAAGAGATATGTATAAAAACCAACCTGTTGAATAATTGCAGAATCAGCTATGGAGCTGAGGCTGTATGGCTCCAAGTACGAAGCATCTGGACTCGTGCAAGTCCGTCACGGACCAGCCGATGAATGGGGTTTCATCTGCGGCACAACATGGGATGATCGAGACATGCAAGTGGCTTGCCGCCATCTTGGATTTGTAAGAAGCATCTTCGTGAAACAGGGTTTGCGTGACATCACTCCGATACCAAATACAACGTTCCTGTCAGCAGTAGGTTGTTATGGTCATGAATCAAAGCTGTCACAGTGTGAGCTGGTGTCTGAAGTTGACCGTTCCTGTAATGGTGAATATGCATATGTTGAATGCATGGCAGGTACGTACGTGATCAATGATGTGTAGTAATGTGGAAATGTTGTACAGAAACATAATTCCTTATAGTTATTTGCTCTCAAAAAGAGGCGAAATTACAAAGGATATTTTCCATTTATTTATACGATGCAATAATCCTTCCAGTTTTCTTGCATGTTACAGCTCTCTGATCATAACGATACTGTCCCTTAAAGTAAAGTTACAAAATAATGTGTGTGAGGTTGTTTTTGTCAATTAATTATTTTGTTTTTGTCTTGTTATTATTGTTTTTATGTTTTTTTGTTTCATAGAAACTGAAAGGTTTGATATTCCTGCATACCTGTGTGGTGAGATTCACTATTGTGGATTTGACTGCACTCAAACTCCCCACGCTACACTTCGACCAATCCAAGAACAGTCCACGTGTAAATGCGACGATGCTTGTGTTTTCTTTAATGACTGTTGCTATGACTACATGCTCAATTGTAATCCCAATTCAGAAAGAAAAGAAGTAGAAATAAACGGAGTTGGCATCGAGCATTATGCATGCGTGTGGACACCAGGAAAATATAGCGAAATCGCCTTGGTGAGTCTGTGTCCAGAGTTGTGGGAGGATCCCTTGGTAACACAAAACTGTCAAAATAAAGCTGATGACGCTGATGTCATCGCTTCCCTTCCTGTCTATGATGAAAAGGGCGCTGTATACAAAAACATTTTCTGTGCAATCTGCCACGGAGTTAAACCAGAAAACATTTACAAGTGGCGCACTAAGATACAATATACACCAGATGGAAAGCAAACGTACGATGTACGATTTAACTTAACTTTCTCTGGTATCCCGACTCGATTTATTTTTGAACCTGCAAACGATACCATTGGTATCGCCCGCACCTGTCCTGTCAAAACTGTCAGCTCGTGTCTAGAGGTGTTCATAAATACATATCTGGAAACAGCATGCAGTGAATATTTTGCACCACTTCAAGTGAATGGGACCCACTATCAGAATCCTCACTGCGCAATGTGTAATGGGTTTACCAACATTGAGCCAACTGCTTCTTGCGGAATCATTTGCTTTTCTTTGTGTATCCCCATTTACAATTGGGATAGTTGCATAACACTATGTCCTCAGTATGATGCTACATTCGACATTGAAACTATTTTTGATTTTGGATGGGGTGGCATGCCAAGTTCGTTGTGTCAGCGGGGTGAACTTTATGATCCCTTCTTAGAAAGATGTCGTACTGTATTATGTGTATCTGGTATTGCGAACAACGATGGCAATTGCATCAACGATTTTCAGTTTGATGTAGAACCATCCTCAGTAAGGTTTTCCTTACTTGACGACAAATGCAATGAACTAATCAACACTACGTTTTATGCAGATGTGTTATACTGGCAAGTCAATCCAACCAATAGAATCCAGGCACACGACAAGCATCAAGCAGAAGTTTCCCTGTTGGTCATTGTCGAGAGGTTTCAACTAACAGAAAATCTCAACGACAGAGTTTTCGAAACATTCGACAATCACACAGTTGTCTTTGAGCTGTGTAACATTAAGACTGTGACGGTGTACGTTACGGAGGGAGCGAATTTATTATCTGGAATTGATGGATGCGCAAATGATACACTACTTGCCAGTGATGTGTTTAACACTTCTAGACAAAATGAATCGGATTTTGAATTCAAATTATTCCACTCATTTAGCTGGACTCAACAAAACTCAAGCTTCTCAAGTAGATCGGTAGCACCACAAGAATGCCTTGATTTACTGAAGCTGAATTGTACAGAAATCATTGAGCTAAATATTGACGAGTTTGTTTTTCGAAGTGATATTCCATCCATCGTTCATTTATCAACAGGTGAAGAATTTAGGTTTGATGAATTTGTTATTTTGCCTGACGGTGTAGCTGTGATATGTGGTCCTGTTAATTGGAAAGACCCTAATGTAATCGCCAGAACGACCGTTTCTCTTGTCTGCAGTTGTCTGTCAGTCGTTGCACTGTTTGCCACCCTTTTAACGTACTGCCTTTTCCCCTCTCTAAGAAATCTTGCCGGCATGTACACAATGAATCTCGTAGTGGCGCTCTTTATTGCTAATCTTCTTTTGGTTTTGGCGGGAGCAATAGAGATCGAAGGATACAATTGTGTTGTTACCGCCTCTTTGATACACTTTTCCTGGTTATCTGGATTCTTTTGGATGGCAGCGTTGTCCTACAACGCAGCGAAGACGTTCAGGGGGAGACATGTCCTTCCAGGTGAATCTGAGCGCAGCAAATATCGCCGGTTGATGACCTCCATGTTCCTTGTCTGGGGCGGTGCTTTACTTATTGTTTCAGCATGCCTTGTTCTTACATTGTGCAACTGCACAACCCTGCCAGCCGTATATAAAAAGTCGCCACCATGTTGGATTGAAAATGCTAACGTGCTAATGGTTGTCTTTGGTGTTCCTGTGGCAACAACTTTGCTCCTCAGTACATGTTTCTTCATCTTCGTCTTCTGGAATGTGAGGAAGACAAAGAGAGATTGCAAGATGGTGCAGAATAAAGGAAGGGTTGGCGAAATCCTGGATGAGGTGAAGATATACACCAAGGTAAAATATCAATCATAGGCATATTAATAAGAATTTTACTTATTTACTTTTTCAGCACTGCCCCAATTCAAATATTCATTCTGAAGATAATTATTTGTTATATGAGTAAAGAGAAGAGTTACATTGTGATTCTGCATTAGGCCTTTATTTGTATTCAGTACATAGGGCAGTTATACCAGACAGCGAAATACAAAAGAGACTAAACTTCATTTCCAAATTTAATGTACACAATGTGTTGCTACAATTAAACACGCGTCACACTCTCAAACAGAGTTCTGTTGCTTTTTGTACTACCATTCCTTTTTGACGAGTTTAATTATCAATTAAAAAAATTAATAAAGCTTTACAACATGTTAACACCTGTGTTTTGGTCTGGCATAATATAGGGATTTGTATATATATATATATATATATATATATATATATATATATATATGTCTCTGTGAATTTAAATACTGCTTGGAAATCCTATAGAGTGTACATCAGGTAATATTTATACACAAAAATGTTCTTTGAATTTTCCTATGCAGCTCGCTCTTCTTTTTGGGATAACATGGATACTTGCATTCGTGTCCGAGGCTGTGAACCACGTGGTCCTCACTTATATCAATGTCATCATCAACACACTGCAAGGGGTCTTCATTTTCATTGCATTCTGCTTGAATCAACGTGTGAGGGCGCTGTGGAGAAAGAGAATCCCATGCATTGGTGTAAAAGAAACGAGAAAGAATGGGCAGAAATCTTCATCTAGGCCTAGTCTGTCGCCTGTTAGCCTGAAACCCACTAGTTGCTCGGAAGTAAACACTGTTTCAGAGCAAAGCTTGAAGTCAAACTTAAATGAAACTCGTTTTTAGTTTGTGTCGTCGTCGCCGTCGCCGCGGGAACCACAAAGGAAGATCGATGATTGGACAAAATTCATTTCTCAATTAGTTGTTGAAGAATCATCAGACATTTCAGAGCAACCAAATACGGAACTCTAAAATACCTTGCTCACACTCAATTAATTGTGCTTGATTTCTCTTTTGCCAAAATTGCAATCGCATTTCATGTAGTTAACAAACTCCATCAAACTTGATATGTGCAATGTAGGTCGACACTCCACAGAGACAATGAGCTGCTCATGTAATGAATAAACATGATACCTCTGATTTGTCACAAGTTTGCCAAACCAGCATTTGATTCGCTTGTGAACTGGTGCACTGGATCCTTAGTTTGTAACAAAATTAGCAGTGGGAATTTACACAGTTAATGATTTGTACACCCAATAATAGGATTGAGCATTAAGTTTTTGCACACAGCACAGTTGTGAAATATACAATACTGATGTTCAAAGTTGATGTTCATTATTCAATAGGTAGTCAAGAGTTTTCAATGTGTTGGACTGTGAAATCTTTAGCCAGTGAGGTCACACCAAATTGATTGTTTGCTCTAAAAGCTGTTATATAACAAACACGTGAAACCTTTGAAAATGTAAGGAACCACTACTTTTAGCAATGTTGAGCTTTTCTGCGACAAAGGGTTACCAAAACGTCCTGCGCCCCATAAATAAGATTAAGCGTTTAAGGCTTAATTTTGTCTTTATTTACAGTATTTAGTTATTTAGGTAATTATTCAAAGCACATCTACGTGTGATGCACTTTTGTGAAGACAGCACTGTGTTTTACGTAAAAATGTACGCCAATCAAAAGTTTAGAAAATTACTTGTGTGATTTTAAAGCCAGTATGCACTATTGGTAACATGTCTGTTAATGCATCCACATTTTGTTAATACAAACAAAATGTTTATATAATCCAACCCGTCACTTTGGAAGTTTATTTCATTAATATACAAAATAGTGTCCCAGATTGTTTGTAATAATTCCAATGTTGAATAATGGAATTAACGTCTCCGGAGGGGGAACATGTAACAAAATTAGACTTATTGCACTTAAATGAGAGCACCTCTGAAAAAATATTTCAAGTGAAGTTTGACACTATCACCAAGTAGTTTCACGTAAATCTGTGAATATTTGTGTTTTTCAAGATTCAATAGTGTATAGCGTATTTTAGATCACGAAACCTAATCCGTCTTAGGTGTAAGGTTAGGTATATGATTGATTATTCAAAAATAACCAAATGGTTGAATTGTTTTTTTGAGAATACCAATAAGTGTAAAGCGGATGCTTCCGTAAAAAGGCAGTTTTTCTGAAGTTTTATGTGTGAACAATGTTGAAATTATAAATATGTAGTCCCTCGATTAATACATAGATTTTTTATTAATTGTTGTATTTCTTAGAAAAGTGCACATCAGATATAATATAAGAAGCGTGTATTATTATAATAACATACGTCTACTTCGAAATTATCGGTAGGGTTTTTTCTTTCATTTTTTCTTTTGTGTTTCCTTTAAATACCTTATCCGACAATGTAAAAAATATTTTTATTTTTATGTTCACAACCTTCATAATTTTTCTTCTTACCCTTCGATTGGAGGTTCTATATAATAACTTAATTTAAAAAAAAATAAGTTTAATGTTTAAATTTGAATTTATCAAGCGTGATTATTTTGCTGGAAGAGCAAAACTACTTAGAATCATATTGATTAATCCTGCTGTTTTATAGTTTCTGGTACACTAATATTGATACTTTATAAATTTTAAGATTATTATCTTAAAGTGATCGCAGTGAAAAAATGTCCACTGTGATTTTCTGCTTAAATCATCTACCCCCGATTAACTCGCTTAGAAGAGTCGACCTGGTTCGTCTATCTACTAGAAAACCCGTCTCCTCATCACTAGCTGAGCCCGATACATCTTGTAGATTCCACTGCACCATCCAGTATCCCTTTCTAAAATCCCGTATAGAATTTGTTTTTGTTTTTGGGGTTGTAATTCAAGAAGAAGTTGGAACTGTGTAAAATTTGATTGAAGCATTATTCAAATGATTTTGTAAATAATAGTTACTGATTTCACGCTGCAAGCGAAAACTTTTCCGTCTTTGATTTCATTCACTGAAGTAACGTGACACAACGATAATAATTTATAATAACAATATGAGTTAATGAGTTAATTTTTGATGATGATATTGTTATGAATATGGTTCTAAGATAAACTGATGCTTTTTCTCCTGAAGATGATTAGACCATACTGATCGAAATGTCGAGTTGTTAAACCCCACATTATTCTTGGAACTATCACATTTTTACAAATCATTACAGAAAATTTACATGGTGCTACCGCAAATATTTCTTAGATTAAATTTTAACGTCCGAAAATAACATTTTCACCCCTTATGAATGGGGCCGGCAATGATTGACCAATTTATTTGATAATTATTAAGATTTTGCGACAGATTCCTAGCACGGTATAAAAGCTACAGGCCTTAGAAAAAGACATCCATTTAGACTTGTACATATCAGGAATGTTTATTGAGTGTAGTCTACTAAAACAAATTGACAAATATATATTTATATATTGTAGAGTTATATATTATTTCTGTACCTTCAAGTTATTTATAAAACGCTTTACTGAAAACCTAAGAATGTATATTATATTGTTAGGATTTTTGGCTAAAGCGGCTGTATGTTGTTTAAATAATTACTGTTGATTGTCGTGCTGTCGTGTAAATTTGAATTGTAAATAAATAGAGTCTTGCTAGTCCACTGAGTTCAGGATGTTAAATTTTGGAAATATGCATTTCAGTCATTCAGTTTGGACCTGTTGGTAAAACCGAAATGGGAAGTTTTATATACAGGAGTTGTACGTTATTGGTAGCATCAATTAATCCCAAAACATTTCTACCGTACACAAATCTAAACCAGATTACAAGATTGTAATCTGAGAATAGTATAACCGTAGAAATATCATAATCTTGCAACAGTTCTCCTGTTACGTGCTATGCGTTTGGGTGACGAACTGGATGTCCGCTGTCACGGATGATATTAGGTCCCAACCATTGCCCAGACTATTCACACAACCGTGAACAATTCATAGAATGTCTCCCTTCCAAGTACTGACCGCGGAAACGTTGCTTTCATCTGTATTTTATTATTTTACTTGAGGAAGCGAAACCAACTACTCGTGAGAAGCACAGTTTTACAGTAGAAATTAATTTTGCAACTTTTTATTGTTAAACTACGCTTCTGACGTGTAATTTGTGAAATATATAATTTTAAAGGTTTTTTCTGTTTAAAAGGAATTATCGTTTCAATGAAAATTTAAAAAAGACATTCCCAGTTGAACACAAGTGATAAATCTTTAATTTAGTAGATATATAGTTCTAATTGATTGTGGGGCTCTATCCATTTTGTATCAAATGTCAAAGGCATGTAACTTGAAACATGAAGAAATCAGTGCACTCATCCATCATAATGAGAAACTGTTTAGTGACAGTCGCCTTTCAGGTCACCTACATGATTAGAGGATGAAATGTCAAAGCTGATTGGCTGGACACATTTCTCTGGCGCATAGCCTCAGATATTATTAATAGTGTGCAACAAAATCATCAGCAACGCAAATGCATCATTGGTTGCTACAATGCCTACTGCTATAGCTCGTGGGATATAGTTCAAATCTCTCTTGGCTCTCGTATATGTTGGATCCCTACTCTGATTTATTGGATAACACAGACATTTTGTGAAAATCTGGCCGATATTGTGTGATAAAGTTTCGTAACAGATTTATAAATTGGTGGTGATTTGACTTCTAGTTTACGTTGTTCGCAATGTAAAAGGGTCCATTTGCAGGTTTACCGCTTTTGTTTGAGATGTTTTACGGAATGAACCGGTCCTTGATGTATTCACTGTGGGTGTGGTTCTTGGCTTTCCGAGTCTCAACAATCATAGCACAAAGAGGTAAGTGAAGTGGTCTTTACATAACTAGTAGCCTAATTCATAGGCTGATCCAGAGGTGTCAAAGGGGATGTACGATGTACCCTCTTGGTATCATCACGCATGTACATGCGTCATACGTGTTCATCTATGCGCCCTTTTTACAGTTATTTAGTTAAACTTCATTTACTACACTCATATTGGCAAATACCTGTACAAGCTCTGTCTGACATTCGTTGGAACGATATAAGTATCTATGGTAACAATCACTATACAAGTCCCCATGTGCTTTTGATGCCTGCCGCATTCCAAAGCAAACGTAGCGCCGCCTTTGCGAAAACTGTACTCGGAGAACAAAAAGTTAATAATAACAACTGGATTTATAGAGCGCCAAACCAAAGGACACAAGGCGCTTTTACATTATTATGCCTGGCCAACATCAATCCTTAAACTTTCTCAGCTCCCTGGGGAGTATACAGCCCCGAGCTACCGTAGCGCATCAGAAGCTTTTTCACCCACAATGTCAACCTCTACCCTCACAGGTACCCATTTATACTCCTGGGTGAAGAGGAGCACTGTACAGTGAAGTGTCTTGCTTTACGTTATGTAAACAAAAACTTAATTTAACAGTGAAAAATTATACAAATCTATTTTGTAAATGTAAAAATACATAACTCGAGAGTAAAAATTAAAGTTTACCCGAGTTGTGTAAGTTTTACTTATGTTGTAAATAATTTTTTACAGTTGTTTAGTAGAATTTTACTATTAACGTGTATAAATGACATGATTTTTATGTAAAGTCCCCCACGAGGCGCTGTAACTCATTCGACGTCAAATTCAAGATGAAGAACACGAACACGAATAATGTCACAGCAGTGAGAGTTTCGTCAACTAATTGAGACGGTTGAAGGTAAACATTTGTTGAGTACTTAAGCTATAGGCCTATTGTTCTTCTCGTCAGTTAAGGTTATGCCTGAATCGTTTGTGGGATGAGATATCCGCGTGTACTCTGCATCCAGCGAGTGATTTTCACTACAGTATGCGTTCACAGCATGCGTTCACACATGCGTTCACACGTGTACTGAAGCCATGTACATGTGCCACACATTATGCATATACGCCCAGTATGTGCATGCATGTAGTGTCGCGGCCATTATGCGCTGTCAATCGGCTACATAGTTTCGCCCTTCTCGCGAACAATTAAGGCTTAACCTGAACTAATGCCCCAGTCACATTTGCCCTACGGCTAGGATACGGCAGCCGTAGACCCCCAAAATGGAGAGATACCTGCGGCAGCGCCCTATCTTTTACGGACCGTAGGGGTCGCCGTGAGATTATAGCGCGGCGTTATAACTTTTTTCTTTTCCAGGTTCGCCGTAGCAATTAGACACGCCGTAGCCATGCCGTGGGCGGTTCCACGTCGACCATACGTTGGCCGTACGGTGGCCTTGCGTTTGCCGTACGCTTGCCCTAGGGTGTTATGACTTTTGTGGACCCCAAAAATATTGCGGCGGCCGCAGAAGATCCCACAGGCCACCATAGGGCAGCCTCAAGGCGGCCTACGGTACCAGCCACGGTCGCCATGCGGGTCTCCTGCGGCGACCGTACCACGGCGACCGTGGGTCTGCCTTGCCATTTGTCAAAACCCTACGGCCGCCGCAGGGTCGCCTTTGAGGCAACCGTGCGTCATCACTTAAAAAGGCCGTACGGCGGCCGCAGGTTTCTGTCTCCAAAAATTCTAACTACGCCGTGCGGCTACCTTATGTGACTGCTAGTGTATGACACCGTGGGAATGCTGCGGCGGCCCGATAATTGCTACTGGCCGTAGATATTATAGACCCTACGGCCGCCTTGGCAAATGTGACTGGGGCATAAAGAGAAGAACAATATTTAAAAACTCAACTTTTGTTTAACCTTCAAATACCACAAATAGTTGAGGAAATTCTTACAGTTGTTACTGGGCCAGGTACAAAACAAAACTCCCATAGGCCTATTACCAAACAACAATGTAAGAAAGACAAAATACCCATTAAAAAGTAATGTTTTATACAATTTACGTACCATAGAGGTCAACCATTTAGTCCTGTACCTCAAAAATATGTAAATATTTTATGTAACTAGGATTTACGTACAAGTTAGGTAAATAAAATTACCCAATATCGCAGTAATACGTTATACAACTGTTAGGTAACTTTTTACCCAACACCTGTTTGGTAAAGTTTTACTTAATTATTAGGAGGTTCACCGGGAACATCTGAAATAGGGTAAGATTTTACATAACATGTGTAATTTTGTCTGTGTGTGTGTGGCCGGCAAAGGTAGTGCTATTCAACCCAGCTGCCGACAGCAAACATTTAAGGCGGGAGATAAATGAGTAGGGTATCAGGGAAACCAGCCGAGAACCATGCCAAAACATGAACATAGGGTGACAGGGAGATGGATTCAGGAAAACACTATTTTCAGCCCCACTCTTGAAACTGAATGGTTTTTTTTAATTTTTTTTATTCAGTCCAGCAGCATAAAGATTTTTTTAAAAACACATGTAAAACTAACTATTATTAAAACAATTTATTTTAAAAAAATTAAATAAATTTTAAAAAATAATTAAAAATTTCAGGTACGTCAATGCAAAAAAATGTTACAATAATGTTTAGGTATTTCTAAAATAATTTTCTCCAGTTACTACGTGACAATGGATTTCTAATCTTGTTTTGAAGTAGGGTAATAATACCTCTCTTCTGAGAAACTGACTTTTGACCTAATTCAAAATTTATAAAACTCAGCTGGGAGACCGTCTGAACTCGGAGTCTTCCCACTTGCTTAGGACTTAACAACTTTAAGGCATTCCTCAATAGTCAGTTGACTATGCTTTTAGAATTCTCAGACAAAACTTTTAAATGAGGTTCAGTAAAGAACTGATTAAAGCAAATGTCATCAATCTAGTTCTCGTCAAAGTAGATTTATATCAATTTCAATAAAAGGAACATTCTTCCGCCAAAAATTTGTTTGGATCGGTCTCATTCAAATCATCAATTTTGAACATACAAATTGTTTTGATTAAGTAATTCCACTTTTCTAAGTTAAAAAAATACTTGGTGCTCTTTTTACCTTCTTCATACCATCTGGCCTTAGAACAAATTAAAATACCATTTGTGTACATGCTCACTAGGCTTCTCCATTTCCTGCTTTTTATCGTGCAACTTGTCAATAGACCGGAAATCATTGAGGTTAGCATGGATATGAGACTCTAACAAATTAATTTCATTATTAAGAACCTCCCCAGTCTTTTTATAGACCTTTTTCTTTGTTGAAGAAAATTGAGCAGATACCACATTTAATCATTTTCCAAGGCAAAGCTGGATTACAATCAAGATTATCTGTAGCTGACATACAAATTACTTCTTTTAATTCATTAGCATAATGCAAATAATAAAGCAAGGAGGAATTTAATTTCTAAAATCCAGGGCCACGAGGCTCCGAAGTGAATGGTTTTAAAGAATGAAATCTGCAGACAAGCAGTGGTGGGTGGTTAACGGAACATGCTGACTACTATTAAAGGTGGCGTGAAGGATCAAACCATAGAGAAAGGACACATCCTTTCTTTATGAGCAAAAGAAGGTGCAAAGAGGTTTGATTGGCGGAGAAATGAAAAGCAGCCAAAAATGTGATATCAAAGGAATTTGACAAATGTAACCGATTATATACCATAAACAGAATATCAATGGTTACAGGCAACTTGGAAGTACATAGCGAGAGTCTATGGGGTTTGCATAGTCCTCCTCTAGGTGGAGCATACAAACAATGGTTAAATAGTTGCAAACAGAACTTGAAATGTGCGGTACAACCCTCCCCAATTGTGGTGTACACCACCTCGTTCGGTGAACTATTAGTGCCATACAAAATGGTACTACACCAAATGTACTCAACAAACTCTTAAAAAATTACACCAAAACTACACCAATAAATCTTTGTTCACAGAGTATTACACTAGTAATGTACACCACAAGCTGTTAGCAAAATTCACACTACACCAAAACTGCACCACAAAATGCTTGTTTAGAGAGTATTGTATACTGCACTACACATATGAAAACAGTAAATTTACAATGTGTGGTGCTTAAAAGTAAAGGGGGAGCCCAGGGCCTAATATTTAACCATTCGTCGCCCCCTGCCCCACCCCGCTCGCATTCCGCTAATCTATTTTTCATTCGAAGCCCCACCCCGCTCGCATTCCGCTAATCTATTTTTCATTCGAAATGGAACTTAAAGGTAAATACTGGCTATAGCAATTCTTATTCTTGTAACCATTTAATTTAATTCTGGGGATCACTGAATGTTAGGCCCTATTGGACTTGGAGAAAAACATTGTTTCTGCTGTTTTTTCACATACAAATGTACATGTTGTACATGTAGGCTTGGACTTGCATACATATGTACAACAGTATGCTATTCAAATGGAAAATCCCCTGACTGCACTGTGGTTGAGTGGCAATTTTCTGGTGCAGTTTTGGTGTGGCTTTGGTGCAGTTTTGGTGCGTATCTGTGCATTGTACACAGGACAATAACTGTATACCGTGGAAAAATCAGAAATCATGGTCCCATTATGCATCCATGTTGGTAATACTGAGTTGGCAGTTGACCAACTGTGGTAAAATCAGGAAATGTTGTGTGTACTGCCATAAATTTCGATATGAAATAATGTTTCAAGCATTACTTTATGCTATTTGGGTGCATTACACAGGGGGCATCACACAGTGCATGGAAACTAGCACCAACGTGCTAGTGACGGCAAGTTTATAAGCAAACGTTATACGGAGAGTCAAAGTATCCGTTGCCTGCTGTGCATAAGAAATTGGTTTCTTGAAGTGCCCTTATTTATTTAAGAATAAATAAGAATATGTTGGTTCCCGCTGACCCCATCAGAGCATGCGTCTGTAAAAACAGCCAGGGTTTGGGGCTTCATGAACAACGGCGGAAACCATTGAAATAAGCCATATATGTATGCCACAAAGAATACCACCATGCTTTGACAGCAAAGTAACAGCATTTGTAATTTTGCGAAGGAAACCTCTTCCTTCATAAATGACGCCATGAATGGTACCGCCCAATTTAATTTCCCTGCCAGGGATTGTAACTGCCGTTTTGACTCACGCTTACGCTGCCTAAGGGAAAGGTTGATGGTGGAAAGAACTATAGGAAGACCAAATTGACTTTTTTCATAACCCTACGGACACACGAGATGATGGAATGATCTAGTTGTTTTTTAAGGACCATTGCTTGCCAACATTAATTACAGCTACCTACCAGGCAGAGGGAGTGGCTGTCATTGTGGTCATCCATGCCCAGATGGCCACCCTCCTCCTCTTCATATTAATTACATGTCAACTAATTTAATATAGGTTTCAAGTAAATTCAAATTCACACTGTTTTTACTGATCTGATCAAATTAGGAAAAAATAATTCGAACAATTTCAAAAGGTTTTTGGGCACCGTGGCCGCGGCCGTGCCCGAGCACCAAATTATTATTCTACTTTGTTGTGTCTGTGTTTTGATCGCAGGAGAAATTAATGTACGCCTTTCGAATGGACATTCGCCATCTGAAGGCCGAGTTGAGCTGTACTACAACGGCGAGTGGGGAACCATCTGCAATAACAAGTGGGACCTGCGAGACGCAACGGTCGTTTGCCGTTACCTAGGTTACAGCTACGCCACATCCGCGCATGCTATATTCGGTACAGGTTCGGGTAAAATTTTCCTGGATGAAGTCAGCTGCAATGGAAACGAGTCTAATTTAGCGGATTGCTCTCACGATGGATGGGATGCTAGCGACTGTGATCACGAGAAAGATGCAGGTGTTGTCTGCTCCACGGCTCTTCGAGATACAGAGGAATTGCCTTTCCCAAGTAAGAACAAAACTCATAAAGGGAGTATCCCAGGTTGGACTTCATACACCTTCGTGTTAATGTACATACAGAGACGGAGTCCACATTTGGGCATAATTACACAGGATTGCAAGGAGGCTAATTAAACCATTGGTAATAATCCTAAAATTAAATGGGCGAACTGTTATTCAAACGTTTCTTTGTTTTTAAGATCGTAAATCATGAGAAGTTCATATTTCATCTGATATGTTGTCATTTTTGAGAAGACGTTAAATTTACGTAGACCAATTCAAATCAGAAATAGATCATCATGAATATTTACTCGATATTTGTGATATTTTTCCCCTTAGGCCCTAATAGAAATCATGGTGATTACTCGCTTATTTCATTTATCAGTAAGGGTAGACCTTTATCAAAAGTTCAACAAACAAACCAAAAGAAAACAAAACAAAACATAATAAACGATAGGGAACAACCAACATACACATTGAAGGCCCAATACACTATTGGTAATAAAAAATATATAAATGATCACTGATTTACATAAAACTAATGTTAAGGTATCGGATGTTTAAATTATGTTTCTGTTCATAATTATGCGATGTAACACTTAGCTATAGCTTTTGCTTAGCTTGGGCCGCTTTACATCTTGAGATGGTTCCATCAGGCCCTTTTGTGTATTAGCTTTAACAAAAATATCAATAAACAATTTACTTTGTTTTCCGGCGACATATATTCCGCATTGGAATGTATACAAAAAAACTCTGAATGCTATTTCACTATTTTCCCATAAATGACACAATAAAATATGCTGAAACTTATAAAGTATAGATGCATTTACATTGTGTCTGCATGTACTGGTTTCTAGACCTACCATACACCAAATATAGGAGCATCACTTACCCAACACCTTGGGCACAAGTGTAGTAGTACAGTAACCACGTCTATATGAGTAGTATTTGGTAGTTTAGTTTCAAGAAAATATGAAAACAAATTCGACTCCAAAATGGAGTTTCACGGCTACACATCTCTTCATTATTAAAAACAATGCATGCATTCATAGTTATTTTACCATTGATGAACAATCCCTTGTAGGTGGAAGTGTTCGTTTAATGGATGGAAACTCCCCATCAGAAGGCCGAGTTCAGATCTACTTGCTCTACCAGTGGGGCACAATATGTGATGATCACTGGGATCTGGGAGATGCAACAGTCGTCTGCCGTCAACTTGGATACAATTCTGTTACCTCAGAGCACACGAAATTCGGTGTGGGTTTTGGAGTAATTCTTTTGGACGAAGTCAGCTGCTTTGGTAATGAGAGTCAGCTTAAAGACTGCCTTCATCCCGGC
Organism: Zoroaster sp. YZ-2022; assembly: GCA_029582265.1. NCBI lineage: Eukaryota > Metazoa > Echinodermata > Asteroidea > Forcipulatida > Zoroasteridae > Zoroaster > Zoroaster sp. YZ-2022. The sequence goes on along the minus strand of CM055826.1, from coordinate 29,231,711 downwards.
TGGGGAAGGAATGATTGTAGTCACAAAGAAGATGTTGGCGTTGTGTGTTCTAATGACTCCGTTGCACCTGGAAACGATGTTTTCAAACCCGGTAAGTTTATTTAAAAAGAAACAAAAACAAAAACAAACTAGAGATTGGTGTTTGTATTGACAAACACTAGGTGTTCGGGAGGAAGTAAAGGTCAAATTGGGGTCAACTGTTTAAATATTTTTTGACAATTAACGACAATGTTGCAAAGATTGTGAATTTTACCTCTTGTGGAAGATTTTTTTTAAATATTAAACTTTGACTTCCGGTTTGGACAGGAAGTAAAGGTCAAATTGGGGTCACTTTTTTGTAAATATTTTTTGACAATTAACGATCTGTACAATGGTACAAAAATTGTGAATTTACCTCTTGTGGTTGTTGAGATATGATGTTTTTAAATATTAAACTTTGACTTCCAGTTTGGACAGGAAGTAAGGTCAAATTGGGGTCACCTTTGTGTAAATATTTTTCGGCAATTAACAATCTGTACAATGGTGCAAAAAATTTCAATTTACCTCTTGTGGTTGTTGAGATATGATTTTTTTAAATATTAAACTTTGACTTCCGGTTTGGACAGGAAGTAAGGTCAAATTGGGGTCACTCACAACTCCTGTTTCATCTACTTGTTAAGTTCTAAGTACATGCCAAGTTTCAAGTTCATGTGAAGTTTGCAAGTATGTGTTTGTTACCGGAAAGTCGCGGGGGAGAAGAAGAAGAAGAAGTAAAACTAGAGCTTAAGTGTTTGTTAGAACAAACACACGGTGTTCGAGTCAACTTCCGGTTCAAACAAATTATCAACGATGATGTCAATATCATATTGTGCAAGGGTTTATCATCTTTTATAATAACAATATCAATTTCATGTTCATAAGACATATCAATTTTGCATTAGAATGTGTTGAATTTGAACTTCCTGTTTGGACAGGAAGTAAAGGTCAGATTAGGTGGTTTGACGGCCTATATGACCTCCTCATGATTATGAAAAAATTACAAATTTGTCAACTTATACATCAAATTGAAGGTATGAGATACGACCTTTTAAAATTTGTAAAATCGTTACTTCCTGTGCCACTAATTGGACCAATTGCCAAAGCATTTATGGTAACTCATTTCACAAGAATTACACGCTATTAATGTAAGGAATTCAATTATGTTTTATGTTTTCTAATAGGTCATTTAGTTCTTGAGATATTGGCTGTTGAACTTGGAAAAGTTGTGAGATTTAAGCAATAAATTAGAAATAAACAAGTGTGACTTCGAACACTATGTTTTTATTTTAAATATTGACACTAGCCCAACACATGCTTTTCAAAAACCATGCTAGATGATAAATCAACAATCACTCCTTTGAAAATAGTTTGCCAGGGTTGTAGGCAGCCAGATCAACCTATTCAGCATTATGGGCATAAAGTCACAAAGTTGATTTAGGGTAGAAGGGGACTACATGTATAGTAACTGGATTAAAATTGGCTGCAAATTCAAAGGGCAGCAAGTGTGGGTTAAATTGTTTGGGGGAGCTGGGGGTTACTGAAGACACTGAAGCATGGAAGAGTATATAAATATTTCCCCTTTCCTTGTTTTTCCAACTTTACCAAGGAAAAGTTTCCCTGTGAGAGAAGACTGTTTGCACTCCTGAGATTTCCATTTCCATGTTGTGATTAATTTTTCCCTACATGGAACATAATAGAAAGTTAGCTAATAATTGTGCATTTCATCCATGTTCATGTATCAGGGGCCGATTTCACAAAGCACTAAGACGCGTCTTATCTCGAGTTAGGAAGAGTAACTCGTCCTAACTTGTGACGCGTCCTAAGAACGATTTCACAAAAGATAAGAAGGGTTTAACGGGTCCTAACTACCTTGACAACGGGGCAGAACCCTTCTTAACTTAAGATCGGTGTGTGGGTCGTCTTAGCTGATGAATTTGTGTTATATTTGTACGTACGTTGCTGACTGCTTGATGCAATAATGGCGCTGCTACATGTTGGCCGACCACGAAGCCAGACGGGCGTTAAGAAGAGAACGACTCTTTCGTGACAGACGGAATCCGTTAGATAGTTTGAACGACGAGGAAATTGTCCGTATATACTGATTCACGGGGCAGGGGATAATACAACTGCCAGACGGGGTTGGTGAACAAATACAACATGCCGAAACACGGGTAATTAGAATATAATAAACGGACGTTAGTAATTTATTTCTTATTGTTCTAACGACCGTCAATAATATTATTAATGCCATTAACTTAGCATACCACCCGCAAGCGTTTTGTTTTAATTTTGTTTTGCGCCACCATTAGTCAGTGTGTTGATATGTGTAAATATATTGCGTAACCACGCTACAGACCATTATATCCGTCATTTGGTTGTTTCACACACTAGAGTTTGCAGACGACATTTCCCAAAATCATGAAAATGTTTGGAGCCAAAAAGTTGTACAACGTCAACTCGCCAATCAGCCATCTAGAATCGTGTTGAGCGCATGACGTCCCGACGGCCGTTTTATTAGAGTAGTAAAATAAATATAAAATAGCCGTCGCATGAGCAAATTTAGCCTCGTTCAATAAATAGCTTACGGCTTTATTATATTTTCGATGCGTCTTGCTTAGGATGCGTTTTGTGAAATCGATCTTAGGATTAATCTTAGGTAAGATGGATCTTACAGCTGGGACTCTTCTTAAATCCTAGGATCGATTCTAAGATAAGAAGAATTTTGTGAAATCGGCCCCAGGTACCACAGAGTCTACTCAAAGCACAGCCGTATAGTAGTTGGGTGAAGAAGAAACAAAGCTTATGTCAAATAGCTGATGTCTGCAGTCTTCAAAGCTTGTATGGATATCAGCTAATTAGCCTTTCATTAGAAAACAAGCTTATGACTACTACATGATAAAGTTGGAAGAAAGCTTGCATCCGTGCTTTCCATCTTCACCTGCCCCCCGCAGAAGAGTTGTCAAAAATTTGATAATTCCCAATTCAAACAAAATTAAATGTAATTATATCCACTGGATCAAATCTGATAATTGCTTGCCCTTTTCATTTTGTTTATGGAAAAACCTTTTAATTGTAGATTTAAATGAAGCCAACATTGGTATTTATGTCTTGGTATTAAGTCTTGCACAAAAATAAATTTAATTGATGGACTGCATGTTTATATACTGAGAGTGATCTTTATTTATAATATACTTCACTTTCAGGTTAAGTTTATAACAAAAATATAATGATAAATTGACAATGATAGTGACACTGTAATCAAGCATCTCCTTATTGTGACATGCTTATAAATTGTCTTTGTTTTCACCTAATCTGCAAATAATTTAAAAATAATTCATAAAATTTGAAAACCAATTCTACATTGATTTTTACATTTTCAAGGTTGTACACATGATTGGCAAAATGTCTGTAGCTGCATCCATACTACAGAATTACAACCTAAAGATCAGATGCCATTTTGTACATAAATTTTTAGACACTGAAATAATCAAAGAGTTGTATGGGTGCTTGTAAATTGCTAATAAAACAATGAAATACATATTTATTTTAACTGTCTGTTGGGTTTCATGACTTGACTTTTGTGGTTCCACATTTCCCTCCCCCACAATCAATTGAAACCACTTTGTGGGCCTGTTTAACCTACTTGTAACCAATCTATAAATGAGTGTACATGGTCTTACACATGTAACAAGTGAAATGACTTCAGTGTAAATGAACCCAACCATGATCCTTTGTTGACAAGAAAACAGAAACAATCTACATTTAAAATAAATGTACGCTCTGTATGTACGATTTAGTGAGTTCAGAATGGGTGACATTCAGGGGTTGTCATTGGAATCGGTAATTTTGGAATAAAATGCCTGCCCCCTCCCCCAAGTTCTTGGTGATGGCATGTACTGCCACTGGTGATGAACCAACACATTTGTTTTTTTTGTTTTTTTGGCTATCATTGCAGCACTATAGAATCCAAGAACTAGGGAAGGGGAGGGGCAAACAAGCAATAAGAGTATAAGGGGCCCAAATTACCAATTCCATTGACTGACGACTACTGCTTCATTATGTCGAAAATCACACCCAGCATCAATTCTGCATAGCTGAAGTTGCAAGATGTTTCTGTCCTCTTTTTAAAAAAGATTTAAGATTGGGCTTAGATTTAAAATTATGTTGTTTAACTGACATGAATTGGAAAGGTGGTTATCAGATACACCCCCTTCTCTTGGACTGAAATGCCAGTACTGCTATAGCAAAAAATAATAACAAATTATACTAAACCTTAATTTTTTGTAATAAACAACCATTAAAACTAAATGGCATTCATCGTTAACATTAGATCTCCTGAAAATTTTATGTGAAAATCTGTGAAAATTTATTAAAAATAGGTGCTCCCCCTCGTGTTTCATAAAGTTATGTCTGGTAACTTCTTGAATTTTTACATAATTTTTTTATAATTGTTTTTTTCCTCTAAGATAAAAGCACTTTGGACAAATTAATTTGGACATTAGGCCTATGTGTCCCAACCAAATAAAAATGTTTGATAATATGAGAATCTAAACCAAAATTGAAGCTTCCCTTTCACCATTTTTCCTGTCAAATATGTAGAGTATGTAATCAGGGGTTTCACATAATTGCCAGGGGACATTGACATAATTGTGTTCATTATGTACACATGTACATCATGTTATGTCTACCGATAGCAATGCAAATTAATATTGATCATGATTAAGATATACTCACCCAGAATCCACCATGTCCAGGTAGATGCTGGAAAAACAGTTGAAATCATGTTTCATCTTATTCCAGATGGTTGTAAACTTGAAAATAAAAATATTGTTTTCGATTTTTAAAATAAAATGGTATAATTTGGAGAAGCTCTCAAAACTTTTAATAAATATTCTTGAAAGACCAATAAAATGGAAGGTGGTTAAATTTCTTGCAAAAAGTACTTTAAAACTTTGAAATATGTGATTGCTGTTAACATTTTGTCAAATAAAAGATTTATTTTCATAACAATGATATTAATGATTCATTTTCTCAATAATTTTCCACTCTACCGTCGAAATAAACACCAACGAATTAAGTAGTCTTTGTTCGCTTCTTCTATAAGGAATGTGTCCAATTTGAGGATCAGTATTTCTTTAAAAAATCATTGCAAATGCAAAGCATTCATATATTTTGGTTTCCACAGACAACAGCTTGTTGACGGCATAGAACAATAAAAACAGATGTTCATGAAAAACAACTGAGGTCATGTAAATATCTTAGTATTTGTATCTAGTAAAATCAGTGGTTAAACAACTTTTTCCACTTTCACAAGCAATAACTTTCCAGTAAATCATACAATTTCACTATAATTTGTATTTCTGTAACAAGCACGACTTAGATAAGTTTATGCAACCAGTAATACGCCATTGTTTTGTAAGTTTTCCGAGAAATGCTAAGCTTAATTAATGTAGGTGCGTCATTTCACGAGTGCGGCGAATTACGTACATGGACGAGATGTAGGCGATCGTTACACAACAATGAAGCATTTTGCAACGGATGCTCTTTTGACTTTGACTGCACAGTTTTAAACTTTTTTTCTGGACAATAGCATCTATCCATGTTCAGTCATTATTTTTAGTTAAAATGCATACTCAATATAGTTTTCACGAAATAGATGTAGTACTAGTAGTTTCGTCCGTCACGAACCTCCATTGGATTGTGCATGCAATAATTATGTCTACGATAGGCCTACTTTACAAACGCACATTCTAGGCCAATAAACCTCTAAATAATGTCTACTTACCTCTTAATAATGCAATTATATTTTTCTCTTTCTTGGTAAACCATTTTATTTTCTTGTATTTTGCTTTGGAGTTAAAAAGAACGGCAAAATTCCACAGTATTTGTTCATGTAACCGAGAATTAAATGGCCGTTGCATGCCGAAGACGTTTTGCTAGTGATAAAATGTCACGTGATCACTGATACGCAATGTGATTGGAGATTGCCTCGACAGATTGCCTCAAAGTAGTAGAAAGCCAGTCTACTCATTGCCACTGGATTGCGTGAAATGCCACAAGTGCAAGGCAATCTCTGAGCAATCTCATTGCCAGCAACTTTTATTGCCTGAAAATTGCCCGAAAATTACCCCGTGTGACAAGGCCTTTACGCTGTAGGCCTATATTAAACTCCGTATATTGCTGTGTGTACGTATTCTGTACACGGGCGATATAGGCTATTTGTACATACAGGGAATAGTAATTCAGCATATTGTTTCACTTAACCTTCCGGTTTCGACCGGAAGGAAAGGCCAGATTGGGGTCACGTCTGAAAACGAAATGTGACATAGTTCAAGATATTTAAGATGATAAAAAGATTGTGAAAATATCTTCTATGGTTCATGAGATATGATTTTTTGAAATTTTGAAATTTTTAACTTCCGGTTTCGACCGGAAGGAGAGGTCAAAAAAACGAAATATCACATAATTCAAGATCTTTCAGTTGATGCAAAGATTGTGAAAATATCTTTTGTGGTTCATGAGATATGATTTTTGGAAATATTAAACTTTGATTTAGCCTAATTCGACACCTGATGACGTAGTCATGACGTCACAGCAAACGGTTTCGTCTGCTTGATATGTTCTGTTTATGTGTTAAGTTTGAAGGCTGTAAATGCTCAGCAAGGATGCCTTTGTTGCCGGACAAACGCCACTGAGATGGAGAAGTAAAAAAAAACAGTACAAAAACAATAGGTGTTCGCGCTGCGCGCTCGAACACCTAAAAAAACGAACAAAAACAATAGGTGTTTCGGGTACATACCCGAACACCTAACAAAAACAAAAAACATTACTTGGAAACTTATTCATATTATGTTGCTTTTAGCCTTTAGTAGAAATGCGCGAAGTATTAAGGTATGAAGCCAGGAAGAACAAGGCAAGCGAATGTATTAATGTAATAAAATATTACACAATACACGTTATTTACCTTGTGGTTTGGTTTGGTTTGGTTTGGTTTGGTTTGGTTTGACATGGTTTGGCTTGGGAAGGATTAAGTTCGGTTAGGTGTTGAGAGGGTTTTGCTCAGGTCGGGTCGATGCGGCTCAGCTCGGCTCGGCTGGATTTTTGGTTTAGTTCGTTCAGTTTTGGTCCAGTCTGGTCCTGTTAAGGGTTACAATTATTGTAAACCAACATTGCATAATGTTTTGTGTTTTTACCTCGGAAATTACGTCTTGACAATGAAATGTTGAAAAATGAAAGGCAGTCATTCTACTGAGTTTTTGTTTAATTTCCAGCAAATGAAAATACTTACAGACTTTTTGGTGGTTCATCCCCGGCTGAGGGCGTCCTACAATTCCGTACAACAGTCAACGAGTCTTGGAACACCTTATGCAGTTCGTTGCCGATCAGAGACCCTGGCATTGGTGCCAGTTTATGCAGTAAGGTGGGGTATCGTTTTTTCTGCAGTATAGACCAGTTGTCCACAGTACAGGATGTTAGAGCAGGGAATGTTTATGAAGTGTACCCTTTAAAGTCTTCTGATATTTCTTGCTTGGGCAACTCACATGGAGATCATGAATGCACTCTTGAGACTGACTGGACGGACAGTGGGACATGCTTGCTAGATGAAGCGATATGGCTTGTATGTGACTCAGGTAGGCTAAATTCGTAAATTTGAAGATGGTCAATGTACTCTATAGTATGTGTAGAGCCTATGTTAATTAAGATGCGTTGTGAGGTTGAGGGTTAGGAATTTCTTAGTGCCATCGTAAATCAAATTGTAGCTTTGTTAATAACGAGCCATTTTATGGACAAATGTCGAAGCTGCTCTCTTGCAGCTGTACAGTGTATTTCGGATGCAAGTCCAATACATGTTATGTATATAAGCCTTATCGGAATTGAACGCGCATTGAATTATGAGAGTTGGGTTTTGGGAAAATAGTTGTAAACAAACGCACACGTTTAGCACAAAGTCAATGAAAGGAGAAAGGTGGTCGGTCAGAAATTTAACGTTTCTTACGTATTTTAGCAAAATTATGGAGAAAATGATTAAGAATTAGTTAAATTACATACATAACATTTGTATAATTAAGAAAAGAATAATTTTTTATTTCCAGAAACCACGCAAATGGAGGATTTCTCAGCTGATTTCTGGATGACAGTTATATTCTAATTTGCAACGGTACTTTTTAGGCAAACTCGATCACTACTAACGGCCAAGAAGCTCTACATTTTGGTTTTCGGAACATATTTTCTTTTAGAAATATTCTCCCCATCGACAACAAATATATATTGCATATAAATTAAAGGATGGTAAAAAGGAGAAAACAGTGCCTAGTGCCACTTGCCTATTTTATGTATTCCTGATATTTAATTGATATTATTTTGTATACAATCTGATTATCGGTAGGAACAACCATTTATTGGCGTTTGACAAAAGCTATAATTACTACAATATTTCATACAAGGGGATTAAAACAGGCAAATCTCATTTTAGATTTTAGATTTTAAATTGATGAATTGATTTAAGTTATTTATTTATTTATTTTATTTATTATTATTTTTTAATGGTTTTAATTTTACGCTCGACTGACACCCCAAATTGATAATCATTAATATTTTTAATCTATTGTGGGTCTAACCACGGTTTGACCATAATGTTTAAATTGGGTTTTTTTTAATGATGAATTTATCTGCAATTTACTCCTTTTTAGAAGAACAAAATGCATAAGAGACTAAAATATGGTCGTCGCACCCAGGGATCATAAATCAGCTGAGAATTCCTCCATTTGCGTAGTTTTCGGGGGAAAATCAATTTTTTCTTAATTACAAAAATGTTCTGTTTATAATTTAACTGATTTCTGAAAGATTTTCTCCATAATTTTTCTATAAAACGTTAAAAAAACCTCAATTTTCTGGCCGACCACCTTTCTCCTTTGTGCACAAACATGTGCGTGTGTTTTTCCAAAACCCAACTCCCATAATTCATTGCACGCTCAATTCCGGTAAGGCTTATAGCTTAATTGTTGTGTGTAACACAATAAACAAGAACATGGCGTCGGTTTTGTTTTATATACTAAGCAATGCTAACACATAATAAATAGGAGCCAAGAAACATTCAGTATTATCCAACTGTTCGTTATGGGGTTTTTCCTTGTATCGGCGTTGCACAGCAGTCCATATGACAGAATATAATTTGTGATTTTTAATATGTATAACTGTATTTACAACTTTCTTTTTTCTGGTCATTCAAGAAATAAACTTCCGTCTTATGTATGGATTTTATGAGAGTGATGGTATACTTCAGGTGCGTTGCAACAACAGTCAACAGTGGAATGGTATATGTGGCAACAACTGGCGGTCTTCTGTTCATGCGCACCAACGTGTATGCCACAAGCTTGGATTCATCGACACTGCTCACAGCTCTCCTTATGCGATACCCTCCTTGTATGTGTCAACCTCATTGAATACTCTCCTTGAAGATATATTTTGCACGGGGGAAGAGGAAGACATATTGCAGTGTAGGTTTCAGCATTCGGATGCCTTTGAATTTTGTTCCAGCTATGCTGGTTTGGAATGCAGTTCTGAAGGTAAGAAATTCATTCAAAAGGTTTTTTTTTCTTCAAATAAGTGTTTTTGTTTTTAAATGCGACGATAATGTGGGACATTAAAGCCAGTTTCCACTTTTGGTAAAATGTCTGGAAATAAATTTATTAGAATTAAGAGATATATGTACAAAACAAACATGTTAAGGTTAATTAATTGCAGAATCAAAAATGGAGTTGAGGCTGTATGGCTCCAAGTACGAAGCATCTGGACTCGTGCAAGTCCGACACGGGCCAGCTGATGAATGGGGTTTCATCTGCGGCACAACATGGGATGATCGAGACATGCAAGTGGCTTGCCGCCATCTTGGATTTGTAAGAAGCATATTCGTGAAACAGGGTTTGCGTGACATCACTCCGATACCAAATACAACGTTCCTGTCAGCAGTGGGTTGTTATGGTCATGAATCAAACCTGTCACAGTGTGAGCTGGTGTCTGATGTTGACCGTTCCTGTAATGGTGAATATGCTTACGTTGAATGCATGACAGGTACGAACATGATCAGTCTGGTGTAGTTAAGTTGTACAGAAAAAAATCATCATGGTTATTTGTTCTACGTGCCTGACTGATAGGTAAAGGATATTTTCCATTTATTTATACGGTGTAAAAATCCTTACAATTCTCTTGCATGCTACAACTTCCTGATCGTGACGATATTTGTGTGTGAGGTTCTTTTTTTTAAATTAATTATTTTGTTATTATTGTTTTTATGTTTTTTTTGTTTCATAGAAACCGAAAGGTTTGATGTTCCTGCATACCTGTGTGGTGAGATTCACTATTGTGGCTTTGAGTGCACTCAAGGTCCCCACGCTACACTTCGACCAATCCAAGAACAATCCACGTGCAAATGCGACGATGCTTGTGTTTTCTTTAATGACTGTTGCTATGACTACATGCTCAATTGTAATCCCGATTCAGAAATGAAAGAAGTAGAAATAAAAGGAGTTGGCATCGAGCATTACGCATGTGTGTCGACGGGAAAAGGCAGCCAAAACAGTAACGAGAAATTCGGGTTTGCCTTAGTGAGTCTGTGTCCAGAGTCGTGGGAGGATCCCTTGGTAACACAAAACTGTCAACATAAAGCTGATGAGGCTGACGTCATTGCTTCCCTTCCTGTCTATGATAAAAAGGGCGCTGTATACAAAAATATTTTCTGTGCAATTTGCCACGGAGTTAAACCAGAAAACATTTACAAGTGGCGCGCTAAGATACAATATCAACCAGATACAAACAAAACGTACGATGCACGATTTAACTTAACTTTCCCTGGTATCCCGATTGGATTTATTTTTGAACCTGCAAACGATACTTTTGGTATCGCCCGCACCTGTCCTGTCAAAACTATCAGTTCGTGTCTAGGGAAGTTCATAAATACATCTCTGGAAACAGCATGCAGGGAATACTTCGCACCCCTTGACGTGAATGGGATCCACTATCAGAATCCTCACTGCGCAATGTGCAATGGGTTTACCAACATTGAGCCAACTGCTTCTTGTGGATCCCTTTGCTTTTCTTTGTGTATCCCCATTTACAATTGGGGTAGTTGCAGAACAGAATGTACTGAGAGTGACGATAGATTCGACATTGAAACTATTTTTGATTTTGGTTGGGGTGGCATGCCAAGTTCGTTGTGTCAGCAGGGGGAACTTTATGATCCCTTCTTAGAAAGATGTCGTACTGTATTGTGTGTATCTGGTATTGTGAACAACGATGGCAATTGCATCAACGATATTCAGTTCAACGTAGAACCATCCTCAGTAAGCTTTTCCTTATTTGACAACAAATGCATTGCACTAATCAACACTACGTTTTATGGAGATGTGTTATACTGGCAAGTCAATCCAACCAATAGAATCCAGGCACAGGACAAGCATCAAGCAGAAGTTTCCTTATTGGTCATTGTCGAGAGGTTTCAACTAACAGAAAATCTCAACGACAGGGCTTTCGAAACATTCGAAAATCACACAGTTGTCTTTGAGCTTTGTAACATTACGACTGTGACTGTGTACGTTAGGGAGGGAGCGAATTTGTTATCTCAAATTAATGGATGCGCAAATGACACACTGCTTGCCAGTGATGTGTTTAGCACTCCTAGTCAAAATGAATCGGATTTTGAATTCAAATTATTCCAATCATTTACCTGGACTCAACAAATCTCAAGCTTCTCAAGTAGATCGGTAGCACCACAAGAATGCCTTGATTTACTGAAGCTGAATTGTACAGAAATCATTGAGCTAAATATTGATGAGTTTATTTTTCGAAGTGATGTTCCATCCACTGTCCATTTATCAACAGGTAAAGAATTTAGGTCTGATGAATTTGTTATTTTGCCTGACGGTGTAGCTGTGGTATGTGGTCCTGTTAATTGGACAGACCCTCATGTAATCGCCAGAACAACAGTTTCTCTTGTCTTCAGTTGTCTGTCCCTCGTTGCACTGTTTGCCACCCTTTTCACGTACTGCCTTTTCCCCTCTTTAAGAAATCTTGCCGGCATGTACACAATGAATCTCGTAGTGGCGCTCTTTATTGCTAATCTTCTTTTGGTTTTGGCAGGATCAATAGAGATCAAAGGATACAATTGTGTTGTTACCGCCTCCCTGATACACTTTTCCTGGTTATCTGGATTCTTTTGGATGGCAGCATTGTCATACAATGCAGCGAAGACGTTCAGGGGGAGACGTGTCCTTCCAGGTGAAACTGAGCGCAGCAAATATCGCCGGTTGATGACCTCCATGTTCCTTGTCTGGGGCGGTGCTTTACTTATTGTTTCAGCATGCCTTGTTCTTACATTGTGCAACTGCACAACCCTGCCAGCCGTATATAAAAAGTCGCCACCATGTTGGATCGGAAATGTTAACGTGCTCATGGTTGTCTTTGGCGTTCCTGTGGCAACAACTTTGCTCCTCAGTACATGTTTCTTCATCTTTGTCTTCTGGAGTGTGAGGAAGACAAAGAGAGATTGCAAGATGGTGCAGAATAAAGGAAGGGTGGAAGAAATCCTGGATGAGGTGAAGATATACACCAAGGTAAAATATCAATCATAGCAATCATAGGCATATTAATAAGACATTTTACCCAAATAGAGCGAACAAGGAGGTTTTCCGGGTAGTCCTTCTGACCACGATGGAAACGTCTTTTCCAGCACTGTCCCCATGCAAATATTCATTCTGAAGTTAATTATTTGTTTTATGAGTAAAGAGAAGAGTTACATTGTAATTCTGCAACTATATTGCATTAGGCCTTTATTGGTATCCAATACACAGGGCAGTTATACCAGACAGCGAAATATAAAAAAGACTAAACTTCATTTCCATATTTAGGGTATACATCGTGTTGCTGCAATTATACTGTCATATCCCGCTGAAACAGCAAGTGCTTTTTGTACTACCATTCTTTTTTGACGAGTTTAGTTATCAGCAGTTAAAATAAATGTTTTTAAAGCTTTACAAGATGTAACACCTGTGTTAAGGTCTGGCATAATATAGGGTTTATAGTGACCACTGTTTAAATGCGAATTTAAATACAGTTTGGGAAATCCTGTGGAATGTACATCAGATAGTGTTCATCCTAAACGTACACCAAATGTTCTTTGAATTTTCCTATGCAGCTCGCTCTTCTTTTTGGGATAACGTGGATACTTGCATTCGTGTCCGAGGCCGTGAACCACGTAGTCATCTCTTATATAAACGTCATCATTAACACACTGCAAGGGGTCTTCATATTTATTGCATTCTGCTTGAATCAACGTGTGAGGGCGCTGTGGCGAAACAGACTTCCATGCATTGGTGTAAAAGAAACGAGGAAGAATGGACAGAAATCTTCATCTGGTCTGTCGTCTGGTACCCTGAATCCCACTAGTCGCTCTGAAGTAAACACTGTCGCAGAGCAAAGTTTGAAGTCAAACTTAAATGAAACTCGTTTTTAGGTGGTGGTGGTGGACAGGTGTGTGTGGTGGTGGTGGTGGTGTGTGTGGTGGTAGTGGTGTGTGTGGTGGTGGTGGTGGTGCTTAAAAGCTAAACAACAATATTAAAGGTATGGTACAGAACTGATTTTTTTCAATAAAGATATAGGATACATTAAACAACCAACCTGTTTAAAATGAATTTTGAAAGATTTATTTTCAAATTAAAAGTTTTCACAATACTAGTCATCAACACGGTATGGCATTCCCATAGTGGACAGTACTGAATTTTGGACTCGGTTCCAGGTCTTAAATTCGAACTAAAAAGTATCGGCAATAAAAGCTCAATAATGCACCTAAGAACAAACTATTTTCATTGTTATTTTGGAATTACCAGTACATTACCTTACCTTTAAATGTATATATTTACAGTATTTATTTATTTCAGTAAGTATTTAAAGCACCTGTCCGTGTGATGCACTTTTGTGAGGTTTAGAAAATGATTTGTGTGATTTTAAAGCCATTGTACAATTTTGGTAAAATGTACGTGAATGTATTCACACTTTATAAGAATCAAAATATGTGTATAAAAACCAAGCAGTGAAAGCTACACTTATTTCAATGAAATGGAAAATAGTGAAATTATTGTTCGTATATATTTGTTCCAACGTTGAATTAACTTATCCAGAGGAAAACAAACAAAATCAGAATAATTAGATTTACTGCACTGTTTGATACCATCACCAACTTTACACCAAGTAGTTTTCGTGTAAATCTGTGAACATTAATGTTATTAATGTTATTAATATAATAATGTTATTCAACTTTAATCCTATATTATTATAGTTACTGATGCACGATTATTGATAATTATGTAGACCTAAAAGTCATAAAATTTAAAATAGCCTAAAGTATTTGATAAGCGAAAATTATCTTTGGGTATTAAATCACCTATTTTTCTCAGATCCATCACATTTTTAAAAGTCATCAGAGAGAATGTACATGGTGTTGTCGCAAAACTGTCCTACACTAAATATTAAAGTTTGTAAAATACTAACTGTTGACCCACAATGAATGGGGCTGGCGTTGATTGAGTAATTGTTTCCATCATATCTAATACTTTTTGAGGATCAGGTTCCTAACATTGTGTAAAAGCTTTAGGCCTTCGTCTACTACGAAATATATATAAAACAGTAGCAATCTTCTAAGTTAACACGTGTTTATTACATATATATATATATATATATATATATATATATATATATATATATATATATATATATTGTAGTAAAACCAGTGGAACGTTGGTAGTTAACTCAGAGTTTCACGCGTTATGCGATCATCAGAGTTGTCTGATGATCGCATAACGCGTGAAACTCGGAGTTACAACCACCAGCGTTCCACTAGTTTTACTACAAGTATATTACGCTCTGTCTATGTGGCATTGAGCACTCTACTTCAAGATAGACCGTTACATTTATATATATATATATATATATATATATATATATATATATATATATATATATATATATATATATATATATATATATATATACATACCCAAACTTAAATTAATTGCCATAAGAGAAATATGTACCGGTATATATCGAAGATTGCACAGTTGTTATATATAGCATGTCCTAGTAATGGAGGATTGTTCAATATTTAAGTATACCAACAATCTACTATGCTCAATACCATGGGCGCTAAAACAGTAGCTCCAGATAAAGTAAATCTAACAATCTTCTAAGTTAACACGTGTTTATTACATTAGACATAGACAAACGCTTTGTAAGTCATTAACTAATGTATTTTGATACTTTGTGAAAGTAAATGACTTAAATATTCCTGAAAAATGTTGTGAAATTCCGTTTCATGTGTGTGCATTATGTACATCATGCATATGACATAAAACACAATAAAGGGGGCCACTTTGCATCCGTCACGTTAGCAGTTTTTCCAATGGTTGTTATTTATTTTTAAGTACCTGAAACCGACCAAAAAGTGTTTCAACATGTGAATGGACATGCACGCTTATACTAGAACTAATTTGAGTTGATTTATTTTATTTTTAATTTTTTTTATTTATTTGTTTACCCTCAAATTTCCATAAAAATTGGACGGAAAAAGTTACCTCACTTTTCCGTCCATTTGTTGATGGAAATTTTAGGGTAATTAAAAAAATAATAGTAATAATCAACTAAAATTATCTTTAGGATAAGCCTGCGTGTCTATTCAAATGTTGAAATTGTTTTTGGGTGGTTTCAGATATTACAAAGAAAATTACAACCATAAGAAAAACTGCTAACGTGACGGTATGAAAGTGGCCCCCTTTATTGTGTTTTATGTCATATGTATATACATACATAAAGCCGTGAGCGTGAACATTATGACGATTGCAGCTCTTTGAATAGGCCTAGCTGGCTTTTAGATCACCCATGATACTTTGCGACTTCCTTCCTATAGGAGCAATTGGCTTATAATAATGGTATTAGATGAATCCAGTGGTGGGCACGAACAAAGATTTCCCAGCACTGCAGCTATATTGCTAAGATATTATAATTATGCAAAACATTCTAGTTGTTAGACTAGACCTCTTTCGCTTGGGATTTATCAAAAACTCCCTCTACCGTACCAGTGGCCTAGGAAACCAATTAAATCTGGTCCGTTGCATCAATCAAGAGTACCATATTGACCATATGTAAGGTTTTCCTCCTGATCAAAATGAGAAGGGAAAAAAATCATTCCTCCAGTTGAACCCCTCGAAAAAGATGCTCACCGCCAGCTTACCAAGAAGTCGCACCTCTTTTTTATTGTGTTTGTTGTACATATAATAGCACTTTTACATTTGCACGTCCATGAGTGGAACACGTATTCTTTTATATATTTAAATAATGTAACTACAATGATTGGCTATTTTATTAATCTTTATATAATCTACTATAAGGTTGAATGCTTATTTTGTACAGCACTGGAACAGTAGGACGAAGGAGGTCAAAGCCGAATCCGTTTAATATAGTGTAACGAAAGAGGAACTGACGTTTTAATAATTAATTACCAGAGATAATTAGATACATTTAATAAATGTGTTTTATGTCCTTAATTAATGGCATCTTTGTCAAACAATAATTATTCTGAAATAATCAACATACACCCATCACAACTTCTAAGTTCCCCCTAATATTTTTTAGAATATATTAACAAGTATTGCATCAATAACAATGTTATTGATGGCCGTTTCATAATAAGAAAAGAATATTCAAAGAGCAACATGCAAGTCCATTGTTTTAGAAGGGTAGAGCAAGAGTTTAATATGGAATTGGTCCTCCATTGTTCTCCATAACTGAGTTCTTACAGAAAACTACATGTGTAACATGCCATTGAAGGAATGCTTTGTACTGCAACTTTTTTCAGCTGAATTTTCATTCAAATCACTGTCAATTGTGCATGCATGATTGAATTTCAATCATTTCATTTCGAGCTGTGTAGAACATGTCATTCTGTTATTTGCTTTTTGAATTTTTAAAATTCATGCAATAGCCTACTTGTTGAGATATTCTAAAAAATATTAGGGGGAACTTAGAAGTTGTCATGGGTGTATAATTCGATGTAAGGAATTGAATGCCTATATACAATTGGATCAATTTAATAGTTAAATAGCTAAAATGTTATTGAGGCGCAAGCTCTTCGTTCCTTACTCGCGCTGTAAATATATACAAGACGAGCAAATGCAAGGCTCGGCGTTCAGATCGTTACTTGTTTTAACCCTGTGGGGAGTAGAGGAGTGAGTGTTTGATTGCTGTTATGCACATTGGCGCTCTGCCTCATAGTTACCCACAATACATCAGTTTACGCACATTAGGCACTTAGTTTATGTTGATATTATGAGTATAAGTACTTGAATAAAACAGTTATTGCTCCTTTGAAGTACAGTACATGCTCTTGAGTTGGTATTATTGCCGTAGTATTCGTAGGGCTTTAGTCATTCAACACCTCGTTACCCCTCCCAGTCCAACGAGAGGGGACGCAGTCTTAGACTTATGCTATGGTAACATCGCATCTGCATATAAAGAGAGGGTGTGCCCAAAACTAGGTAACTCGGATCATAACATTATTCAATTATTGCCGTCATACAAGCAAGCCCTGAAACGATCAAAGCCTACTACACTAACTACCCGTAATTGGTCTACCGAATCCAAAGAACAACTACGTGGATGTCTTGAGTGCACTGACTGGAGTGTTTTGGTGGACTGCGCAGATTCGATCGATACCATTGTTACGACTGTGACCGATTACATTAAATTCTGCATCGATTCAGTTGTACCATTGTCAATGAAAAAGGTTTACCCTAACAACAAACCATGGGTATCGCGAGAACTTAAGTCTCTACTCGTTGAGAAGAGGAACGCTTTTGCAGCTGGTTGTACAGAAAGGGTAAATGAGATACAAAAAGGCATCAAACGTCAGATTAAAGTGTCTAAAAACGACTACAAACGGCGATTAGAGCAGAATTTCCAACAGAACAATTCACGGGCTGCGTGGCAAGCAATGCAAACAATCACTGGATACAAACAAAAGAAACAACCACTTGAATGCAACAGTGACTTTGCCAACGAACTGAACAATTTTTATTGTCGATTTGACAGTCATGATTTTACCCAAGAAAATGATCTCTTAAAAGACCCTCTGAAAATTAATGCTGAACATGACACTATTTTAATTAATGAGACTGAAGTAAGAAATATGTTTTCAGGCCTGAAAATTAATAAGGCTTCAGGGCCGGATGGTGTAGGTAACAGAATTTTGAAAATATGTAGTCATCAACTCTCTGGTATTTTTACAAAAATATTTCAACTGACATTAGACAGAGGGGTTATTCCACAGATGTGGAAAACCTCTATGATAGTTCCTGTACCAAAAAGCAGTAAGGTTTCAGTACTGAACGATTACCGCCCAGTAGCTCTGACGTCAAGTGTAATGAAATGTCTTGAAAAGCTTGTTTTGAATTTTCTTCTTAAAGATGCAGGCTCTTTTTTGGACAAGTTTCAATTTGCATACCGGAGCAATAGAGGGGTTGATGACGGGGTACTGGTTTATCTTCATAAAATGTACAGTCACCTGGACAAGCCAAAATCTTATGCTAGGTCATTGTTTATAGACTTTTCTAGTGCCTTCAACACGATACAACCTCACATTCTAATAGAAAAACTTGTGCAAATGAATGTGTCTCCGAAAATTGTACAGTGGATTCATAATTTTCTACTGAATAGGCCACAGTGGGTAAAAATTGGAGACGTTAATTCCAAGGTCAGGATAATCAACACGGGTGCCCCTCAAGGGTGTGTCATCTCACCGCTGTTATTTTCTTTTTACACAAGTGATTGTCTCTGCTCAAGTCCAAATTGTAGTATAATCAAATATGCAGATGACACGGTTATTACAGGCTACTTAAAAGATGACGCACTCTGTTATATATTGGAGGTAGCAAAGTTTGTGGACTGGTGTGATCGTCATTTTTTAACTATTAATGGTAAGAAAACTAAAGAGATGATTGTAGATTTTCGTCGCAACACTGGAATTTATGAACCTGTTTATATAAATGACAGCGAATTAGAAAGGGTTAATGAGTACAAATACCTTGGTACTGTAATAGATGACAAACTAAACTGGAACAAAAACACTCAGGTAGTTTTTGGCAAGGCCATGCAACGTATGTTTTTTCTTCGTAAGCTTAAACAGTTCAATGTCGATAAGACGATTTTACGTTTATTTTATCAGTCTATAATACAGAGCATTGTTACTTTTAACATAGTCAGTGTATATGGTTCACTTTCACAGAAAAATACGGACAGGTTTGAGCGCATTCGTAAAATGGCCCAGCGCTCTGTAGGTCTCAACTTCCCAACATATGATAAAATCTTCTTGGAACGTGCAATATCTAAAGTACATTTTATTTTATCTGATCCAACTCATCCACTTTTTGACTGTTTTGTTTTTAATAGATCCGGGTTCAGACTTTGTGTTCCCCGCACAAACCTTACTCGATACAGGCAATCCTTTGTTCCCAACTCCACTCATTTATTTAACACCTTGGCTGTTCGTAAATAGGGCTATTTATTCATTTGTATGTTTGCTGCAGGTTATCTCGTTCATTTTAAGACTGTATAAATGTTTTTCTCTGTATTTAAATATAAAAAAAATTAAAATAATATTTGTTTATTTGAGTGTATATTTCGTCTTCTTAATTTGTGTAATTTTTGTGGATAACATTATTGTTTTTAACTACATGTAGTTTAAAATTTTTAAATGTGCCAATGGAAACTAAATTTCTGTATTTTTATGATGCGGACAATAAAATTTCTATTCTATTCTATTCTATTCTATTCGCACCGTGAAGAGGCTGGTTAATAACTTGTCTTGTTTCGGTGCGAGGGGCTGGTTTCTTCAGTGTGGAGTCGTTGTAACAACTTAATGACTGAGGAGCCCCCCACCGGCCTTACGGTGTGGGGCGTGGCCTTGTGTGGGGCGAATTGCATAAAAAAAACTTAAAAAACAGTACTTTACCAAGAATTTTGTAGTAGTGGGCACGTCCCACGGTACCTACATGCATCCCGTACCGATTTCTGGCCCAAGAAATTCAGCGCTGTCCCCGGTTAAGGTTCACACACTAGTGTACAGCTAAGCGAGATCAATAACTGGGTTGTGGGTTCGGTTGTGCTTTGGGACTTTGTACATGTTCGAACTCAATCAACACCTTGATCCTTCTGTAATTGATTTCTTTATTTCTCCATTGGAATTCCGATGAAAATTATTGATTTGTGTGCGGTTTAAATGACCTCAATAATGACGTATAATTATGTTTGATCCCACACACAATTCATGCGCACGCACACACACATTAATTATATACATGACATCACAGTGAGTAGATCCTGGGCCAACCAATAACCAATGAGAATTGTCAAGCATATACATAATAAATTGGTGATCACACAGAGATCAATGAAAAGAAAAATGCTAGGGATTACACTGAAAGACTGGATACCCAACCAAATCATTAGAGATAAAACAAAGGTAGAAGACATCACAAAATATGTCTACACAATGAAATGGAAATGGGCGGGACATATAGCAAGGATGACGGACAGATGGACAATAAGAACCACAGAATGGCAACCAATAATAGGAAAAAGATCCAGGAGACGGAAGAAAAGATGGAGGGACGATATAGTGAAGCTGGCTGGGGGGACTTGGACAAGGACGGCAAAGGAAAGAGCATCATGGAAGAGTCTGACAGAGGGCTACATATGCAGTGGATGCATGGACAACGCCTAGGTGAAGATGAATCGTTTTTCGTTAAGTTTGGTACAGCATAGTGAGCTCAGTACAGACAGGATCAAGGCGCTTCGCCCAGGCCCTGCGGGCGACGAATGGTCACTAGCACTGTATGTGCATACAGTGTACTTGTACAAATTACATGTATGAATATGGATCCGTGACCTGTGTGCGATGTGCGCTGCGCCATGCAAGTTCGGATAGCTTAGCGGGGCAAAATTATGCGACCAAACAGTTCCGATGCCTTGGTCAAGGCAACTGAACCGGTAGTTTTGCGTCCGTAAACTTATGTCTGAGGTCAATAGGCTGGCATGTGTTCCGGTTTATATTTGATGCGTTCAGGTTGTTGGCAATAATATAATAATATTAATGGGAATGTATATAATTGGTATTTGATAACGTATGTCCATTTCAACCTTCAAGTTATCATGAATTATATCCGACCTGTGATTTTTTTTATCAGAATAAAGTATTCATGTTTTTGAGAAAACTGATACATGTTTTGTTATGTTTTTATGTTTTACACAACAGTTTTGCCGGGCGCCAACTTTTTGTAACTTTTACATAATAATTTTTATTTTCTCTAAGATGAAAAGCACTTACGATGGACTAATTTCTCAGAATTATTGATTCATGTACCAATTTTACCGCGATGCCTTCATGTTCAGCTCGATACCGTTGTTAGTGGCGTTATTTTCTCTACGGCACCAAATCACCGTTTTGAACGCTGTACGATAACGAGAGTTTGTCACATTATAGACAAGGGGATTAATGGCTGAGTTCATGTATGACAACAAACGAAATATCAAAAGTAAAGTGTCCTGCTGCTCGTAAGTCAGTAATTGGATATTCGTGATATCACCGACTGTAGCACCGATGATGAAAAACTCCAACGGAGTTAGCAGCAAGAAAAACAGCCCACCAGTTACCAACACCATTTTATCCACGCTTCTTCGAGTGCGCTCCATTCGCTCTCTTCTATGACAGGAATCCCTGATATCTTCTTGTCTTTCCCTTACGCGAATAGCTCGTAAAATCGCTACGTACATGACGCCATTGAAGATTAGTGTTGCAATAAAAAGAAGCGTTTGTGATATGTATTGCAATAAGAATAACCAATCGGGCAGGGCGTTTGAACCACAGGACATGGCTTTCATGGGAAAGTATTCAGTAGAGTCGTCGACATCGGGAGGCACAACACAAAGCACTTCATAAGAAGCAGACACCATGAAGAGTGAGCCTACCACTGCGATAATCCAACTGGCAACGCTGAGTTTAGCCCGGCGTGAGGACGTGGTGTGTAAACGAAGTCTGAGCGGTCTGCAAATTGCGACATACCGGTCATAGGTCACCAAAGTTATGAAGAATAACGAAGAAAAGTACGGCATATCCACAAGAGTATTCATTATGATACACCCAAATACAAAGCCGACAGGTGCAACATCATAACGGACTGGTGTTAACGACACCAAGGAAATCTTTTCCACTGTGGTAGCAAACAACATCAGTATGTCTGCCAAGGCCAGCTGCACCAAGTAGCAGGTTGTAGCGTTTCGCATGAACGGTACACGAGCTACAACTATGATAAAGGCAATGTTACACAGAATACCAAACACAGAAATTAAAGGAATGACGTACAAAGTCACGATCCTGTCACTTAAAGTATATAAATATAGCGAAGCGAAGTCGGTTTCATTTAAATATATAGTTGTTTCGTCAGTGCAGTTGTCCAAATCCATGTTGAAATACTAGCTCCAATTGCTACTTTAGTGGCGAATGGCAGTTTCAGCACTATGGTGGATTGTGATATTATCAGACTTATACCATGGAGGTAGAAGAGCCATACATATATCTTTAAAATAGTTGTTATTCATATTTCAAGTGTCAAGCGGCACTTGCCTCGCCACGTACGCTATTTACTCGTGCGGAATAATTATAGTTAACCAATAGCGACAACCGTTTCGCATTACTAATTATGACTGTAATGACTTTTGCAGAAATATTCATTATAATGGCTCCCAGCGTAAAAGGGATGGTACGGTACAGCTGTGAAGTGAGACAAGGGATAGTCGGCGGATACGAGGAACAAATATCAATAAGGTCCCTCAACTATTCCATGACCCAGGAAGGGAGTAATTTTATCCGGTTATCTGGTTTCTACTTGCCAAAAAATATTTTATTACACAACAGAAATGATAGCCCTGCCGAAACGGTAGCTTAGAATTAGTTTCCAAACGCCGTTTATTATGAAAATTATTAACCTTATTTATGACCGTTAAATATATAGCAAACAGAAGTCTAAAAAAAAATCCATGCTTTTCAACGCAGTAAATAATTACGCTGAATCGCCAACATCAAACAGCCGTTGTACATAATTATTGAGTTATTACAACAAAATAAGTCCATGTAATGACCGGAGCAGTCATCGCCTAGGTATTGATTTTTCCTCTAGAATTAGTTTTTTGGGGTACTTATTTCATACTTTCATAACATCATCCTGTTTAAAAGGGTTAAGTGATAATATTGTAGCGTTTGGAAACATAAGGCCTATACTTAGAATCGTATTTCGTCACCCGTAGTTAAATAGAACTTTCACAGATTAGTTGTTTTATGCATACTTTTGATTCAACGACACCAGCGTAGCCACGGGGTTCCCCTCAGGTTCCGTCCCCTACGATAAATCCTCATAGTGCCCCCAAAAAAGAAAAGAAAAAGGGAAAACCCATACCGCCGGCCCCCCTCATCCACTGAAAAGCAATTCCACTGTGACCCACCCCACTGAAAAAGTCCTGGTTACGCCGCTGTTCAAAGAATACGGCATAATAAATAAGGTTTACTCTGATAAAATTTACTCAGCGTGCAGAATGAGGAATGAGGAATAATAAAATACGTTTACGAACATGTACAATGTCATGTGTTAATAAACACAGGTTGTTTACCTTGTAGCGCCCTCTGTTACTTGAATTGTCTTTTCTTGCCGATGCTAATTACTGGGCATAATTTTCTGCAAATTTCTATCAACCGTCGTTATGCATTATAATTACATTACACATTATACCACACGCTTTTATCATAAAATGAAGTCAATATCTAATGATTTCCTAAAACTTTATTTTTT
This sequence comes from Zoroaster sp. YZ-2022, assembly GCA_029582265.1. Classification (NCBI taxonomy): domain Eukaryota; kingdom Metazoa; phylum Echinodermata; class Asteroidea; order Forcipulatida; family Zoroasteridae; genus Zoroaster; species Zoroaster sp. YZ-2022. The sequence continues at coordinate 29,207,754 of CM055826.1, read as the reverse complement.
GCCCTTTTGCCGAAACGGTTTTTGTTACCCACCAGGCTATAAATTCCTTTTGACTAGTATCATGAATTCAACAAAACATTTCGTTAGGCGTGATGACTTTGGTACAGGACAGTACCTTTGAAGCTGATGTGACAATGTGGTCGAGTTTTCAGCGTTGCTAAGAATCGATGGGCAACAAACCGAGTCCGTGTACATGTATTGCAGAGCGTAACTCTGACATGTTTATGTCAGTAGCTTCAGAATTGAAGAGGGGTATGCAAGTCCGTCCTATGTCGAGACTAATGTCTACTTTGCAAGAGACCTACATGTATTTGCATGGACGACGACTCCGGCGATGGAATACATGTATACATAAATTGTTATGAGGGGGTCAAGCAACCCCCAATAATTCTTATTCACCACGCACAAGTCATTGTATTATTCCAATGTACACTCACGGAATTTAAAAACGCATCAACTTATATTTCTCAATAAATATGTAAAACTTCTATGCAGTGATAAATTGAAGCCATAATTGTATATAGCACTTTTATTGTGTCAGTATGATGTGAAAATTTGCGCTCATAAATTGTTAACCTATGTTCTTATTTCTCACTGCAATAATCTGCTGTTGAAAAATATGTGAAATATTGGGATGATGCGTTTTTAAATTCCGTGAGTATACATGTATCCTCTGTGAGCAACTTCCCCAATATCATATGTTGGGCTTTTGCTAGAATTGTTTCCGTGCCCATAACGGCCTACACAACCATAAGCAAAACACAAACAAAGTAACTTTTTGCTTATTCAACAAAATACAAACTTCAAAAAATAACTTTGTGATATATCGGATAGTCTGGAATGTGGAGCGGGGGCGGGGGTGTGGAGGTCATGGTTCCTGCTCCCAAACGCTTCTCTTGCCTCCAACAAAATACACATGTAAAGTGTGGGTAGGCCTTCGCAAGGTTGCGGGGACTTATAACAAAAGGGTAGGCAAGAACACCGTATCTGTGGGGACATTTTCATGTCCCCATAGCATTTTTGGTCCCCACAACTGTGTCTAAAAGCGAGTGTATGTCCCCACAATTACGGAAAAAGACTGTGTTGGGGTGTGTGTTTGTGTGTCTGCGTCTGTGTGACTGTTTGTGTATCTGCCTGTATATCTATATCTACATACTTATTTATATGAATAAATAAAATAAAATCGAAAAAAGAAATGATATTGGTAATTTTAAATTAATGGAACAATTACATCCAAGAGAAATTTAACGGCTTACTTATTTGTATAAGATGGTAATACGCCTTCTAACGAAAATCCTGAGAAATTATATTGCAAAGTATGTACATGTCAAGGTTTTTGACACAGACACAAATAATTTATAACAACTGACAACAGTACTTTCTTTTATCTGCACATTTGAAAGCTTTTTTATTTTGTTCCTCACAGGACAACCCTACCAATTACAGACAGTAACTGTGACTTGGGTATCAGACGTTTTAACATATTTTGTACTATTTTTAAACACTGTTTTGTTAACACCGGCCGCTGCTGTTTACTTTCCCTTCTTGGACTTGATCTTACGGAGGTAGAACTCGAGTTCTTTGCCTTCCAGGATGTAGCCGTCAGCACGTCCACACTGTCCTGGTCGTGATGCCACACATGCTATGGAACAGAAAACAGTTCAGAATGTAACTTAATTGATTTGTTTTTGATGTAGGATATTAGATTCTCTGCTATGAGGATTGGCTGGATCGCATTTTTGTTTAAATTGTCAGCAGCACAACTCAGAAATGAAGGAGGCAATTACCTATTAAAGTTATGATACATTGCATTAAATATATAACATCTGGCAAGACATCCAGGAATGTGCAGGTAGCCCTGCTTGGTTAGCACGATTTTTATTTCGTAATTCACATGCAAATGCAAGATATTGCAAAACCAACATTTGGACATCCCGTTTTTCAAAAAATAACAAATTTGGAAAGCATATTTTCACTTCTAGAGTAAGACTAATTGCGGTGACACCATGTGAAAATCTCTACTGAGTAGTAATTAGTTCTGAAAAGAACTGGAGGTTACAACTCGACGTTTCAATCAGTATGCTCTGATCATCCTCCTAATTACTACTCAATAGAGAATTTCACATGGTGTCATCGCAATTAGTCTTACTTATCCTCTTCACCATGCAAAGCTACAAATTTTACCTTTTCACTTCTTGGTTAATACACTGGTTAGCATATGTGGGCACTTAATAACCATGCATACAAATTATCATACATTTTGTTGTCAGCCCCCACCCTTTTGTTTTGCGATGAGACCTACTTTTTGGATTTTGTTTTCTCTTCGTGCCCACCCACCCGCCCACTTCCCCCCCCCCCCCCCCCTCCACCAGGGAACGATTTAGTAATATAATTCTGAATATCAATATTTGAACTGTGTTGCAAATTGTGAATTTTGCAAAGCATTTTGCTATGGGAAAATCGTTCACTAGCTCCACCTTTTTCAGCTACCCTGGATATTCTTTTATGTAACATCTGCGTGGCTGTGGTTTATGGGGACTATTGCTAGAGGGACATTCTAATTTACAGCAGAGACGAATCTTTGACAGCTAACAGCGAGTGTGTCTTCTGAACCCAAACTGAATTGTATGTAGCAGTCAGTGTAACTATGACGTGTCTTCAATAGAGCAACCTTAAATGCCGGAACGGCAGGTGGCCCCTCGGAAAGACTAATCAATTGCATCATTCTGCCAAATGAAATAAATTGAATAAACAAAAATTGTGTCCAACAGTTATTTTTAAATAGTTTTAATTTTTAGAGGTAGAGGTAGCTTTAGATGACAGACACTGAGAGGATTTGAATGGGGCAAGGGGGGGGGGGGGGGGGGGTTAGGAGGTGGTGGTTCTTACCGAGCAATCTGCCAGTGTTGAACTGTTCCTCCAGGAACGAGCTGATCTTGGCCGTCTTCTTTCGTTCCTCATACTTCTTGGCTGCCTTCTTGGAGCGCTTCCTGTTGAGGACTTCTTCCTCTGCCTCCGTCTAACATTGGTCAAGGAAATTAAAAATTTGCTTAAAAATATCATTCAGAAAAATGCCTTTGGCTTTAACCAGTTCGCGTCGGGAATAAAAAAGTTTTTCTGGGCCCCTGTGGCAGGTTTCTTTTTCCCACACACACGTTAATGGAAGCTTCCACAGCGGGTGGCCGGCACTTCCAAGCATGTCACCGTGCACGCATACAAATATTCCGGAGTTTCCTGTGGCGTGTTTAGACACTCTCCGATCCGTAGTGCAAAAAAAAATTGCATGCATACACGGCCTCCGAAGCGAACTGGTTAAGGGTTTCATGTCATTTACATTTCCATTTAAAACCAAAATCTGAAACGTTTTTAGTTTTAGCCAACATGATTTTAAGACAAGTTTTTATTTATAACCAGTAATTATGACATGCTGTTAAGTTGGACAGTTACATGTTTTGGACAAACCTGGAGACAAACTTGCTAACAAACTTGCTTAGTCAAGGCAGTAAATACCAACTTAGCGTATTTCAAATGGTTTAGTGTATTTCACATTTTTTCAAAAGGTTTTGTGAGGTGCTTTAAGGAAGAAGCTTTTTGTATAATTTGGTAATCTATTTCTTAAGTTTATTCTCTTTGTTTTTCACATCACTTTTCTAAATAATAAAAAAAGATCAAGGTTGCATGCATGTTGCATTCATATGCACGCCAGTGGAATGTATACTGTATATTGTTACATAGGTTTAAAATTATTTCCATACTGTTGTACTTGCTTTAACCCTAATTACGAGATGCCCAAATGCACCAGATTTAAGTTCTTGTGGTACAGGAATGAGGGTTGCAATCCCAGCCTGGCCAGTTGCGGGGAAAGTGTCTTTGCGTAAGACACTGAACCATATAATTGCTCCACTTCGGATGGGACATTAAGCCGTAGGTCCCACATACCAGGTTATTAACGTAATGCACATATAAGAGCCAAGAACACTTATCGTGGAATAGTAGGGGTTTACCCGGTATTTCTGGTTCACATAGCATACACACTTGTTTGCAGATTTCCTCATGCTTTCTAGCTACAGTGCTTAGGCTAAAAAAGAGTTCAGTTTCTGGTCATGGGTCGGTTTCAAAATCCGTGCGGTGACGTGCTTTTTGTTTTTTGGGGTAATCTTTTTTTATTTGGCCAACAGGGAAATACGTGATACACGTATACGCGGGGTACAAATTTCCCATATGAGTATAGCGGCTAAGAGGGGCCTCACAAATCAGGCAAATGTTTAAAACACAGCATGGCAGAATTCCAATCAATCCAGAAATTTTGGCTGCAATTGGACATCGTTTCATAGCCAAAAAAAAAGGAAAATTAAAAATGCTGACACGCGGGTCTGAGGTGTCGCGTGCGGAGACAAGAAACCAGAAGCTTTTTTTTTTTTTGCCTTAAGTGTGCTTTTGAGAGATTCTTGGTTTTATTACTAGAAAGATATAGTAAAAAGACAAATTAAAAACTCTTACCAACTTAGCTCCCTTCTTGCGGGCGAGGGGTAGGGCATAGTGGGCCTCGTACCACTGTCTGAATGGCGTGGAGTCCACTTGAACGATGCAGTTCTTCACCAATGTCTTGGTACGGACCAGTTCGTTGTTGCTGGCATTGTAGACGACGTCCAGGATACGGCTTTTACGAGCAACATCTTGAAAGAAATGGGAAAGAATGTGTTTTGGGGGCGATAGAGCAAATAAATAGGCCCATAGTTATCCAACAACGGCTCTTTTTGGTTTGGTTTGCAGAAAGATCTATGTTGCATACATGGGATGAGTTTGAAATCCCTTAAAATATAACATGCCACATGTTAACCAATATTGCCATTAATTGGTTTAATTGTTCTAGTCAAAGCTGTCTTATTGCCATCGAATATCACATGTACCCACCTTCAATGAAGTTTGATTCGATTCTGGGGTTGACTGTCTTCCATAACCCCATGATACTGTAGGCCTAGAATTTCACAGGCCACTGCCTCCGCTGCCCTGTTGTTGGCGCCCCTTAAGAATGTTCCCATCAGACATTAATGACATTCTAATGACAGTGCCCTTTACTCGAGTTGTGGCCTTGCCCCTACAAGAATAAAATTCCAGGCCTGCTCTGCCACCAGTCTTTGCTTGTATTTCACATGTTATGGTAACGGCCAGCAGTCAGTGTAACTATGACAAGAGCATCACAGGAGAGCCAAAGAATGGCTGATATTTTCCTCAGAAAGACTAATCTGAACATCATTCTGCCTGCCGCAAGTGAAGTATTTTATGAGAAATAAAGAAGGGTTCAACTCTCCAAAATTTAATTGCTAGGCACCATCTTCAATCAGTCATACTCCATCAACCTGCACTAACACAACTATCCAACCTCTAACTTGAAAATTGGTACATGCCTTATTCCTAATACCTTTGGCTGATGCATTCAAATAAATAAACAAACATTAACCCTAACCCTCCCAACTCCTCTTTGCTAAAGTGAAGGATTTTGAAGGATTGAGGTTACATACTACATGCTCTTTGCTAAAGTGAAGGATTTTGGAGGATTGAAGTTATTAGGCATACTTGCCTTTCCATGGTACATGTACATCCATGTTTGTTAGAGTGATTGCAAGGTCAGTGCTTGGGTCAGTGGACACTGTTTATTGCTCCATGTATGCAGCGAGTGTCCCTGGCCATGTACATGTATCACAGATTAGCAACACATGTGTGCATACATGTCATGTGCTTGCTTTACTACTGAAGGATTCAGGTTATGTGTAAGCAATGGGGCCTAGGGAGTTAGGGTTAAATATACAAACAAACATCTCAATCCAGTGTGGACATTATTTTCAGACCAAGAAATCACTTGATGCCATTTTAAAATTTTCTTTGAAAGGCAGTCATTTTAAGGACAATGATTAATGTTTTGATTTTCAAAGTGAACAAAAATAATTGAGACAAATGCTTACTCTCTGAGCCCCAGGCGAAGTTTCCTTGCTCAAGACGAAGGGCTCTGTACTTAATGTTACCTCCCATGCATCGTACAAGATGAATGCGCTTGGCACCGATCTGCAAATAGGGTTAGAAAAAAAATCAATAGATATCAATGAAGGAAACTGACTAATTCTGAAGTTAGAATACACTTTTGGTATAAGTTATCCTGAACCCAAATTGATTTGTATTTATGGCAGTCAGTGTAACTATGACGTGTCTTCAACGAAGCCACCTTAAATGCCAGAACGGCAGGTAACCCCTCGGAAAGACTAATCATTATCATCATTCTGCATTCTGAATTCGGAAAAACAATATAAATGAAGGAACCTGACAAAAGAAATGTTATGTTAGAATACCTTATTTGGTACAAGGTTATTTTCGTAATTTATACGTTCATGTACTTGATGAAGATCAACCAACTGAAACCAGCATGTGAAAGGTGATCAAATTTGATGAATTGAGGAATGCACCTGTAGCACAAACACCTCAAGGGGTTAGGGTTAACCCAGTTATTTAACAAATAATGAATGTTTGACCTTAATACCTTGGTATTTGCAGCAGGGCGACCTAACTCAAACTTTCGCTTCTTACGCAGAGGTGCACGCCTGCCACCTGTCTTTCGTCTTTTGTGCCACCTGTCCCGTGAGATACCTAAAGGAATTCGAGGGAAAATGAAATACATAATTAGTATAAGTTTGGCTAATTTCACATGGCCTAACCATGAGTTTTAACTGGCAAAACCCTCTGAATGGTTTAAAAAGGTGAAATGTGGTGTGCAGCAGAGGTCATGATTTATGTGCTGAAAGCATCTTAGACTGTACCGTAATTTCCTGCGTATAAGACGCGGCTTATCTGACTTTCAAAGGTACGAAAACGTCACTGCGTCTTATCTAACGGTGCGCCTTATCTGGTGTCGCTTGAGATCAAAGTGATGATTACCGCTTGTGTAACTTTCGGTGGACCTCAACCTAACAAAGCGGCCGTGTTTTCCAATGAAGGTCGTTAGCGCAAGATTTTCATGCATTCATTCACCGTAAATAATACTCACGAAAGACCTCACTCGTGTGTGCAAGTGACGTACCAAAAGCAGAATTCCCCTGTTTCTAAAAATAGCATGCCCAACATCGTACACGATCGCGCATTTTTATCTACAACGCTTTCTAATGACTAAGTCTCTATGCGATGTGTGCAAGGTTGTCAACTTTTGCCGTGTCTGTTTTTCACCTCGATTATTAATCAGTGTATTACGCACAACACCGCGGGATCACTTGGGCCGCAACCAGACTACTTTCCTAGTACGATGCGCGCGTGGTGGTGGCGGCGGCAGCGGCGGCGGCATGGTCGTGCTATAGCGCTTCTGGCATGCACTGCACTACTGAGCGGTCATGGTGCGCCTTATACGGCGGTGCGCCTTGTACGTTGACACTTTAATCACATTCCCCCGATTCTGGGGTAATGCGCCTTATACACCGAGCGTCTTATACGCAGGAAATTACGGTACATAGTACTATTTTCTGCCGTCATCTCGCCCCGTTTTGTCTGGTTAAAATACTTAGCATTCTTCATTTTCATAGTGCTGGTATTTACTAACCAGTTCACGTTGGGAATATATATTTTTTTTCCCGGTCCCCCGTGCGGGTTTATTTTCAGTGAAAAATCAGAAACAATTTCTAGCCATTAATAATTATTTTTGTCAATGAAACTAAGTCCGGACACCCAAATAAACACCTTTACTCATTGACATTTCGAGAATTAAATGGCTAGTTTTTTAATTACGGTTGTGTTTGTTCAGCACAATTAGACTATTGGCAAGCTCCGGTGCAACGGCCTATTAGCGACCAGCGCCCGGTCGAACAGATGTCATACCCGGAGAGAGAGAAAGGCCTCGTAAAAATGGATATAAATCCGTCTTTCCAAATTCTTGGCTGGTACGTCAAAGGAACAGGTCTTGGATAAAGGGATTACGCAAAAATCAACAGAAAGAGTGAACTCGTTCATTGTTTGCAGTGCCTTTTGTCCGGGGCCACCGAACCGTGACCCCATGGACTCCGAGAAACGATTGCGCGTATACAAGTCAGCCGCCACGACGGCACGCCACGTGTGGCGTGTTGACAAGTCTCCCGGTAACACACACAAAAATCGGAATGCGTGTTTAGACACTCACCGAGCCACGGTGCAAAAAAAAATTGCGTGTATACACGGCCTCCGATGCAAACTGGTTAAGCATCTAGGCATGCTTACTTACTGGGGCCCAATTTCATAGAACTGTTTGGCAGATAAAATTGCTTACCACAAAAATTTGCTTAGCAGATTTCCTTGGTTATCAGCCGAACTTTCTTTCTAAATATATGCAGTTTGGCTGGTAGTCGGTTTTATATTGCTAAGCAAGAATATTTGCTTAGGAAAATTCTCTGCAAAGCAGCTCTATGAAATTAGCACCTGGTCATTATTGAGAGCAAGTAAGTTGTATGACAGGACAAATTCATGGTGAAGGTTAGTATTGGTTCAAAACTGTTTATTGTATGTTTCTGATACATGATCTGACGGCGCTACATTCACTGATCGAACAACAACGGACTGCCTTATCGCTTATAGCAGCTGCAAGGAATTGCGGGATGTCTGCGGCGCAACAGCGCCACTGCGTGGACAAACAAAATATTATTGACGTCACAAAAGCTGCGCCAAACAGATGCCCCTTTTTGTATCCCTGTATGCTTTGCGGCAGTTGCTTCAGTGCTATTAGCGATAAGGCTTATCGACAACTTCATGACAGTCTGTTGTTTATGCACGTGTGCACCAAAAATGTGGCCGCGCTAGATTTCAAATTGAGAGTCTACGGTTCATGTGTGCGGTAGCGGTTCATGATTGTAGCGTACGTGTAGTGCTGTTGGATCATGTATCAAAACATACAAACACAGTTTTGAACCAAGACTAACTGAAGGTGCACCAGCTGTGCACCTAGCTTACTGGTGAAATATGCTTACATCTAGCAAAAAATGTGCTTGGCTGTAAATAGCACCAACACCTGGAGCTTTTCTAACTATGTCCCCCTCCCCCATCCATTGGTGAGAACTATGTAAATCTTGATGCAGTGTGAAAGGGGATTATTGTGATAGCGAACAACCTTTTTAGTATACAAATTTTGAATAGCAAATCTTGATTTTTTGATCAGTAATTTGATTTTTTTTTTGTGGCAGTTTGCAGTGTGATACAGCCGAAATCATTCACTAAACTGCCAGATAACCAATCGTATTTTAATCCAATAAAGAAAACAAATATACATTTATTGGTTTGAAGTGGACGATTTTTGAAAATTACAAAACATATTGTGGACACAATCCTGGATGGGATGAAAGCTCCTATTTATGGCAGTGTAACTATGACGTGTCTTCAATAAAGCCACCTTAAATGCCAGAACGGCAGGAAGCCCCTCGGAAAGACTAATGTTTTTCATCATTCTGCCAAAAACACCCCAAAACAAAACTAAAAAGCAAAAATTTCCATGGTCAACATTAAACATGACAGCCACAGCACAGCCACTGGAAAATAATACAAAAACAGGGAAAATTAAGCAAATGCGTTATTCCTCAGACAGGGAATGGCTGGTCCACTTGTTCTGCATGCAGTGACTGGTAACACCCAACATTAATGTTAAATACTCGAGTAAAATTGAATAAACTATATATAATGTTAACATTAGGCCTAACAAATGTTAACTGTTAGTGTTAAACACAAAAATATTAAACAAAATCAATAGTGCCCCCCCCCCAGCCAGTCCGACTCTGACAAAACAAATTAATCTTGCACTTTTTGCAGCTTAAAAATGTTTCTTCATAGAAACATGCTTGACATTCAGTGGGTATGTGAAGACAAATTGACGATACTAATAAAACAACATATCATACATGTAATGCCAAAAAGCGAAAGACGAGGAATAGGCCTATGCCTAGTGCGTGCATGTACAAATTCCGTACAACGCTATGCAGTCTACACACCGATTTATGGAAAATTAACACTCAAGTTACACAATATTCACGACACTTAACCACATAAAAATGAGTTTGATGTTAACTTCTGAGATCAATAATACGTCAGATTGTACCAAATACTTAATTATGATACGTTAAAGTGTTGATTATGATGGATTTTAATAGGCATTCGTTACATCCACATACCCATGTTGGTAGACGATAATCAAGAGACCGATATACACATTGTCAATAGAGGGCGTCCGAAGGTTTCCGCATGAACAGGTTCCCTGTACAAAATCATTGAAAATACACTTTCATTTGCATGAGACCAGCTAATAATTATTGAGGTTACAGAAATGGCGCAGACTTCAAGTGTTGTCGAAGAAGAAACGAAGAAATTAATCGAGACTTTGACTGGATTTAAAGTAAGACAACCGTCCTTAACATTATGATTTTGACAGATTGCAGTATAGTACCTACTACTAGACTGTCGCCACTTGTGGAAACAAATATTTGCATGCTGTTTTGACAGAAGACAACATTGACAGCTGGATTTCTTGACTGAATAACTAAGTGCATAAACTAAAAAAGTGAATGTTTCATGTTTGTTTATGAGTACTATTGACACTAATCAGTCACAATGTGATCTGATTCTGAATCTAAGGAGACATGTCAAGTTGTCAACTGTCACTGTCTCTGTACAATAAAGAATTAACACTATAACAGTAACATTACAAAAACTGTTGGAGGTCTACTCAGGGAGTGGGGTCTAGACCCCACTCCCCAATGTCTATGGTACCCAGGCAGTCACTCATAAAAGTCCCAGGATTGAGATTTCTTCACCTCAAAAACGTACCCAGATTCCCCCAAAGAAAGTGTTCCCAGGCCAGCTTATGAAATCCCACAAGATATACATGTAGATTATGTAGACAGTCCCTATTAATTTCAGGGGCCAATTTCACAATCACAGAGCTACTTAGCACTAGCAGAAAACAATGCTCGGCTAAAAAACAAAATTGCTAAACAGGTTTTCAATTCAATTCAATTCAATTTTAATATCAATCACAATTTATAAATAGTGAGATTTCTCTTCCAGATGTGCAATTAAAATTATTAAACATGGAGATCAAACCAGACACAATTTACATAAATATATGACAAACAAAAAGGTTCCAAGAGGGAATCTACATTTTATATAAAAACAAATAGTGATTTTTAAAATCCATAAAAAATTGGGGTAGAATGTCGTATTCGACCGCCACTTTTTCTCATTCAATATAACCAATAATGTAATGTTACCTACCCAGTAAGGTGGAGAACATATGGATGATGATGGACATATACTTCAAATTATTCCAGGATATTTATTTCTTGAAAAATCAGAGGCATTTTTGGTATACGATGACTTCCTCAATCATGTCTTTCTGATCTTGTCAACTCCCCCATTAGTGACCAACACGGTCATTGTACATACGCAGCGGCAACATTAATAGGATCATTCTATTTTTGAAGGGGATGTTTTTTTTAGAAGGGAAATAAAGTCCGAAAACCATCATAAAAGTGGTTTTTAAAGAGGAATGCTTTCAGTACCCCAAATAATCAAAACAATCATTTTTTAACTGGTTAGTAGTTGCAAAAAATTCGAAAAAGCCCTTAAAAGGTGGCGGTTGGATATGACATTCTTTCCAAAAATTGTACAGTTACGACAAATAAAATGCCCCGAAAATAACCCCATACATGTATGTGATCACCTTGGGAAATTCAAGTTGAAAGATGTGGGTAGAAATTATCGGTTTTGTTAAGTTACCAGCCAAAATTTTCATGCACATTATGTACACATATCCATAGGCTGGTTGTCTGATTAATTTTGCTAAGAAAATATATTTGCTTAGCAAAATTTTGTGTTCAGCAGCTCTCTAAAATTGGACCCAGGGATCTTTCATCAGTGGAGTGTCGTGGCCGAGCGGTCTAGCTTACTGGACTTCTGGTGTTAGCAGCAGAATGTGGGTTCGAAACCCAGCCGTGACACTTGGGTACCTGTGAGGGCAGAGTTGGTTGATTAGCCCTATATGCGCTGTAATGGCAGCAATTGAGCTGTATACTCCCCAGGGAGCTGAGATGGTTTCAGGAATGATTTATGAGCCTTATGAGCAGGGGTAATAATATAATGCGCCTTGAGCACCACTCAGTTGGTGGATACGTGTGCTATATAAGTCCACACATTATTATTATTATTATCAGTGACTGTGAGCCTCACAACTTGTGGTTTTCTTTTCACATTCTTACAAGGACTCCAGTGAGAATTTCCGCCGATCCTTGCAGTTTGCGCTGTCAAACTTCAAATTTCATCGATATCTTGATGTAGACAGTCACAAAATCAACAAAGAGATTAAAGGGTATGCTATAAGAGTGACATTTGTAATTAGAGTGGACTCGGAACTAGAATTGATAAGTTTGTTGACGGACATGGAAAATGGCCAATTGAATGATTCAACAGATGTCAATTAAAATCCTTATTCCTAACTCCCTTCAATTACTGGCTGCTCAATATAAAAACCAACCTGTACACATTTCAGCTAATTTCATCTTGTCGTTAACAAGAAAATAATAAAAATGCATCCAGATATATTTTTTCCAACAATGAATTTCTGTTACCAGATTTAACAGAAATTCATTTTGGAAATTATTTCTTTAACCCTCCTACTTCTGGTACCTTTTCATACAAGTTGATCCACCATTTGAAACCATTCGCTTTTGTGGTTTTGAATGGTGAAATAAACTGGGTACAGTATTGATTCCCCCAAATGGTTTTGAATGGTAGGTCAGCTAATACAAAACCTTGTTTGGATCTTTCCAAATGGTAGTACAGCTAATACAAAACCTTGTTTGGATAATTAGTGGTGAATCAATGGACCCTCTATGCATTTCAATGGATTTGAATGGATTTGAATGGTAGTAAAGCTTGCTACCAACACTGTTCAAATGGTATCACCATGTGTGTACAAAACCAATGGGTATTTTGGTAAGTGGAAATTTTGAATGGTTTCAAATGGTCAAACAGTAGGAGGGTTAATTAATTTTACTAAAATAATAGCACCAGAGACGGAAATATTTCAAAGGAATTTTGATACAATCATCAACTTTACACCAAGTAATTTAAATCTGTGATTTTTTATATTTGTTGAGATAAACTATAGTGTATAGTGGCTTCAAAAGTTATTAACTATTTTATCAATTCTCCAGCCTCCATCAGAAGTTTGAGATCCACTCCCACCTCGACAAAGCCGAAACTTTCCAGAAACTGACAGACAAGTTCCTTCAGCTGCCTCTATCAGAGAAAAACAAAGAAGCAAAGGTACTGATTCAGTACATGATTTTTTTAAAACTAAATATTAACCCTAACTCCCTAAGCATTTTTACTAGAAACCTTCCTCAACCTATCAAATCCCAACACCATGGTTGACTGTTGCTGGTTTACAGTACTCAACCCATCAAACTCCAACAGTCCACTTGCCATAACAGTACTCAACCCGTCAAACTCCAACAGTCCACTTGCCATAACAGTACTCAACCCATCAAACTCCAACAGTCCACTTGCCATAACGGTACTCAACCCGTCAAACTCCAACAGGCCCTTAGCTGTTGGATTTTGATTGAGTGGGGACACATGGCCCAAAGTAAAGTTTGAACACTGGAGTCACACAGTACTCAACCCATCATAATCCAACAGTTGTTTTCATGCTAAAAAAACGTAACTATACAAAAACTAAAACACCCTGTGGAATAAATGGTAGGTTCTAGTTGTATGATGTTAGACACGATGCCAAGCATACCTAAGTACAATATTTGCCTTTATCAGTTGTTTATTACAGCAGGTTGCATACACACACTCTCTCCACTCAAAGTCTAACAATGTTGCATGCTAGTAGAACCACCGTCCTCACTCACTCAAAATCCAACACTGTTACTGCACACATACAGTACTCATCTAGCCATATTCCAACACTTTACACATGCCATATCAGAAGTACACAGTACTCAACCCATCAAACTCCAACAATCCCTGGTTTTGGAGTTTGGCTGGATGGGGATCGTTAGGGTTAAGAGCACTGAAGAAAAAAAACAGTCAACTTTTATGCACAGGACATTTATTAAGAACTTGATTTTACTACAAAACAAATTAAGAGAACTGATTTTTGATTAGATGCAGGAAGTCAGTCATTTTTAAAGCACAAATCAGCCTTGATGTTGCATCTGATCACGCTGTGACATCACTGATTTTCTCATGGATATGCAAAATTAGTGCTATACTGACCAAACAGTTCCAAAAATGTATCAAGATACCTACAAATTGGCAATTGAAAGGTAGCAACATAGATTTAATTGTGCATAATGTTTTTCATGAATTTATGTATATTTGTTCTTGATCTGATTACAGACTGATGCCCATTACTCTGTTCTATCCGTACTGTTACACCTTTCCGACAGACCAGTGAATGCAGACTACACAGAAACATTGCACGTTCCAAAACAAAGTAGGAGTCAGATATTGCTTTTTTAACCAATCATCTTGCATTCTCCACATCCAGGTTTCTACCAATTTATGGCTACTTACACCATGCCTTTAACCCTCCTAGTTCTGGTGCCTTTTTCAGACAAGTTGATGCACCATTTGAAACCATTCGTTTTGTGAAACACACCAAGGTGTAGTGTATCCACCATTCAAAACCATTTGAATGATTTATAAGCCACTGTGTAGTACATTCACCATTTGAAACCATTCGGCTGTGGAAACACACCAAGGTGTAGTGTATCCACCATTCAAAAACCATTTGAATGGATTTGAATGGTAGCAAAGCTTGCTACCACCACTTTTCAAATGTATCACCATGTGTGTACAAAACCAATGGCCATTTTGGTAAGTGGAAATTTTGAATGGTTTCAAATGGTCAAACACTAGGAGGGTTAATAGTAAAGTCCTTGCAAAGTTTGATCCCTCAAAGTCCTGTTTGTGAAGGTTAACCCTCCTACTACTACAAGGGTCAAAATCAGTCAAAATGTTGATATACTTGCCAAGGTATATCTAGTGCATTTAAAAGTCAAACACTGTCAAACCTTATGTGTAGTAAGTACATTTACAGGTCAAAATGAGTCGACCGTGTTTGACTGGTAAAAGCATTGTCTGGTATTGTTCAGGGTGGTCAAAATGACAGTAAAAGCCAGTCAAAAATGCCCCTGTGTGCACATTTGGGTCAACAGTCAAAAACAGGCAGTTGACCGATTTTGACCTCTATAGCAACTTGCCACTAAAGTTCAGCTATAGTAGGAGGGTTGAACTACAACTGTACTTTACAGCGATGTGCAGTGGTTTCATGTGGGAAGACATCTACACTGTACATAGAAATATTAAACAACTGACAGATGAAGGGTTTTGGCGGGTCTGCCAACCCGCTAGCAAAATGGACTGAGAGAAGGGGGGTTTTAATCATGATTTTACCATGTACTGGCTGTTCCAGCCACATTGTGGGAACCATGTACTGTTGTATCGACATCACCTTCCCAGCGTTGCACCTTTGGATACCTTTTGTTAACCGTAAAAACCTGGGTTTTTTTTCTCTCTCAAAAATGTGAATACCTATTGTAATGAAAATTCACAGATTAGTTTTTTGATATAAGTTTTCTTAAAACTAGAGGCTTAACCCTAACCATGCTAAATGCAACAGGATACAACAGTTGTAAACATTCCGATGGACATTGTTGCATTCAGCAGCCAGTACTGATGACTCAATCTGTTGTATCTTGTTGCATTCAGCACTGGACAGTGTTTGTATAGCAAATAGTCTGTGTTGTGTCTTCAGCATTACCCTGCTCAATGCAACAAGATCCCCTTGTTGTATGTTGTTGCAGACAGCACTATGCTTGAAAAAACACAGTCTAATCTACTGAACCCTTTACTGGTAGGTGCAACAATATGGATCTTGATGCACCTAGCAGGCCTCGATCATTGACCACTGTTGCATGGTTATGGTTAAAGTAAAGACTGTTTGAGGTGGCACCAAAATTCTCTTTTAAGTAGATTTGGTTACAACTCGACTATTCGATCAGTATGCTCAGAATGTTTTCAGGAGAAGAACTAGAGGTTTGGAAAAATGGATGTTTCCCGATAGCAATATAAAAGCCCCTTTCATTTTGTGCTGCATGATGTACATGGCGATGTATGCAACCACCCCAGGAGAAAGAAAGTAACAGTCAATCATCTTTTTAATCTTTTTGTTTTCATTTTGTATTCATATCACAGAAACTGGCGATGATTTTGACTGGGGAAAGTATCTCCAGGAGGGGTTAGGTCCTATTCCTAGCTTCCGTGATTCATCATCTGATGTAAGAAAAATCAAGTCGAACAAAATCAAATTCTGGTGTACTGTCGTCCAACTCAGCACTCTTCAACTTTTTCCTGACTTCCGTTCACTAATTTGATAGCTGTTGTAGAGAAACTTCACAGTGGATCCTTGAAACTTGTTTGGTTAAATGTTGGCATTATGTAGTATAACTTGTTTTTAATAATCCAGAAGGATTTCAATATCATGAAAGCCATGTGTAATTTGCTAGTAGAGCCATTCAAAAGCAAAATTTGTCAACAGTTTCTCAGCTCTTTAAGACTGAAGAGTAACAGCTACCCCAAGTGTCATACCATTGGAAAGCTCAATTATTGCATACCAACCTGTATAATGTGGCCATCAGCCTACAGTCACACTTGGATGGCCACTTTACACAGGTCTGTCTCATTAATTGATCCCGCAGGAATGGTCTGATGAAGAGGTCTTGGATGACTCTGCAATCCAAGCGGACCAATCCGAAACTAGTCCTGTTGCCCCAAGGCATCCCGTTGGCCAAGACATCGCGGGTCATCCAACGACGAGCAGGGTTTTCGGAGAGGGGCATTGTGGGAGGAGTTGGCTAGAGAGGAATGTTGTTGTGCAATACTGGGAAGGCGACGTCGATAGAACAGTACAAGGTTCCCAAAGTGTGGCTGGAACAGCCAGTACATGGTAAAATAATTATTTAGAGTCCCTGTTCCAATTTTTACATCAGTCCAAAGACCATTTCACACAGTACAGTGTAATTTCCGTAAGCCTAATTTTCATTGTGATCACATGGCACATTTCTGAAAGTGAAAGAAAGTGGTAGTTAACACAATGTTCATGCTTAAGTTGCTGTTTTTCTACATGGTTGACATACTGCATAAAATTACATTATTATTATGTTCCTTCCATAGAATATACATAAATGCAACACTGTGCAAAACCGGACGCTCACGACTTTCTTAGATTATTTCAGCCTAATTAAAATACTTAGTCTTAGAATATCCCCTATTTTATATATATAATTTACCTTAAAAAATCTTTTAAAATTTATCAGGAAAGCCTACGAAAATCACTGTGACCCATTCCCATCAACTGAGGAAAGATACAACCTGACGGAGATACATGTTATCCGGGAAACAATTTGGTGAGTTGAAAAATCGTCTGATAGCTAATTGAGTTTTTGTTTGGCTCTGCTCAAAACAACTTGCTGAAGCCCAACCTGGCCATTGTCTGCCTGCCTGCTGCCCTGATCTCCCAACTGCCTGTCTGTCTTCCTGCTTTAGGTTTTTTTTTTTCAGTCTATTTCTGTCCGTCTATCCAGTGACCATCCCTTTGATTAATTTTCAGTCTCTTTTTAGTAAAGAAATGATGGAATTGCTCACCATGCAAATCTCACTGAATCGTATCCTTCTCCCACCAGGGTCTTAATGGGTGCCGAGTCGTCCTTTTTGTATCAAATACAAGGGAACTTATTCACATCCAGGACTGATGTACAAGTCTCACATCTCACTCCGGTAAAATAAAATTGCACAATTATTGTGTTTTGTAACGGATTACTTTTTAGAGGTATGCGCGTGCTTACGTCCTTTTCCCGGGCATGCCCAGAAGAAAAACGTACGAGGGAACAACATACGTGTGCTTATGTCCTGGTTATTACCAGGCATGCCCAGTGTATCCACATCGAGTTTGGAGAAAGCCATTTTTTTTTTTCATCATCGCCAGTCTGGTGATGTTAAGATTGAAGTTGAACTTGACTGCACGTACGGCTTAGTCTTGAGCCCAGACGTTTTGTGAATGTGTTCACATTGCACTGTACCTGCACATGAAGCATCTTAATATATGTCCAATAAATGTCTTGGTGCAAGACTAGATGTGTTGCTAACAGTGAGTAGGAACTATGGCCATATCTGGATGAGTGTATTTTTTCTGGGCTCTAACTTAAACCACCTGTCCTGGATTGACCAACAGGTGGCGCTGCACAGTCTGACGTCAAGACTAGCTGAGATATGTACACACACACTGGTACTGCAGGGCTTTGTTGACAAGGTCAGAGCAGCACCTATGACATACATGACAACTGAAGGTAAAATCAATTGTTGATAAAATTGCGTTTAATGGGAGACTTTTGAGAGATAAGATAGCGTGAACAATGGGAAATGATCTGGCTTTGTCTGCTGCCACGAGCGTCTCCTGTTAGGGGTGTGGTTATGATTTGGACGAGATGCAACTTCTGGGAGGCAACTTGCATATTTCAGCAAAACACTTTTTTTTTTCATCATAAAATATTCAGGTTTCTTCACAGAAAACCTGGACAAAAATCATGGAATTTTTTTTTTCAACCCTGATTCATTTTCAGTCTTCCTCGAAGACAAAGACAGGATTAATACTTGTTTGACCATACACATCCCAGTTTTGAAACACACCCCAACCACTCTTCTTGGCACCCAACATAGAGCAGGCGGACTTGTAGTTGAGTATGAGTACTACAACTCTGAGAGCAGGTACCACTTTTGTTCACATTTCTGTTATCAGGTGATGGTCAGAGAGGGTGCCAGACCTATGAGAGCTTTGCTGAGGCCTTGGTCATCATCCTGTGGGAATTTCGCCAGGAGTTGACGGCATGGGAAAAAGAAGTCATCCAGCAAGGTATGAAAAAAATTTTAAAACCATTTTACCCCAATTTATGCATTTTTAACTGATTGGTCCCTATATATATTTTGGGGGGGGGGGGGGGGGGCGGTAATGTATAATTTGTTGATATTTTCTTTCAAATAATTATTATGGTGTTTGTTACTTTTGTGCAATATTTATTGTTAGTGTCCTTTCTCTTTGTGTCAGTGCCTATTTCATGTACTGATAATAGTGTGTTTGTTTTTTCTCTTTTTCTTTGTAATTAAGTGTCTCTGTTTTGTGGAATTAATATTTGTTTTGTTTAAATTTGTTTTAATAGAATTCTGATTTTTATTTAGTCATAATGTAATTTGTTGAAATGTTTTTTATGTATGAGTTGTACATTTCGATGTTATTTTCCATATGATCTTAACACTTAAATAAAAAAACATTCACAAATCGTATACCAAAACCATAATAAAGAGATCTTCAAAAAGATGTACGAACAGCTTTTAATTTTGGTAGCCAACCATGGTTGTCTTTGGTTGCTCACTGACGGCGGACAAAACAAATGCTGCTCAATGTTGACAAAAAGACGTTGATGAAAGTCACTATATCTCATCCTATTGAAAATTGTCTTGACTATTCTATCAGAAACAAGCATAACTCTATCAAAGTTCGCGGCCAGCCTTGAGCCCTGGGCTGTGAAGCTCTCTCTCCTATCCCAAGTTCATAGCACAGCAATTGCTCGATGCGAGACGAGTAACTGTGCCCAGCAAACATGGCTCTTGCATGGTACCCTTCACGATACGTTGGAAAGAGAATTTGAACGAGGAATGCCAGCTGAACAGAATGTAGGTATAGCATTCAACAGGACAAGAGTTTGCATGCGGTTGAAAAGTAATGCTGGGAGTTAACGGTTAGTTAACTAACCATTTAAATGAATCTTTCACAGTCGGTTAACAGGCTTACCGACAGTCGGCAACTGATGGCCACACAGACTGGATCGTTGGCAAATGGCACAATGTGTATAAATTTTCAATCAAAAAGCATCAATAAACTTCCTGCAATGAGGTGTCGTGGCCGAGCGGTCTAGCTTACCGGATTCAAGTTCTGGTGTTAGCAACAGAATGTGGGTTCGAATCACGGCCGTGACACTTGTGTCCTTGAGCAAGACACATAATCATAATTGCTTCTCTCCACCCAGGGGTTAAATGGGTACCTGTGAAGGCAGAGTTGGTTTGCTCTATATGCGCTAGAAATGGCAGCAATTGAGCTGTATACTCCCCAGGGAGCTGAGATGGTTTCAGGAATGATTTATGAGCCTTATGAGCCTTATGAGCAGGGATAATAATATAATGCGCCTTGAGCACCACTTAGTTGGTGGATACGTGCGCTATATAAATCCACACATTATTATTATTATTATTATTATTATTATTATTATTATTATTATTATTATTATTATTATTATTATTATTAATAATTGTTTAATAACCAATGCAGCCAAAACGGAAGTATAAATCAATAAAATGGGTGGCAAATTCTTGCAAAATTTTTGGTCATATTTTTTCATTATTGGTTTGGGTTAGATGGTTAGTGCAATTTCGGTCAGTTAAGTGGTTAACCGGTAAACCATCCCAACACTAATCATACATAGAGTTAAACATTTGAAAAATTTCTGAAGCTTTCCCAAAGACAGTAATAGACAGGTTCCCTTTAAGTTTCTTTAACCCTCCTATGCCCAGGCTGAAATTTGGCCCAGTAAGCACCGCACCCACAGACAGTCACTTGAGTATTTTTGGTTGCATTGCCAATTGTTCACACATGACATGTGTATTTTTCTCTAGTAAGAGTGCTGGTAGGAGGTCAGTCACACAGAGCTGTGTATGTACTGCTTAAATTAGCAGCAGACTCAGTCATATACAGTTGAGTGATTTTGGTTTGACCTCCTACCACAGCCACATGTCCTTGCGTTTATTTGAGTGCACTGCACAAAGTCAATGGGTTGGGAGTTACATACAAATTTTGAGTGTCTTTGATTGTTAAACCTATAGGAGGGTTAATTAACCCTCCTACAATCATTGCAATTTTTGAAACAACCCATTCAGGCCACTCCAAGCCATTAGCTGTTGCCAGTGGCCTCCTATGGTTACCCTTCTGTGCACTGTCACACCACTGAGATTGCAGGGTCAAGTGGTCTCCCATCCATACATTGAAGTCCATACATTTACAGTGGCCTTGGGTGACACACAGTTGATTTTGTAAGATTACTTGGAAAAGACAGCAGGCTTGTACATGTATGTACCGAAGGTTGCTAAAGAGCAGAATTTTGTGGATCGGAGTGGCCTCCATGTGTAGAAGGGTTAATGAGAAAATAGTGAAAATGCATTCAGGTTTTGTTGCATTCATTCATTTGTTGATTGACAGAGGTAATTTCAGGAGATTATTTCACAAATTTTACTAAAATAATAGCACCTAAGACGGAAATATTTTAGGGATGTGTCATACCATCATCAACTTCACACCAAGTTGTAAAACTGATCATTTATGTTTTTTGAGGTCACCAATAGTGTGTAGAAGCTTTAAGCTTTCTTCAGATTGGACATTTGAATAAAAGTCACAATCTGGATTTGACTGCAGGTACTGCTGCTGCTTCGAGTGTGGATGGTAACACTACGGCCCTGTATTAACTTACTGGACAAGTGGCTGTCTGGCTCTCCTTTGTACGATCCAGCGCAGGAGTTTGTTATAAAAAGGTCGGCTGTTTGTTGATGTAGATCAGGGGCCAATTTTATAGAGTTGCTAAGCAGAAAATATTGCTGAGCAAACTTAGCAAATTTATCTGCTAAGCAAAATTAGGTTGAGAACCAGCTAGAAGCAATGTACATTACATGACAGTTTGGCTGGTAACCTATTTTTTGCTAAGCAGTTCTATGAAATTGGGCTCAGGCCTTCGGTTCTGCTCTGACAGCACTCCACTGTCAGAACCCAAAAAAACAAAAAAATGCCACTTCTAATAAAGCTTTCTCCTTACCAAATTAATTAGGTGTTCGCATCGGGTGAAGCCCGAAAACCTATTGTTTTTGTACTGTTTTTGTTTGTTTTGTTTTTTGTAAATTTTTCCTATTTAAAGTTAGCTAGGTAAGATCCACCTTTACTAAAACAACCCGACCACCTAGTGTTTGTAATCAAACAAACACTAAATTTCTAGTTTTTATTCTGGTTTTGATGCAAACAATTTTTCGACCCTAGCATATTTCAAAAAGACTTTGCTAGGGTAAAATCGAGAGACCACATTATACTAAGTTTTGTTTGTTTTTATACTACAGGTTATTTTACTTGGTGGGCAGTTAAATGTTCAATTAACATATTATATATAAGGCTTGTTGAACACTGAATAATAGGAAATAGGATATGGCATACGGTATCCAAAATGATATGTATTTTCTTCTCTTCATTTTTTCAGAAATCCTGAAATAACAGTCAAATCCCCAGATTTCTGGCAGAAAGCATTCACTCTCCATCTGTTCGCCAACCCCCAAAAACAAAGTGCGACCCAGCAGCACCGTTCCAATATACAGCAGTCGGGTTCAAACCAAAGTCACAGAGAGGGGGAAATGAGTGGCAGAGACCTAGAGAGGGTGGCCGTGCCGGTGTTCTTACAGCCAGTGCTGAAGGGGATACTCTTGGCCGGCAAGTGTATGGAGCTTCTGGAGAGTATGGGGCAGCTGCCGCTGGTCTGGAGAAAATATCATCCTGGTGAGCTTCTGCTGCTGTGATTTGATTCAGGACAATGTAAACCATTAGTCACTTGGCAAATTTAAAGAAAAGTGCAACATTTGTTCAAAAAACTGCTTATGACATAAAACACAATAAAGGGGGCCACTTTCCTACCGTCGCATTAGCAGTTTTTCTAATGGTTGTAATTTTTTTTTTTTTTTATCTGAAACCACCCAAAAAGAATTTCAACATTTGAATAGACATGCATGCTTATCCTAAAGATAATTTGAGTTGATTATTACTATTATTTTTTTAATTACCTTAAAATTTCCATCAACAAATGGACGGAAAAGTGAGGTAATTTTTTCCGTCCAATTTTTATGGAAATTTGAGGGTAAAAAAATAAATAAAAAAATAACAAAATAAAATAAATCAACTCAAATTAGTTTTAGTATAAGCCTGCATGTTCATTCACATGTTGAAACACTTTTTGGTCGGTTTCAGGTACTTAAAAATAAATAACAACCATTGGAAAAACTGCTAACGTGACGGATGCAAAGTGGCCCCCTTTATTGTGTTTTATGTCTTATATGAGTATGCTTACTTTCATTGATTAAAGATACATGTATACATAAAAATTAACCAACCTGTGAAACTGAATGTGGAGTCTTAGTTGTGAGAAAAGTGTCAGCAAGCATTCACAGTTTTTACGGGAAGCACTTGGATCATATCTTGTATATTCTCTGAAATAAGAGCACTTTAGACAGAATTGTTTAGGATGATACCAATATTGTACCTTACTATATAATCTGGGGCTTCAATTTCCAACCTTCAGTTTTGGGAGTGGTTACCCCGCAATGTTGCTGTCGGTCAACTCATTGGCCAATCATCAGCTCTCAATTGCAATCCCCAATCGATGATTGGCCAATAAGATTCAACCAAAAAGTGAATGAACTCTTTAATTTTGTCTTTCAAGAAAAAAGCTCCATTTACGACAACTTCTCCTCCGCCATAATGAAACTGCTCCACAGCAAGTC
The DNA here is from genome assembly GCA_029582265.1 of Zoroaster sp. YZ-2022. NCBI lineage: Eukaryota > Metazoa > Echinodermata > Asteroidea > Forcipulatida > Zoroasteridae > Zoroaster > Zoroaster sp. YZ-2022. Next base: position 29,184,060 of record CM055826.1, on the reverse strand, counting down.
ACCCGACGTCATCCATCAGAAGGAATCTAGCACAACCAACAGAGGAAAATCAACATTCGGTGAGGAATCCCCGGCAATCATCTCACTGACACAGCTTGAGAATCTGGGTATCAGAGACCCCCTGATGGCCCATAACTTCCGAGACCTCTTTGAAGAATTGGAGTATTTCAGTTCGGAACCCGACACTGAACAAGAAAGGTACAACAAGCTATGAATGTGTATGTAGTAATGTTATACAGTCAAGCAACGCACTCTCCTTATGAGGAGATGATCACCAAAATGGCCCACCAATCATATTTTACAGATTTTTAGGGCCCCCTCTTTACCTGGGGCCGTGGGCAACTACCCTTTTGCCCTTATGTAAAAGCGGCCCTGTATACAGGGCCGGATTTATAAGGGGGCAAAGGGGCAGTGCCAGGCCCCCCCTGCCAGAGGGCCCCCAGAATAAGGACTTCCTTTATATAAAAATGTAATAATTATAAAATTAGTTTTATATTTTTTTCGAAGAAATGCGGTTTATCATTCATTTTAGTTCATTTTTTATTTGTCATGTAATTTAATTTCTATGTCGAGGGGCCCCCGAATCTGAAGTGCCCCGGGCCCCTCAAGGTCTAAATCCGGCCCTGCCTGTGTAGTCCTGCCTGCTGGTGGGCCCGTCAGTCAGTCCCATAAGCATGTGAAAAAAATTCGCATGTGTTAGGGGGCCCACTTATTCTTGAACTGGAGCCGGGGAGCCCTCCTGCCCCCGCTAGCTAAGCCACTGAAATCATTCCTGAAACCATCTCAGCTCCCTGGGGAGTATACAGCTCAATTGCTGCCTTTTCAGCGCATATGGGCTAATCAAACACAACAACCAACTCTGCCCTCATAGGTACCCATTTACCCCTGGGTGGAGGGAAGCAATTATGGTAAAGTGTCTTGCTCAAGGACACAAACACCCCGGTCGCGGTTGGGATTCGAACCCACATTCTGACGACTGAGCGATCAGAACACATATCAGATGCACTAAACCGCTCGGCCTTATGGTACTCCATAAAGAGCTATTTCACAAAATAGTTTTTTAGAAGCTCAGTTTAACAGTATTTAATTGCCTGCATGAATTTATGACCGGACCCACAATAAATACATTTTGGGACCATGATTCTCATGATTATTTTGAGAAATGTGTCATTTTAAAAGCATTTATAGGTTTTTTGAAAGACGTCTATCTGCACTAGTAAGCAGGAGGTCGAGGGTTCGAATCCCGCCCGAGTCACCTGTGTAGTTTTTTTTTTCAAAGACACTCGGAATATACAGTGCTATACACACGTCAGTGAAGGGCAAAAAAATTTTTTTAAAAATTGAATCAATTGTTTTCCTTTCCTGAAGTAAATTAGCATTGTTCTAATGAAAAAGAAAATTTCCAGAAATTAACATGAAATAATGAAAAACACGGGCGATGCATCTTCAGGGAATTGGACAAAGATTGCCGTAGTGTGAGTCTAAAGCATTCTTTCTTTCAGTTGGTCTTCGCTACCAAACTTCAGCTCTGCATTCCCAAGTCAATTGAAGCCCCTGACGTTGCTCTTGCATCGGTGTCTCTATCCACTGTTGCTGGCCAAGTGTAGTGTCATTTGCAAAGAATTAGTGATAACTCTTAAGAAAGACTACCATCTGATGGAGACATTTGCATCCATGAGGGTGAGTTTTAAGGGTAGGGATAGGAGACATTTGCATCCATGAGGGTGAGTTTTAAGGGTAGGGATAGGAGACATTTGCATCCATGAGGGTGAGTTTTAAGGGTAGGGATAGGAGACATTTGCATCCATGAGGGTGAGTTTTAAGGGTAGGGATAGGAGACATTTGCATCCATGAGGGCGAGTTTTAAGGGTAGGGATAGGAGACATTTGCATCCATGAGGGCGAGTTTTAAGGGTAGGGATAGGAGACATTTGCATCCATGAGGGTAGGGATAGGAGACATTTGCATCCATGAGGGTGAGTTTTAAGGGTAGGGATAGGAGACATTTGCATCCATGAGGGTGAGTTTTAAGGGTAGGGATAGGAGACATTTGCATCCATGAGGGTGAGTTTTAACCAGTTCGCGTCGGAGGCCGTGTATACATGCAATTTCTTCTTGCACCGTGGATCGGAGAGCGTCTAAACACGCCAAAGGAAACTCCGGAATATTGGTATGCATGCTTGGTTGAGCCACCCGTGTACGGTGACATGCTCAGAAGACGTGGCCACCCGCTGTGGAAGCTTCCATTCACGGTGTGTGTGGGAAAAATAAACCCGCACAGGGGCCCAGAAAAACTGTTTTATTCCCGACGCGAACTGGTTAAGGGTAGGGATACAGACAGCCACTCAAGCAAGCTCTACAGTAATGGGTTTGACATTGTTTCTCACTTAACTCTTGTGTTGTGGGGTTCTGAGAAGAAAGAAATATTCTGAAATAAAGAACGTCTGATGTTCACAGCAAACGTTTGGGAACACCTTGCATTCCCTAACGGAACTTAACATAGAACAGCGTGTGTTCCCGATGGGAACATTCAGTGTTCCCACTGGAATGTTATAAGTGTTCCCAAGTTACGAGATGCTCCCGTCTTAAGTATAGGGCAAAGTATTGACTGATAAAAATCAAGCCGAATAGTTCACAAGCTCAGCTACATTCAGTTCATTACCACAGTCACTCACTCAACAGGCATGCAACTTTTCAGCTGATCAGCTGATTTCCTCGTTTTTCTTTAATAATAGTGCTATAGAAAACTGAAAAACACTGTACAAAGTTTTGTGTGCTCGGCCATTTCCTCTCTTTTTGCAATTACAAAGTTGCATGTCTGACTCCAACACCTTGCAAACTGAATTTTACTTACTCATCATCATTTCACAGAAATTTTACCTATGTGAGGCAGGCGACACCATGTTTGACTTCCTGTCGGATGTGTTTGAGAAGCTTAGGTCTGGCCACCATGAAAGGCAGTGGCAGGAACCGCTGTACCTCAACTATCAGCTGCAGACAGCAGTCAGCTCTAGGTTCCCTCATGATGCAGAAAGGTCGGTTCAGTGTGTTGACGTTTTCACCTGAAAGCCACTGACCTCTATAATAATAAAATAACTGATTTGATTTATGCAGGGTTCAAATCCCCAACTTCCTGCTCACCAGTGCAGATGCTTAACCTCTCGACCACTGAGCTTGATGGTTGGCCTGCTAGAATCCTATTTAGCAGTGGGTACCATGATATGTATAGGATGATAAATTATATACTACTCAAAACAATTTAGGGAACACCGGATTTACTGCAAGAGGTGGTCACACCCGTTATTGAAATGTTCCATGAACCGGGATTTTCATTTGCAACCCCCGCTCTCTTTCAGCAGTCATGTCATGAAATGTGTAATCACTACATGCATCCTTTATCATCTGTTTCATTGTGCAGTTGTTTCTCATTAATTATGTGAAACATTGTGTTTATCTGAAATAAATGATCTTGCTTTAACTAGTATATAACAATAATGAAGCAGTCTAATAGAGTACATTACATACCCAAAATAATTCTCAAAGTACTGAACAAAAAACAGACAAAGGCCAGATGAAATAAATGAGAGATAAGGTTGGATTTGAAACGGTTGCTTGAAGTATAAACAAATCTTGCTATAGAGTAAAAGTATTTATGCTGCTTAATGGTGCAGGTTGACAGTGAGTTTCGAGCCAACTGGTGCGCCCTCTACTGTTGTGATCCAGCCAATCCATGCATTAGACGGACTGACACTTCACTATAAGGTATGTTACTTTAAAGAATGATTGATAAACAAAACCTAGTCACTAGTCAGTCAAATTTGCCATGAAATTTGCTATATATTTGTGTCTGGTATCATCGGAAAGGTTATTCAACATTGACGTATATAGCTCAAAATGTGAATTTTTATCTTAGTCCTGATTTTGGTGGAGCTATTTACATTTCATCCCGGATTGTCGGGCCTCGATCTTAACTGCGGCCACCATGGCCATTGCCACGATGCCCCTTTGGTTGACCTTGACACAAAAGGTAAATGTGGTCATGCCCTTTCAATCCTTAAGGTCCAGGCCTGGATTGTACATGTATTTTTTTAACTGATTTGTACACAGGTACCCTGGCCCCTTGATATCATTATCAATGGTGAGTGCATAGCAGTGTACAATCAAGTCTTGAGATTTCTGCTTCAGGTCAAGAGAGCCAAGTACAGCCTGGATCAGATGACATTCAGCTGTGAGTTAGTCCATCTCTTTGTCTTATTGTTTGTTGATATGCTTGTCTGCATCACAGGTGTCACTCCTTCAACCCCACCCTTCCAATTGCCCCTACCCCATACCTTTCTGCACTTCCAAATCTCCATCTTTTGACCTTCCCTGTTTTATGATGAGGATTGCATGTACGTGTATACAATTGTAATGGTATTAATCTCATTATAGATCTTACTAATTAATTGTGTTGACAATCTTATTTTATCATGTGTTGTTATATTAATTATTATTGATGTAATTGTTCCTCTAAATTTTAATTGTTAGTACTGCAGGGCACATTTGATCTTTTATATGAAAAGTGTATGGTATATATGTTATTATTTCGGGTGAACACAGCATGAAAAAGATTGATCTTGGTTTCCTTTCTGCCGGTTACACCTCAAGTCAAGCTACGTCCTGTAGCCCTCGAGTGTCTTTCGCAGAATCCTTGCTGTCTATAAGAGAGCCGCCTTCTGCAGTAATTCCAATCTCTTGAAGATGTTTCTCCAATGCCTTTGGGATTGCACGTAGTGTCCCCGCTTACTACCACCAAAGGGAATGTGCAACGATATGACAAACATTAGAGGCCTGTGATTTCTCAGAATTTTTCCTGAGTTTATGATTTTTTTGCAAATATCCCTTTGCCTCAAACTTTCTTGAAAGAAGTAGCCTGTATTGTGTCCAAGTCTTGTTTCTTTGTCTGTAAATCCTCCAAGATTGGCCGTGTATACACGCAAATCTTTTTTGGACAGCGGATCGGAGAGCGTCTAAACACGCCACAGGATTCTCGGGAATTGTTGTATAGATTCCCGGTCGACGTGGCAACGAGCCATAAGCATACGGTGGAAGACGCGGTCTCCCCGGTCACGCTCTGGTGAGCACCATTGGTCGTGTTTGTGCGGTAAAAATAAACCCGCCACGGGGTTCGGAAACACTTTTTTATTCCCGGTGCGAACTGGTTAAACATCCAGGAGGTTCAGGAGCTTTGTCCTCTAGACCAAACGGAGACCCAGGCCCGCTACCCATTTTTCAGGATTTTTTACTTTTGTCAAATCACAGCCCTGATTTATTTTCCCCCATACAGCTCTGAGTCACTCCCCATCACCGGAAAAATCATCTGAATCAGAAGCCATACAGAGGGTTGTAGAGGCACCCCCGCTGTCCCCTAAGCGTCAACCATTACCGAGGGAGCAGATTGTACACATGGTCTACCTGTTCCGCTTTAAGCTTGTCCACTTTGTCAATGCGGTATACAGCTACCTCATGTCAAGGGTGAGTACTGGGCCAGTATGTTGAAGTCTGGGTACTTTGGATATTTTTATATGAGATAAAGTAATTGGGTAACCATATATATTGGAATTGATTCACATGGCTACAGGTAAAACTGGAGGGTATTCCCCAATGAAAATCTTACTGTAAAAACCCCATGAAAGGTTTGCCATGAGATTAACTACAATATCACATTGACATCAGACCAATGTGAAAAGAAAAATACACTGGCAATTTGTATGCTCAGCAGCACTATGTCATTGTCATCAGGGCTAAGACCAGGGCAATTGTGGCAGAAGCTTCCGTAAAATTCAAAGCCTACTATTTTCTCTTCTAAGGCTGTGCCGGGTATCCGACCAAAAATGTCATTACACTGTGAATAACTTTACCCTGAAAATGCTCTAAAATTATGTTTTACGACAACACAACACTGTGAAAACGCCATGAACTTCTTGTGGCAGTTTTGGTGCGGTTCATTAATTCTCAAGAGCACTTGTGAATTTGCCGTGCAATCACTGTGAACATTATTGCCAATATCTAAGAGGAAGAGACACCGTGAAATTACAGTGAACTGTTATTTCATGGCAAAACGCATTTTCAGGGTGAAGTTGTTCTTAGTGTTACCTGGTTCCACTTTTCGGTTCCAATTACCCGTAAACGACTTTTTAAAATTCCGAAAGAACATTTTACGCCACACAAAATTATGGAAGTCTCTGATTGTTTGCTAACAAAATGAAGAAAACTAATAGATGAAGGCTTTAGAAGAAACATTTCCTGACAGCCTTTCACAGACTTGCTAGCTTTTGTTTGAAACTTGTGTTCGTATTGGTTATTTTATACATTCGGGAGTATCTATGTGTTTTTACAAAATTGTTTTCGGGTACCAGAAATAACCAAAAATGCACAGCCCTATTCTCTTCTTCGGAAACAGATTCTCCACAGCACTGGTCTGGAATTCCAGTCAGATATCGATCAAGCTGACGACCTAGATGAGATTATTAAGGTACACGCTAACTACCTGAACACGATCTCTGAACGCTGTCTTCTTCATAAGAAGGTCGGTCTGGTCCGGGAGGCGGTCACTAAAGTGCTTAATCTGGCTCTGGTGTTTCAGAGGAGGTGGGATACCGGACTCACTGCATTCAGGTCAGTGTTGCGGTCAGTATTGGCCTAAACAATGTACGTTTCAATATCTTTGAATGCAATTTCACTATTTTCTTGTTAACGAGACAATGAAATGAAATTCCAGAACTAATTACTAGTTGTTTGAGAATTCCACATGATATCACCGCAAACGGTCTTTATTTAAGTTTCACTATAATTTTTATACATATCTCTTGATTCTTATTAATTATGGATGTGTATACAGACTTTAATGACATGGCAAACTTTTAATCGTTGCCATCATCATGTTTTTGTACTAGTGCCGAGAGTATTGACAAGATGCAAAGCGAGTTGAACAATTGCAGCACCTTTCTGCTGACCATGCTGAATAACATCAACAAACGAGGAGCATTCCCACACTGTAAGTAAAGTATTTTTCTTACCAAAGTTACTGTGTTGTAATTGACTAACAACAGGTGGAACAAAACAGTGTATGAAATGGTTTATAGTGATACCTTGCATGCCACACTTGTTGTTGCGTCAGTGCAGCAAGGTCATGTCTTATGCAGGCGTCAATTTGAAGCCTGGACCCACCCTCCTCAGAGGTCGCAAAATATCGACGCCGCTTCGACGCCGAAGCCTGAGGTCAATAATTTGTTGTTATAGTGAAGCCGTAACGTTCTTTTTTAATAATTGGGTGAAGCGTTACCTATAAAAGTTGATGAAAGGGTGAAGCGTTGACGAGCCTTATTTGTGTTTGGTGATGTGACATCGAATCCACTACATCGGTCGTGTCGAAAATATGTCGAAGTCGTGGCGTTTCAAACAACTGTTGTGATGCAATCTTTGAAGATGGCCTTTTTGAAATTCAAGAAGCCAACTTGGAATTTGCGTGCGCGCAATTTTTGAACTGAAGTTTGCCCACACAAATACACACAATCTAAAACATCGCGCGCCCCGCACCACCTTGCAAACTGTATCCTGGGGTGCGTTCCACTTGCGCAAACGTTGCCAAGTTTGCGCACGATCTCCAACCTCGTCCCCAGGGTGTGTCGAGCAGTACGAGGTTGACCGTAAACATGTTGACCGATCTCAAGTGCGCCGCCAACGTTGGCGAACGTTAGCAACTAACAACTAGACTGGTCCCCTGTCCTTATCATGATATCAGCAAATGGCCAATATGGTGAAACAGTGGTGAAGCGTCAGACCTGGCGAAAACTGAAAAAGTGAAGCTTCACCTATGGAAATAATTCAAAGGGTGAAGCCTGGACTAACACATTTGCTGATAGAGTGAAGTGGTGGTGAAATCCTGACCTTATACATAATTGGCTCAGGTGATGACGTGAGGAGGGTGGGTCCAGGCTTCAAATTGACGCCTGCATTAGTTACGACCTTGTTGCAGGCACAGATTTTACTTAGTGCAAGGTCTTATCTTTCTGTAGATTTCCTAGATGATCATGCGAATCCATTGGAAGAATATACGATGTTGATGCACTCAATTACCTTAATTTGTACTGTTGCACATTATTTCATATTTGAGATACAACCTTGTTGCTCTGACTCGATGATGTAGTCTTATGCCCAAAATATTTCTGTGAAATCACATTGAGTTGTCCGTCCATATTGGTTATATTGGACTGCGTGATTGTGCTTCATAATTTGGAGTCTGTAACACTAGAATACATCACACTTTATCATGGATTAATGAGATTGTGTTACCTTTCATGTTTTCATTTTAGTGGAAGCACTTGCCCTGTCCCTGACCCAGTCACAAGATGAGACATCTGGCAACAGACCTGAAGAAAAAATACAAAGATGACACCAAATCAAACGTTCTCACTTCACTGCAGCAATCATGATAGTTCCCTTAATGGGTATTATGAATATCAATGGCACCAGACGATTTTGGATACAAGCTTCATTCTGGATTTCATAGAATATACCATGCTCGATATGCGGCAGAGTGCCACCCCCCCAAATGTCCCTATACACTAACACACTGTTGTTCACGGGCCTCTCTCCTCCCTTTAAAGAATTCCTGAGATTCCTAGAACACAATGAAGACACAATGGGAGGGGGTGAAAATGATATGCCTAGAAAACCTGAAATATTGCGATTTAAAAATTCACATGTAGTTATATCGTAATAATATTCAATCAGTGAATGATTCCACTTGTAACGCATAACAAAATGCTACACAAAATGTAAAATTTTTTAATCAAAATTGTTGTTTTTGTCTTCAAAATTACCATTACACACACACAAAAATATTTATCTGCTTTTCAAATGAAAACGTTCCCTGTTCAATATTCTATAGTTTGTAGGTTATGTAAATAATGTATCAACATTAATGGAATTGAAGATGCCTGTAAAACGTCAGATGTTGCTGTAACATTAATTCACATCTAGATATTGTCATAATATTCAATTTTGAATGTTATTATCAATACATGAATAAAAAGTTGATTATCCGACAGTTCTCGCATGAGTGAAGAGTATTAATTTATTGTTGTGGACATGTGAAATAATGTGTTCTTTTAAAAGATAACAAACCAAACTTACCCCCCAAAACAGTAAATTGCTTTTAGACATTTTCCTAGTGAGAAGACGAGACAAGCAACAAAATAAACAATACCGAGTAAAATTTTAAACACAAAATAACATTTGATTTAATTTTGCCCTACACCAACGTGTGTATAGCACTGTATACTCAGTGCTTTCCGAGTGTCTGTGGAAAAGGCGACTCGGGCGGGATTCGAACCCACAACCTCGAGACGTCTGCACTAGTAAGCAGGAAGGTTATGGGTTCGAAAGTCGCATGTCAAGTTGTTTTTCCACAGACACTCATATACACACGTCGGTGTAGGGCAAAATTAAATCAGTTGTTTATCATCCGACACAAGAATTTCATCAAACTAACATTTTATGTGCATTGGGTTTTCTTTTATTTCCTTTCAATTTTAAACGACATCGAACTATAAAAGTAATTACATGTATGTGAAATACACTGAAGTCTGTACCTAAAGTAAATTCCCTGTCTGGAAACAACCTGATCAAGTGTTCTTAAAAGTATTCATGATGTACATTATTAATATTCTCAAAAAACAAATAAGTTTTACATAAAAATTACTTGGTGTAAAGTTGATGATTATACCAAACTTCCATGTCTCAGGTGCTATACATTGTAGTTTGAGTAAAATTTGTGTAATTATTTCTAAAATTTCACATTAACCCGAACTACCTAGGCATTGTATTAAAACAATAAAAATCCTCCAACTGGCTTTGTTGTCTAGGGAGTTAAGGTTAATGACAAATGAAACGAGCAGAAAAATCCATAAGTTGTGTTTTATACATATAATTGATTCTTGTAGTATGGATGCTTTCTGAGTGTCTGTGGAAAAAACTTCACAGGCGACTCGGGCGGGATTCGAACCCACAACCTCGAGACGTCTGCACTAGTAAGCAGGAAGGTTATGGGTTCGAAAGTCGCATGTCAAGTTGTTTTTCCACAGACACTCATATACACACGTCGGTGTAGGGCAAAATTAAATCAGTTGTTTATCATCCGACACAAGAATTTCATCAAACTAACATTTTATGTGCATTGGGTTTTCTTTTATTTCCTTTCAATTTTAAACGACATCGAACTATAAAAGTAATTACATGTATGTGAAATACACTGAAGTCTGTACCTAAAGTAAATTCCCTGTCTGGAAACAACATGATCAAGTGTTCTTAAAAAGTATTCATGATGTACATTATTAATATTCTCAAAAAACAAATGATAAGTTTTACATAAAAATTACACCAAACTTCCATGTCTCAGGTGCTATACATTGTAGTTTCAGTAAAATTTGTGTAATTATTTCTAAAATTTCACATTAACCCTAACTCCCTAGGCCTTGTATTAAAACAATAAAAATCCTCCAACTGGCTTTGTTGTCTAGGGAGTTAGGGTTAATGACAAATGAAACGAGCAGAAAAATCCATAAGTTGTGTTTTATACATATAATTGATTCTTGTAGTATGGATGCATTAAACCCTTGTCTGTCATTTTGAGGGATCAAACTGTACAAGGATTTTAATTAGCCAAAGTATACACTGTACTGGCTATAAAGGGAAGAAGGTTCAACATTGACAATACTGCTCCTGCAAGTACGCTAACTTTCTTGAATCAACCTGTGAATGTTTCCGCAAACAATCTTCGTATTCATTCCAACATTTAATGTTGATCTAATTAGGATGTTAATTCAGGTGAGAAAGTTAACATAAATGATAGGGATGTTAGATATATGTAATATCAACTTTTCACCTTTTCAAGAAAATTTAATGAAGAATTGTGGTTTCAAAATTATTGGACACCAGATGAAGACACTTTAGATTTAAGTAATTTCTCAGGATTGATACACCCAGTGAAGTTTTATGCAATAAACTTGTTTCGATTATGTTTTTTGATAATGCTAATGTTGTATCTTCCCTTCAATGACATTTTCTCAAGTGTGCAATGATAACCACTAATCAATCAGTCAGAAATTGAAAATTTTATATGGCAAGAATTTTTCTACTAAAAAATTCACTCGCAAAAAGACTACTGAACGAAGGTGTGTGAACTGAGCATTTTGAGAAGTACAAGCTTTTAAACAGCAATTTTGCATTCATTGTGAAAGTATTATTACAACATCTGGATTACATTTTTCTAGTCCTATTTTCACTCTTTTCTTGTTAATGACAAAACGAAATAAGCTGAAACTTTTCACGGTTTGGTTTCAGTACTTCTTTCTTGATAATAAAGTATGAATGCATGCACAATTCCATTAATTTGACATGAATATGTGTGTCAAAAGTTCACTAGCACTGTCCGGACATAAAGAAACCTCAATACTCAGAAGATTTACCTGAAACATATTTTAAGTACTTTTCATTCAATATTACTTGAATCATGAACACTTTCCTCATAACTCTAATAACAATCAAAGGTGAATTAGATATTTAAAAACATGATATCAACAAAATAATAACAATAAATCAAGAAGTACAAAGAAGAAAATATAATACATAACAATTTGATTTCTTGAACATTACGGCAAGTCCTTAGCTCCCACTTGACCTTCGTTTCTGAAAGCAAGTGGCCCACCTGAGCCATTTGTCCTAGAAGCTACTACATGTACTAGCTCGACCTTCGTTCCTGAAAGCAACTGGCCCACATGAGCCATTTGTCCTAGAAGCCAGTAGCTTATTCTGGCCATTCTTTCCTGGAAGCTAGCAGCTTACAGTAGCTAGGCATTCCTTAAAGCTACTACATGTACTAGCTCCCACTCGACCTTCGTTCCTGAAAGCAACTGGCCCACATGAGCCATTTGTCCTAGAAGCCAGTAGCTTACTCTGGCCATTCTTTCCTGGAAGCTAGCAGCTTACAGTAGCCAGGCATTCCTTAAAGCTGCTACATGTACTAGCTCCCACTCGACCTTCGTTCCTGAAAGCAACTGGCCCACATGAGCCATTTGTCCTAGAAGCCAGTAGCTTACTCTGGCCATTCTTTCCTGGAAGCTTGCAACTTACAGTAGCTAGGCATTCCTTAAAGCTGCTACATGTACTACCTCTCACTCGACCTTCGTTCCTGAAATCAACTGGCCCACATGAGCCATTTGTCCTAGAAGCCAGTAGCTTACTCTGGCCATTCTTTCCTGGAAGCTTGCAGCTTACAGTAGCCAGGCATTCCTTAAAGCTGCTACATGTACTAGCTCCCACTCGACCTTCGTTCCTGAAATCAACTGGCCCACATGAGCCATTTGTCCTAGAAGCCAGTAGCTTACTCTGGCCATTCTTTCCTGGAAGCTTGCAGCTTACAGTAGCCAGGCATTCCTTAAAGCTGCTACATGTACTAGCTCCCACTTGACCTTCATTCCTGGAAGCTACAGCTTAACACTGGCTGATTCATTTTGGAAGCTCTAACTATTTACAAGCCATTCATTCCTGGAAGTCAGTAGCCATTCAAATCTGGAAGCTGTCTGACACCAGCCATTCAATGTCAAAAGCTGCAAGAACACACATCTGGTTATTCTAGGAATTTGTGAGATCTCACTGGCCATTAATTCCTGGAAGCCACGAGTTTACTGTGGCCAGTAATTTTTTGGAAGCTGTAATCTTATAAAAGCCATCCATTTTTGGAATCTTCTAGCTCACACTGAATGTTCGTTCTTTAGAATCGTCAAGCACCCTGAAGCACACATAATCCATTCATTACCAGACGCTGACAACAATCATTCTAAAGGAGAATTGGTCTCTAACTTGTCATTAATTCCTGGAAGTCTCAAGGTTTACTGCACTAATGAAATTTCCAGAGTTTCTGGAACAACCCTAAGAAATAAAAATGTTTATTTACATAGTATATGCTGGAATTAGATTCCAGTACTTGCTTAGAAGACATCTAAAGTGAACAAATAGTTTTTAGTGTGTGCTGAGAGTATAATTTTTGTGGACGCTCCCTTTCCTGGACTTTTACCCAATTGTAATCTTTATACAGTTCAGGAAAATGCTGATAACTATTTTACAACTTCAAAGTCACACGTCACACTTAAAATTAACAGTTCAGGTTATAAAATGAGTACATTTTCTTATAGCACAACCAAGTTGATCTGATGTTTTTTTTAACAATTACTCCAAATGATCCAACACCAAAAATAGTGAAAATGATATCGGATTACTGCAAACAAAATTCTAGAGACTCACTAGCTGTCAAATTATTTTGTGACAGTTTCTAAAATATAAAATTTCAACACTTGGATCCATAAATGACAAGGAAAAGGGTACAATTTACTCCACAACTGTTATGGTGAAACTTGCAGGCAGCATACCAGACGATGGCCTATATTCCGGCTGCCATGCATTGCTCCAGAATGGAAACGTCCGAGTCATCGAAGAGTTCAAGCTCAACACGATCACCATCCCTATGATAAGAATATCAACACACAAATGGAGATGTGGAAATTAATGACTAAATATGCCAGGTGGTCTGAAAGAAATACAGGACAGGCAAAGAAAGACAGCTTGCCCTGTATCCCCTTTTTGCAATGACCTCTTGAGGGTATGCAATCAGCAAAAGTTGCTTGGGCAATTAGCATATCGCTGGTCATGTCCAAACATGCCCCAGTCAGGCAGGCAAACAGTCCGACAGTCAGTCAAATTGGTAGACAGACATGTAAAACACTCCACTATCTGAGTATTAACCCTCCAACAGGTTTAACAATCAAAGACACTCAAAATTTGTATGTAACTCCCAACCCATTGACTTTGTGCAGTGCACTCAAATAAATGCAAGGACATGTGGCTATGGTAGGAGGTCAAACCAAAATCACTCGACTGTGTTTTTAACTTTTTATTTTTAAATTTCAAGTTAAACTTGGACAGTTTTTAATTTGATTGTTCTGCGCCTATGAGCAAAATTTATTTGGATATATGGCGCTATATAAATGCTATTATTATTATTATTATTATTATATGAGTCTGCTGCTAAATGCAGTACATACACAGCTCTGTGTGACTCTGCATATAACTTATGTAGGACATACACAAGTGTGTTTGACTTTGCCACTAACTCCAGCACTCTTAGAGAAAAATACACATGTGTGAACAATTGGCAATGCAACCAAAAATACTCAAGTGACTGTCTGTGGGTGCGGTGCTTACTGGGCCAAATTTCAGCCTGGGCATAGGAGGGTTAAAGACTGACAGTGATTTCTCGGACCAATCAAATGCAAGATGACCCACCTCTCTGATTTTATTGACAACCTTTTTTTGCCAATTTCACAACCTCGCATGAAAAAAAAATGATTTCCTACTTTCTTTACGGATTTCGATTTTCATTTATTTTAGCTCATGTCTTTTGTCTTACAGCCACCAGCCAAAATTTGAATACCCCCTCACACTTGTCATCATCCAAAGGAAACACTGAAAATGAATATACAGACATAGGTACACACACTGAGACCAACCTTGATACGACTTCGGCCAGCAGACTCTTCCCCAGAGCTAACTGGCAGAACATCTGAAGAGCTGTGCTGTCGTCAGCAGCCACCTGCTCACTTTGAGACAACTTGCAGTGTATCACCTGCAGAACAAAGCCGTTAGAAAGTTACATGGGAAAGTATGAAGGAATGTACATTCATTTCAACAATCTAGTTTGCAGAGAAATATATCATAAAACTGACCAGTGAAGGTTTCTTCAGGATACATATTTTTTAATAATAATAATAATAATAATAATGTGTGGACTTATATAGCGCACGTATCCACCAACTAAGTGGTGCTCAAGGCGCATTATATCATTACCCCTGCTCATAAGGCTCATAAATCATTCCTGAAACAATCTCAGCTCCCTGGGGAGTATACAGCTCAATTGCTGCCATTACAGCGCATATAGGGCTAATCAACCAACTCTGCCCTCACAGGTACCCATTTAACCCCTGGGTGGAGAGAAGCAATTATGGTTAAGTGTCTTGCTCAAGGACACAAGTGTCACGGCCGGGATTCGAACCCACATTCTGCTGCTAACACCAGAACTTGAGTCCGGTAAGCTAGACCGCTCGGCCACGACACTCCACTTTTTGAGAAAACGATGGAAAAAACATTATGTAATGTTTTGTTTTACAAAACGTTCAATTGCTGCAGTCCGTTCTCTACATTAAAGTTTACAAATATTAATTTTAAAAATCTAACTATTCTTTAAAGTTGGTATAATCATTATCTTCAGATACTAAATAAGTTTTGCATTAAAATTCAAAAATTTTGATAATTGTTTTAATTTAACCAATCCTACATCTTACCTTAAACTAATTAAAATTTGAACAAAACATCTTTAGGTAAGACTCCAAGGTTTGCATGGTGGAAAGGGACAACAGAGTAGGTTTGCAGTAAGGTCGCTCTTGAGTTTAACTTATTTTTTTTATTTTTTTATTTTTTTGCCAATTACAAGGCTAAAAAAAGGCCATTCCAGGTGGAGGCTACAAATAAGAGACAAGCAATACAAGTCTTATTGAACCGAGGGAGAACACAGATGCGCTCTGATCGTTACCGTCTTCAGAAGAAAGCTGGACTCTGGTGGGTGAAGTTGCGTAAGTAAAGTGTTGAAAGGGATTCTACTGCCGAGTTTACCCACGGATTATTACATGGTTTTACCGCAAACCTACGATCTATTAAAACCCTCCTACAACATTGAAGCCACTCCCAACCACTAAATTCTGTTCTTTAGCAACCTTCAGTACATACATGTACAAGCCTGCTGTCCTTTCCAAGTAATCTTACAAAATCAACTGTGTGCCACCCAAGGTCACTGTAAATGTTTGAACATATTAGTATACCTTACCTTACCCTGTAATCTCAGTGGCAACAGCTCATTAGCTTGGAGTGGCCTGAATGGGTTGTTTCAAAAATTGCACTGATTGTAGGAGGGTTAATATTGTTTGGATTCAAATAGAAAAAATGAGATGGGATATATTTTTAATGACTCATATATTTGAATGTCGCATGAGGTTGACTCGGTTAACTTACTTGGAATGGGAGTTGCAGGAAGTGTTCAGCCAGCGGTCTGAGTGAACTTTCTTCAGTCATCTCTGAGTCGCCGTGATCCAGCAAAAAACATTCAACCTGTGAGTGACAAGATTGGTCTCACAGGTCAGCATTATATTGGACTTGATGCAAACATTGATAAAAGTGTGCTGCAGTTTGTGTATGCAACAGGCAAAATGTCAAATATACACACACAAACAGCGCATATGCTTTTACCATTTTCCCTTGTTTGTCTTATGGATGTGAAGGCGCTGTGATTGACCATCCTTTATGTTTGGCGATAGAAGAATTGGTCCAATTCTATAAGAATTTATTTTGCAAAATAGCAGTTATTGGCCTGACGTTTCGAACCTAGCAGGTTCTTTCTCAAAGACAAAATTGGACAGAATATAAACATACATACATATATAAATACAAATTTGAACAACCTGCTAGGTTCAAAATGTAAGGCCAATAACTACTATTTTGCATTTCAGTACAGGTCCTTCAGGTTGGTAAGCTGCTTAAGCAGTTTGCAACAGCTAATTTTATTTTATATATTTTTATATATTTAATATTATTTTTTATTATAATCCAAGAAATATAAACATAAGAACGAAAAACGACACTGTAAAATAACATTTTTAAGGGCAGGTACAATAATTCCAGGACTTTTCAAGGTTTTCAAGCATGTGTTAAACCCAACATTGATGTAGGGAAAAGGTATGGCATTGGTAATGTTGACAAAACTCGTTGCTTCTATAAAATGTGCTTACACTCTTTGAATCAAGATAAGATATGCACTCAACAACCAACCTGTGAAATTTTCAGCTGATGTTTTGTCATTAACCCAAACTACACCCCAAGTCCATCAAAATCCACCACCTGGTTTTGCTGGATTTTGGCAGATTCAGTACTACACACAGTATAGCCCAGCGAATATGTACCAAATCCATCAAACTCAAACCAGCTGTTTTTGTTGGATTCAGGACTGTGTATAGCCATGGATGCTTTGCATTTGCCACTGTACCGATTCCATCAAAGTCCAACAATTGCATTGGCGGATCCAAGGGGGGGGGGGGGCTAAGGGGGCTGTAGCCCCCCCCCCTTAAAATCGTAAAAAAATAAAAAATAAAAAAAAAGACAAAGACAAAAAGAGAGAGAGAGGGGGGGAGGGGAGAACGCACTCCCATTCCCACAGTGTGCTTTGTTTTTATCTCCCTTTGGTTATTTCATTGTAATTTTTGTAGTACTGAAAAATAATTGTTTTTGATTCTCAGCCCCCCCCCCCTAAAAAATGTTCTGGATCCGCCCATGAATTGGGGTACCTTTCTACTGCATGTTGATGGATTTTGGAGGATGATTCCTAGCAAAAATGCCGAGGGAGTTAGGGTTAAGTTGATTAGAAAAAACAAAATAGTACTTGTTGGCCTTACCAGGGTTTTCCCTTAACTTTTTTTTCACTCGCCGGCCAGGCTAGTAAACCAAACTTTTCACTAGCCCGCAAGCCTTTTCACTCGCCCGTATGTTTTTTTAAAATACTTTTAATCAAATCACTGTTTTTAGTAATTTAGGTATTTTGCATCAGAA
This sequence comes from Zoroaster sp. YZ-2022, assembly GCA_029582265.1. Taxonomy (NCBI): domain Eukaryota; kingdom Metazoa; phylum Echinodermata; class Asteroidea; order Forcipulatida; family Zoroasteridae; genus Zoroaster; species Zoroaster sp. YZ-2022. Next base: position 29,166,313 of record CM055826.1, on the reverse strand, counting down.
CGTGCATTATAAACAACAGTTGTCAGTTACCTTATTATTATGTGCATATTTGTTTCCGAGGCAATACTAATGTTTCTTTAATTAATAACGGATTCTATTCTAATAACAGAGTAAAAGATCAGGCACATTAGTGTACAGTAATGCTTTTGCTTTAATTCTGAAATGAAGAAGGCTCATTTCATATTTTATTTCTGACCAACTGAACACAACAATAATGAAAACATTAAAAAATCAGGGCACCAAGGTAATTTTTAAGATTTTCAAAGGGCATCACGGCAATGATAAAAAAACGTAAAGGGCACCAAGGCAATCTTTAAAAATTTTTTTTTTTAAAAAACAATGAAAAATTAACACTCCAATTCAGCACATGCCAATAAGACTAAAGTTTCCTTTATCTGTCTCCGTTTGGGTTTTATTACATGTAGGCCTACATGAAAACAGTATTGCAACACTTACAGTTTATGTCACCAATTAAAAATAAATAAAAAACACGATGTTAACCCGAAAAAAACATCAAGTTTTATGCATTTGGATGTGGCAGTATTCAGTTCACTCTTTTTATTTGCTAGTCGACCCTTTGACAGCATGTTGACGACCACCAAAAGCCCTGGCCACGTAATGTACATACGTACGGTACAGCGACACGACGATCGATGCGTCGATGCTATATCCGATGCACACGCACACGCTGCATGCATGTCTAGGTACAGACTCGCGGCATGTATTATTTACGTTGCATGCGCCCCAACGCCGCGCCATGCTATTTTTAGCTGGTACCCGCGAATGCCTGGCATAGTGTTTATGTTGTGGGTACTGTTGACACCAACCAAAGTATTAGCAAGGGCCAAGTTCGTACGACCAAGCGGCTGATATTGCCTGGTAACCACTATATCATTTTGGTCATGAGTACCAGGTAATTTTGACTATTTTGTTCCCAAATGGTCGTTGCGTGAACTTGGTCTTAGCAGCGCAGCCACCGGTCGCGCAATCGAGCGTGGCGGCGATATATTTTTTTCCGTGAAAATGTACATGTACGTATTTGTAAAAAAAGTGGGCACAACGGCAATGCAGGGAAAAAGCACAGCAACTCGTTGCCGTGAAAAGTGGCATTTTTAAAGGGCATCACGGCAGAGGGTGAGGGCATTGACGACAATTGCCGTCGATGCCGTCGTGTAATTTCAGGGCTGATATAGGCCTATCGGTGACAATATTTTGACTCGCCCAGCGGGCTACTGAATGAAGGGTTTTGACTCGCCCACCGCCGTTTTCACTCGCATTTGGCGAGCGGGCGACCGCTAAGGTCGAACCCTGGCCTTACGTTTCGAACCCAGAAGGATCAAATGCAAAACAAAAAATACTGAAAATATACTCGGGTTTTTCATATTCATTTTAACAATCTTAGCAGTGACAATAAACAAACAATTACCTTATCCTCATTAACTGATGTTACTTGTACCCGTAGCCACTCTCTGTTGAATTCTGCAGCGTAGCACACTCCCACCTCAGGAGCATCGGTCAGTGACCAACTACTGCATTGGTAGAAAGTACGCATCTCCTCCTCCAAGATTATAAGCTGTTCCTGAAGGTACAACAATAGTAAGAAAAAAATTTTTAGGGAAGGTACAACGTTGTTACTAACATTATCAAACAAATTATTAACTGAAAACATAGTGTCAAGTTGGTTCACGTATCAATCATCCTGAAAAATTATTTCATCTTAAGTACTTGTATCTTTAATATAGAAAAACAGGAATTGTTTATGTCGAATTTCCAAAAAGTTGCTGGACAGCAACTTTTTGTTCCCTCCAGCAGTTTCAAATGGGAATGCCTGATGTTCCCAAGATCTGTATGCAGCCGTGTTAGTCAGGTAGAATAAGATATATATATAAATGGTAGCACTTTTAAGACTAACTAAACTTAAAAATAGGCATAAGCTTTCGTAGCTACAGCTACTTCATCAGATGCTTCATCAGATACTTCATTAGATTGCATCTGATCAAGTAGCTGTAGCTACGAAAGCTTATGCCTATTTTTAAGTTTAGTTAGTCTTAAAAATGCTACCATTTATATATATATGATGTTCCCAAGTAATCCTTAAAACCCTCCTACACATGGAGGCCACTCCGATCCACAAAATTCTGCTCTTGAGCAACCTTCAGTACATACATGTACAAGCCTGCTGTCCTTACAAAATCAACTGTGTGTCACCCAAGGCCACTGTAAATGTTTGAACATATTAGTATGGCCTGCAATGTATCAATGGGAGACCACCTTACCCTGCAATCTCAGTGGTGTGACAGTGCACAGAAGGGTAACCATAGGAGGCCACAGGCAAAAGCTAATGGCTTGGAGTGGCCTGAATGGGTTGTTTCAAAAATTGCACTGATTGTAGGAGGGTTAATTAATGGAATATTTGCAATGGAACATTCCTTTTCGGAACACCAAGTGTTCCCAAATGACACCTGTTCCAAGTGAAAACAGCATGTGTTCCCGATGGAACTGTCAGTTTTCCCACTGGAACAGAGTTCCGGGTTTTGAGATGCTCCTTTAATTCAAAAGGGTAGACAATGTAAGTTAATGTACCAGAACAAAACATAACTTACAGAATAGTCATCTCCGATGAGAATGACAAAGAAGTCTGACAAATTCTTGATGTAGGCCACATACACATCCCACTCACTCTCTTCTGGTAGCAACAGAGTGGGCATACCGGGTGCATCGATGGTGGGTGAACTTCGCCCCTCATCACTGGGTTCACTGGGCGTCTCGTCATCAGGTAAACTGGGTGACCTGTTGGTTGGAAAAACACTTGGCATTAAACTTTGTGGTTTGGTTTTTGAAGATGATGGGGCTGTTCCTTATCAACTGATTTAAGGAATTTATCCCAATTTATCACAATTTCATAAAACTGCTATAAGCAGAAAATACTACTTAGCAAATTAATTTGCTTAGCAAAATTATGAGGCTCATTATGCCAGATACTGGTCTGTCAGTTTCATGGAGATTCAACTTGCTTGGTACATATAGCTAGCACGCAAGCCTAAAGATCTAACGTCACGCTTTGAGCTAGAGGCGCGTGAATTACGCCAGATCGTGGCCGTGCAGCCGCCATATTTTTCCCGATGCTGAACTTTGACCTTGGTTGGTAGCTAGCGCACGCAAACCTCGAAGTGTGACGTCAGATCTTCAGCACAACACGTTAACGTATGCAATAAAATCCTTTGAGTGGTACGCCTGGAGCCCATCTATATCCTTGATAGGATATAGACAGGGAACCAGTCTACAAATTTATTTGCTTAGCAAAATTATGAGGCTCATTATGCCAGATACCGGTCTGTCAGTTTCATGGAGATTCAACTTGCTTGGTACATGTAGCTAGCATGCAAGCCTCAAAGCTTGACATGGGGTGCCATGGTCGAGCGGTTTAGTGCATCGGATTTGTGTTCTGATGGCCGAGTCGTCAGAATGTGGGTTCGAATCCCAACCGCGACCATGGTGCTTGTGTCCTTGAGCAAGACACTTTACCATAATTGCTTCTCTCCACCCAGGGGTAAATGGGTACCTGTGAGGGCAGAGTTGGTTATTGTGTTTGATTAGCCCTATATGCGCTGTAATGGCAGCAATTGAGCTGTATACTCCCCAGGGAGCTGAGATGGTTTCAGGAATGATTTATGAGCCTGATGAGCAGGGGTAATAAATATAATGCGCCTTGAGCACCAGTTTGGTGGATACGTGCGCTATATAAGTCCACATTATTATTATTATTATTATCAGATCTTCAGCACAACATATCCAATAGAATGGAAATCCTTTGAATAGTACAGCCGGAGCCTGTCTCTATCCTTGATAGGATAAAGACAGGGGATCAGTGTAATTCAAAGAAGACCAGTTAAAGCCTGTACATTTTGTATAATAAATTGGCTGGTAACCAAAAGAAACTGCTAAGCATATGTTGTATATTTAGCAGTTATATAAAATGGCCCCTGGTTATTATGTTAACTATTGATACAATGTAAGCATCAAATTGCCATGCAAAATAACAGATGATAATAACAACATGTCAATTTTAAAAACAAGAACAAATTACTTTGATTATCAGGCATGCAACAGGGAAAGTTTAGTAATGAAATGAAGATGCCAGAATGTATCTGGTTATAAAAGGGAAATGTATTGCATATATTTACATTAGTCTCTTGTAACTCCTCCTACAGCAAAACTTTAAAGTTTGCTACAACAGAAACTTCCATCAAATCTTTGCAATGTAGGTAGGCTTGTCAGTATTAAAAATCAAAATATATTACATCTAGAAATTGAATATTTTAGATTTATAGATCAAAACTGGTGGAGCTGGTTAGAACAATCTGTGGAAAAACCTCAGAGACATGGACCGAGTTTTGATACACCATCATCTGCAGAAAAAAGCAGTAAATATACATTGTGTGCTGCTGATAACGTGTACAGCATTGTTCATTTACTCTGGGGTTGAAACCAGCAAAAACAATTGTTCTCCAATCGAAAATATTTTAACCCTCCTACTACAGCTGAACTTTAGTGGCAGGTAGCTGTAGCAGTCAAAACCAGTCAACTGACTGTTTTAACTGTTGACCCAAATGTGCACACAGGGGCATTCTTGACTTGTTTTTACTGTCATTTTGACCACCCTGAACAATACCAGACAATGCTTTTACCAGTCAAAACGGTCGACTCATTTTGACCTGTAAATGTACTTACTAGGTTTGACAGTGTTCGACTTTTCAGTACACTAGATATACCTTGGCAAGTATATCAACATTTTGACTGATTTTGACCTTTGCAATCAAAGAAGCGTTGAGATAAAAAAAAATTTAAAAAAACACAGAAGGCCGTTTCAACACTTAAGCTATCAAACTCCCAGAAGAATTCTATTTCAGCAAACCTGTAAGGTTGGAAAGCCTTTTGAAACGTGTTCAGTTAATGCACAGGTCCCCAAAACAATGTAAATAGTCTTTCTATATAGCTCCGCATGGACTTCTCATCTGCCACCACGTACCAGATCAGAACCAAAAACACTGCATTGCATACATGTATGCAGTATGGAACTATATGGATTAAGACTGGATTTCTAACCAGTCTATTTTTTAAGTAAAAATTCAAGTTAATTGTGAAATGAAATTTGTAACACAACAACAAACACTTTGACCCAAGAAATATTAAAATATTCATTTTAAAAAGAATTTTACCAACATGGCGACATCTGTAAAACTCTGCTTTGCAGAACATGAACAAGGTGAACATGAAAGGGACTGCACACCTTTGGTAATTACCCGACTGTAATATTGCTGAATTATAATCTAATACTTACTTGATGTGAAGTTGGTGATGGCACCAAACATCCTGAGAAATTATTCAATCTGACACGCTGTTCTTTTTGAGAAAGTCGTGAAATGTATTACACATTTGTACAAGTGGATCAAGGTTGTGATCCATTTTCAACATCAGAATGAATGCAAACAAACATGAATGCATTTCCACTGTTTTTCATTGATGACACAATGAAATGAGCTGAAACTTTCACAGGTTGGTTTCTATACATCTCTCTTCTGTACATCTCTCTTCTGTACATCTCTCTTCTGTACATCTCTCTTGATTCTTATAAATTATGGATGCATTTACATACATTCTACCAATGGCGTACATTTCCTCATAACTGTTAAGCTTCAACATTCAAAACTAAGTGCAAATGGCATGCAGAAAACAAGAGTAAAGGCACGTTCACACTGGAAGCAACACAAGGAGACGCCAAACGTTTTGGAGTATTCAAGAACACACACAGACATTTAAGACTTCATCATCATCCGTTTTCTGTAAGTTATCTCGGGTCGCTGCTGGTAATGTACATGTACATGTATAACCAGCAGCCCTAGAAAGTCTACTCCTTAATGATGACTTCTATCAACAGCTCTAGTCGATTCAGGCATGATGACCCAGTAGTAGTGACACATCCAACATAACAAATATTGCATCAATCTCATCACACTGCAACCAGTGTGAACGAGCCTTCTGAATAAAACAAACACATGAAAGTGCAAAACAATGCTGGCAAAGCAGGGTGGCTAACCTGTTCTGTGGCTCTACCATCCGCTGCCATCTTGTGTAGCCGTGCCCATGTGGTGGTAGCCACGTTTGAGCAGTCTTGTTCATCGCTGCGGCAATGGACAAATCCCTGCTAATGGACTTTTCATCGCCCTCCTGCCTTTCCATCTGAAAATTTATTTGTGGTTCAGCATCATCGTCCACACTTTCTTCTTGTCCACCGTCTTCAATCTGTGTATCGGCTTGTGATTCCTTAGATACCTTGGGTACTACTTCTTCCGTGACCACTCCTGGTGTGTCATCAACAATTGGTGGATGGGATTCCTCAGCTCTGGGAGTTTCTTCTTGGTTGGATTCACTCTTCTCCACCTGCTGCTGCTTGCAATGACCCTTTGATCCTAGTTTCTTTTTTATATTGGTCTGCTTCATGAGCAGATCCTCGAGAGCTGCCTTCCTGGCTTCGGACTTGGTCGAATGCTTCCCCACCCCGACAACGGACCCAGCGATGAAGCAGACACTGACGAGTTGGTCCTCTTCAGTACCAATGTGCTTTGTAGTCTCATAGATGGCAGTCCTGCCAAAGGCTGTACGAAGAATCTGTCGGATCTCTTGATCAGTGGCTCTTCGAGAATCCATTGCTGCTTTGAAGCCATGGTTGATAGGCATTTGATGATTCTTAGTAACCCGGTTCCTACGTGATTTTGATATATTTTTATCTTTGACCGTATCTTTGATGTAAGAGACGTTATGGGTACTTTTTGGCTTTGCTCCTTCAGACTGATATGGTCCATAAACTATATTGGTTAAAGTTGTATCACAGAAGTCTTTATCTTTATTGGACATTTGAGTGGAGGTCAAGTTGTCAGCATGCAAGGAGGACTGGAATTCTGTACTTTTAGATACAGCTACACTCTTTTTGATAGGTAGAGATGAGACGTTTACACCAAGGCCTAAATCCTTTGTGTGGAAACCACACTGATCTGAGGAAGCATGCTGCTCAGTCTGCAGGTTGCTAGTCTTCTCATCTGTTTCCAGGAGAACTGCTGTGTCGGCATGAGGAGGATTTGCCTCTTGGAGATGTGGCTTTCCGGAATTTAAGACGCAAAATCTTTCCCATCTAGCTGGAGAAAATACCACTTTTGGATGGATATATTGGCTCACTGTGAGACCAAATTTTGCTGCCCTCTTCATAAGAATTTCATCTTGTGGTATTTCATCTTGTGGTATTTCATCTTCACGGATTCTGTTGAGGCAGTCTTCCTGAAACTCTTGAGTTTTCAAGAATGATGCAACACACTTGGGAACGTCAGGAGAGCTGTCGCGGTCTCTCTGGACACAGCTGCAAAAGCCAGCATTATGTTCAACTCTCAGGCAGAGCTCTTCATCACCTCCTAATGAGGTCCTGTCCAAATCATCGGGAGTGACATTCCACTTGTGTAATATGTTAGCTGCTGCTGCTTGTTCAGCAGTTTTCTGGGTATGTCCGTAAGCCATTGCAGTGCTTGGACCTGCAGTGCAATACGCACAGACGTAACTCTTCCTTTGGTGCATGACAGAGTCTACTCTGAAATCTATCGGCAAGTTCTGTCGGTGGCACACTTTCCTCAAAATGTCTGCCATGCCATGGTTTGCCGAGGAGGGATTTTTCGGACATGTTGATGGCATCATGTGTTCAAAACACTTGGGGACAGTGCAAGGCTTGGTTTCAGGGCCACTGGGTGAGGATGTAAAACAGGGACAGGGTACTAGACTACATATACAGTAAATGCATAAATCAGTATTCTCTAATATAAGTATCTTATAAATGTTTTATTGCCTGTGTTTTTCGCTATTTTGACAGTAATTTCTAGATTTTTTTTGGTTCGGAACATTGTTATTTAACTGGAGGAATGGGGAACAAACTTTTCAATAGCACAGTTAATAAATGTGAGAAGTATGATTTTACAGTAAACACACGTAATTCAAATTAATTATTCATGAATCCATAAGCATTATTCATGAATCCATAAGCATTATTCATGATTCTAACTTTTATGCATTATTCATGCACAAACTACATGTACCAACTTCCACATCACCCACCTGTGTGTTGTTCCATTCTCAGTCTGGTTCCTATCTTCCTCAGCCACATCAGTCTGGGATTCCTCACCAGGTCCTAGGGTTACTGACCTTCTGCTTGTCTTTGATGCGGGTGAGGCCCTCACATTGACGGTGAGTTTAGGGTACAAAATATCGCAATTATAAATACTGAAAGAAAAATTTCAAACTTGACACTATAGCTAAATTGGTGTAAAGTTGATGATGGTATCAAATTTTCCTTGGCTCAGATTTTTAGTAAATTAGAGCAATAATTTCCCAAAAAAAATTCTATCATCCAAAAACAAAAATTCCACATTGGAATAAATACAAACAATATATGAAAGGTTGTATTACAGTGTACATGCATATTAATATTAATGTTCATTGATTCTTATTTGGACATTGATTCTTATTTGGACATTGATTCTTATTTGGACATTGATTCTTATTTGGACACTGATTCTTATTTGGACACTGATTCTTATTTGGACACTGATTCTTATTTGGACATTTTACCAAAGTATACTGGTTTTAACTCCCCTAAATTATGAATCAAACAGAATTTAGGGCTGGCCCCAATCAGCTGTACACAAAAGAAATTGATCTGCCAAACTTATGCAAATAATCATTTATTACTATTAATTAATGTTTATCATTTTTTGAATGAATACCTTTCTTTCTGAATAAGGTTGAGTTTACTCATTTGCTCTATGATGTTTGATTCCAGCGGTTTACCAAACTCCTCCTGGTGCATACTGCACAGTGCGCTTGCCCACACACCATTGGGTTTCTCATAAACGGTCTATTTAGAAACAAACCAAAAAGAAATATAAAACCGAAATACAAACTCAAGGAACTTTAAATGTTCTCCTGATTACAATCACCAACTGAGAAGGGCTCAACACCAGCAGTGGAAAAATGTGGTACTTCAAAGCTCCAATACTTATCTGAAAAAGTATTATTATCAAAGCTTCAACATTTAGTGTGTTTAAGTAGAATTTCAAAGCTCCAACATTTAGTGGATCTACGTAATACTTCAAAGCTCCTACAGTGGATTTAAGTAGTACTTCAAAGCTCCTACATTTAGTGGATTTAAGTAATTCTGAAAAGATCCTACATTTAGTGGATTTAAGTAGTATTTCAAAGTTCCAACATTTAGTGGATTTAAGTAATTCTGCAAAGATCCTACATTTAGTTGATTTAAGTAGTACTTCAAAGCTCTAACATTTAAGTAGTACTTTAAAGCAATTCTTGAATTTTGTGTACAGCAAATTGTGAATTTCGTGTGGATCACTTCACTAGAAAAGTTAAATATGCACTAGCAACTGATGTGAGTTGGTGTACCAGACATTCAAATGAAACTTGCAACAGGCTAATAATATTCGAACACAGTCTACCCTCAAGAGTGTACTACCTTCTGTATCCAGTTACGAGTTGTATTGGACATTTGGGAAATGTCATTGTGTGTGATAGGAGATGGTTGCCCTCCTGAGCTGACCGGAGAGGGATTGGAATCACCCGATGATTCATATGCCGACTCTACTCCTGGACCAATGGGAAACAATATGGCCATGTAAGAAAATTGTATTGATGATAGTCCACACTTGATCTACTTTACTAGACCCGACCTGACCAGATTTGTTTATTATTCATCCAATGATCCAAGGTCCATTGGAGAGAAGGTTTAACACATGATTACAAAATAACCAAGTTATTATCCAAAAGCTAATTTGTTTTGAAGTTGGTATCAATTAGTCTGAAAAAATATTCTGTCCCAATTTATAAAAATCAGATTCTGTTGACAAGTATAATAAGTGTTACCAAAATTACATTCAGAGCAGTGCGTTTGTAATAGGAAAAGAAAAACTCCTTAATTAATTGAAGATTTAATAATCCTGAAAAGGTGCTAGTGATTTTGAAATCAAACTTACCTTCTGCAGTAATTTCCCCCTGCAATGTTAATTTCTTGAAGCGAGGAGGAACTTCAAAGTTTGACGACCACTCAGGCTTGTTGCTGACCTTTCCGGTTTTTGTCTTTACTCTGGCTTTCTGTGTTGACGTATCTGCTGGACGGCAACTATCATTATCAATGGTTATATATATGTTCTCATGGACCGGTTTAGTTGATTGGCCATTTAGTTCTGTGGACCGGTGGACTTTTGGTTGATTCCAGTCATCGGCTGCCCTCCACGTTCTTGACACCTGGTCCACTTCTACATACATTGATCTAACTGGCTGTTGACCCCGCTTTGTGCCATGCTTTCCCGACCACGGGCCGGGGTTGGATTGCTGTGTTGCTGTTGTTGAAGACGTTACTGCAATGGTCGACTGTTGCTGGTGAAATCCACCCTGCGGCAGAGCAGCTTTGAGTGGATTTTCAGCTTTGACTTGCTGATTTGCTTTTATCTGCTTGGGTTTGATTGGCTGAGATTTGACCAGCTGTGACTGGATTGGTTGAGTAGACCTCATGAGTGGATTCAGAGGAGCAGGTTTGTACAGTTGAGTGTTTTTGCCCGGCTGATTATATTTGCCCGGCTGATTATATTTGCCTGACTGATTGTATTTGCCCTGCTGATTGTATCTGCCCTGCTGATTTGTTTTACCCGGCTGATAGGAAAAGTGACTTGTGTGGAACTTGGGTCTGACAGGTTGAGGCTTATAGTTTGAATTTGACGAGTACACCGGCTTTGACCAAGCGTGCCCTGGACGAGTGTATGATTTTGCAGCCTTTGTCTTTGCCCCACGCTGGATTTTACAAAGAAACAGCAAACCACATCAATTATAATGTAAATGAACTACACATACACGTATCATGATAGAGTTAGTACCAAGCCTCAAAATGCCCACTTACCCACTTACCGGAGGTGGGTAAATCGATCTATCCATGTTTTTATGTCATATCCCATAACAACATGGTCAGACATTGAAATCGGGTAAGTGACTTTTGGAAATGGGTAAGTGCTGGGTAAGTGACAAAAAAATTTCATTTTGAGACTTGGTTAGTACTGAACTGTATAAGACAACACTCCTATAGAAACATGTAAGACATGAGAACATTGTTAGAACTTTTCACAGACACAACAACAGCCTTTTCATTCGTTTCATTTATTGATTTCACAGGCAGAAAACAATAAATGAAATGAATGAAAAGGCTGTTTTTGTGCCTTAACACTGCGTCACCCGCGAATCCAATTGGAGACCATATAGGGCCATGCCATGGTCTGTCATACTTATTCCAAAACCTCCCCCAACTAAAAGTAAATATTTATATCGTCATCATCATTTGGGATGCATAATGAACCAGAATGCTGGGCAAACTCATATTGCATCAGAGAGTGTCTAGAATCCAAAATTGTTAGGACCCTTAAGTAAGCCCATGACCTCTAACCCTCCCCCTCCCCATTGTGAATAGCTCATCACCCCTCCAGCATTTGGTCAAATAAAAAAAAACATGTTCTAGATTTGCCCTTATGTACATTGTGTAATATCATGCAAGAAAATTCTGTTTAGGTAAAACTTGTAGCTTTGCATGGTGAAGAGGATAAGTAAGACTAATTGCGGTGACACCATGTGAAATTCTCAAATGAGTAGTAATTAATTCTGAAAAGAACTGGAGGTTCAACTCGACGTTTCAATCAGTATGCTCTAATCGTCCTCAGGAGAATGTCCGGCATTCTTACTTAAAATTCTGTTTATCGAAACGTCAAGTTGTCATCGTCAAACCAGTAGTTCTGCTCAGAACCACACACTGTCCCAACTGAAGAGATATTACTTGGTGCTACTGCAATGTTTACGAATATACATGTATTCGCAAATGTTGGATTTTGCACTGCAGTGAGTGAAAACAACTTGACTGGGAGTACATGTAGCTGCAGTTACTGTACTTCTTAGGTCTTGTCAGTGGTTCATTCCAGACAAACATTTACAAAGGAAATTTGGGAGACACTCGGGGTAAATTTGGCTCATTTTGAATATCACCTTCAAATACTAATATTAGGTGCTTTTCTTTTCCACAGAATACACCTAGATACTTCCTCTATCATTTGAATGGATCAACAATGACCAAAACCATTATTAAGTGCACAAAATTTGACACTTTTGACAAAACAACTTACCTTGAATTATGAAGTCGCATAAACATGTACACTGTACATGTACAACAGCCAAAACGGGTAACATTGACTGATTCCTATTATAAGATAGGGCATGTAATATGGGTGTCAGACTAGCCCAACAGTCTGGAACCCATATTACCGACTGTATCTAATCATATGAAATAATCTATATAATCAGTAAATTTCTGTAGCTCTTACATGCACGTGTAGGTCTGATGATATAAGCCAATGACAATGACAAGAGCTACAGTAACTGCAGCTAGACTGGGAGAGGAGGTTTTGCAGTGTACTTACCCCACGGCCTCTCTTTCCTTTCTGCCGACTGACAAGGCTGGCAATGTGTTGGGTTGATTCGTCTGCAACAGCCACACACACCATGGCTCCAGCAGGGCTCCTGTGTAACAGAAATTGAGAATTGGTGTTGCATAACATAATATTGTAACAGGGAACAATTTAATTGATATCTTTTGTAAAGCAAATTTTGTTTTAAACTAAAAATTTAAATATGTATGTGTGGCAAAAAAAAAAAGTCTCTGGTTTCTGGTCATCGGTTGGCTTCAAAATCGGTGTGGTGATGCGGCTTTTTTTTTCGGCTATCTTTTTTTTTTTGCCAACAGGGAAATATGTGATACATACACCGGGACCAAATTTCCCATACACAAAGTATGGTGGCTATGTGAAAAAGTAGTTGAAAGCACAGCACGGCAGAATTCCAATCGATCCAGCAATTTTGGATGCAATTGGACATCGTTTCATAGCAAAAACAAAATTTAAAATGCCGATGCGCGGGTCTGAGGCGATGCGTGCGTAGACCAGAAACCAGAGACTTTTTTTTTGGCCTAATGCAAATTTGGAATAGCAAATATAAAATTTTGATTATTAGCAAATTGTGAATTTTGTGCAGCATTTTGCTATTTAAAGTTAATAATCTAACTTCAAAGGTGGAATGGGACCAATATCAACTCTTACAAACTTATAATTCAATGTCAATTTATTTCCAGTTCTATATGAAAAGTTCTATATGAAAAAAGATAAATTTCATATGAAAACAAAAAGTAAACTAAACAAAACAAAATTGAAAATATAAACACCTAAATTAGGCAGTTTCATGAAAATTTGAAGTTGCTTCAATTCTTTTAAATGTCATATCACTGGATAGAGAAAAAAATTAGAAAGAAAATGACGGGTCAATGGTCATGATAGGTTAACCCTATGCAAAGTTACAAATTTTTGTTGATTTAAATATTTGGGCATAAAAGGGCATCAAAAATAGCGCCACCATCGGCTGTTTGCGTGAAACTGCCTACCTAAAGTATGTAACAGAGAATAACAGCCCGTTTTAATAACTGTTTTTAAAATTAGTGCCATTAGTGTAAGTATGCTTTCTTAGGTAAAATATTACACCATCTTTGTAGGGGGAAAGACAATTTCAGGTTGAACAGATCTACTTGTTGACAGTTCCTTACCTTTGAAAAGAAACATGAGTTGGAATGGACCCAAGGAATGCCTCAAGTGACGAATAACCAAATTCTTTAAATGGCACCAACTCACCAACAGTCTCACGATACGCCACTAAAATGCAAAACAAAAAATTGCTGACATAATACAGGGGTGTGATTTGACAAAAGTAAAAATTTCTGAAAAAAATGGGTAGCAGGCCTGGGTCTCCCTTTGGTCTAGAGGACAAAGCCCCCTGAACCTCCTGGATGTTTAATTTTGGAGGCTTTACAGACTCTCCACATCCCCACAAACAAGAAACTAGTGGTTTGGACACAATGCAGGCTGCTTCTTTCTTTCCTTGGTGGCTACTTCTCTTCTTTCAAGAATATTCAGAGGCAAAGGGAGATTTGTAAAAAAATGCTGAAATCAGGAAAAATCCTGAGAAATCACAGGCCTGATAACAAATTACTCTAAAAAGTAAAGTAATCAACAGACTTGTACGAGTCCAACTTGAGTCACCTTTTGAGAGACTCTGGGTACCATGACTCGGTCATTAGGGCTGTGTGTTTCCAGTTATTTCAGGAACCGGATACCTGAAATTGGAAATCTTCGGATACCCGGGAACCCGTAAACAATTTTGTAAACCCGTATGTATAAAATTACCCATATGAACATACAAACTTTTTCAAACAAAAGCCAACAAGTCTGTGAGAGGATGTTGGCAAATGTTACTTCTAAAGCCTTCATCCTAGTTTTCTTCATTTTGTTAGCAAAAAATCAGAGACTCCTATTTGTGTGGCATAAAATGTTCAGTCGGAATTTTAAAAAGTCATTTATGGGTAATTGGAACCGAACAACAGAACCGGGTAATGACACTTTCGGTCAGGTATCCGGGTACCCTGATAGCTGGCACAACCTTATCGGACACGGACTGGACCCTTGATAGTGGGGCTCAGAGTCGGACTTAGACTTGAGTGTTTGTGACTCGGACTTGGAAGCAATATGGCCACCCTCCTACAATCACTGCAATTTTTGAAACAACCCATTCAGGCCACTCCAAGCCATTAGCTGTTGCCAGTGACCTCTTATGGTTACCCTTTTGTGCACTGTCACACCACTGAGATTACAGGGTAAAGTGGTCTCCCATCGATACATTGCAGGCCATACTAATATGTTCAAACATTTACAGTGGCCTTGGGTGGCACACAGTTGATTTTGTTAAGATTACTTGGAAAGGACAGCAGGCTTGTACATGTATGTACTGAAGGTTGCTAAAAAACAGAATTTAGTGGTTGGGAGTGGCTTCAATGTTGTAGGAGGGTTTTAATAGATCATAGGTTTGCATGAAATGTTTGTACACAGATTGGCCGTTGCTCTGAGAAATGTCGGAGAAATCCTCTTTTTTAGACATCTTTCAACAAAAATCGTTTCTCCAAGAGGCAGTTAAGAAGTTACAGTGCCTGCATTTCCTCGGTTCAGCCAACGAAGACAGGTAAAAAAGGGAGAAAAATTCAGTGCAAATTTTACAGGTATACGAACGGGAAGAACTCTTGGTCAGGACCCTATCGGAAGTGTACTTTGCACTGTAGATAGGGTCCTATCACTAGTATCAGGGCTAGTAATTAATTACAAAATTACTGAATTGTTATCCAATGGCTAACTTGATTTGAAGTTGGTAAAGGTACTAATCATCCTGAAACGCCATTGTGTCTGAAGTCAGTCTTCTCGTAAATTTTAAAGAAAACACACATATACATGTATGTATATTTACAAACGGTTGCCAACGACAACTTTCTGCTTCAAGTGGTTTCTGTAAAACTTGTATGCTTTTTCACACTTTTTGCATGAGTTTGACTCCACATTGAGCTAAAACTTTCAATATTTTTTTGCTATAAATACTTCAAGGAAAAGAAGACAATTAAAAATGCTTTAAAATTAGATTTACTTATTTTTTTAACGATTATGTGCAGCATGGTTTTGCTGTAAATAAAAAAAAATGTCTCAAATTTAGTTTTTTGGGGGTCCTGTCATAAATTCATACAGAAATCATTGATGTTCTGGTGAAGACAAACATTTCAGGAAAGTGCAGGTAAAAATAGCGAAAAACAGGAGAAAGGCATACATTTAAAATCTGTAATAAAAATTTTCAAGGAGGTGGAGAGGAAGAGGGAGAAAACTAGGCCGACAATAGGCATACGACAATTCCAGCAATCTTCTGAAATTGGTTGAGTTGTCACAGAGGTTAAGTTGTCTCGAAGGTCGAGTTGTCACACTGACCGCGTTCACACTTGATCCGGCAAGGGCGATCAAAGGAGGATCAGATCCTGCAAGGGCGATCAAAGGGCGATCAACACGATCAGACTCAAGTGTGAACGCGTCCGCGATCAGTTTGATCGCCCTTGCAGGATCTGATCCTCCGTTGATCGCCCTTGCCGGATCTAGTGTAAACGCGGCCACTGATCAAGTTGTCTCTAAGGACAATTTTTTTTAGGGTCGAGTTGTAACTAGGGTCAAGTTGTCACAACTCACAAGGGTCGAGGTGTCTAGTGGGTCGAGGTTTTTTTGGGGGGTCGAGTTGTCACAAAGGAACAGTTGTCAGGGTCAAATAAGGTTTATTGCAAATAGCGCTAAAGCAACTGCCGCAAAGCATACTGGGATACAATTTGGGGCATCTGTTTGTGTGACTTGTGTGATGTCAACAATATTTTGTTTGTTTGCGCGGCATGCAGTGGTGCTGTTGCGCCCACAGACATCCCATGATTCCTTTCAGCTGCTATTTGCGATAAACCTTATTGTCAAAAAGGTCGAGTTGTCTGCATCTGATGGCACTGACAGCAGTGACACTAGCTTTTATCCTGTATCCATACACTTGTACACGTAGGCCTACATATATTTATAGTGCAAAGTGATCAATGAATGGCATGACTGGTCAATAACTGTTTTAAGCTGATTTGGTCCTTCCCCAAATGGAAAGAATGTTGTATCCAACCGCCACTTTTTAAGGTTTTTTTTATTATAATTTTTTTATAACCACTAAACCAGTAAATGAAGAATCCTATAGTATTATTTATAGTTGCCACTGCGCATGTACAATCAATGACCGTGTTGGTCACTAATGGCGATGGGGGAGTTGACAAGATCACACTGACAAAAAGTGACTGAGAAAGTCATGGTATACCACAAATGCCCGATTTTTCATGAAATAAATATCCTGCAATAATTTGAAGTAGGCCTATCCTTCATCATCCTAATAAAATATGTTCTCCACATTCATGACATTACTGGGTGGGAGAGTTAGGCCTACATTATACTACTAGGCAGATTCACGCAAACCGCCGATGGTGGCGCTATTTTTCATATCCTTTTTTTTCTGTCGAACTTGTGACCCGCCGAACTTTCATGGTAAAATTCTAATATAAAGGCTAGTCTACGGATGTAGTCACTTCTACTAGTGTCGATAAATGGATACTACACATCGTGGTTATCTTAATTGATCAGTCCATGCCAACTGTAACGTTGGCACAAAAACAGTGCAACTTGCGCAAAATAGACTTTGTTAGTACTACAAGGATACATTGCAGGCACATTCGGTCACAACTTTTCAAATGAAAAATGGATCTTAAAAATTACCAAATATTTAAATCAACAAAAATTCGTAACTTTGCATAGGGTTAACCTATCATGACCATTGACCCCTCATTTTCTTTCTAATTTTTTGTTCTATCCAGTGATATGACATTTAAAAGCATTGAAGCAACTTCAAATTTTCATGAAACTGCCTAATTATACATAGGCCTACAACATGACATAAGTAACATGTCATTAACGAGAAAAAGTGGCGGTTGGATAAGACATTCTTCCCTCCCAAACATTAGTGCTTTCACTTTCAGGCTAAAATCTCAAAATAAACACGGTCATCAATGCCCCACGTGGCCTGACCCAAACCAGCTGACCCCTTGGGCAGGCAGCTCGCTAGGTCTGTAGGTGACCGCATGGCACATGTAATTAATGGTGACTGACAGACCTTGCAGCTGAACGATGGGCAACCCTACTTTCTCCGCCAACAACAGGGACCGTAAATCACGTTTCACATTATCTAGCTTCGATGCTGAAGCCATGGCTGGAAGACACAATATCTTTCTATATTTCGAGAATAAGAAAGTCAAATTGTCATTATAGGCCTAGTTCCTCGAATGTCCACACTGTTGCGATGATCAATTGGTGGTGAGAAATAAGTTTGTTGCAGTACTCGTTTTGCGTATGCGCATATGGCGCGGCGCAGGACACTCAAACAGGTTCCCAGAAGAAAGCAGACCATTATACACCTAACGCAAGCCTAGGTGTCCTATCTATAAACATTGTTCAACCTCGTTCTCAGGGTCTACTTCGTTCTCACTAATAGACCCCGGTGGAAAAGTGCTTTCCATCCATGCACAACGCTGATTGCAAGCTTGTAGCCAAGTGACGAGGGAGCAGTGCACTCCCCCTCCCCTGGGCCTATTATTTTTTGGTTTTAATTTTAAAAAAATAACTGAAACAAAAGATTGCTTCAAAGCGAAATATTTGACCCCATTTTTACCCTTAAAAGGGAAAAAATATTTGATATTTTGATATTTTTGTTTATTAATTTATTAGCCAAACTGAGCTTATAAAAGCGCTTTTCTTTTCTCTGTTTATTAAATGAAAATGTATGTTGCTTACAGTAATGTCATGTGATTGTTAAAAACTTGTTGGTGATGGTAATATCATTTGGGGACATTTCAATACTTTATATTTTTACCTTTAAACAATAACAACTATTGTCCTTGTCCTTCACCTCTCTGATATGCGCAATTCACCTGGGACCGGCCGTAAACGGGACAATTAAACAAAAATCCATTTGAACTGATGGCACAGCAGAACTCGATTGAGTGTTTTCCCCCTGCGGCGCGGCACGCGGGCACGGCCAGATGGGGGATAACGCCGGCGCTACACATTGTTGTTTCATAAAATGGCAATGTTGTGGTGTAGCTTACAAAACTAGTGCTGTATCGCCTGTGTTTAATTCGCAAAACGGCAATCCGGAAATTTTCCTTTTTCATTGGAAATTCGCAATAGGTTGAGGATTGGGAAACAAATGCTTTTAAAATGACACATTTCTCAAATAATTATGTGCGAAACATATTTGACTGATTGTGTTGGGTCTAATTGCTGTTAGCCTGGCTTTTGTAAATCGTTTAATTCATGTCCTGTCTAAGGTTTTTTCAGCCCAATAGGGAAAGTACCAAAGCATCATGCTTTACCGTTGTTCACAATTAATTTAATTAATAACGTTCATGTATGCCCTTTTCAACATGTAAAATTATTGTGAAGTATTTGTCATTGCTGTATTGTATTTTGTTATTGTCGTCATGAAAATAAATGTTCCTATTCATTTTAATTTCAATTTCTAAAAGTATACACATACTGCTTGAAGAGAAATTGCTGGTAGCAATTAATATGTAATAACAAAAATATGGACCATGTCTGTGCCTATAGGCCCTACAGGCCTACATGTATTTTCAATTATCACAAATGGTGAATGAAAAGGCGCACATTTTATTTCCCAACCTTCTTCATAAGGCTACACTTTCTCACGTTAGAATGAATACGAAGGTTGTATTTTTCGCTATGTAGGTATTCCACTTCAGTTATGGTGGCGCCCAATGAACTGGTCGACGGATTAGGAAAGGGAAAGAGGTTGAATGCTTGTTATGATAATATAATAGGTAACCCCCGCTGTTGTTGTCAGTCTGGGGGGTTGGTGCCCATTAAAGGGACTCGGCAACTCCGGCATTTGATACATGTTGCATGTGTCTGTGCCGATGATGTTACCTGTGAACTCCTACCCACGAACCATAGAGAAAGGACGAACGAACTTACAAATATTTTCTGCTAGACATATGTGGGTGAATTTTCCCCTACCCCTTTGCCCTCGCCCGCTCTATCCTCCAACCCATCCCCTCCCATCCCCCGCCACTAGAAACGCCAATGCTACGAAATAATAATAATAATAATCATGCCTCCAATTTTGGGTCACCTTGAAGCCGGAGGGCTGGGCCCGCCTAAAAAACTGTCGGCCATTTTTTGGTTTTTTTCCGTAGTATGTATGCACGGTGTATTCGATATCAAGATTCAAGAGACTGCGCTGTAGTATGCATTTGTATTCTAAAAATTAATTTTGGATTTAATTTTCCTTACAAAAGTGAATTTCTATGAACAGAAAGGCTAATTTGCTTCTGAATTAATTTTGTGATTTTTGTGATTTTTACAACAAAAAACCATAATTTATAGATTCCAATCCAATAATTTATTATAGATTCTAATGTTAATCACACATGCTCCCCCCTTCAGTCCACATTATTAGTTTCTGATTATAACATTCCCCACTTGTGTAATTTAAGGGAGTTTGATGATTGAAGTGGGAGCGATCACACATTAACCCTTAAACGTTAAACGCCCCCTCGTTGAGTATAGTCAGGTCACCACCAGATTCCGCTATGAACTTCATAGTAAAGTACATTAAACAGCATGGTTACCAAACATGTCTTATTTATATTGAATCGTCATTCATTTTTGTCGTCTTGTTCGGTAACGAGCGACCGAAAATATGGCTGCATTTTTGAGATTTTTAGAGTTCTCTAACTGTATCGTCCGCTTCTCCGACAGAGATTGTAAGGCTTGAAGTGGTCAGTAGAGACTGCACAATAAAAATGGTAGGTGCACAACAGAATAAATACCTCCAAAAACACATTGCATTTTGAGTTATCCAGGGCAGGCAGGCAGGCCGCGGCGAGCTAGCTGCTTTCATTACGGATAAATTGTAAACAACTTCATTATGCTTATCAAGTTTGAACACAAGGGGGCGCTACAACTATGCCATTTTATGGAATAAAGGACCTCCATTTACTGAATTTGAAGCGCCATAAGTCCTAATAATTAAGGCTTCATAATCAACAGGACAGTAACATAAACTTTAAGATGGCTTGAAGCAACTATGAAAATAAAATTGGAGTACCTATAGAATGCAGGGCCAAATTTTCCCTTTTTCTGAATTTGACCAAGGAACTGCAGTTGTGTATTTTTAACTAAGTCAGATTACGTAAATTTATAAGTATCGTCCATGT
Source organism: Zoroaster sp. YZ-2022 (assembly GCA_029582265.1). NCBI lineage: Eukaryota > Metazoa > Echinodermata > Asteroidea > Forcipulatida > Zoroasteridae > Zoroaster > Zoroaster sp. YZ-2022. The sequence continues at coordinate 29,145,462 of CM055826.1, read as the reverse complement.
ACGTAATTCGCCGCACTCGTGAAATTACGCACTTACCTTTGGCTTAGCATTTCTCGGAAAACTTACAAAACTATGGCGTATTAATGGTTGCATAAACTTATCTAAGTCGTACGTGTTACCCAAAAAAAATCACAGTGAAATTGTATGATTTACTGGAAAGTTAGTGCTTGTGAAAGTGGAAAAAGTTGTTTAACCACTGATTTTACTAGAAACAAATAGTAAGGGATTTACATGACCTCAATTTTTTTTAACGAACATCTGTGATTTTATATTGTTCTATGCCGTCAACGAGCTATTGTCTGTGGAAACCAAAAGATATGAATGCTTTGCATTTGCAATGAGTTTTTAAAGAAATACTGATCCTCAAAATGGACACATTCCTTATAAAAGAAGCGAAAGAAGGCTACTTAATTTGTTGGTATTAATTTCGTCGGCAGTGGAAAATTATTGAGAAAATGAAACATTAATATCATGGTTATGAAAAGAAATCTTTTATTTGACAAAATGTTAACATAATTTTTACACATTTCAAAGTTTTAAAGTACTTTTTGCAAACATTTTAACCACCTTCCATTTTATTGGTCTTTCAAGAATATTGATTAAAAGTTTTGAGAGCTTCTCCAAATTATACCATTTTATTTTAAAAATCTAGAACAATATTTTTATTTTCAAGATTAAAAACAATTTTACAACCATCTGGAATAAGATGAAACATGATTCAACTGTTTTTCTTCATGGGTACATTTTCTGTGCCCCCATCAACTTTAACAGTTTGGGGGTGAGTCATTATACCAACATCAATTTTTTGCTGACCACAATTCTGTGCGTCTCAAAAAACGGCGCTCAAGACGTCCACGCATATGATCATGCATTGAATTTCAGCATTTTACAAGAGAATCCTTCACTGAAACAAACTGAAACACCAAACTGCTAATTTCATTTGTAAGTTACTGTCCAGTTGATTATATAACCTTAGGTGCGTCATTTAGGGTAAACTGAGGATAACCTTCTTTGGTGTGGCCCTGCAATTTCAAACGTTATAACTTTAGTTGTTCCAAAAAATTTACCTTTTCCCATTTTAGAGAGATTATGTCATGACATGGCCAAAACAAGGCAGGGAGTCCCATTCACCTGGTCTTTTCCTAGGGAGGGCCAATAATTGAACATGATTTTCAATTGTATGTAAAGTTGGAAGCGGAGGTATTTTCTGGAAGGGAGAAATCATAGGTTTACGAGTTAGAGAATTTGCTCAACATGCTATTTAGCATGTGGGGTAGGAGCAATGTTCTGATGTTCACAGCAACAAATTAAAGTCCATACAAAGTGCCTTGATTTTTTTACTCAAAATTGTTCAATATGTATTTAGTTATTTGCTATTCCAAAAAGCATTAAAACAAATCAGAAATTGCTGAAAAAAATCATGATTTTCAACCAACATTCCAGTGGTTGAAATCCGCGAAGTCTGTTGGACATTTGCGGCCCGTGGCAGCAGCAAACATTTTTCCAGTTTTTATGACGTACTTTTACGGGAGCTCGATCGAAAAAAAAAGAGCCGTCTTAACAACGGTCTGTCTGCCGCCGCGTTGTCCGTGGCCGTACATGTACATGTACATGTGTGTATGGGATTCCCCTTGAAGTGCGATCATGTATGTGCATCCTTAGCCAACTTTAGTGCCGTTTTGGTGCCAAGTTGGTGCAGTTTTAGTGTAGGCATTTGAAAAAAATTGGTGTACCCCAAAACTACACCAGAGCTGTGTTATTGGTGCACCTTTGGTGTACCCTCGAAACACCCAACCTAAAATTTGTACTCATGGTTGGTGCAGTTTTGGTGTAGTCCCAATTATTTAAATTAGTACTAAAGAGCACCAGTGGTGCATTTTGGTGCTGAAAAATTTGGTGTAGTATTGGTGCATATGGTTTTGGTGTAGTTTTGGTGTACATGTAGTCCCAACAGTGCACGAGTGGTGATATTGGCGTAGCATTGGTGCATATGGTTTTGGTGTAGTCCAAATTATTTAAACTAGTACATGCACCAAAGCATTGGTCTAGCTGTTTTATTTTATACTTCACATTGGAAAACTACCAAAATGAGTGCAGACTTCGTGTATACATGTAAAAATAACTGCAGTATACCCTTACAGAAATATCATGGTGCTTGATTGCTGGCTTCCAAAAATGCAAATTAGTTCAAGCTTGCAGCAAGCTTGCGGACAAGATTGCAGCAAGCTTGCGGACAAGATTGCGGACAAGCTTCACGGCAAGCTTGCAGACAACATTGGAGCAAGCCTGTGAGCTTGCAGGGGTTCCAAAAATGAAAATTAGGGCAAGCTTGCTGCAGACAAGATTTTAAGCTTTCTGCAATCTTGCAAGCTTGCATGAATATGCAAACTAAAACTACAGACACCTTGCAGCTTAATGGAGCTTGCAGATATTTCTATTTGCCAAGATCTAAATATTAAGCTTGCACATAATATGCAAGCTGACATGCATGTATGTCGATCTACAAGATTTCCGATGAAAACATCAGCTTTGCAAAGGCTAACTTGTAGGTTAGTAAAATAAAACCAGTAGCTATACATATCTGACATCTTTGGTGGATAATAATTTAGCTTGTATGTAGGCTAAGGGATACATTTTGATTGTGACCATGCAGGGAATCATTTTATTGTAAATCAAATATGAATTCATCGTTTGTTTTTTGGCTAAATATTATCTTTACATATGTGCAATAACATTTTTGAAATAATAACAATAACAGTATAGCCAAAAGATAATAATACAACCATTTAAGAATGAACAATCAAAATTTAAATGTTCATGTTATGTCAGTATATTTGTGCAACAGCATATGAAGTACATGTATATAATCTCTTTTTGGAAAATGTTGAAATGCTGTAGCTTCATCAGGGAGATAGAGGCTGGTTGTCATCCAATCTTTGATCACAGTAGCAGCATCAGTCATATGTAGTTTATCGTAGAACAACTTAGTCTGTGTATTCAAAGAAAGGAGACAAATATTAGAAAAGCCAGATATTTCTCCTTCCACCAATTTAAATTTGAAATGTGGCTACATGCAGGTACATGCATGCATGCTCTTTCCATGATGTAACTCACCCCCAAATTATTAGATTTTCGAAAAGGAACCTCCTGATGAGTTCTTAAATATAATGATAATGGATATGTACATGTAACTCCTTGTATCTATCCATCATGTGGATGTAACTGCAATATTTTCTAGAGGCAATATATAGAGCCATGCAGTATTTACACATGCTTTTCAATCATCATTCAGTTAATTATTCCTGAATTACCATATGATTACACCATGTAGTTGTTAATGAAATCATTACAATACAACATGAATAGCAAAACTAATGAACACCATTTCAAAACTAAAAAATGTTTGCACTCATTTGCAAAATTCAATAGGTTAACAGATCAATTCAAGACTGCATTCAGCATTTCTGTATTTGCAGCACTCAATAGCCCATAGTGTACAATGAACATTCACATGAAGTAAAATCATTCATACAGTTCATAAGACTGAAAAAGTACAATCATCTTACCATCATTAATCCCATCCTGCATCACAAAACTTGCTTGAAATTTCACTGCTTCCATTGAAAAACTGCTGTATACTGTAGATCTGTTTCTTCCAGTTTGAATTTAGAGCACACACTGCAGAGGCATATACATAGCTTGACCATGAATTAAGGTCCAATGATTGGCCAGACAGCTATGGCCACACAGTGTCAAGTTACACACACTACCCCATACAGTGATAGTATTACATAATCAATGCAAATTATGTGCACTGCACTATAGGTATCAATTACAGCTTGCTTGCCTGTAGTCTGTGTAATTCCAATAAGTGGGTTACACACAAATAAACAACTTACTTAATGTATTTGGGTATGAGGAAAGTCATCATGGAGTTGTACATGTATAGTATGTATTAATGTAGGCTACACCTGTACATTTGATAAATATATGCTGCCTCCACAAATATACTCATCAGATCACAGCTAGGTTAGTAAAATGATTGACCATCAGGTTGTTTATTTATTCTCCATGTATAGGCTAGAGAATGATGAAATGATGAAAAAACACTTGGTTCAAAATCACTTTGGTAGCAATTACAAATATGGTTCATTTAAAACTTGTGTATACTTTAGGCATGAACAATATATGATTCTGCTATACATTAAAGGAGGCAGAATAGAAGGTATATAGAACTTTATATAGTCTTTTTATTACTAGATTTCATGGTTTGCCAAACAATATATATTGAGGGATTTAATATCATACATAAATTGAATATTATGTGTTATTTCAAAATTGTACATACATAATTCTACATTTACATATATGTATGTACTTTCTGAAAATAAATTACTTTTTGGACTATGAGTAATTCACTGATTTGAATAAAAAATTTAATTGCATAGGTCTATATATATATATATATATATATATATATATATATATATATATATATATATATATATATATATATATATATATATATATATATATATATATATATATATATATATATATATATATATATATATATATATATATATATATATATAGGCTGAGGATTATACATGTATTTCCTTGAAAAAGCATATGCATTGTAAAATGCAAGACGAAGTTTAATTACAGAATTATACATGAAGAATAAAATATAGTACATTTATTAACAACCAGCAAGCTTGCAAGAAGGCAAGCTTGCTGATAACCAGGCAAGCTTGCTGCTTGCAAGCTTGCAAAAGCTATGCAGCTTGCAGCAAGCTTGCAGTGAGTTAGTTTTAACCTTGCAGAAAAGAGCGCAAGCATAATATATAAACTTGCGGCAAGCTCGTTAAGATTGCCGCAAGCTAATTTCTCTATAAGGGATAGACCTAGCTGGTCAACCATGTCCACACTGTAGAGTCTTTTAAAGTGGAATCAAGTTTTAAAGTACATTTGGTGCCTTATTGGTGTAGGGGGATTCAGGCTAATATAAGTGTATCTGCAGTTTGATTCAGACTAAGTATATCTGGTGCATGTTTGGTGTGGTTACTTTATTTGTAAGTAATTTTGGTGCCTTATTGGTGTAGGAGAAATTCAGAATAGGCCCAAGTGTATTTGGTGCACTATTGGTGCACGCTGCAAATTGACAAAGACAATTTGGTGCTCTATTGGTGCTCTATTGGTGTCCATTGGTGTAGAGTTTGTATTGGTATACTTCTGGTGCAGACAACAGGTACACTAAAAGTACACCAGAAATGTACTAAAAACGTTGGTGTACACCAGAGTTGGCTAAGCGGGGCCGGGTCATTGTCAAACTATTAGTCTGGTTAACAGCACCGGCAAGATCACCAAAGGATGATTTTTTTATCGGCACAAAACAAGAACAATTTGGACACATTTTGCAGTGAGATTAACTTTCCTGATAACAAAATTCAACGAATCAAATACTGGACATTCAAAACTTTGGTTGCTCTTAGAATATTTGTTCGTAAAAATGCAATAAAAATAGGGTACCATTATGTGCGCTTATGCCGGACTCGAGATCTTCCTTCGGCTTCGCCATTTTCCCCAGGATTTCGTCCGGATTTTGTCCATTCCGGGCTTAATTGATACGATTCTATGTCACTTATATCACCAACTTTGGCATCAGTATAATCTCCATCAAATGACGATGATGAACAACACAATTGGTCAGTACTACTTTTGGAAACTTTTTCAAAAACACTTTCGGAAGTCGTAGTTGGTAAACTTATTTTTGCAGTTGTACGCGATGTGATATGCTTTGTGTACAAAACGTACCGCAGTAAACAGTTGTAGCGTTCGCCCTCCCGTAAATGTACGTCATCAAAATAGGCTCAGTGAAAGTGTCCCCGACGGCTTTTGTTTCGGGTCTGTCGTTCACGGCAGTGGCGAAAATATGTACATAATTTTCATAGGTTTTTTAAAGGGTTAAATAAAAATAATGAAAGTCTTATTTTTGGTTATTCCTACTTAGAATTACTTACTTTTTAAAATAGGGTTGAAAATATTTACCATTGTATGGTCTTTAAGCCCTTTTCACACGACCCAAAAAAACAACAGATTCCTTGAGACGAATGTTACGAGCGAGGATTGTTTATCTTATCCCATGAGTGACTTCTTTTGCAAGCTTTCACATGACACCGAGTAAAAAAACCAACATTCTATGAGAGTACACACATTAATATCGTTGATCATGCACCATCCGATATGTTCATTTAAATTTGCCACACACAAGTCTGTGACGATAAAAGACGTTGTTAACGTAAAAACAAATTATATCATAACTTTAATTCTGTAAAAGAACTGACCTTAACATTTCAGAGTTATAAGTAACGATATCTAGGGTACTCGCATCGAAAACATGAGATAAAATGCACGACAACTGTTTGAAGTACGAGTAGAAAAATGTAGAGCGATCATGATGGACCTCACAAATTAATCTGTGCCGATAAAAGAGTTGTTCCAGTGGAAAGAAATGAATCCATAACTCTAATTTTGTAAAAGAACTGATGACCTTAACATTTCAGCATTTTGTGTGCTGATATCTAGGCTACTAATATAATAACGAAAATATGAGTGAAAACATATGACATTTGTTTGAGATAAGGACCGATGTTGTGAATATTGATACACGTGCGTTATCATCTCGTCCGCCCACCGCTAGTTGTACAGTACATACAGTGCATGGGTGCAGTGCATGCAGTCAATCGCGCACGATGGGTCTTCACGCATGCGCAGTATGAAACTTTCGTACGGGACCTTTGACAAAATATCTCGATGTTTGAGAAAATTTCGCAAGGAATGTAGGACATCTCAAACATTGGTGTCCTATCACACGAAGCTCATTTTGTAATATTTCTCAAACATTGAGAAAATTTCTCGTGTGAAAAGGGCTTTACATAATTATTCTAAAAATAGGAGACTGTGATCGGAAGAAGCATTCAGACTAGATATATCTACTTGCACATGGTGCGCCAGACAGTCAAAGACCACCATGGCTAGACAGTGAGACGTAATTCATTGTCTACACATTGTTTGATCCATTAACCCATTCAGTTCCTAACACTTAATCCGTCTATACAGATTTCTTTGAGTGGCAGTGGATTAAGAAGAGAAACAAAGGAGTTCTGGGTCTGGACCCTGTATGGTGGCTCCTTTGTAATCCAACTAACCACTGAAGTAGTACGCTTTTGTTTCTCACTTCAGAAAGCTGAAAAAATTCCTAATTTTGTTTCCATGGAATTACTGACTCGACTCCCAATTGCAATTTATTTGTTAATCGCGATACAAGTATATTTGTTTAATCGCGATTTGCCAATATCTCAATAACTTGAAAAGGTTCTTGATATCGTAATTGAATAAAAAAGGTATCACGGTATTCGATGTTATCATGTTGTCGCCCAAGCTTATATGCCACTCATTGAGCCAGGAAGCATCGGTGCCATGAGTCCGTGTACAAACAATGATTTTGGGCACTCTCCTGTTAAGAGAGTACCCTCAATCGATTGTGTTTTTTGGGTGTTTTTTCCTCGTTACCTGCCCAACATTGGGAGAAAAAAGTCTGTGTGCTTTACTGCTTGACTGAGATTTCCAGATGGGTGCAGACTATAGCCAGATCTATATCAATTGGAGTGACGTGGCTGAGCGGTCTAGCTTACCGGACTCAAGTTCTGGTGTTAGCAGCAGAATGTGGGTTCGAATCCCGGCCATGACACTTGTGTCCTTGAGCAAGACACTTAACCATAATTGCTTCTCTCCACCCAGGGGTTAAATGGGTACCTGTGAGGGCAGAGTTGGTTGATTAGCCCAATATATGCGCTGTAAAGGCAGCAATTGAGCTGTATATTCCCCAGGGAGCTGAGATGGTTTCAGGAATGATTTATGAGCCTTATGAGCAGGGGTAATGATATAATGCACCTTGAGCACCACTTAGTTGGTGGATACGTGCGCTATATAAGTCCACACATTATTATTATTATTATTATTAATTGGTGTATTCAATCAAGATTGTTCTTTTTCCCCATCCCTTCCCCCATCCCCTAATCATAAAAAGGCTTTCAAAGAGCACTTCATTCGACGAGAGACATTTCAAGAAGAGGAGGATGTGGATCCTCCTGAGGATGAGATGAATCTTGAGCATCAGCTCATGAGTTTCCGCCAGCAGTGGAAGGAGGAACTGGCCAGCACTACGGACAAGGTGGCCAGTGGTCAACAGTGTATGAAGGAGGTGGTGGCCAGCACCGCAGACAAATGGGCCAGCAGTCACCAGTCAAGGATGGACTTGGACAATGCTACAGACAAGGCAGCCAGTGGTCACCAATGGGGACGTGCTCATGATGACAAAGCAGACAGTGGTCAGCAGTGGCTCAAGAAGGAACTGGCCAGTGCTACAGACAAGGCGGCCAGTGGTCAGCAGTGGCAGGTGGAGGAACTAGCCAGCACCATGGACAAGGTGGTCGTCATGCAGGAGCGGGGTTCAGACTTGACATCTGGGAGTCCACCACCGGGTGAGTGAATTTGATACAATTGGCAGACCTAGAAATGCATACCCATGCAGACTACAGGCTAGCCTAATCCTTCTCTTGTGTTCCTTTGTTCCCCTTTTATGCTTTCCACTTGACTGATTCCAGCTTTCATTGCAGTACATGTTTGTACCAGTCATTACTTACAATAACATGCAGCAGTTGATGTGGTGTCTATCTGCTATATAATAGGGACGAAATGCGAGGATGCTAGCTAATTCTTAGAACCTCACAGATCATAGAAGAGAATAATTTGTCCTCCTTGCCTTGTCAGTTTATTCAGATGAGCACGCTTCGACCAGGGCAAGCATGGGAGTCAGTGAGAAGCAGCAGCAGGCATCCGTTGCTGAAGAGAAAGTTCCAGGAGGGAAGAAGGAAAAAGAAGATGCTGTGATCAATGGGGAGAATGTTGAAGCCAAGGTACATATAAATACAAGGGTGGACCCCCCACCCCTCAACACCACAAATGTTGACATTTGGTCTACTATGATACTTTATACAATGGTAGCTCTGTGGAGATATAAGAGAGTGGTGCAGAATGACGTATGGTGGATGTGTCCGGATGGCACAACGCATCAGAGAGAGGTGGAGGTCCATGACAGCCAATCTGCTAGGAGCAGAGGACACCCACAGACAGACAGACAGCTCTGTGGGCCACAGTTTGCTACAGCTGATAACACAGTTCTTGTGTGGTCCCAGACTATGGAACAACCTCCCCATGTAAATCCGCCAATCCACTTTAATGTCAACCGGCAAGAAAATGCTTAAGACTGAATTGTTTAGATCTATTTAGAATTTTCTTTTCATTTTGTGCAGCACTTTGATCTAGTCGCTAGGATATGTGCACTTTATAACAATTGTGTACTATTATTATTATTATTATGATGATAATGATGATTATTATTATGGTCTGTCACAGCCTTGCTGGGCACTAGCCAGATTTATTTGTCTATGATAATTTTAAAGTTGTCATTTTACATTCTTCTTTAAATAACTTTCAGGCTAAAGAGCTCTTCATGCAAGGCGTCAATGCAGAGAGACATGGCAACCTCACAGAGGGTAAGATTATTTGATGATCACACTATGCAGGTTCAACTGTACTGTATCCTTTGCACCAGCCACTCATTTGTTTTTATTTTTTTTATTTTTATTTTTTCTTGCTGCATTTTGTTTTTCTTTTCAGCTATCTGTAAATATCGTCACGCTATACAGCTGGTGCCTGATGTAGAGTCCAGGATCACTGACTACACAGTGAACCGACCAAAGAAAGAAGAAGCGGATGATGTCATTCAGGATGGGTAAGAAGAAATTTTTTCAAGCTATAAATGTCGCGGCACCCGCTGCTATATAGGATTCTAGCCAGCCAATCGTCATCGGGCAAGCTCGGTGGTCGAGAGGTTAAGATGTACTAGTAAGCAGGAGGTCGTGGGTTCGAATCCCACCCAAGTCGCCTGTGAAGTTTTTTCCACAGACACTCGGAAAGCACCGAGTATACAGTGCTATACACACGTCGGTGTAGGGCAAAATTAAATCAATTGTTTATCACCCAACGCAAGAATTTCATCAAACTATAAAGCTAGTTTATTACACTTTTGTGCTAGTTTAAAATGTCTGCAAATGCATCCATAATTTATTTAAAAAAATTAAGATATATATTATGTATAAAAACACCAACCATTTAAAGTTTCAGCTTATTCCATTTTGTCGTTAACCCTAACTCCCTAGTGTAATTTACTCGGAACCATACCCATCCTTGCAAATTCCAACACCATATGGCAAACTGTACACACAAACTGTTGGACTCTGATTCTGGAGGTATGCCTAACCCAGTGTAAATGACAATCAGTTTAGGGGTCCAGTACCCATCCTAACAGATTCCAACAAAACCTGGTGTTGGAGTTTGACTGGATGGGGATTGTTAGGGTTAATGATAAAATACTGAAAATGCAGTCAGATTGCTTGTATTCATTGCAACATGGAATATCTGTTATTGGATGACAAAAATTAATTTTGGAAAATATTTCACTAATTTTACTTAAGACCCTATAACAACAACCCCAAACCCATCAAACACTCTCAATGGCTGGTTGTGTTGTATTTTGATGGACTCAGTAATGTGTAGCCAAACAGGGATACTTTGCATGGGGCTGGGTGTCCCAACTCCAACGGTTTCAGTTGGTGGAAGGTTCTTATTAGCCGTACATTAACACTGTACTGGGTATAACAAAGTGTTTGGGGGAGGGGCAGGAAGGGGAAAGATCCCCAACAAAAATGTGGGGGAATATACACCCTCAACACCCTGGGTTTAATGACTGTGTACCATACAGTTCTCATTTCACTCTATCTATCTGTCTCTCCTTCCCTCTTTTTTTGCCCTACGCCATTATACTTGAAATCCACTTGAAATCCACAACTAACAACACTTTTATTTCATTTCATTTATTATTTCACAGGGCAGAAACAATCACAAACACAATGGTAAAAAAACAAATAGAGAAAACTATAAAATACATATACATGATGAAAAGAAGGTAAACATGACAAAATGTTGACAGCACCCCTGTAGGATTACCAAAATGCGAACCAAATCACAATCTAGTGGCTCCCCATAATGCTGCCAAACATAATCAAACAATATAATAAAAATATAATATAAAAAGCCAAATAAGAATCAATCCAAGGGATACACTTCCCACCACCAACCCCCAAAATCAGGAATCCTAGGTGTAACATTTTTCTCCATTATACAGATATGAAGATAATGGTGACAGTGACAGTGATGCGGAGGATGACTGTATGGATGAGCTGGTATCAGAGTTGAGAGCTCTAACAACCAATGACATCAAGTCACACTGCCAGCCTAAATTCCCGCAGTCCGTAAGATTTGATTCCTTGAATTTCTATGGTTTTGTCCAAAATTTGTAATTCATTTCCAGTTTACTCAAAAATTACAGTTTGTCATCAGATGGAATAATTTCTCAGAATGTTTGGTTCCAACACCAACTTCACATCAAGTTATTACCAAATATTGAATATTTTCGTCCATCTTTCAGAGCACTCATGTCTCTTCCCTGCCGATTGAGCTACTGCTTTACATCTTTCGTTGGGTGGTGTCCAGCGACTTAGACCTGCGGAGCCTGGACCTGCTCTCATTTGTGTGCAGAGGATTCTACGTCTGTGCAAGGGACCCTTCACTGTGGCACCGGGCTTGCCTTGGGTAAGACTTTGGCCACCATGTTTCCTCTATGATACCACCCAACCTGGGGCCAATTTCACAGAACTGCTAAAGCAGAGAATTTTGCTCAGCAAATATTTTCGCTATAAGCATTAAAAAATATCCAATGTACACTCATTTTATATCCGTGTTTGGCTGGTAACCATGACAATCTGCTTAGCATATATTTCTGGTAAGTAATTTTGTCTGCTTAGCAGCTCTGTGAAATTGGCCTCTGATTAGTTGTGAAGACTGGAGTCAATGACTCGACTTGAGTCATTGCTGTAAACAGACTCACCTGGTCTTGAGCCTTTGAACTGAAAGACTGTAATGAACCAAAGTCTCTGCCACAAAGACTCAACTGAAGTCAATCCTCTTTGGACACAAGTACTAAAAATATGACAACAATTCCATGTGCATTCTAAGAATTCACTTACATGCATGGAATTCATATGGTATACTTTTTGTTTTTTTGTATAAAGTATTTGGGGTCGGAATTGCTGCATGACCACAAAATACAGCACATGGCGTCAAATGTTCCTGGAGCGCCCCCATCCCAACTTTAATGGCGTGTACATCACAAAGAATACATACTTCAAGCAAGGTGAACCAGGCATGGATGGAATATACAGACCTTGGCATATGGTGGAGTACTATCGATATGTCAGGATGTTCCCTGATGGTAAGTCCTAATGAAACTGCCTTGTGATTTCTCAGGATTCTGTGCCTCAAACTTTTCTTGAAAGAAGAGAAGTAGCCACCAAGAAAAGAAAAAAGTAGCCTGTATTGTGTCCATACAAACCTCTAGTTTCTTGTTTAGTGGGATGTGGCGAGTCTGTAAATACTCCAAAATTAAACATCGAGGAGGTTTAGGAGGACTTTTGCTAAGTATGGATACATTTATAGATATCTTACCAAAAATGTGCACATGTACTGGCTTTAAGATCCATACAATCATCTCTGCCACGCTACAGGTGTCATATTGATGTACACTGCTCCCGATGAGCCAAAGGCAGTGGTAAGCAAGCTCCAGAACCAGACTACATCCTTATCAGGCATACTGGTCGGACAGTTCAGGATTGTTGACGACATGGTGAGCTATAATTTGGCAAAGATAGATGGATGTTTTTCAACAGAAACATTCATTGTTGGTTATCATTGAAGTCACAAATGACACCAAATTTGTGGTATATGTCACACAAGTGGCTTACAGATTTCCTCAGATTTCCTCGCTGCTACATGGCTATGGCTTGTCTGGTGTTATCATTGCGCAAGCTGGGTGGTAGAGTTCAATTTAGTTAAATTTGAAATTCTATGGCTTACTGGTCAGTAAAGCAAAAGTAAGAACACTTGAAGAAAAAAATGATTCACATTCCCTGTACTATGTAGTTTATAATCCAACAATCTAGGTAGTCGTGAAATTGTGAATACAACAAAGAGAAAAATGGCATGACTAACTGTTATTTAGTGTGGTTGTAAACATTTATAGACAATGAGGTAAGGTCCATTTAGCAGTATTTTGTCTCTAGCTAGACCAGGTTCGCATTACATAAATCAGTTTGTACGTGCCCGCTGTGGTAGTTGCAAAGAGGTGTCTGAGGTCATGGCCTTGAAGAACTAGGCTCAGTGATGGGCAAGTTGTTAACACAAGAAACTCGAAGTGATTGGAAGGCAGCATTACAGTCACATGAGCTCCAAATAAACGACTCGTTATTTCATTGACATCACTTCTGTCCCTCAGATCACTGCGATACTACACAGAGAGAACACAAAGGACTACGAGTGTAGTGTGAATCGTTACATCCGCTACAAGCGCAACAAGAACGTGAAAGTCGACACCAATTACACTTTTCACTTGGTGAGTAGGCCATTCAAGAATGCATGACCCTTACATAAAATGACTCCAATCTGATTAGGATATGGAAAGGATCTGACTTCAACACACGCTTCATTTCATTGGTTGGAGATAGACACAGTATGCATGCACATGCGCAACGTCAATTTATCACTAGTGCATAGCTGGTACACATAAATACCTACATCATGCATAGCTGCGCATATGGTGGTACCAACGTTCAAAGTTCAATTAATCCAGTATCAGGCCTATTGTCCCTAACCTTCCCAAATCCTCTTTGCGAAAGTGAAGGATTTTGAAAGATTGAGGTTACATGCTATTTGCTAAAGTAAAGGATTTTGGAGGATGGAGGTTATTAGGCATACTTGCCTTTCCATGTACATCCATATGTTTGTTGCAGTGATTGCAAGGTCAGTGGACACTGTTTATTGCTCCATGCATGCAGGGAGGGTCCCTGGTCATGTACATGTATCACAGATTAGAAACACATGTGTGCATACATGTCATGTGCTTGCTTTACTACTAAAGGATTTTGGAGGATTCAGGTTATGTGTAAGCAAATGAGCATAGGGAGTTAGGGTTATGCGAGTATCGCCATGTGACATCAGTTTTTCTGGTTATAGCGATTCCTTGCTCCCATGTTGAATTTCATGTGAAAACCCAAGTTTCCCTATGCATGTATACCATTGATTCCTTTTTTAGCTGAATATGAAAACAAAATATGTTCAAAGTCGCAGCATGTCTTTTATTTACCAAGGAATTCTTGTGTGTATTTTTAAAGGAATTCAACATTCGTTCCGCTGGCCACCGCCCTAACTGCAAGTTGGAGTGGCACAGCTACAGGTGTCACACCCATCACAGGTAAGGCTCACACTCTTTAGACAAACAAAATCTGCTCTTGGTTCACTTATCGACCATAGTTTTACACAGCATTTCTGTAGACTTTACTCTCAAGCACATATAAGTGTACTTTAAAATCAAACATTTAGAATGTTCTATTCATAACCCACAGACCCACCGGTAACACGAGTGTCTCTGACTTTGAAGTAGAACGGTTCATGCCCATCATCTTCTCCAGAGTCAAAAGCTACACCACTACTTCAGTTAATCCTCTGTAAATGATGCGTCAAGGAAGTGAAGATCACTAGATTAGCAACAGTACCTTCATGAGGTGTGCCATCCTGCCATAACCAATTTTGCAAAGTGTGTGCAAGTTAGTTTTCCCTGTCTTTAATAGACCTCGTAGATTGATGTCATCGTGCGGCCATGTGAGAAGGCAAACAATGATAATGTACTCAAAGGTGTTGCACATGTATGGGCAGTGCTAGCCCAAAGATCTGACATCACGCTTCGAGGCTCATGAAAGACGCCAGAAACCGGCCTGTCAGTTTCATGGAGATGCAACCTTGACCTTGGTTGGCAGCTATCTTGCAAGTCACGAAGCGCGACGTCACATCTTTGGCGCAACGTATTCAATGAAATGCCTTGAATGGTTTGGCCGGAGCCTGTCTTTATTCTTGATAGGATAAAAACAAGGGACCAGTCAAGTGCAGCACATGCATGAACCATTGAGTTACCCTCAGCACGAGGGCGCTCTTCAGCTTATGACATATGCATTTTGTCTTTGGGGCATCATGGGATAATGTACATCATGCTTTGATGCAGTGCGACTGCACTACAGTCACACAACACACACTAGTCACACAACACACACTACAGTCACACAACACACACTAGTCACGCATGTGTAAGGAACAGTACTAATATCTCCCAGAATGCACTGCTTTTTAAAGAAATTGCTCATCGGCCAATACAATTGTCAATGTCATGAAATTTTCATGGGAAATGACCTATAACACCAGACTGGCACACTTCTTGTAGACGATTGTCTTCTGTTAATGGTTAACCAGTTTTTAATAGTTGTCAACATATTTGCCTGGTGAGACTAAAGGCATTGGATCCCAAAATCTTCTCTGATCAATGGCTAAATTAACATAACTGATGTTATATAAAGTGATCATGATACACTTGTTGGTAAAATGTCAAATTTTTTCAGACTAAATGAAAATTACAATAATAAATTACAAAAATTGTGATCAGTGAAAAATTCAACGCAGTGACTTAACTTATTTATGTGAATAGTGATGGCAATTCATTCACAGTTTATCAAATACCAATCACACGTTTTATGCTGCATTCAAATCACCTTGTGTTTTCCAGTTCACAGGTCATGAACCAGGTATTATGCTAATTTTGTTCTTACAGGGAATTTGTGGTGTTCTATTTAGAAATACTTAAGGGTACCCTAATGGAACATTCTACATTTGGAGTACTCCATTAATGAGTTTTGCTTTTGCTGGGAGCATTAGGTGTTACCATTTGGAACACCTGCTGTTCCAGGTGGGATCACTGAATATTCCTTTCAAGATTGCACCACGTTCCCGAAAGGAACATTCCTAATGGTGGAGACGTTCCAAAACTCGAGGTGACACGCAAACGGAGTCGAGAACACAGAAAACACAGTGATTGGAATGCTACATCACTGTAATACTTGCTGTATGGACCGGAGACGTACAGAAAGTATTACAGGAAACGCGTTTGGTAAAAAATTGGAGCACTTGCATAGACAAAATGGTCTATTGTCAAGTGAACATTAATTTTCATAGGATAGTGGCTTGCTGGTTACCAGAAGGGTACTTTGGTAAAACTTGTAGCTTTGTATGGTGAAGAGGATAAGTAAGACTAATTGCGTTGACACCATGTGAAAATCTTTGAGTAGTAATTGGTTCTGAAAAGAACTGGAGGTTACCGAGTTGTAACCTCCAGACGGGTACTTTGCCTTAATTATGTCAGCAGGATCAGTGAACAGAAGAAAGTGATTATGTTGGTGTTATTTTAACAGATTTGCAGTTTGAATTAATCAGAAAAAAAATCATTTTATTTGTTTTGCCGTGTCGGTGGTGGGTTGTGTTCCAAGAGGATATAGCACTGGTGGCTTGCCAAAAAATTGCCCCAGGCTGGTAAAATATCGACCTAACTTACAGATTTTTTTTTGAGTTACCCCACAACTGACTTGTGTGAAAAAAGGTCGAGGTCCAAGCCTGTGCGGAATTAATTGAAGTTGTTGGAACTAGATTTACGTTATAATAGAAATGCAATTTACACAGAGCTCTTTTTATTGTTATTTATAGCATTATTCTTGAGGTTGTGTTTTTAATAATTTTTAAAGATTTACTGTAGAAAATGTATAGTTGTCAGGAATTAGATTCACAAATGAGAAACCAATTTCATGGCTCTCCTCTAGTATTAAAATGACAAAATATTGTTTACTCTCTGGTAGGTAATTCATCTTATTTGCAAGAAATAAATATTTTGGCTGCAAGACAAAAACTTCCATTATGAAAATGACATTTCCATTGAGTTTTAAGGAAATTTAAATCCGACTTGAATAACAAAAATAACTACAAATGTTTAAGTCTTGATAACATCTGTCCTGATTAATGATTAAATACAAAACAAATATATATTTTAACAAAATGATTTTTACTCAGTTTTTCATTTTAACTTTTATTATGTATTTAGGATTGTAAGGTGAAATTCTGGTGAATACTAACATTCTTGTTTAATGATCAAATAATTTTTCAGCATTACCAGTTTCATACAGCTCAGTGTCATTTACAACTTCAACAATTTAATGTTAATTTTCATGAAGGCAAATTTCATAAGGATGAGCCACTGATTTGTATTAGAACCATTGTTCTATAGATGGATCTTGTTGCATTGAGCAATCCTCCACACTTTTCTGTCAGTAGGGTTACTTTATTAAAAATATATATATATATAAATTGTTTGGCATTAAAGAATACAACATAATTATATTGCAGTAACAGATGTGTCCATGATTGTCTCAGAGGTTAGGACCTACTATCATTTACCTGAAACTCTTGTAATGTGCACTTCAAAGGTTCAAATAGGATTCCCATAATTGTGTAAAATGTCAGTATACTACATTATGTAGAAGTACATACAATGTATTTCAACTAATGCATATCATTGCAATCAGTGTAAGCAAATCCAAATGAAATATAAATTATGATTTTACACAAATAAATTCACGCACATAAAGCCATTTGTCTTGTATGTGCTCATATTTGTAATGTTTAATTCATAGGAATCCATTGACGGATCAAGGGGCACACTGCCAAAAGAGGGTAAGAAACAAAAATATGGTAAATTTACATGCATGGCAATAAAAATGTGGGAGGCAAGGGTTTTACAATATTGAACTATTGAAAAAATTAATACACTTTCTTCCAAATGCCTCATTGTCATGGTGAATAAGGAACAATCCCATTAACCTTAATCGTGCTGATGAATGCAACAATTCCGTTTGATCTCGTTGCAGGCTTCACACTTGGACAACTGATGGAGGGTGTTGCATTGAGCTGTGTGTCTAGCAAGTTATTGAAGGTGGTTAGGGATAATGTACATGTTCATGCAGTGGAACCACTGTAATGAACATAGGATACACAATTCTTGTCTCCCGTTTTTTTGCATGGCAGTGAAGCCATCACAAAGTAGTTAAGAGTCATCCAAGTTCTTCATCCTCTCAAGTATGTGTTTATACTTCATTAGCTCTGCCTGGGTTTTCCAGAAGTCCAGGTACACCCACATGAGGCATCCCCTGCGCCCTCCAGCATTGTAGGGATCACCGCAGTGTTTATCATTCTTGAGGATGTCCTGTAGACCTATGAACAGGCCCAGGTCCTTATCGTAGGACTTTGAGTACACCAATGTCTTCAACTTTTCTTCAACCTGGAAGCGGTGCTCCCGGTACTGGAAGGGATTGCAGAGGATTCTCTGTCGCTCTCGTAGAAGCGGTGTCAGCTCATCGAGTTCATTAAAAATTTTCTGAGCCGCTTTTTCCTCTTCTTGTGTAATATTCTCCATAGCAAGCTGCCTCTGTCGGATGGTTTGTTCATTCTTGTAGTTGTCTTGTGGCATGGGGATATCTGTTTGAGTTTGGAGAGTGTTTACATCCTTCTTTAAGTCTGCATGTTGTTCTTGCTCTTTGCGAAGCTGATCAAGTTGGACTGAGATTCGTTTCTGCACTAACCAACCTGTGAATAATGAAATAATGGCACTGTCATTATATCATGTCCAAAAATATCTTGAGGTTCCATCATTAAGGAAAGGTACATATACGTAACGCATGCAATTTCAGACATTTTACCAAAGTCCTTTCATTTATAACAAGTTACTAAAGAAATGGTATGTCAATGGTTATACTAAATCATGTGTAATACCTGATACAAAATTACTGAACAAGAGTTATCCAAAAGCTAACTTGATGTTGGTTTAAGGTACAAATCATCCTGTACAACATTATTCAGTCTGAAGTACTCGCATTTCAGAAAATTCACAAAAAACAAAATTTCATTTTGGTCCATGTGTTTTCTGTAAAAATTATTAATTTTTTACATTTTTATATTAACCCTCCTACTACAAGGGTCAAAACCGGTCAAAATTTTGATATACATGCCAAGGTATATCTAGTGCACTTTATATGTCAAACACTGTCAGACCTTACGTGTGGTAAGTACATTTACAGGTCAAAATGAGTTGACTGTTTTTGACTGGTAAAAGCATTGTCTGGTGTTGTTCAGGGTTGTCAAAAAATACCCCCGTGTGTACATTTGAGTCAACAGTCAAAACGGGCAGTTGACTGGTTTTGACCTCTGTAGTAACTTGCCACTAAAGTGCAGCTATAGTAGGCGGGTTAAATAAGACTCCAAGTGCATTTAGTTGAAACTTTAACATGCTAGTTGTGCAATATAACCTTGAGAATGTATACTTTAAAAAAAAAGCAGTTTTGCCAATGGTACCAATGCTGTACCTTCCCAAAGTTTAATCCGTAATGTATTTTATACCAACAAAAAAACTTGAAGCTGGAAGGAGGACCGGCACAATAAGCTGGTTAGCAATTCGGCTGATTTTCTTGCTGATGGGTTCTTCGTTCGGTGGTATGTTCAAGTTATTCAGCTCCATAGTTGTGGCATGGCTCGTTGAAACTAAGCCTAATTAAGAATTATAAACATAAGAACTCATTATATTGTAGCTCCAGTCTTGTCAAATTTGCTTCGCTCCACGATGAGTGACATACTTCAGTAGCCTCGCAAGGTCAATTCTTGAAATGCATACGTGAAAAAGATATCAACGTGCAATTTTTCATTGCATGTACCTGTAGCATATTGGTAATTTGTATTTTGTTCGAGGACAAAATATAATGTAAAAAGAAATCCAGTAAGTTTAAGCGCTGACAAATTGGGGGTATAAAGCAATTACTATTGCTGTACAGTCATAGGGTAGAATGTCATATCCGACCACCACTTTTTCTCATTCAATATAACCAATAATGTAATCTTACCTACCCAGTAAGGTGGAGAACATACGTATGGATGATAATGGACATATACTTCAAGTTATTCCAGGATATTTATTTCATGAAAAATCAGGTATTTTTGGTATACGACATAAAACACAATAAAGGGGGCCACTTTCCTACCGTCACGTTAGCAGTTTTTTTTTAATATATGAAACCACCCAAAAATAATTTCAACATTTGAATAGACATGCATGCTTATCCTAAAGATAATTTGAGTTGATTATTACTATTATTTTTTAATTACCCTAAAATTTCCATCAACAAATGGACGGAAAAGTGAGGTAACTTTTTCCGTCCAATTTGTATGGAAATTTGAGGGTAAAAAAATAAAAAAATAAAATATATCAACTCAAATTAATTCTAGTATAAGCCTGCATGTCCATTCACATGTTGAAACACTTTTTGGTCGGTTTCAGATACTTAAAAATAAATAACCATTGGAAAAACTGCTAATAACGTGACTGATGCAAAGTGGCCCCCTTTATTGTGTTGTATGTAATACGATTACTTCCTTAGTCATGTCATCAGTCTGATCTTTTCAACTCCCCCTTAGTGACCAACAAGGTCATTGTACATGCGCAGTGGCAACTATATTAATAATAGGATCCTTCTATTTTCTTATGGGGAGGATTTGTTTTTAGAAATAAAGTCCGAAAACCATCATAAAAGTGGATTTTAAAGATAGTTTTCGCTTTCTGTATCCCAAAAAAAATCATTAGAATCATTTATTAACTGGTTATAGTGGTTGCAAAAAAAAATTCTAAAAAAACCCTCCCCTTCAGAAAATAGAAGGATCCTATTAGGCCTATACATGTAGTTGCCACTGCGCAAGAAGACCACACTGACATGACGGAAGTCATCGTACACCAAAATGCCCGATTTTTTATGAAATAAATACCCTGGAATGGAATAATCCATATGTTCTCCACCTTACTGGGTAACGTTAGGTAAGTCCGTAAGATTACAATTTACATTATTGAATATTGGTTAGGCCTAGCTATAATATTGAACGAGGAAAAGTGGCGGTTGGATACGACATTCTCCCCTTACACTCCATACCTGGCAGTCAGTTTCTTGCTGTGTGGTATTGCTTGCTAGCTGTTCCTGCTGTGTGTTTTCCCATATACTATAGTTAACCGTCTTCGACATCCTGTCTGCAATGCCAATGGTTACACTTACAATAACAATTAACGTTACATCATAGAGAAACTAGGACACAGTTCTCTATGGGTTACATGATTAACACAACCAACAACAGATTCATAATCATAATGCAGTGCTAAACTGCTAATGTCAATGACTCAGACAGGAACACTAACGTTAAAAGTAACAAGTTAATAAAGTACTAGTAGTAGTCACGGTAGTAGGCCTAGTACTTAGTAGTAGTAGTAGTACTACTACTACTACTAGTAGTACTAGTAGTAGTACTACTTTACTAGGCCTAATAAAAAGTAATAAAATATAGGCCTACGTTATTTTGTGAATCTGTCATGTGTGCCAGGTCAAGGTTAAGACGATATCCTGCAAATCAATTAACCATCCAAAACATTACCATTGCAAATGCACGCAGGCCCAGCCACCAATTTGCTACCTGCAGAGCAGCGCTACAGCTAGCTAGGAGAGAAAGGGGGGCCGAGGGGGGCCAGGCCGGCGGCCAAAGTTAGTATTTGTATATAAAAAATGTGACACATGCACAAAACTCAGTACTTGGTCCGCACTGCATACTCTGCCAATAATCGTTGTAATAATATACGGCTGTTTTCATTGGTTGTTGCTCCCGGCATTCTTACTTATGAACCAATAGGCATTTGTGATATGACGGCATAGGTGGTGGAAACATATCCAGATAAAACCTCGTCCTCAGGACATTCGAGAAGTTTCATTCGCTCATCCCCCAACGCCTTTATCTGGTGGGCACGCGCGGGAGAAAGTGCTCTCATAGGGAGGAGAGCAAGGTAGACCCTGGAGACGAGTTTGATCCAGACGATTCTCGAAATAAGTCTAGTTCCCGCCTCTCAGACTGCCCTGATTATCATTGGTTTAAAAGGGACGGCACCATCGACATCGACACTAGGCTCGTGGAACGGATACCAGATTGTTGTAGAGACGTCTAGAATTAGAAAGAACGAGAACAGACGACAGTGGATAAATTCACCCGATTTTCGCTTAAAAAGTTCATTTGTGAAATCACATGCAATGGATAATTTCCGAGGATTTCCAGAGAGTTCAATAAAAAGCCCTATTATTCGACCGGTGACAAGTGCGGATCCTTTGCCGGACGGTTGGGAAATGTTGGTCGATCCAGAGTCGCGCTTTCCATTTTTCGTTGATCATCGAAATCACAGAACCAGTTGGAAGGACCCCCGGCGCTCCAAAACGCTACAGGTAAAGTAATTTTGATAATTGATGATCATGACAACATGTTGAACAAGTTAAGAAAACATGCCAAAACTACCTTAGTTTGACCTTAAGCTAGTTAAAGCTGTGTCAAGGTCTATTTTAAAATTAAAAACATCTTTTTTTAAATATTATTTTGGGGCTAACCTTGCCCCATAAATGTGGCACGGACACGCCCCCCCCCCGTGTATCCTTAGCCACAGGTTGGTCTTATTCCGCTAACGGTAGTAATTCGAAATTCCAGGCGCTGAAATTGACGATATTTGCGACTATTTTGACAGTCTAGATACGTTCCTTACATGTTTAACTATCTAGGCGCCCCCAAAAATGATGATTTTACTTACATTTTAATATTTCCTGACATATAGGCCCGAAAAATTACAAGACGATCGTCATTGTGCAAGTTTCAACGAGGACGGCCATAGTGTTGAACGGGAAAACAACTTGTGCGCGCAACAATTTTACGACGGCTGTTTTATGTGTGCACATACTTGCTGTATTTTAGCGCGCAGAGATATGACCACGTGATGTCGCAGATATAAACTTTCAAGAAACTAACATTGAGCAGTTTCATCAAATTAACCGTACTGCATGGTAAGTTCATCCCCTTTTAACTATCATATACATGTACCACTTATTTAGGCAGATTCACGCAAGCCGCCGCTGGCGGCGCACTTCAAAAGCTAACTTTAGACATCGCGATTGTGACCGACTCACTCACATCCGGGTTCTCGCGAAAACGTTCCCCCTGGCTAGCTGTCCGTAGCTCGCGTTGTCGCTGTGCGGATTAATCGTTAATCTGTAGACGCCATCTTAGATTCATTCATAAATTTTGCTTCGTTTCAATGCAAAATATCCGAACTCGGACGTTAGAAATATCGCCGTGTTTACGACCCGTTTTTCATCATTGTGCATGACGGAAATTCATCATCAATTTAGAGGTATTGGATGGTCTTCACGAAACTTGAAACCACGAAAAAAGGATACACCGTATCATGGTGCCAACTGTAACGTTGGTGGAAAAACAGTGCAACTCGCGGAAAATGATCCGACAGCAAATTAAAAAAATAAATCACCTCTATCGGCGATTTGACTCGGTGAATCGGGGTGTCACGCACGCTTAATCGGGGTGTCACGCACGGGTGGATTTTGGTATTCAATGAGATTTTTTTGTTATAAAAGGGGTACATGCTATATAGACACTTTGTTAGTACTAGTACTACAAGGGTACGTTGCAGGCAAATGCGGTCACAACTTTTCAAATGAAACTGGCCTCCAAAATGACCAAATATTTAAATCAACAAAAAATCGTAACTTTGCACAGGGTTAACCTATCATGACCATTGACCCCTCATTTTCTTTCTAATTTTTTGCTCTATCCAGTGATATGACATTTAAAAGAATTGAAGCAACTTCAAATTTTCATGAAACTGCCTAACTTATTTAACTGTACTTACATTGTACATAAAACAAGAGAGAATGTTCATTAAAATAAAATGATAATGTAATAAATAGTCTATTATTAATTACAATAGTTTAATACTAATTTTAAATAGTAATTTTAAACAACATACAAATTTCACTAATAATTTTAATATATGAAATATTATAGTGTTACGTTACTATTACTATTAATAATAACAATATTAATGGTTCCACCATTTTTGTAAATCTATAAAAAAAAATTAAAAAAACAAACAAAAACAGAATGATTGTTTTATCTGACAAAATATCTGTGAATATAGTCTATGTAATATCTATGTAATACTAATATAGTACAGGTAATATTTTTACAATTTTTCATGTTTATCTGTTTTGTGAGAATATAAAGGCGGTAACTTCCAGTACAAAGGTGGTTTATTTTCTAATAAGAGT
This sequence comes from Zoroaster sp. YZ-2022, assembly GCA_029582265.1. Lineage (NCBI taxonomy): Eukaryota > Metazoa > Echinodermata > Asteroidea > Forcipulatida > Zoroasteridae > Zoroaster > Zoroaster sp. YZ-2022. Next base: position 29,121,115 of record CM055826.1, on the reverse strand, counting down.
CTTCCCCCTGGTTATTTCACTGTCTTAAATTAAGATGTGTAGACCCCTGTTTGTTTATTTAAGCCAAAGCTAGCATGTGTACTTAAAGATTGCACTCATGAGCACTCGGACCAGACAAATTGCAAAGATGGTTCAAGCGTGGTTTGGGTCTATGCTATTTGGGGTCGTGAATTTCTCAATAAAACCCATGGGTACAGGGAACGGTCCCAATTATTAACATTTTGGCCATCCATCATTATCAATAATACTGATAATATTATTACTATTACTATTATCATTTTGTTAAACAACAATATGCAATCTAGTACCGGTATCAGCGATATCCTCAAACATGAAACACTTCATTTTGATTCGATCGGTCCATTACTGCCTGTCACTGAACGGTATTTTTTAACATTTTTCGTGTGCTGAATTATATTGTGGATTTTTGTTACTTTGTTTCTTTTCACCATTAACAAAGAACCCCCCCCCCACACACACACAAACAAAATAAAATAAAATTAATAAGGTGTGTGTATATATATATATATATATATATATATATATATATATATATAATATATATTATATTATATATATAAATTAAATCGGGAGGGTGGCCTTAGCTTTCGATCCAATCATTTATGCTTACTTATTATAGGAAAAGTAAATAATTGAATGCAGGAACTGGACATGTTTTATTTATTTATTTTTATTATATATATTTGATTTTTAAAGTAGTTATATCACATGTTTAGCACAAAAAATGCTCTGACTACCGACAACACGTGCAACCCTGAAACGGAATACTTGGCTAAAATACAGCAAGTATGTGCACACATAAAACAGCCGTCGTAAAATTGTTGCGCGCGCAAGTTGTTTTCCCGTTCACACTCTTCATACATTCAAGATGGCCGTCCTCGTTGAAACCTGCACAATGACGATCGTCTTGTAATTTTTTCGGGCCTATATGTCAGGGGGGGGGCGTGTCCATGCCACATTTATGGGGCAAGGGCTAACCATGCTAACGAGTAACGTTATACTTATAAGTTATAGGCTAGGCCTACATGTATTTATCATTTTCCTTCAATAAACCGAGTGGCTATTGTTAGGACAGTTGTCGCAATGTTTTCCTAACTAATTATACTAAGTTACGGGGTCAGGGAATTTGTATTGACGGTTAACTGGTACAGATAACCAACTGAAACTGCACTTACGTTAATGTTTAACTTAACCATTTAGAAATTTGTTAAACCAATAACGTTAACGTTAGGTACAATATTTAAAAAATAAAATAAAATAAAAATAACTAAATAAAAAATTGAAGAATTTGCTGCCCATTTTGTTGTAACTGTTACTTTCTTTTTTGCAGCATTGGTCATTAACCCAAACAAAGTGGATAATTTAGCCGGCACCGGCTTTCTTTTAGTAAACGATATTAAGCCGGCAGATCGTATAGCGCCCTCTTTGACGCGTACACGAGTAGCTGACATTATATAACATATTAAATTACCGAGTCAATCGTCCACATCCTCGTAGCCGAGTGGAAACGATCCCGCATCGCTATCGACACGCTGTGCGTTCGATACCTGGTGATGCTTTTTTTGATTTATTTATTTATTTTTTTTAATTTTTTTTTTTTCCATCCAAAAAAATAAGAATATATATTCTTTTTTTACTAAAAACTTACTCCTACATTTAAATGGATAGTACTACCTTTTTTTCTGATTTGTGACTCAAGGATTTTTTTTAAAGGGAAATAAAGTCCAAAATTGTAAATGGTCTGATTCCCATCTCGTGAATACGAAGTCACAACGATAATGTTGGCGTGGAACCAGACTAACATTTGTCACGGTAAAATTTCTAAGTCCCCAAAAACAGTCACTGCGCATGTTCAGTGCCGTTCTGGCTTTATATCGTTTACTGAATGAAAGCCGGTGCCGGCTAAATATCCACTGCCTAAATTCAACAATCGCTGCAGGAAGTTTATTGATTCTTTATAATTTAAAATGTATACACATTGTTCCATTTGCTGACTATCTAGTTTGTGTAGGCGTCAGGTGCCAGCTTTTGGTTAACTACTCAAATGTTAAGTCCGAATTTTAAAAAGTCGTTTACGGGTAATTAGAACCATAAAATGGAATCGGGTAATGACCGTTTCAGTCGGGTTTCTGGATACCCAGCACAGCCCTACAATATTTATCCATATATGTTGATGGTGTCTTTCTTCACACAGGCCTTCATGGATTCAGCTCTAGCAGGAGATAATTTCTTCAAAAGTGCATTTGACAGTCAGAACCCATTTTGGCAAAATCGCCTGGACCCGTGGGGAACCAAACAACCAATGGGGTTCAATCGCAGCCCCATGGGGAGTCCCTCAAGCCAGCGGAGAGCACAGTCCAACATAAGGCGGTCTCCGAGCCCCCAGCCTGGTGGAAGGTCCACCCCAACGCTAGACAGTCAAAGGATGCATGCCCAAGCATTTATGGAAGGCGGCGGTGCCCCTGATCTGCAGCAGGTTTATTCATCAAGTCCAAGGATGAACGAAGGATTTGCAGCTCGCCAGCCTGCCCCAGAACAAGGCAGGAGATTTCCTGTAGATGAGCAGTATAATAATGCACGTATACCCCCACGTGACTATCCCAGTACAGAGGGTCAGAGAGTCATAAATATACCTATAAGAGTAGAAGGCCGAGATTATATGAACAAGCCCTCAAATACGCGGTCTACTGGTTTTGGAGAGGCAGTACAGAGTACTGAAAATCATTCAAGGGGACCCCCTCCAACAATGTCAAAACCTGTGCCTGGCCAGGCGCATGGTCAGGACCACCAAACCCAGCAGGTTCCAACTCATCGTCCTGAACAGGATAACCTGCAAGAGGGTCACCAAATGTACACACAATCTCAAGAGCCTCAACCAACAAGGGTACAGTCCAGCCAACCTTCAAGGTCCGATGATGCTAGAAACCAGGGATATGAGAACAAAGATGCTAGAAACAAAGGACCGAAAGATGCCCAACAGCAACAGGGTCGAGAATCACCTTCAAAGCAGGGCAATCAGCCAGTCCCAGATGTAAAGGGAACTGCTGCACCAGAGGAAGCAGGATGTAGCATGCAGTCAACCAAAGCCTCCGAGGAGACCACGCCTGCCGAGGGGGATCCCAAGCCTGCTGAAGAGTCGCCTCAGTTGATACGCATCCGCAACATCCTCAAAAACATCCTGGAGGTGTGTCAGGACATTGAGGACTTCAGGGGTCGTCGTGGCACCAAGGACTACCTGAAGATAGAGGAGATGCTGATGAGGCCCATGATTGAGCTGGATAACATTGACACCATGGGAGATGAGCTCATTCGCGGAGAACGACGAATGGCCGTGGTCACTGCACAGACGCTGTTGTCAAGGCTGGAGAAGAGAGCACTACCTGCAGATTTTTAGTTTGGCAGCAAAGACACTTTACAGACACTGTGGGGGCAGTCATTGTCACGATACGATCTGTAGTAAACTTCCACCACACATCAGGGCCCATTTTCGTAGCGCTGCTTACCAGTAAGCAAATAGCAGAAAACATCTACTAGGCGTTAGCGTAAATGCATTTCACAGGTTAGCAAGAAAGTTTGGCACGACACATTTAAGTATTCACCACTAATTTATATTGTTATGCCCCATCATTTGCTAGCAATAATGATCGGGTTATTAACCCTAACCTCACTGAATACTACAAAATACTACTTGAGTAAACTGCAGTATGGAGTACTTTTACTACACTGGTCTATGAGAATTGAGTAGTATTTTGTAGTACAGTGTACTTTTACTACACTGGTCTATGAGAATTGAGTAGTATTTTGTAGTATAGTGTACGGACCCCAAATGAATGCCTAGGACGTTTGGATTAGGATAGTGTGCCCTTTCTCTGTTTAACGTTAATCAGCGCTATAAACTGTAAAATAAGCAAAGATCATCTTCCGAGTGGCTCAATGAAATGTGGCTCAGATCTATACATTTACTCAAGTGCAGCACATGTGACTGTGTATTTGTGTGTGAAGGACTAACCTAGGGCAAGTTAAGGGTCGGACTTGTGGTTAACTTCAAGCCAGTATTACTACCTAACGATGCTCAGTAATGTAATGGTCAACTGCGCATGACCCACCAACAAATTATTTCAGTGGGTCCCTGCTGTGCTGAAGTTTAACAAAAAGACACTGACCCAGTAGACTGGTATTATATCATCATTTGACTTTTGGCAAATTGTATAGTAAATACATTGTAGTTTTAGGTGTGGAAAATATTCAATAAATAATATTTTAAGGAAATTTAAAGTGCCAACATAGAAACAGTACTGTCAATTGAGCTGTGGGCAACTGCAAAAACACTGGCTAAATCTTTTTCAAGGAGGTGCATGTAATTTTTACCTGGCTATGAAAATGATTTTGTGTTTTCAGAATGCAAGAAGTGGGAATGTTGTAGATTTCATAAATGTTGAATTGTCATTACTCATTATTACCAATTTTAACCCTCATACACATGGAGGCCACTCCGATCCACTAAATTTTCAATATGTTCTTCACCAACCTTTAGTACATACATGCCTGCTGTCCTTTCCAAGTAATCTTACAAAATCAACTGTGACAGTGCACAGAAGGGTAACCATAGGAGGCCACTGGCAACAGCTAATGGCTTGGAGTGGCCTGAATGGGTTGTTTCAAAATTGCACTGATTGTAGGAGGGTTTTAATTGCCGAAAATGTATTGTATTCATCATCATATTATTTTTAAAGTATTTGAAGAACAAGTGTGCTCACCGTTCACTCTGTACAGTCAGACTACCTGTAATGTTGAGTTTCTGTGGGAACCTTGGGCATTATCAGTAGAAAATGTGTACAGTGTATTAGGGAACAATATGCTTACATAGGTCAAACTTGTAGCTTTGCATGGTGAAGAGGATTAAGTAAGACTCGTTGCGGTGACACCATGTGAAAATCTCTATTGAGTGGTAATAATTAGTTCTGAAAAGAGCTGGAGGTTATGCTGACATGTACATCACATAGCAAAATTCAATATCCAAATATTTTTTTACCATGCATATTTTATTTGTATCACAAATAAAACGGTGCATCCATTTAAAACGGTGCATCCAAAAGACACGGATGTATTGCTGGCTAATGCATACACAAAATAAATTCTGCCTAAAACTCGTTTGCTTTCATCGTTGTAAAGTAAAAAAACAACTGCATACAGATAAATAGAACACCTCCAAATCAAGTTGCCTGGAAAGATGTCTGTAGTACAATGTAGATCATCTTTGAAGATGGAAATCAGAGTTGAAATACATACATGTACATGTAAGTGTTTGCAACTCTAAGCTGTTGTTCCGTGAATTATTTTTCTTGTATCGTATCACATGGCAAAAATTTAATGCTACAAAAGAAGGTAAGAAAATATGATTTGCAAATAAAAATTTTGTTTTGATTATCAAAATTAGTAAATCCATTATACACATTTCTGTCAGAAAATATTTCTGTGCCAAAAATTTGAACAAAATCACTCTCTGAATAATGTTCATGTGAAAATGGATGAAAATGGATTAAAATGGATGAAAGTGGAAGCTATTTGTATTCACAATATGGGCATTAACTACAGTAATGATTAAAAATTATAATAATGCATTTATGAATGAATTTGATTCTTTCTAGATAGTGTATGTAAAGAAATGTTATAAAATGGAAAGAAAGAAAAAAGTAGTTGAATTATGTAGATGTAGGGTAGACTTGTCATACAATGTGAATATAATTTATGATGTCTTTATTTTTAAAATTTTAAAAATGTACATTAAAAATTGAAATGTACTCGACGTGCATTAAATTATAAAATTTATTAAAGCTTCATGACTACAATGTATAAATGTATTGGAGTCAATTGCATGTTGTTGGTATGTTTGGAAAATAATACATGTATAAGGCTAATGAAAGTTGAAAATTAGTTTGTTGTCAGCTCTCGCATTGGATTTTGGCCCGCTTTGAAAATTTCATTATTAGTTATTTTCACCCAAAAAACAAAATGCCCACAAAACAATTAAAAATGCACCATAATATGGAGACAAAACATTATATGGTCGGGTTATCATTTTCTAGCAAGTTCGTCTAATCTAGTCTATACCTCGCTTCCAGTAGTTTTTAATCGTGTGTTATGCTTCAGTGAAGCAGGGAACTTTACACTTACAGTGGTACATGTATGTGAAAACGACATACATTTTGACTATCAAAAATAATGAATAACAATCAATTTTATGAGATTGATCTACAAGAAACTAATACAAATCCACTTTCAATGGCCTAAAAATGTAAATGATTACAAATATTGTGCTCATGGTATTAAGCTTTATACATGTATTTAAGCCATTTAAATTGTACAAATTACTTGCAAGGGATTAAAAGACTTTAAAAAAATAAATTATACAGTCCAAATGTCCAAATATATTTTTGTACAATAACTTGTACATTTGTGTATTTATGATAAATTAATGTTTACTTTTGGAAATGCCTTTGTATGGATGTTATTTATTTATATGCACGTTTCTGATGTTCAAGATTTGTTAGACATGTTGCGCTTGTGCATGAAACAGTCTTCCGAGTTGTAAACTTGAGTTGGCAGTGTGTCTTCCCAGTTCAAGAATCATGAACTGGGTAATACAACATGATTGGAACACTGCATAAAACACACTGAAATAATGACAAATTATGTACAATTGTTTGCATACTACAGTACAACTCTTAAACTTTTGATGTTGGCAAATGTACAAGATGCATCTTACAATCTTGTGTACAATACATATGGAGTGCCATGGTCGAGCAGTCTAGTGCATCAGATTTGTGTTCTGATGGCTGAGTCATCAGAATGTGGCTTCGAATCCCAACCGTGACCGGGGTACTTGTGTCCTTGAGCAAGACACTTTACCATAATTGCTTCTCTCCACCCAGGGGTAAATGGTTACCTGTGAGGACAGAGTTGGTTGTTGTGTTTAACTAGCCCATATGCGCTGAAATGGCAGCAATGGAGCTGTATACTCCCCAGGGAGCTGAGATGGTTTCAGGAATGATTTATGAGCCTGATGAGCTGGGGTAATAATGTAATGCGCCTTGAGCACCAGTTTGGTGGATACGTGCGCTATATAAGTCTACATTATTATTATATGTACAGTCTACAGCCGACATCACTGAGATCAGTTTTTTGTTGCTGTATGTATACTGTTAAAAGTTGTCCAAAAATGTTCATGTACTTTCACAACTTGGTGTCAATGCAACTATACATGTACGTAGCCTTGACCAAGGCTGTTGTCGTTGTGCGCACTTACCACAGTGCATTGCGACTTCGTATGTTCAAACTCAAACGAATGGTCACTGTATACATACTGTTCCTGTACATATGTGGACCTGTACATGGACCTGTGTACATGTACACATGTTCACGGGTGCACTGGAGTCGAGTACGCAGGCATGCAACTCTTTTGTGCATCTTCGGATTTCCACGTTTTTGTTTTTTGAGGGGTGTGTATTTTTTAATTTCCCTTTAAAAACATGTTCAAAATGCACTTGGAGCATCTACAATGCAAAAATATTCAGAGCCCTCCTCTACTGTATGCAGTACGGGTTTCACACTCATTTTATTTGGAAATGGGTCAGTTGCATGGCTGTGTACATGTAATGCAAATGTTTATTATTTACAGTTACATTATGTGTAAGTACTTCCTACCAGTAATCATATTCTGAATGTATATTATGTACATGTAGAAATGAAATTTGCAATCATTTATTTTTCTAGCACACCTTCATAGCTGGTCCTCAGTGGTTTTATCCAGCATGATGTACTGTTTAGGCTGTTTTGCACGATATTTTTACAGAAATGCATCGGACAATGAACTGAGCTTGTGATCCATGATTTTTTCCCTTCACCGATTGTACATGAGTTATGAGCTCAGCACTGTATACTCGGTGCATGAAAAGAACAAATTCCACAGGTGACTCCGGTGGGACTCGAACCAACAAACTCCTGCTTACTAATGCAGATGACCAATGAACTTGGCCAATGATGACAGGCCAGCTGGAGTCATGCTGTATGTATACATGTACGTACATGTACATTATAGAGCAAGAAAAATCATTTAAAACAATTCAAATCATATAGGCCTACTTTGTTAATTATTCCCAATGCATGAATTCCATCAATTCATGTTATTACAGTAATATTGATTTGTATTCACTAACCCTCCTACTATTGCTGCACTTTAGTGGGAAGTTGCTACAGAGGTCAAAACCAGTCAACTGCCCGTTTTCACTGTTGACCCAAATGTGCACACAGGGGTATTTTTTGACTGTTTTTTTTACTGTCATTTTGACCCCCCTGAACAATACCAGACAATGCTTTTACCAGTCAAAAACGGTCGACTCATTTTGACCTGTAAATGTACTTACTACACGTAAGGTTTGACAGTGTTTGACTTTTTAAGTGCACTAGATATACCCAACGGCGGATCTAGGCCCAAAGTTTAGGGGGGGCCAAATGCTCAGTGGAGGGGCGTATTTGCGAGCGCAAAACGTTTCTGGTGGGGTTTGTTTGTTTAGTGGCGCATGTATGTACCCAGGATTTTGTGTTGGGAGGGGCTCATTTTTTTCTGTAAAAGTTTCCATTGACACTTTCCTTTCCTATAGCTACGTGCACAGGAGCTAGCCGGCTCCACTGGGGTGTGGCGTTGTATGATTATGACAAACTTACGCTGCTAATCGTGTGCAAGTTGTAAAAGTTATTAATGCAAATTAATGTTTAAATAAAAGCCGCCTGAAATAATCCATTGATGACACAGAACTCTGGAATTAACGGCAGTTATTATTGATCAAAATTGATCCTTTCTACAAAGGGTAGATTTTCAGAAAAACAATCATTGACATGTTTTAAGATGGCCACTCATCTAGGTTAGGCTGGTGCCGCATGGAGTCCCCAGAGTGTTATGGTATGTACATACATTATTGTGTAATCTACACAGTGCTGCAAAAACAGCCCACTGTATTTTACGTTGATACTTACTGCTCATATGACAATGGAAGACGAATCTTTCAAGTCACTGCTCCTGCTCGTACTCACAAGATTGAAATGCGTTTTATGCACGCGATGTTCGCGCCAATTCTAAACGTAGGCCTACATTGCGGACGTTGCATGGCTCACCTAATATCCAGGAAACCCCACACAACCAGTCGCGTGTGCATAAGCCATGCATACAATCACCGTGTACGCCTCGTCTAATGCAGCTTGGCTTAACTGCACAAACTACCATTGCAAATTTTGTGGCAATGTTGGATCGTGAGTAGGATTATGAACACATTCATGTAGCCAATCAGTGTGTTGTAATTTGCATACTTTAACAAAAGCTGAACGTATAAGCAAGACTTAGCTGCACAAGGAGGGGGCGTAAAGTTGTGGGGTTTTGTTTTGTCTCTCTTTTTCCCCCTTTTTTTTCTTCTTTTCTTTTCTTTTTTTTTTTTTTTTTTTTGGGGGGGGCGTACAGCTTCGGTTTTTGGGGGGGGGCCATGGCCCCCGTTGGCCCCCCCCTGGATCCGCCGTTGGATATACCTTGGCAAGTATATCAACATTTTGACTGTTTTTTGACCCTTGTAGTAGTAGGAGGGTTTAGCTAAAAGTGTTTTTTCAGAGTATCCATGTACATTTTGTAACAATGTCAGGTTTTGTTCTTCACAAAAGTAAAATTTGCATTATTAATGAAGTATTCAAACCAATAAATGTATGCAAGGTTTTCATCAACAAACATGCTATTTGAGAGTAGTTTGATTGAATTAGAGCTATTAACACCTGTCACGTAACACTTGCATGCTTTGTTTTGACGCTGTTAATGTTTAGTTTAGTCTGGCATGCATATAAAAGCTACATGTTCAGACTTGATCCATTTCAGATTTAAACTTTTCTTCACGTAATCTCAAAATTGGAAACAAGTCAAATTGAAAACTTCTCAAATTATTTGGTACCATTACATGCCATCGCCAAAAAACAAGTATATAATATTTTAGATAATAATTCCCTCGTTTTTTTTTTGTTTTTTTTGTTTTTTTTGGGGGGGGGGGGGGATGGGTAAAAAAGAATCCATGTACATGTAGATAGCCGGCATCTTTATAAGCAACTTGGATTTGAGCGTGTTTCTAATTTGCGAAGTAAAGGGCTTCATGATACACGAAATATGTTGAAAGGCCAAATGCACTTGCTTACTTGCAACGCGTAATTTTGTATTCTAAATGGGTTGACATCGCCTGTCAAGATTTCACTTGGTGTCACTTCAAGTGAAAACCATTATTACAACCCTCCTATTCTCAGTCCATTTTGCCAGCGGCTTCACAGAATCGTCAAAACCCTTCGTCTGTCAGTTTTTGGTGGAATAACACGAAACCACAACACAAGTAGTTTAACCTTTTAAAGGGTTTTGAGGGATCAAATTATAAAAGGGTTAATAGTTTAAAGATCTATATGCAGTAATGGAACAGCTATACGAAAACCATTGGATAAGCTTGGTGATTTTCAGGCGTGAAATATCTATGGAATGTACATGTACACTGGAATTGTTACATTCTCCATTTTGTTTTTGAGATGTTGGTTGAGCTGCTATTAATTTTTTTGCTCCCATTTTGCTTAAAATACTTCAGGATATCCGAGAAATATCACAAAAGTCACATGTATGTTTTCTTCAATTAAATTATGAATAAAGTACATATAAATTGTGCTTTGAAGTTTGCAATTTTAGATGTTGTATTTTGTCATGATTTTTGATGTGTGCATCATCACTCACTTTCTCCATACATGTAGTTCAATGGCTGTCAGATGTATTTGGCAAGTGGCCTATCACCAAGACACTTTTTTAAATCCAAAGTGGGCCATGATGCGTTAGGTAAGTGTTCTGACCAGTTTGTCCCTTCACTTGTATGATGGCTAAATTTAACCCATGAGGGCCAAAATACGCGTACCTGCAACTAAAAAAAACTTAATTCCTTAGCCAAAAGCATAATACGTACATCATTTTACCAAGACTTTGAACAGACTTACTTAGAAAGACACTCGTACAAAAATACCCAAATTCTGTAAAATTTTGATTTATTTTTTAAGATAACACTTAACATTGCAGAGAATTAAATAATCCATTCGAACTTTACTACAGAAAGTCAAACAAAATTGTATAATACTGTAACGAAATGGTAGCCTTGGTGCTTGTGCGCGCCATAGTAGCAGCGCATGCGCCGTAGGTCGGGCGTGTGGGTGGCGGGGCCGCGCCAGTGCTTCCACTTTCAAGGAAATCTAAGGAATGTTCGTAAATATTCGATATTTTTTTACGAAATAATGTCAGTTTGCGCGCTGTATAGCGTTGACGCAGATTTGACTAGGCACGGCACAAACAGCTTAGTTGCCGGCCGCATGTTAGGCACAGCCATGGGCTAGTCTAAGCATGACGTCAGATTTTCATGCTACCTAGGCTGGCCTACGCACACGTATGTACAATGTACATGTATGTCTGGTATAAGTGACCACCGCGGGCTCGCATTTAAAGAATTAACGTTACATAGGCTGCAGGGCACCAACTGCATGGGGAAGGCGTGCAAAAACTGCCAACTTTAGTATAGTGTACATGCAGTGCTTATCATTTGCGTGCAGGTTTGATTATTTCTTGCTTATTTTCCCATGAATTGACTTTCCATTTTGAAAGGTTTTGCGCTTTTTTTCAACAGCATGCACTTCTTATGGCCTACTGCAACTTTCACATATGCAAACTGTATGCATACAGGGGCTAATAGTAGTAATACACTTTTGATGATTTAAGTAAAACTAAGGAACATCGGGGAAAAAAAATCTAAGGAAATGTTTCTGTAAATCTAAGGAAATGTAGATTTGAAAAGTGGAAGCACTGGGCCGCGCAGCGTCAGTCAGCCAGAGCGACAGAGAGAGGAAACACGCCCTTGCCAGGAGTGCTTCAAAACGTAAGTCCCGTGGGACGGGTGTTCATTGTCAGGGACAGCGCGGTAGTTTAGCAGGGCGACTACTAGTTGTTGGTGTGCTTTCAGGGAATTTTGACGGCGTGACTTTGTCGAGTAATTCTGTGACATTCAGCACTTGGCTCCGTTAAGTTATAGTTTTCCCCTTAAGTAATTCTTACTCACCTTAAGTAATTACACTTCGCTTTCAGTAACTTAATATACCTTAAGGGTCCAATCATTGCTCCTTATTTATTGAATAAATAGTTTGAATTTGAGTTTTGCCTCCGTGTTACTTTTTGCCTGTCTCGTCTGTCCAAGTTTAAGTGGTGTTAAGTGGTGCGGCGATAAACGGTCTCCATAGGACCTGCCTTCAAGTACCGGCTGGACTGCCGCTCGCCCGGAACGGTACGGGTTTCGCCACAATACTGTAGCACAAAGGTCATTATTTAATTTGTAATAATTTTATATAAACCTTGTGTATGATTGACAGTTAACTAAGCCAGTACAATGTATTAAAATGACACAGTACTTGATAAGAATCAAAATAAATGCATATAAATCAACCTGTGAAAATTTAAGCTCATTTCATTGTCATTGAGAAATAAAAATGTATTCAGATTTCTTTTATTAATTCTAACATTTCTGTGGAAGTAAAGAAAGAAGTAACCAGTATTGTGTGCAAACAAAACCTCTAGTTTCTTATTTGTGGGGATGTGAAGATCAGTCTATAATTTGTATAAATCCTCCAAAATTAAACATCCAGAAGGTTCAAGGGTGCGGGGCCTGCTACCATTTTTTTCCCCAGGATTTTAACACCCCTGCCACAATGTCCATACATCTTGTTTTAAATTTAAGTGTCAACCACAATGAATGGATGCAGAGTTTGCCTGTAATCTGCATACATGCAGGCTAAAAAGTTTTTGGAAGATATCAATAGATTTTAACTCAGAATCCTAATCATATACTTATGTTCTTTAACAACCAGCCACACAGTTCATGATTGGTAGGCTCAAAGTTGATACATGAATTACATTTTTATATTTTGGTAGTCTAAAACTATCGGGTATTTACAAAACAATTCTGTAAAAAAATCCTTAGTTCAAACATTTCTCATGTTTTTGACAGAGAAGGCACAAAAACATAAATAAAAAGAAGAGTTCAACATATCAGATCTACCAGAACAGAATCTTAATGGCAAAGTTTTATGCAACCAAAACACAAGAGTTTCCTTATATTAATGTCGAGTTTAATTGTAAAGTTCAAATGCTAACTGTAGTTCCATTTTTGGACCAATTACTTGACCCCACTGCTGCATGCAGGTTTGTGCGCATGCGCCTTTTTCTGCTCTGTATAGCGCCCTCTATTGGTGTTGTTTCACCAACTTTAAACAAGGTCGCGTCTTTTGAAATTTGGCAAATCGACTGGAGGTAGGTCACTAGGTGTACGATCAAAGTGAGTGCAAATGCTCAATGAACTTAACAAAGATCACACATCAATCTACAGTCATGGCTTTACAAGATGACACGTTTCTGGGTGAATTCATCGAAACCCGCGAAGTGTAAAAAGCGTCTTCAATGTGCATCAAATATTGAGCATCCGTTAAATTTTACAAATCGAGAGAAGCTAATTATTGGTCCATTTTTGACGTTATTGTACGTCTTTCGTGAATTTTTTTTCTTGAAAAATCAAGCATAGGAGGGTAGTTAAACTCACGAAGAACAGTTTCATGGTGATTATACCTGAGCAAACCCAAGTAACGGCCTCTGGGCAGCAATTCAAAAAAGGTGAAATATTGCTATTGATTACATCTTCGCTGTTTAAATAATGGATTTGGAGTGCATAGAAAGGAAAAAATTCCTTAAATTAATTTAAAATGGAAGAGTGAACAGAATATATGTATTAAATATTGGTTTATATTGGCTTATAAACTCAAATCATTCCCCGTTTTTTTTAAATATTCTAACGTTATTAAAAAATTATTTAACCCCCCTTACAATGAAAACGCCCACAATCTAATCCGTGTGTGTATGCACACGCATACACAATGATGTCATCCCAAAAACCGTAACGGGTTCCCCAGAAATCTTTTGTTTAACAACGCTAAAGCCGCAGGGGAATCCCACCGTTTAAAAGTTAGCTACTGGGTTTGCTCAAATAACAAAGCAATAATTAGTTAAAATAAGAGTTCTTTCACCTATCATACTTTTTATGTCAAGGAAAATTCATCATCAGGAAGAAAATCCGCTTTGAAATATTACCTTTTTCAGCGTACGCGCTCTTGTCAAGGGCCAAAGTTGTGCACAAAAAAACTTCAAGGAAATTCGCGCGTTTGCCCATATTGCTGTAATGTTAGTTCAATATTTGCAGATGACATATTCTTTATAATCCTATTGGTTAAAAATTCTCTTTGAAATTAATTTTCAGTATGTAACAGGCGTTTTTATCAATGAACTCCGCGACGAAAAAAAAAGTAAAGGTCACGTTATGAATATGCATTTTTGTATGACCCTTCAAAATTCTCGCGCATGCGCCCAAACCACATGTCGCCTGCAGAGCATTTTGAACAGCGGTGACCCAAACCCTGTCTAGTCGATGATGGTTTGACTATCTGCAACCAGCCTAATGGGCATGATCCCATGTTTTGTCCTCAGCTTTAGCAAAGCACAGCAGGGAACCATTGACAAGTTATTGGTCGTTTGAATGTTAATGTTACAAAGCATTTGCTTTGTCAAACAGTGGTCGACCATTTGTCAACTACTAGTCAGCAATTGAACTTGCTCACAGATGTACACTGAATAAATGGGTGTCCACGAAACAAAAATGCATTCAATGGATTCTACCCCCTACTTCAATCAACAGTTATTTTTAGTTTTAATGTCTTATTAAGATGGTGTACCCGTTATCTACAAAAATCCCATTGCATTGGAAAAACAAATCACCTCTACACCGCATTCCTTAAGACCATTTTCTCAGCCACGAGACATCACAAACCTTTTTTTTTTAAATACATACAGTGCAATAAGACCAGGCTTCTCAGAAGAAGAAAAAATGGACAATAATATACTTCCAAGTATTCTATGTCTCATATTCAAGCTTAAATTCTTGGTTTCTTATGAGAGAAGATTGTCAGATTTGTATACAATCACTGGGACATTTAATAAGAGCGCACGGCTGGTGGGACAGTGGAGCAATCTTGTTGGTCCAAGGTCTTATCGATGACAGGTCTGTACACCAAGTCAACCTAGAAGAGAAGAATAAAAGGCAAGTGTTCAGAACTTATTTAAAAGATAAATTTCATCCCAAATCCAAAATGACTGACCTATTGTCATTCACAAACAGTGGCCAATCCCCAGATCCTACTGCAATAACATAGGGTTGAAATTAGCAGTAGCTCACTAGCCCGAGACGAGTGGATTAACAGATCAGGGCTGCTATCTGCTTGGTTTGGTAGTCCAACGCTATTGTAAACAAATAACCATGAGGCCAAACAAAAAGTCTCCGGTCTCTGCGCGTGTCACCTCAGACCTACATGTAGGCATTTTAAGTTTTCTTTTTTTTGTTGCTATGAAATGATGTCCAATTCCAGTCAAAATTGCTGGATTAATTGGAATTTTGCCGAGCTGTGTTTTGAACGACTTTTTCACATACGGGTATGAATGTTTGCCCGATTTGTGAGACCTCTTTTAGCTACATGTGTACCATACAGTGTGTATGGGAAATTTGGTCTGGTTCCAATAATTTCATATACATGTACCATGCATTTCAGTGGTTGGCCAAAAAAATTACCCCACCAAAAATGTGTCACCGCACTGATTTTGAAGCCAACTTATGACCAGAAACCAATAACAATAACTGTTTTGTTTTTATTTCTTCAAGTTCTCTGCATTGTTGTGTAAATTCAAGAGGGTTATTTTCCTACCTTTCCTGTTTCAACATTCATGTTGCAGAGTGTGTGTTTCCTCCAGTGTTCCTCAAATGGTTTGGGCTTCTGTCCCTCCAGGGGCTTACTGTAATCAAACTCATCAATACGAATCTGAACAAGAAGATAATTTATAGTTTTGATGAAATTCTTGCGTCGGGTGACAAACAATTGATTTAATTTTGCCCTACACTGACATGTGTATAGCACTCTATACTCAGTGCTTTCTGAGTGTCTGTGGAAAAAACTTCACAGGCGACTCGGGACGCGAACCCACGACCTCCTGCTTACTAGTGTAGACGTCTTAACCTCTCGACCACCGAGCTTGCCCGATGACGATTGGCTGGCTTGAATCCTATATAGCAGCGGGTGCCACGATATTTATAGTTGATGAAATTCTTGCGTCGGGTGATAAACAATTGATTTAATTTTGCCCTACACTGACGTGTCTATAGCACTGTATACTCGGTGCTTTCCGAGTGTCTGTGGAATAAACTTCACAGGCGACTCAGGCGGGATTCAAACCTTCACAGGGTCCTTAACATCTACAAAAAAGTAATGTCTTAGACAAGTGCCCAGGGTTTAAAATACCCACTTAGACTGATGGACTGATTTAAACGTCTGTCTAGTGCACTCTAGGACGCTCACATGTGTTTCTCTTATTATTTGCACTTATCGTGTAAGAATATGTCTGGTCTAATAAAATGATTGAGTTACTAGCCCTATATAATAATAATAATAAAAACTTACAGATGGTAATCATGTTACCTTCAGGTGATTTTCAATGGGCCATCATTATCTATACAAATTAAACTATACTGCTCAAGTACAGTATATTATGAACTCTGTAAAGTTAAGATAAATAATCAATATTGAAAAGACAAACAGCATTAACAAATCTAAGACACAGAAAGATTAAAAAGAAAGAAAGCCCCTAGCGACAACACTTGAGGAAGCCTCGAGATTTTCACCTGAAATTTGAGCCCTCGGTGCCCTCTGCTGTTCTGACATACCTTAAAATCTTCCCTGGCATGTGCTCCTCTGCTCTCCTTGCGTGCCTCAGCACTCACCATGGTCTGGACTGCATTCAGCATCAGGTTCTGCAGCTCAAGAGCCTCCACCAGATCAGTGTTCCAGACGATTCCACGATCATACAACTGAACCAAGACAACACCAAATAAAAATGCCGTCTTAAAATTGCAGACGTTTTTGTAAATATTATTGCTGTTGTTGGAGTCGTGCATGCGGTTTCCGTCATCTGACCAAATGGAATTATGTGGTGATCACCAGATTAAAAATGTGTCTCCCATGTTTAAGGAAAAAAAATACTCGGAAATGAGATCTAACACAAAATAGTAGTCGGAAGCTTGTTTTTTTATAGTGAAAAAAAAAAAAAACAGAAACAGAAACTAGCTTATCACAAAAACCTCCAGAAATCAGCAGTGGTTTTTCTTTTGCAAAATTCTTCTTTAAAAAGTTCACGATTCTTTTGTTTAGACTCTTAGACTCATTTATTCAGTTCGGAATCAAGCTAATGGCTGATGTCTCCTTGCCTATGTTTTAAAACCATTAAAAAAAAATTTAAATAAAAATATTTTAAAAAATAACATCACACCACCAATTTTTAAGGTGTGAAAGCTCCAGAAACCGGAGACTTATTTTATGTGGCCATACCTTCATGTCTTTCATGGTGTCATAAACCTCACTGATCTTATCAACTCCTTCCTTGAGAGTCTCGCCAGTTCGGAACACAGCGGCGTTACTCTGCATGATCTGGTAAAAAGAGAACAGGCAAATCAGAAAACATTCAGGAGGAGAGCTTGGACAACAACATGTCCAGGGAAAAATGTTTTCTCGGTTGAGTGCTTTTTATAACTGGTTTCATAGAGGCCTACACAAGTAATCGTTATCATTGTCTTTCTCCAAATCCAAGCAAGGGTATGTCGAGCAACCCATTCCAGCCGATCAAATGCAGACTGCCACAGCTGTTTTGCCTGTGTCCTGGGTACCAGCGTCTGGGGCCAATATTGCATTATACAGCTGCTGAGCACACTATATAATAATAATAATAATGTGGACTTATATAGTGCACGTATCCACCTAACTGGTGCTCAAGGCGCATTATATTATTACCCCTGCTCATCAGGCTCACAAATCATTCCTGAAACCATCTCATCTCATCTCATCTCAGCTCAATTGCTGCCATTACAGCGCATATAGGGCTAATCAAACACAACAACCAACTCTGCCCTCACAGGTACCCATTTACCCCTGGGTGGAGAGAAGCAATTATGGTAAAGTGTCTTGCTCAAGGACACAAGCACCATGGTCGCGGTTGGGATTCAAACCCACATTCTGACGACTCAGCCATCAGAACACAAATCCGATGCACTAAACCGCTCGACCATGCTTAGCAAAAACAGGTTACCAGCCAAATTGTCAAGTAATGGATTCACAGCTAATTTTTTTTTCTCGTTTTTATGAAATTGAGCACGGGACTGTCGAAGGTCTGCTTCAGTTGACCTATTGAGTCCTCTTCAGCTTTCTTGTCCACGTTGCCATGACTGATTGATAGATAAATAGATAATGCTTTATTGCATTCTACTCGTTCGCCGCCAGCGGCGGAATTGACAGAATAGTTACATTATTACAAATTCAAAAGCCATTAGAAAATATGAATAATTTGCGTTAAAAAATAAATAACCAAATTATAAATACTTGTACATGTATGATGACTGAATGGCTGATGACTGAAATCATGAGACATCCGTGTGACTTACTTTCTGCATGTTGAGTCTGATGTCAGCGACCTTCAAACTACCGTCGGCGTATCGCAGCTTGTCAACATTGGCGACGGTGGCTTCTCCCGCATCCTGAAATTGTAAAAAGTCAACGTGAAAAACGAGGTCTATGACAGCAGGTTTGGGGTAGGGAGAGGTGGACTTTCAAAAAATGCCAACCAACAACTGTTTGAAAAACATAAAAGTATGTTAAAATTATTAGTTGTTTTCTCCAAAATGTGAGCATCCATTCTGGTGAAACTTTAGAGGGTTGAAATGAACAAGATTTCCCATGAACCAATGATGTACCTTCCCTGTAACTCCTGTTTAGCCAATAACACGGTAAAATAGTCAGGTTACCTTTACAAATCATAAGGATGGAAGTATAAAAAAAAAAACATTATTCCCTGGGGAATATGAGTGAACTTACAGGTTTCAATTCAGGGAGAGGTTCACCGGGTTTGTTGAGCTCTCTGATGGTGTGAGCGCAAGCACGACCAAAGACAACCAGATCAAGGAGGGAGTTAGCTCCAAGGCGGTTGGCTCCATGGACCGAAGCACATGCCGCCTCGCCGCAGGCGTAGAGACCGGGAATGATAACATCTTCTCCGTTCTCATATTTGATCGCCTATTGATTGAAGAACATGAATGGCTTTGAAAATTAAAAAACAATTGGTAATCGTCCTTTTACAAGAAAATCAGGTCAAGACGGTGGTTTGACTTATTTTTCCATTGTAGTTAAGAGAGTGACAACTTAACTTGAAAAAAAAAAACGCTCAACTAGTGACAAAATCCGAAAGATATTTCTGTCACCATCATGAGAACAGTGAGAACAGTGATTGCAATGATTGCAATGTGTGGTGAAAGAGAGTAGCAATACGGCGGTCCAGTGGCTTCAATGTACAGTATAATAAAGATCACTCATTGTAATGCATTGTGTGTTAAAAGATAAGTGAGTATTAAACATAGAGTACATAATACCACTGATACTCTTTACATCAGTATTAAGTGAACTGAGATTGTATTTTTCAATATATTACAGGGATTTTCTTTAACAGAAACTTATACTTCATCATTTCAACAAAACAAAAACAACAACAACAAAAAAACAAAGACAATAAGTTGTCAAAATTAACCTCATACCTGGCCCCTGTAGTTGGTTGGCACCCCACCCATGTTATAGTGTACAGTGGGTAACACAGGTACCGGGTCCCGCGTGACGTCTACACCGGCAAAAATCTGTGCCGTTTCTGAGATTCCCGGAAGGCGGCTTGCCAACTGTTCGGGCGGCAGATGAGACAACTGGAGGTACACGTGGTCCTTGAGGGGCCCGCAGCCCCGCCCATCGCGGATCTCCATCGTCATGGAGCGGGAGACGACGTCTCGGGAGGCGAGGTCCTTGGCGGTCGGGGCGTAGCGCTCCATGAAGCGTTCTCCTTCACTGTTGAGGAGGTAGGCTCCTTCACCACGGCAGCCTTCTGTGATGAGGCAGCCAGCACCATAGATACCTGCAAAAATATAAAACATTGCAGATCAACATGTCTTTATTTCAATTTAATTTGAAATTCGAGATCTGGCTCTGCTTACTGCAAGCGAAAATTAAGCGCTTATTAAAAAAGACTCACATAACTTAGGCTTTGCAGCTAACACGGCACGTGCAAAATGTTTTCGCTAGGTAAAATATGATGATTGAAAGCGCAGAATTCTGTGTTAAGAAGTGCCTTGCAATTGGTCCCTGGGGCTAATTTCATAAAGCTGAAAATTATTTGCTTTAAGCAGAAATCAGAAATCTCTGCCTTGTGAGTCCTATGATATTGGCCCCTGATCCAACCACTCATCGATAATGAATGTGTCAATTGAAGCCTATTGGATGTTGATTAGTGTACTTTATAGGTTGGTGAAATTCTTGCATCGGGAGATAAACAACTGATTTAATTTTGCCCTACACCGACGTTGTGTATAGCACTGTATACTCGGTGCTTTCCGAGTGTGTGTGTGTGTGTAGTTTTTTCACCGACACTCGGAAAGCACCGAGTATACAGTGCTATACACAACGTCGGTGTAGGGCAAAATTAAATCAATTGTTTATCTCCCGACGCAAGAATTTCACCAACATATATATATCGCAGAACCCGCTGCTATATGGGATTCTAGCCGGCGAATTGTCATTGGGCAAGCTCGGTGGTCGAGAGGTTAAGATGTCTGCACTAGTAAGCAGGAGGTCATGGGTTCGAATCCCACCCGAGTCGCCTGTGTAGTTTTTCACCGACACTCGGAAAGCACCGAGTATACAGTGCTATACACAACGTCGGTGTAGGGCAAAATTAAATCAGATGAGTGTACTTGCCAAATGTCTCTAAAGAACACTGGCTGTCAGTAGTACTCGAGTGTGTAGTAATCTTTAATATAGGGGTGTGATTGGGCAGTTTTGAAAAATCCACGTAAATTTTGCTAGGGGTATTGGGGCCGCTGTTGTGAACAGCGCTGGGGTGAAATCTATAGTTCTGAGTGTTTGCTTTGCTTTCCTTTATTGCTTAAATCTTTAAAATCCGGAGGATCACAACATTGTGATTTATAAAAATCTGGAAATCCGGACAAATCACACCCGTTAATAGTTGCATGCATGCTTTACTCTTCCCCCAAACTGCCCTCTCGGCCAGAAGCTGGGTACATTTTCAGCACCAGAGGGCTACTATGTTCAGGGAATAGATATTGTATATTGTACCTGTTGGATGAAACTGAACAAACTCCATATCTTCATTGGCCAGGCCAGCCCTGGTCTGCATGGCAGTACCGTCACCTGTGCAGGTATGGGCTGATGTGCAGCTGAAATAGGCACGCCCGTAACCCCTATAAATGGAAACAATGATGGCTTAACCTCTAACCAGTAAGTATAATAGAGATCAGTGATTGCAATGTGTGATGTAAGAGACCAGCAACATGGCAGCCAGTGGCTTCAATTCAAGACATTCTATCCAATCAGTATTATAGAGATCAGTGATTGTAATGTGTGATGTAAGACAGTAGCAACATGGCTGCCTTGTGGCTTCAATGTACATACCAGACCCTCTATCCAGGCAGTATTATAGAGATCAGTGATTGTAATATCTGATGTAAGAGACCAGCAACATGGCAGCCAAGTGGCTTCGATTCAAGAGCTTTTATCCAGTCAGTTTATCAGAGATAAGTGATTGCAATGTTTGGTTTAAGAGACTACCAAAATGGCGACCCAGTGTCTTCAATGTGCGTGCCTGACCTTGTATTCAGTCAGTATAAGAAATCTGTGCACTCACCCTGTTGCAAGGATGGTGTTCTTGGAGCGCATTCGATGGATGGTTCCGTCTTCCAGACACAGCGCGGTCACACCGCGACACTCTCCATCCTCCATAATCAGATCCAGGGCAAAGTATTCAATAAAGTAGTTGCAATCGTAGCGCAGAGACTGAAAATAACAAGAGGAATTAATAATCAGACTTGAAAATTCTCTGAATCTTGTAAACTTTGTGCCCTCCCACCCCCCAAAAAACAAAACTATCTTCCCAAACCAAAGTCATTGCAACAAGATCCAACAGATGTAAAATTCCGTTTTATCTTCTTGACATCAATGGTGAAAAAAAGAATCTTTGTTCTTACTGAAGGATTTTGTTGCAACTAAAGCCGTGTTTGCACTGGACTTTTTTTTGTGAAGGTTTTACCGAGACGATGGTAAAATGAAAAATGGTCAAATGTAACCTCTGTCCGCACTTGGACTTTCGACACGGGAAAATTTTACAGAGACCGTGGTAGAAGTAACCGAACTGTCAGTATAATGACTCATGAGGGCGCTTTGCGTGACCTTTCTACGTTGACCCGATTGACCCAACAACGCACAGAAAACTTGCTACACATACACATGCACATGCATTAAATGCGCCCGGCCCGCCCCCACCGCGCGGTGAAACAATGCAAAGCGCATGCGTGGTGTCCCTGTGTAGCACGACCTTGCGCTCGGGCCGGATGTACGCTTTCCTGAGCCGCTTTTACCGACTCGCACTGGACTTATCATCTCTGGAAAAGTTACCTGGTTAGTTTTCCTGGGCAGCAGTTGGCCAGTAGAAGTAACCGCTGGACTCAGGAAAAGTAACTGAGAGGAAATGTCCCAGGCTGTCCGCACTGGACTTAAAATGGGAAAAGTACCCATCGTCTCGGTAAGTTTTACCAAAAAAAGTCCAGTGCGAACACGGCTTAACCCTTTCAATACCGAATTGTTTTGACCACGCAGCCCACTGAGGACCACATTGTTTGTACGGAGTGTACAGTCCAGAACCGAATTGTTTTGCAACCACGGGAGCTTCTGAAGACCCCACTTTTCAAGCTCAGTTTTCATAGTGAAGACAGTGTCGTAGAGAAAAATATTGTGCATGCATTTTGTTACATATATAATTATCTTTCAAATGGTTACAACAAAAATATATTTCAATGCAATTTTGGTTGATTATATTATAATTTCTCTAAATTTGAAGTTTCAAAATATTTGAATCTAGAATTCTTATGTTATAACTTGACTACTCATGCACTTTCAAACTTGATTTTCACTATGAAGACTTAGATAAATGAAACAGGTTTGTGTGTGACATTTTTCACTCATTGTATACTCTTTCATATAACATCAAAATCAATTGTTTTTGGTATAAAACAAGCAACTTATTACAATTTTTTCCAGAGAGTTGCAGTTTCCTATCTGATGAGCCTAATGGACTCCCAATTACAAAATGTAAAATGCACTGCATAGACCCTCCATTGTAATACACTGTGTGTGCTCATTGATGCGTGTGCTGGAGATTACACACACATACTGTACATGCACAGCTAATACACACAGTACATGTACAGGTGTACATGTTACATTGTATAGTGGATAAACAACATGTCGCAGGCCCATGCTGATTGCATACACAATGTGTGGAATCTCAGCCTTCTTTCATCTGTTTGTCAAGCAAGTATTTCCTGTCAGAAGCTTATGGTTACAAATCCAAATAATGGATAAAACATAGCGTATCCATATTCTGTGTACTTTCAAATGTAAAGGTTTATACAAAAATATGAACACAAGACACTTTGCTCATAATATGAATATACTCAATTTATTGTTTTTTCTTTGGCAAAGACAAGATTTGAATACATCAAAAATAAGATATATTCTAGGGCACACATACAATTTGTGATATACTAACAAACACCGACGATCACCACCTCCACGGCCACGCCGACCACCACGCGGACTCGCACACCACGCATCCCGCGGCACGCCATTCCCGGCGCGGTAGCCTGTCTTGCACTGCTTGGCCCGGGCAAATTGTCGTCAGATTCTGACGAAATATCTTCGGATTCTTGTTTAGAATCTTCCTCGGAATCATTTGATTCATTCTCAGAATCACTATCAGCAAAAAGCTCATCCAGTAACTGAGCATTTCGCTCATCCATAGTGACAAAATGTTGGAAAAACTTTCGGAAAATTAGCGCATGTGAAAAACTTTGATCAGAGTTTTCTCAAAAGGTCATAATGGTGACCCCTATTGTTCTATACATCATTGGAAAGCTTATGATGTGTTCTTTTCAACTGTATAAAAATTAACAGCAGAGGGCAGCAAATAAATTTAGTGGACCCTCTTGAACACCGGCACTGCTCTCGTCGTGAAAGTCGACGATGGTAAAGAAGCGTAGGTAGGTGCGCCGTCGACGAAAGTCGACGATGGTAAAGAAGCGTAGGTAGGTGCGCTGTCGACGAAAGTCGACAATGGTATTGAAAGGGTTAATAGTCATTACTTTTCTATTGTTGCACTTGGTTAGGTAATATTTCTTTATAGTTTTTTTTAAAATGTTTTGTTTATTTATTTATTATTTTGAGGAGAGGGGGGTGTCCAAGTTTGTAAAAATGATCTCTTCTGCACCAACCTGTCCATAGAGTGTGTGGAGCAGTGAGTGTCCAGTGCGGTCAGCCACAGCACAGCATCGATGGGCCTGACCACCCTTGCCGTAGTCGTAGCTCTGGCCACCGAAGGCCCTCTGGTAGATTTTGCCCTCCTCGGTACGGCTGAACGGCATACCGTAGTTTTCAAGCTGAAATCAAGTAAGGAAGTTTAAAAAAGGAATCCCTCTTATAAAGTAGCACTCAGTAACCGTTCAGTGTTCAAGCAACAACAATATCCAATACCTTCAGTTACAAACAGGGGTGTGTGATTTGACAAAAGTAAAAAAATCCTGAAAAATGGGTAGCAGGCCTGGGTCTCCTTTTGGTCTGGAGGACAATGCCCCCTGAACCTTCTGGATGTTTAATTTTGGAGGATTCACAGACTCCACATCCCCACAAACAAAGAAACTAGAGGTTTGGACGCAATACAGGTTATTTCTTTCTTTCTTTGGTGGCTACTTCTCTTCTTTCAAGAGAAGTTTGAGGCAAAGGGAGATTTGTAAAACATCCTGAAATCAGGAACAATCCTGAGAAATCACAGGCCTGTACAAAATAAACATGTAACGCAAGCAAACCAAGATATGGAAATATTGCTATACAAACTTCCACAGATATCTATAGGTAACTCAGAGACATGGCGCCAATTTCATAGATCTGCTAAGCAGATAATATTGCTAAGCAAATATTTTCGCTAAGCAATATAAAACAGACTACCAGCCAAAATGCATACATTTTGTATGGAAGTTTGGCTGGTAACCAAAGAAATCTGCTAAGCAAATATTTTCGCTAAGCAATATAAAACAGACTACCAGCCAAAATGCATACATTTTGTATGGAAGTTTGGCTGGTAACCAAAGAAATCTGCTAAGCAAATATTTTCGCTAAGCAGTATAAACAGACTACCAGCCAAAATGCATACATTTTGTCTAAAAGTTTGGCTGGTAACCAAAGAAATCTGCTAAGCAAATATTTTTGCTAAGCGATACAAAACAGACTACCAGCCAAAATGCATACAATTTGGATGAAAGTTTGGCTGGTAACCAAAGAAATCTGCTAAGCAAAACTTTCTGGTAAGCAATTTATTCTGTTTGGCAACTCTATAAAACTGTACCATGGTTAGATCGTAAACAGTGACAGACCAAATTGAACATCAACTATGATGAACATCTACAGCCATAAAAATAATGAGCAACTACACATTTATATGAGCCTTGTGTTTTGTACTTAAATCCTATCCCACTAACTATTTTGGCTCAGAACCTTCCTGAATCTAACAAAAATCAACACCCATGTAATCACACTAGCGCCCAACTGTTGGATTTAAATGGCATTGGGGCCCCCCATATAAAGTATCCCTGCCTTGGCAATACAGTACTGAGTCCATCGGAAAACATACAACCAGCTGCTTGATGGCTTTAAGGTTGTTACAGTTAATTAATGTGTATATTTTACCTCAATAACGGCTTTAGGTGCCTCTTCTGTCATGTAATGGATTGCATCTTGATCTCCCAACCAATCGGATCCCTTCACTGTGTCATACCTAAGATGAATATGCAAATGATATGCTAATTGATTTCCACCTGTAGCCTCTGATTGGTCTTGACATTTGTGGGCCGTGTGGGAATGTTGCAATGCACCTGTGCACTTCAGAATGTGAGCTGATTTCTCTCAAATCATCAAATAAACCACGCAAAGGAAACTGACTAGGTACATATACCCAGTCAGTTTCCTTTGCATGTATAAACCAAGTTTTGTAGTAAATAAAGTTAAATTTACTGAATTGGAACAAGAACCTGTGACCTCCGTATTACCGTACGAAGCAGTGGTGTGAATGGAAAATCGTAAAAAGCGAAAATCATTTTTAAAAAAAGCTTGGTCGAAAAATTTTTGTGCTGCTAATAAAACTATGAATGAGTTTTCAGCATTTCTGTGGTTGGGCAGAGATTTGGGTCAAATCCATAACAGTGTTCTTGATTACCGCTGCTACATGTACACGTACTTACATGTGCCATCTCCAGTTATCCGGCTCCATATTGCCAAGAGCTGCATTGATGCCACCCTATCACAAATACAAGAAATCAAAGATTGTAATTTTTTGTAGTGAAATGATAACCACAATAATTTGTTAGAGGTCGAACTAGCTACGTACGGAAGTTTATAATAGAAGAAAGAATCTTTTGCAAATGGCGTTGTCTGCTATCTGCATATAAAACAAAAGAGCCAATCAGAATTTGTCCCAGCAAAGCTGGATCGTAACTAGAGTCTACTTAAGCAGAAGCAGCTCCCATCTCTCTTAACCCTCCTACTACTACAAGGGTCAAAACCAGTCAAAATGTTGATGTACTTCCCAAGGTATATCTAGTGCACTTAATTCAAGCACTGTCAAACCTTACGTGTAGTAAGTACATTGACAGGTCAAAATGAGTCGACTGTTTTTGACTGTTAAAAGCATTGTCTGGTATTGTTCAGGGTGGTCAAAATGACAGTAAAAACCAGTCAAAAATGCCCCTGTGTGCACATTTGGGTCAACTGTCAAAACAGGCAGTTGACTGGTATTAATAATAATAATAATGTGTGGATTTATATAGCGCACGTATCCACCAACTAAGTGGTGCTCAAGGCGCATTATATTATTATCCCTGCTCATAAGGCTCATAAGGCTCATAAATCATTCCTGAAACCATCTCAGCTCCCTGGGGAGTATACAGCTCAATTGCTGCCATTTCTAGCGCATATAGAGCAAACCAACTCTGCCTTCACAGGTACCCATTTAACCCCTGGGTGGAGAGAAGCAATTATGATTAAGTGTCTTGCTCAAGGACACAAGTGTCATAATAATAATAATAATAATAATGTGTGGATTTATATAGCGCACGTATCCACCAACTAAGTGGTGCTCAAGGCGCATTATATTATTATCCCTGCTCATAAGGCTCATAAGGCTCATAAATCATTCCTGAAACCATCTCAGCTCCCTGGGGAGTATACAGCTCAATTGCTGCCATTTCTAGCGCATATAGAGCAAACCAACTCTGCCTTCACAGGTACCCATTTAACCCCTGGGTGGAGAGAAGCAATTATGATTAAGTATCTTGCTCAAGGACACAAGTGTCACGGCCGTGATTCGAACCCACATTATGTTGCTAACACCAGAACTTGAATCCGGTAAGCTAGACCGCTCGGCCACGACACCCCGTGATTCGAACCCACATTCTGTTGCTAACACCAGAACTTGAATCCAGTAAGCTAGACCGCTCGGCCACGACACCGACCTCTGTAGCAACTTCCAACTAAAGTGCAGCAATAGTAGAAGGGTTAATGATCGTCATATATGATGACGACTAGGGTACCCTAGCTGAAACATTAAGACCACCTTTATGGTTATTATCAGAACCAACAATCTCCTTTATAGTTGACATTTAACCCACATGGTGTTGTACTGCAAACCGAACCGATAAATTTCACTCTGTCGGGGTTAACTTTGAGAGTTCCTTCTTACCTGTGCAGCGACTGTGTGTGAGCGTGTAGGGAACAGCTTGGAGATACATGCCGTCTTGTATCCCTCGTGGGCGAGGCCAAAGGCAGCCCGAAGACCAGCCCCACCTGCCCCGACCACCAAAGCATCGAAAGTGTGGTCCACTACTGGGTAGTCACGAGAGATCTATAAATACAAAGGAATGATACATGAATTCCCAAATACCTCTGTTCGTGTCGTAGCCCTCCAGTGGTGAAAATGCACCATGTCTTGGGGATAGGGCATTTCCTTGTCAAGTGAGCATTGTGTACTTGTGCATCTGCTGACAACCAGTGATTCGTAGTCAAATTGCATGTATACACGCATCAATCTCAAATACATATTGATCATTTGGCATGACAGAATGTTGTTGTCCTGTCAATGAACTAGTAATCACTAACACCTCACCAAGTGTGCCGGTTTGTTTCAAACCTTCAAGCCATAAACTAATGTCTTAATAACAGTGATTACTCAAAATCTCTTATTGACCAGTTAGATTTGTTGAAACAAACAGCACGTATATTGAATGCACCAGTGCCTAATCTCTTACAATACAAACATGTCTTCTGGTATAGGTTATAAATTATGTTTGTACCTGATGGCTTCATCACAGTTTGTCCAGCAGGCATGGCGTGCAAGGAATCAGGAAAAAAAAAGTTGCCACAACTTGACAATACCAAAATACCAAGGTTTGCATTAAACCCTAACCACCAGGTATTCTGGCCAGGAACCTTCCTGAATCCTCCCAAATCCATCAGTGCACTTTTGGAAACATGCCTTTATCTTTAAAATGCACCATGCATTTTCATTGATTTTTCATATTTAGCACTTATAGCCTGTACTTCTTGCCAGGTAATAATTTTGTCTCATTTCAAGAGGTGAAAGTACTAGTTTCCAACAGTGCTGAATTTTTCAAAAAAAGTACCCCTTGGAGGATTTTGCAGGTTTTAAACCCTAACCCCCTACAGTACAGGCATTTTACAGGCATTTTACAGGCATTTCACAGACACCCTGCTGCATGCAACAAAATGCAACAAAATGCAACAACAAAAAAGTGTGAAGGCTGCTCAATGCAACAAGATCCACCAGCTAAACAATGGTTCTTTTGTTCTCTACTGAGGGCAACAAGATGCAACAACTTTTTTTTTTATACATTAATTTGCTAGTGCACCATGTTGCATTCAGCATGGTTAAGGTTGAAGTGTACTTACCGATCCAGTCTTAACATCCCCTCCCGTTTGTCTTCCCTCTACAGTGAAATGGAATGGTCTGGCACCGAGTGGTGATGACACCTTCAAGGATTGAACGGAGAAAATGTAAGCAAAATTTTATCAAAATCAGTTTTGAAGACCTAAATGTAGATTTTTTTTAAATGATCATAACCAGTTCAAGTCAGGGTCTTAACCATCCTACTGTACTATACACTGTAGTTGCACTTTAGTGGGAAGTTGCTATAGAGGTCAAAACCAATCAACTGTGCACATAAGGGGCATTTTTGACTGGTTTTTACTGTCATTTTGACCACTCTGAACAATACCAGACAATGCTTTTACCAGTCAAAAACGGTTGACTCATTTTGACCTGTAAATGTACTTACTACACATAAGGTTTTACAGTGTTTGACTTTTAAGTGCCCTAGATTAGATATACCTTGGCAAGTATATCAACATTTTGACTGATTTTGACCCTTGTAGTAGCCGTCCATGCCTACATGTACATGTACTATATGTAAAAACTATGGCTCTACCAGAATGTTTTATCATTTTTAGAAATATGGGGGTTATATTCAAAACGATTTCATGGAAATCTGTTAAAATAAAAACGGGATTAATGTAGGTATTGTGGAATAAATTGACAATATTAGTTCCAAGGATATGGAGGGATGGCCAGTGGCAGTGATTGGTCGATTGATCCTATTTATTAATTATGGAGCTAAAGTAGTTAAAATAAACTTTTAAGTTTTATCATTGTGATTGCCATAACACTAACAGTTAACCAAATATTTGCGACTTATTTGCGACTTATTTGAGACTGAAGTCCATGTCCACAACTTGAATGATGGGCCTCAAACTCTATATCAAGTTCCCTCCAATCATGAGTAAAATGAGGTCAAGGAAAGTGCTCTAAAAAAAAACTTAAAAAACCCCTCAATTTACAAAAAAGGGCGAGTTAAGTTTTATGGTAGGCTATCGGAATTATTAAACTTGTGGGGTTTTTGGAGACAGATGCATGTAAATATTTTCAACAACATAATTACTACTAGTAGGGGCCTACTACTAGGCTAATTAGTATTATCAATATCATTACTTCTTAATAAACCAATACTTACCGATTTCGAGAAATTACCGAGTAAATTTGCAAAAGAACTAACGTTACGGGGTAATTTAAGGAGCGAAGCCATGGTTGTTTCTTACTCGGGGCAAACGTCCGTACTCGACTCGAACTCGTACCCGCGTCCAGCACGTCGTCGTCGTCCGGTCCCAGGCCGTGCCGATCAGCCACATATATACGCGTAGAGCAGAGCTTGCTGTAAGCTGTGTAGACTACGTGACTGAATCATGCTACTCGCTAGCTCGACATAGTATACATGCGGAGCGGTGGGATTTTAGTCTGGTGCAATAACCTTAGAAAATTATATTGTACGATATCAATTATGACTGACAAGGTACATGACTTCATTACATAAAAAGTTATAGAGGGCGCTATTTAATATCAATGTTATTATTATTACGTAAAACTTGATGCATCCAACTGTCCGACGTCGGGGCCCGGCGGATTGACTCTCGGGTGAATTAAACTTCTTGCCAAAGCAGACTTGCATCGAGTCCTCAAACCTCGAGTCCGAGTCCCATGCAGCTTCGAGTCCGAGTCATATGGGTCGAGTCCGAGTCGCGAGTCACTTTAAAAAAATCAAAAGAAAAAAGACAACCTTAATGTAACGGGGAGAATAGGTACCCCACTTCCCCTTTACTGTGTATGTTATTCCTGTATCAATATTACTAACATTTGTTTTTCTTTTCCTTAGTACTAACACCGGATTCTTGATACAAACCATAAATATCAGACACATTGTACCCTCACTTGTAAACTGACCCAGAGGTCCAGTGGCCTCAATCATCAAATCCCATTAACCCGCTATAAACAACCACTGCTATAAACTAAGATAGAGGTTTAAGAGGCCTTGAGCTGGCCGTTGCTAGTGCTTGCCAGGCAGCGTTGAGCCACTTGCCCACAGACATGCAATAAAAGCAGGCGGACTTTCTACAGATCTCCTATCTTCTGTATTTCTTCATATGAAACATGGCTGTATCACCTTCTTGACATCATAAAGGTAATTCCAATATGTATTCCTTGACGAGACTGGGGCAGTCATCATTACAATAATAATTAGCAGAAAACTAATTGAAGTTCGTATTTGTTAGAAATAAGGATAATTATATTTAGGCCGATAAAGCTCTTTTGGATAGGAGTCGAAGTAAATTCGTTTTTTATTAGAGTGTTACTTATGGGTTTATCCTTATGGAGAAACAATGAATGGTCTGCAGTTAATTAGGGTATTTCTGTAGAGACCAAAACGTCATGTTAGCTTACAGATTACTGTTGTTTGTAAAGAAACTGCCAAGTTTACCAGGAAGGCTAATGTGAGATTACCTACCGCGGTATTGTTTCAGTATGGGCTTCAAGCAGTCAAACTTTAACTACAACTTATTTGGGTTTATTTTACTGTACAAATCTCATGTTATCTTTCTTTAAGTGTTGATTTAATTTTTGTATTAATCGTATCGGAAGTGTTTACTTTAAGTTGTCGTAAAATGGATATACATGTAGACATAGTCAGACTAAGTGGAGCAGTGATCGATTTTGTTCCAAATATATTTGTCTCTTGGGAAGATAATTAGTACTGGTATGTTTGAAATGGACAAAAAGTCTACCAAGCTGCCAGTAGATGTTTCTGAGAACTGTTTGGGTTAAAATAATTATTTGTGACGAAAGAGGGTACACGGTGCCTTTTGTTAATTAAAATATGATGTTCAGGAGATTTCCGCAGTAATAGAAATAACAGACATATCAATTTGATAAAATTGAAGGTGCTTTGATTCACCTTTATTTACTTGATTTACTTATTTTTGGGTTATTCCACTGTGTGACTTTCATGTAAACTTGTGAGAATTGCTTGTACTCAATCTGCTTATTTCTTTTCAACCAGCTGTACAATCAATTACCCTGGCTGGGCTCTGGTTGGCCTTGGTGCTGAGGTGGGCCATTTAATGGTAGTGCTCTGTGCTGGATGGGGTAGGTTTTATAAACAAATCTCTTGCCTATACACTGACTTAATTGTTTTATGACTGTGCCTTGCCCTCACCAGGACACACCATGTCTGGGGTTGGCCTTTAGCCAAATTAACTACTCGACAATTATTGATGGTTATTTGATTTTAATTCTTTTGACATTTTTAGCATGTTTTGAAAATATAAAGGAATTCAGTCATCTGTGTATTATAAGGATTGAGGGTGAATTATAGTGAAGGGAAGTAATGAGTGATTTCAGCATTGTATTAGATATTTTGAGGGTTATTAAGAGTTAGTGATTAGTTCTTGTTGATTGTAGTTGATAATATTCGTAATGGCTAAACTATTATACTTATTATTCTATGTTACAGGGTTTTCTTCTTGAGTAAAGCGTTTTATTAAAGTTTAACCACTGTATCCTGGTCTGTAATGAGTGTATCATTTCATGAGTTGAAACGGTCGCTTACATTATACATAAATGTCAAGGTTCAAAGTTAAGTGAAAAAAAAAACCTCGACATCTAGTATCTAGTATCACATCAATTTGACTAAACCAAAGATTTATTTCCAACATCAACATTACTTTATATACTTTTTCTTATTTGAATGAACTTGCGTGATAAAATTTAATAATTCGTTGAAATTTTATCTTTCTTGTGCTTTTTATATTTATTAATACAACATGTTTGGAAATCATCACATTAATTACATCTACGTACACCATACGTTGTCACCCTGATTAATTTAGGAGTGGTGGGTGGGGTCAGCAATTAGTCTTGGAAGCCATCCATCACCCTTAACAATGCTGATCCATTGTTTGAATGGAACTATAGCAGAATGATGGCGATCATGATTAATTTCGATGTTGTCAAGTTTAACGATCCTTAGTCTGATCGCTACGGAGCCCCTAAAGGGACATGATAAAAAACAAATTTCGAGAGTGAAAAAAAAAATTTTCGAGAGGGAAAAAAAAAAATTTCGAGAGTGAAAAAAAAATTATCGAGAGTGAAAAAAAAAAATTTCGAGTGAAAAAAAAAAATTCGAGAGCGAAAAAAAAATTTGTCGAGAGGGAAAAAAAAAATTTTCGAGAGTGAAAAAAAAAAAGTTCGAGAGTGAAAATTTTTTTTTTCGAGAGTGAACAAAAAAAATTTCGAGAGGAAAAAAAAAATTCGAGAGCGAAAAAAACAGGCTAGCCAGCCAGCCAGGCAGGCTGAGGGGAAAAAATCTAAACTCTGCACTCCGTACCACAGTGGGTCTTGAACCCGTATGGGGAATCTTCGGTTTCTATTTCACGCGGTTTAACTAGTTGAGCCACTTGGTCGACCACCACCACCCCTAAAATATAAATATATAAACCGCAAAGTCTATACTTGTGGAAATTTAGCACCCTCCATCTGGAAGTCACCTCATGGGATATGGACTTAAAAGAAATAACAGTAATTATATGCTTACTTAATTATATAAACACCAGATTAAGAAAGAGTATAATTATGACACTAGTGTTAACACAGTAAATAAAAAAGAGGTATATAATTAAACTCAAATGTAAATATTTTAAGCACAGCAAGTGGTCTAGTGGATAAGACTCTTGACTAATAAGTAGGAGGTCCTGAGTTCAAGCCCAGTGTTTTTTTATTTTATTCTGACTGATGTCATTCTAAGGTTTATATCTAAGGTTTATAATTAAACTCAAACGCATATGTTCCAACGACAGCAAGTGGTCTAGTGGATACTAATGTTGACTTGTAAGCAGGAGGTCCTAGGTTCAAACCCAGTGTAAGTCTTCTTTTTTTTATTACTCGGACTGATGTCATTCTAATTAATTAAACTCAAACACTATTATCTTAAGCGCAGCTAGTGGTCTAGTGGATAAGACTCTTGATTTGTAAGTAGGAGGTCCTAAGTTCGAGCCTAGGATGTCTTAGGTTCGAGTCTAGTGTTTTAAATTTTTATTCTAACTGATGTCATTCTAATGTTTATGTCTAAGATTTATAAATAAACTCAAACACAAATGTCCTCAAGACGGAAAGTGGTCTAGTGGATAACACTCTTGGCTTAGAAGTATGAGGTCCTGAGTTCAATCCCAGTGTTTTTTACTTTTATTCTGACTGATGTCATTCTAAGGTCCCAATTTCAAGCCCAGTGATTTTTATTTTTATTCTGACTTAGCAGCTCTATGAAATTAAGCCCAGACCTAATTGTAGCCCGTATAATTATGTGAAAAATATGATTTAATACAAATACCATACTAATTTGTACTTTATGTGAGATACTAATTGCATACCTCATGAGATTCCAACTGTATAATCCATATTACTATTGCAACAAAGTACTTCAACTACACATGTGTAAAGGAGGTTGGTTATATAGATGGGAATTAATTGTCTTTTTATTACTATTTTTACCGCATAGGGGTGATCCTATGAACCATTAGCCCTCTAGGATTTACGCCTGAGATGTAAATAGTTTCATACATTTATGAAGAGAATCAGTATGATAACCAACCTGTGAAAGTTTTAGTTAACTCATTTTATTGCAATATATGAGAAAATGGTAAAAGTATGTTTACATCAGTAATTTTTGCATTAATTCTGTTTGTGAAATTTATACTTCGCTGAGACATGAATTAATTAATCATTTGTAGATTAATCATTTGTTTTTACTCATTTCTCAAAAAACAATATAAATATGTCAGGTAGAAATATTTCAAGTGAGGTTTCCTATCATCAACACCCATCAGTATGGACCAATAGTGTATTCAGTCAAGGGGCTGTAAAAAAAATTGTTCCATCTCTCACCTCACACTTAGCCCTACCAGTATGGCAGTAATAACAGACAAATCTTTCATATTTTTATTACTCATGTAGGAATTTATCCAAGAGATGACCACAGAGGGAGCCATCATAAGCTACTTGAGCAAGCAGTTCTGACAGTGTTTCCATCACATCCAACCCCCCATAAGCAGCAAAAACAACGAAAGAGCCCTGCCTAAGAAAATAACCTTCCGCGTTGATTACACGTGTCAACCACCACAAAAGAAAAATCCATCGGACCTTGTCTTGAATGAACATGAGTACAGTGCATTTCCTGATATTGTTGAACAGCAACTAGCAGTAAACCAAGCAGTTTATGGATAAAATTGTTACAAAATAAAAATTATTATATCTAAAATCATCAACTGTTCTACTTATTGCCCTTATGTACATGTAGATGTTTCGGCAATACTCAGCTGACCCCCTCATGATGTACCGGTAGCCCATTATACCCCTTTTCAATGGTACTGTCCTTGGAAAATGTGTGGCGCCGCTGTGATTTAGAACTTTTTTTTAGTTCTTCATGTTGCTGTAACTTCATTAAAATATCAAAGGTTCTAGTCAGCCACTACATTCATCATTTTATTAGTAATTTATAAATACATTTAATTGTATATATATTTATGTATATATATATATATATATTTACTTATTTATTTCTTCTCCCAGAAACAATGTAAAAGTGGGATTCTTTCTGTTGACTGAGCGGCTACATAGATTTATCTATCTAATCTGTCTATTGGGGACAGAGGCAAATTGTGCTGTGAATATTTGTTGAGTTGGTTTACACTAAATACATTAATTTCTTAATTAAATTATGTTATTATATATATTTTTCTATTTAATTATTTATCGATTAATTAATTAATTTAAAAACTATTTCAACAAGTTTTTACAAATCTCCCTTTGCCTCAAGGAAAGAAAGAAATAACCTGTATTTTTTCCAAACCTGTAGTTTCTTTGTTGGGATGTGGAGAGTGTGTAATCCTCCAATATTAAATATTCAGGGGGCTTTGCCCTCTAACCCTCAGTACCACTACCCATTTTTCAAGATGCTTTACTTTCGTCAATGTATATTTTTTATTTGTTTATTGATTGATTTACGAATTTATAACATGTTTATTAACAGATAGAGAAGGGCAGGCCTGCTGCAATGATTGTTTTATCAAAATTTGTTGAATATAAATAAGAATATTTATTCTGATGAAGATGTCAAATGATCTCTGTGTCTCAATGTTTGGTGTACTTTGCAACTTAGAATGAGGAAATAGGTTTTACTATTACTGTTGGGATTAGTGAGCGACAGCAGCGCTGGCAAAGTGTTTTAACCGAGTGACATGTATTACACACCGGGGATAATCGGGCGACGAGAAATTATAGTTTTAAAATGCATTTTCTACCATTTTATTCGGTAAATTAATCAATGATAAATAATGTTAATCACTGTATCGTTCATTCAGGTCAAAACAAACGAAATAATTCATAAAAATCAACTTTAAACGGCCGCCCGTTTTTCAGAGATCATAGCTTAACGCGCTGTTTTGTGGGCACATCCGGGCATTTCTCTTTCATTTTGCCCACTGAAAATGGCGGCCGTGTCTCCACAGTGGCACGGCTCCGTAACGTACACGGCATAGCGACTGTGCGCTCTAGTTCTTACGTCTAGGACACGTAAGTTGTGAGTCTGAGTCGTTCAATCAGTGATTTTTTTTTTTCACTCTCGAAAAAATTTGTTTCCCTCTCGAATTTTTGTTTATCATGTCCCTTTAGGGGCTCCGTAGATCGCCATATCATGATAGCACTATTTAATTTGTATATATCAAAAGCCTACATGTTGAGTCACTGGTAGTGTTAGTGTGAAGGATCACTTCAAAATAATAAGTTGGAAATAGCAGTTGGAAATGTCTTTATCTTTGTTATTTTTATATCAGGCAATTGACACATTTAAATGTTGGAAAGGCTGGTGCATGAATGACACAACGTTTTCTTTTCTTTCTGAAAAGCAATTTACATTACCTTTTATATTGGTGCATAAGCAGAGCAACGTAAGATGGTATTACACAAAACGTCCTATTGTTTTTGAAGAGATGTTTTATTAATGGGTCACCATGAGTGAAGTCATTTATCGTTCTTTGTGTGATTTAATATTTGTTTACTTCCTAAGTGGGTAGCATCAGATCAACTCGACAGTAATTTAGTTTACTTTTTTGTAATCCTACAGGGGTGCTACCTTTGTTTCTGTTTCTGTTAATTTAATGTAAATTTGTGTTTATTTGTTTTTCTACCTGTGAAATCAATAAATTAAATGAAATGAAATGAGTGTATACAATAGCAGTTCTTTGATCGTCGAAAATATACTATTTTTTGCATCCTGGCTGATAATTTTGACATTATGTTTAAATGGAGTGACATTGTGTTTAAACGACTAGCTGTTGTCTGTACCTAAGCTGTACAATGATACTGACAAATACTGTCAATGAGCACCATATTGAAATTAGCTTTTTTATGGATTCTCATCTGCAGTATTTAGCAGCAACAGATGTTGTGGACCCATATCCTTTTCAACTATGCTCGTCCGTGGTGGCATTGAGCGGCACTATATAGCCACTGATGTAGCGATACAGATGATTATTATTCAAGCTAAAAAGGATAAAATTTGTTTGAAAAATACATGTAGGCCTTCATTGATTTAGGGTGGCGTATAGGCAATAATGATTTCTAACGTGTGGCAGAAGGAGCTGCTTTTCGCCGAAGGAGTGCCGGGCCCGCCCGGCCGAAGTTAATATGCCTGGCGAGAGCCGTTTACAAGAGTTGTCCTTCAAATGTAGTCCATGCATATTTCTCCATGATGCATTATACAAGTTATCAAAATACACGTTTTATTCCTACGATGTTGTACGCTGAAGCTTTGGCACATGATTTGTAATCAATTTCTGGAAGATGCACTTTGTTTTCATGCAGCCGCTGCGTAAGCGATTCCGATTGCATTACTACGACGTAGGATGCACATTTTTATTTATTTATAAAACTCAGTATTCGCATTGTTTAAAACACTATTTTGCAGATAGTGAAAATTGGGCATTTCCCCGTCGAGTCCGAGTCACAGACAATTGGGTCGAGTCCGAGCAGACTCGAGTCCGCGTCCGAGTCACCAAAAATGTGACTCAAGTCCAAGTCAATTAGAGTCATACAAGTCTGCAAACCAGTATCGTTTTAATTAATCAAAAGTAATGCATGGAATGCATTAGGCTGAATGAAATTGGCAAATTCAGCTTTTAACTTAAGAAAATCCATATAATTATCATATTCTTGCTTGACATAGGCCTTCAATACTTGGGCATATAGGCCCAAGGTCAGTTCCACAAAAATGCTTAATGTACAATCCACATGGGCCTGAAAAACCAGAGCTTTTTGTAACGGCTAAATTTACTTGTACATCTACTTACCAATAAAGGTAACCAAATGTACAGAAAATACGGCCTTACATATTTTGGCTCCTTCAGTCATCATATTGTCATGGAAAGCTCTAAACTTGAAGGATCGTCTGATGGCAATATACACCCATCACAACTTCTAAGTTCCCCCTAATATTTTTTAAGAATATCTCAACAAGTATTGCATGAATTTTAAAAATTCAAAAAGCAAATTACAGAATGACATGTTCTACACAGCTCGTAATGAAATGGTTGAAATTCAATCATGCAAAAAGTTGCAGTACAAAGCATTGCTTCAATGGCATGTTACACATGTAGTTTTCTGTAAGAACTCAGTTATGGAGAATAATGGAGGACCAATTCCATATTAAACTCTTGCTCTACCCTTCTAAAACAATGGACATGCATGTTGCATGTTGCTCTTTGAATATTCTTTTATTATTATGAAACAGCCATCAATGCCATTGTTATTGATGCATGAGTTCTTCATTGAAGCAATGCTTTGTACTGCAACTTTTTTTTTAGCTGAATTTTCATTCAAATCACCGTCAATTGTGCATGCATGATTGAATTTCAACCATTTCATTACGAGCTGCGTAGAACAAGTCATTCTGTCATTTGCTTTTTGAATTTAAAAAATTCATGCAATACTTGTTGAGATATTCTTTAAAAAAATATTAGGGGAACTTTGAAATTGTGATGGGTGTATAAGGGCGAGCACCGGTCATTACTATTTATGGCGCGGGGGGGGGGGAGTGGCGTTGGGATCAACAACTTGAGGGGTATATGTACAACTCCACCCTCCTCAAAATGAGGCCTTTTGACACCGCACTCTCAGAGTTTGATTTTTGCTTCTTTTTTGGAGGCGGGCCCATGCGAATGTTTGTCACCTTGAATGTAGGTAGGATAGCCGGGCGAATGACACGAACTGAGTTGTCGAGTAAGTATATAAAACTTTCACCGGTTGGTCGTTTATGAGGCCTCTAATTGATTTAAAGAAAGAAACATTACCGATAACGCGATACATTTATTTTAAGGGAACAAAATTCCATAGAAAATTCTGTGACACATTTCTCCTGAAGACGATCAGAGCATACTGATCGAAACGTCAAGTTGTAACCTCCAGTTCTTTTCAGAACTAATTATGACTCAAATGAGATTTTAACATGGTGTCACCGCAATTAGTCTTTACTTATCCTCTTCACCATGTGTAAACATGAAAAATGGTACACTTGAATAAAATGACGGGGATAGCTAAAATGATAGAAAAACCAAGATCTGATGATAAGGACGCGAACTTTTCTTCAAAACAAATTGGGACAAGTGAGAAAAATGTTTCTTTTAACCAAGAAAACTGAAAATGCAAATTTATTAAACTCTTCTCAAATGACAACTCAGTAGAAACAAATCACCTTACTCTATTAACTCTAAATGAAACAATAAAATTCTTTCAATCCGGAAAATTCAATAGAAATCTAACTTGAATGAAACAGGTTCTAGAAAATAAATAGTTTTGGCTTCACTTAAAAAACTATAAAAAAAACAAAAAAACAAGACTTTCCTTATAAAAAAAATCCAAAACCAACACAGTGCTAATAGTGAATTACTTAAAAGTACATTCAGACAATAAAACCTGTAAATACAAAGAAAATACAAAAGAAACATGATTAAGAATACATGCTAAAGAAAATATGCATACAAATCATACATGTATCCTGTACAAAACTATGCCAGAGGACACTGATAAGAAAATCTTCACTCCAAGAACCTCTTAAATCTAAATAACAATGGAACTAGCCAAGTTAGCAGGGGATTAAGTAATAAGAACCAGCCATAAACTTGAAGAAGCTACACAACCCTATGGAAGTCATTATGGATGCAAATCTCTAAAATAAACATCTTGATAACAAAGAGTTGCACTGGCAAGGCATGGTCAATGAACCAAACAGGTACAGTGTACCTACACATGCACTGAGGCAAAAGTTTGGTCACGGCACTGATAAAGTGTCTCCAAACTAAACCAAGAAAATAGCATATATATGAAAACACAAATACTCAAGGATGTCTTGCAAAACTAGCCTTAAAAATAACTTAACATACAATAAATTCTAAGAGAGTTCTAGCAAAACCACAAGTTTTCAAAAGCATAAATCTTTCAACAGTAACTCTTAGAAATTCTGAACAAAACTAACTTTGTAAATAAACTTTCTTTTGAAACCTACCAAAGGCAAAGAAATAGTTTCTACACTTTGAAAGTTTGATACAAAGCTTGTGATACATGTATCCTCAGAATAAAATAACCAACATAAAATAAGATAAAAAAACAAACTTTAGCATTTCCAACCTCTGCTGAAATCCTTTAAACCACCATAGCAAATCAAAATGAACTTAAGGTTCACTCATGACTTAGGTAATCTCAAGAAAAATGCACAATAAAGAAATACATATTTTATACAATGCAAAGAATAAGAAATTAAAAGAGAGACTCACCAGAATTATTGAGCAGCAAACTCTAAACAAAGGCAGCTGTGTCCATCACTTAAATAACACATGTGCTTGCTGAGCTGCCAAACTGCTCACTACCCTTATGGCCTAAGGTCTGTGCCCATTCAATACATAAACTGACTGAAGTCAGCAAACCATGGAAAAATAAATGGTCTGGTGCACTTAGCAATAAAAAAAGGTACTGCTCTTCCAGGAGGGCACTCATCCAAAAATGTGTGGTAACTGAAGAATTTAAAGGGCAGAAAATACCTTCCCCTACATTCACCACTGATTAAAATCGCTGTTGTCCTCAACAGCAGTAGATCTATATACACCTGTACCAAAAAAAACCTAATAAATTAATTAATTAAGTTAACTATACAGTATCTTATGCATGAAGTTCTACTGCCATTCCCCAAATCGAATCGGCGGCTTCACTATCCTCCTCAGTCTGTGGTAGAACTCTTGATGATGAGAGGCATCAGAATGTGCAGAGTCTTCCCCATCTCCAGCCAAACTCTCATCATCAGAACTGGAACTAGAACTTGAAGGAGAAACTGCCTTCCACGCATTTGAAGTCGCTGAGTCATCGTCTGACGGTAGCTGATCATTCCCGAAACCAAGTGGTGGTGGCAGAACATCATCCTCTGAAGTTAGATCATCTCTGTGCGCATCATGAAGACCAGGTGGTGGTGGCGGAACATCGTCATCTGAAGATAGATGATCTGGGTTCGCATCGCTTGTGTCTTCTTTAGAGCTCAATGTCACTTCGAAGGGACAGGTCACCAGCATGTTCCGGTGTAAACTCCTTGTCTTGGTGGACCCAACCTTCTTAACCACGTACACGGGAAGATCTTGTAGTTTCCTGATTACTATGTATGGATTCTCCTCCCACTTATCTTTCAGTTTGGACTTCCCGCGGAGAGATTTGTTTGCTACCAGAACGATGTCACCTGATGTTAGTACACTCTCATGAACTTTCTGGTCATACCCTGATTTCTGTTTAGCTCGAGACTTCTCTGCAGTTGCTTCAACTTCCCTGTACACGTGGCGCATGTGTTGCTTAAGTTTCCTGACGTAGACAGGATAGTCTTGATCTTGTACTTGATCATCCGGTTCCTCCTGAGTTGGAAGAAGAAGATCCACAGGCAGCTTTGGATTTCTTGCGAACATCAGATAGTAAGGCGTATATCCTGTAGACTCGTGTTGAGTGCAGTTGTATGCATGTGTTAGAGCCTCGGCATGCATCGCCCAGTTATTCTTCTCGTATGGCTCCAGTGTACCCATCATAGACAGCAAAGTACGATTAAACGTCTCGGTCATGCCGTTTCCCTGTGGATGGTATGGTGTCGTCTTCGTTTTCTTGATTCCAAGGAGCTGACAAAGCCCCTTCACCACCGCCGATTCAAAACACTTGCCTTGGTCAGAATGAATGCGTTCTGGTATGCCATAGTGTACGATATACATCTGCCATAGAACTTTAGCAACTGTCGTAGCCTTTTGGTCTTTGGTGGGGTAAGCTTGCGCATACCTTGTATAGTGATCCGTGATGACCAAAACATTCTCGCAACCTCCCTTCGACTTCTCCAGGCTTAAGAAATCTATACAAACAAGCTCCAATGGACGTGTAGAACGGATGTTTTGAAGACCAGCATGTCTCTTCCCATCAGGTAGCTTTCGGAGAGTACATCTTTTGCATCTCCCAATGTATCTTCTTACCTCAGTCTGCATTCCCGGCCAGAAGTACCGCTCCTTAACCAGCTGAAGAGTTTTGTTGTATCCTAGGTGACCCATGGTATCATGTAAGTGACGAAGAACCTCCATCCGCTTTATTCTTGGCAGTACCATCAGATATTGATTCTGCAACTCACTCTCCTTCCTGAAAAAGAGCAAATCTCCTCTGACTTCTAAATTGTCCCATGAACGGACCAGCCTACGAACAACTCTGGGCTCTTTCCGCAACTGACGATCACTTGGCTTGTGTGGCAGAGACTTCAACTGCAGTACCCTACCAATCGCATCATCTTCCTGCTGAAGTCTGGGTAAGCTGACATTCGGCTGAGTACACTTTGTCATTGTATTCGAATGATGTTCAGTCCTTGCTCGTTCATCTCCACTTGGTTGTTCATCACCACTGGTTGAACTGCTAGCTGTCGTAACTAGATCCGATGCTGAAGAAGAATTTGCCTCGTCAAACTGAAGGTTAATTATTGCAACATCACTTGTGTCAATATCTTTGGATTCTACGCCTTTCTTCTCTGTTTGGTCGAATATCTGTGCGACCTCTTCTCTTGTAATTCTTGATAATGCATCAGCATTGGTATTGACTTTACCGGGTCGGTACACTATGTCAAGATCATACATGGATAGATCACTCACCCATCGTTGACTGTGTGCGTCTAGCTTCGCCTTCTTCAACACATACGTTAAGGGGTTGTTGTCGGTCACCGCTGTAATCTTCTGGCCATAGAGGTAGTCTTTGAACTTCACCGTAGCTGCCCAATGGAGTGCTTTAAACTCCAGCTTGTGTGCAGGATACTTAGACTCGGAAGAAGTTAGAGTATGGCTTGCATATGCAATCGCCCTTTCTTTCCCATCTTGAACTTGTGCCAATACTGCCCCAAGACCGTGACCTGAAGCATCAGTCTGCACTATGAAGGGACACTCATAATCTGCATACGCCAAGATGGGGGCT
The DNA here is from genome assembly GCA_029582265.1 of Zoroaster sp. YZ-2022. Classification (NCBI taxonomy): domain Eukaryota; kingdom Metazoa; phylum Echinodermata; class Asteroidea; order Forcipulatida; family Zoroasteridae; genus Zoroaster; species Zoroaster sp. YZ-2022. The sequence goes on along the minus strand of CM055826.1, from coordinate 29,077,242 downwards.
GTAGTTAACTTCTGGACCAAAGTGTCGAATGCTGACTGACCCTCTGCACTCCACACAAATGGTGGTTCCTTGCTACCGCGTTTTCCTCCCGTCAATGCAAAAAGAGGGGCTGCAATCTTAGCGTACTGAAAGACAAATCTTCTGTAGTACCCTGTCATCCCCAGGAAGCTGCGAACATCCTTCTTACACTTCGGTATGGGCCAATCTTTCAGTGCAGCTGTCTTCGCTGGGTCTGTTGTGATCCCTTCTTCTGAAACCACATGGCCGAGATATTTGACACTGGACTTGAACAGCTGACATTTTGATGGCTTCAACTTCAAACCATGCTCTCGTAGTCGGTGGAATACCTTTCGCAGACGTTCCACGTGCTCCTCTATGGTACTACTGAATACGATGATATCATCTAGGTAGATGAGTAGGCTCTCAAAATTCATGTCGCCGAACACCGTTGCCATCAGTCGCTGAAACGTTGCTGGGGCATTCACGAGACCAAAAGGCATGCGGGTGAATTCATATAAACCCATTGGTGATGTGAATGCCGTTTTCTGCTGGTCTTTTGCAGCCATTTTGACTTGGTGGTAACCCGAGGTTAAGTCGAGACAAGAGAAATATTTCGCTTTCCCAAGTGCATCCAAAGCCTCATCAATTCGGGGAAGTGGGTACGCATCCCTTACCGTCCTGGAGTTAAGCTGCCTGTAGTCAACACAGAGTCGTATCGTTCCATCCTTCTTCCGTACAATCACGATGGGAGGCGCACGGGCTCTGACTAGGTTGAATGACTCCAGACTGTTTTAAATCATCTAGATGTTGACGAACCTCTTGAAACTGACCGGCGGGGATTCTTCGATAGGGCATCCTAAATGGAACTGATTCAACGAGAGGTATCTCATGTTCTACCGTCTGTGTGAACCCAAGGTCCTGGGGATCTTTGGAAAACACATCTTGGTTGTTTAGAAGAAGATTCTGGACTTGCTCCTTCTCGGCTTGCGTCAGATTTCCATCGTCAATGTCAACACCCAGACTACTTACGGACTCCTGGTCCAGGACTGATGTAGCATGGCACAAAGCCGGTGATTTGCACTGCTGGCCATTAGAGCATCCAACTTCCCGAACTGCAACAAGCTTGGCCAAAATTGTATTCGGCTTAATGACGATTTCTTGTTGGGAAAAGTTGCGCACTCGAACAGGAACACGGCCATGTTGAGCTTTAACAAACGCTCTACCAATTGCAAGACGCCCTTCAGAAATAACCTTGAGCGGTTCTACTAAAGCTTGGAATTGTCGTCCTCTTGCTCGCTTGGGGACCTGTGTCTGGACATCTACCTCCATCCCTGGCTTTATTATACATTGCTCATCACTGGAGTACTTTAGTAGGCCAATCTCTCCATCCCTTCTTGCCAAATCTGTCCCATCGCAGTTAACACACTGAAACGCAGAGTACCAAGGGGCAGATTTACGCCTAGCTCTGGTCATGAACCATCTTCCATGTTTGCTGTGCATGGTATCACGTACGGCTAGAATCACGTTGGTGCCAAGGAGAACTGGAGTGGACCTTCTAAACCTAGTCACTGGAACCACCAAAGCCGGAACCTTGTGTACGGTTTCACCAAGTACAGCAACATCAAGAAGAATATAACCCTGGTGGGGAACATTCTGGCCTCCAGCGCCACCTACGAGAATATTTGTCTCCTGTAGGACTTGAGACTTTAGAACAGGGTGCTGTGATACAAACTCGTCAGTAATTGTTGTCACCTGTGAGCCGGTGTCTATCAGTGCAGCACACCTCTTTCCTGAAACTGTTATCTCAGTACTGTTCACTGGACCCACTAGTTGTTGCTCGTCTGGTTGTTCTCTCCCACTCGATTGGACGGGATTGGTGGTTGATTGGATTGTTGCAATTATAGGGCTCTTGTCGACCTCACCAACTGATTGCCCAGCATCAGTCGGTCCGACTAGTTTAAATGCTGTGGCTTTTGTTGAGTGCATTGGCGGGCAAAATGTCCTACTTCACCACAACTGTAACACCTCCGGTCACGTCCTTCAGCAGCAAAATGGCGAGGTTGGTTCCTGTTGGGTTGCATGGGGTGGGGGCTCGGTCTATTTACATTATTGTGGAACTGCCTTGGGGGTCCTTGTCTCATGGCATTCTCAAGATGGTTTACACGCTGATCAAGAGAATGTTGCCCTTGCGCCACTTGATCGAGTACTGACATCTGTCGCATCATCATATTTGTTAGCTCTTCTAGTTGTTTGTTGGCGTCTGGTGCGGCCTGGAGGTTGGATTGTGCCCGTTTCTCCTCTGTTGGCTTTGTTGATTTCTGGTTGTTTGAAGGAGAGCTTACTGCTTCTGCTGTGTGCTGATGGATGGAGTAGTATTTCTGCCTCGACTGTTGTACCAAGTCGAATTCCTCACTGATGTGCAGCTCTTTTCTCAGTGTCTTAAACTTCATAGATCGGGGCTGCATGGGAGCCAGACGTCTTCTCACTGCATCGTCGTGGAGGCCTGCCATATACTGAGTTGTAAGTAGAAGGTCTCGATCCTCACCGATCGAAATTGGCCGCCCTTGTCTCTGATTTATATCGTTGACATGCCTGAGAAGAGTTTCAAGAGCGATGGCATAATCAGTGGCTGTCTCACCTGTTCTTTGCCTCCTTGAAAAGAAAGCCGCTATTGGGGTGGCTGCGGCGCTACCCTCTCCAAACTCGTCGAGGAGTTCTGCAATGGCTTCTTCTGCAGTTGCAAAACCTCTGCTTTCCAAATTGAGCACTACATCACGAGCATCTCCCTTCGTATGCCGCACTACCTCCTGGAACTGGACTCTGTCGGATTGTGGCCCTTTCACGTCCAGAAGATAGCGCATATCTCTGGCCCAGTCCTCTACTCGTACACCGTGTTTTGTGGAACTAGTTCCGCCGAAGGTTGGAACATCTTTCAGCTGGTGGGCTGTGTACATCCCGGCTCTGTGGGTCGATTTTTCGAGCAGATCAAAATCCGCCATCACTAGGGGGGAATGCTGGAAGTTTGGCCTGGGTTGAGGACCAGTTGTTGTCATTGGTTTCTGGTGACAGCTGGACATGAGTGATGTGTTTCCATGCCCATGAAAGGTGAGGTTGGTCGGGCACGGGGTTTCAGCCATCCTGCACTGTAAAAGCTTTTCAAACTAAGAGCACTGTGTTGGTTTTCTTTTTTAAAAAAAAGAAGGAATCAAGTGAACCAGTACATACAAAAATTAAGTCCCAAACGTTTCGAGAAAAAAATTGGCTAAAATTCAAAAAAAGATTATTTATCATACCCGGATCTTCCACCAAAAAATGTAAACGTGAAAAATGGTACACTTGAATAAAATGACGGGGATAGCTAAAATGATAGAAAAACCAAGATCTGATGATAAGGACGCGAACTTTTCTTCAAAACAAATTGGGACAAGTGAGAAAAATGTTTCTTTTAACCAAGAAAACTGAAAATGCAAATTTATTAAACTCTTCTCAAATGACAACTCAGTAGAAACAAATCACCTTACTCTATTAACTCTAAATGAAACAATAAAATTCTTTCAATCCGGAAAATTCAATAGAAATCTAACTTGAATGAAACAGGTTCTAGAAAATAAATAGTTTTGGCTTCACTTAAAAAACAAAAAAAAACAAAACAAACAAGACTTTCCTTCTAAAAAAAATCCAAAACCAACACAGTGCTAATAGTGAATTACTTAAAAGTACATTCAGACAATAAAACCTGTAAATACAAAGAAAATACAAAAGAAACATGATTAAGAATACATGCTAAAGAAAATATGCATAAAAATCATACATGTATCCTGTACAAAACTATGCCAGAGGACACTGATAAGAAAATCTTCACTCCAAGAACCTCTTAAATCTAAATAACAATGGAACTAGCCAAGTTAGCAGGGGATTAAGTAATAAGAACCAGCCATAAACTTGAAGAAGCTATATACACAACCCTATGGAAGTCATTATGGATGCAAATCTCTAAAATAAACATCTTGATAACAAAGAGTTGCACTGGCAAGGCATGGTCAATGAACCAAACAGGTAAAGTGTACCTACACATGCACTGAGGCAAAAGTTTGGTCACGGCACTGATAAAGTGTCTCCAAACTAAACCAAGAAAGTAGCATATATATGAAAACACAAATACTCAAGGATGTCTTGCAAAACTAGCCTTAAAAATAACTTAACATACAATAAATTCTAAGAGAGTTCTAGCAAAACCACAAGTTTTCAAAAGCATAAATCTTTCAACAGTAACTCTTAGAAATTCTGAACAAAACTAACTTTGTAAATAAACTTTCTTTTGAAACCTACCAAAGGCAAAGAAATAGTTTCTACACTTTGAAAGTTTGATACAAAGCTTGTGATACATGTATCCTCAGAATAAAATAACCAACATAAAATAAGATAAAAAAACAAACTTTAGCATTTCCAACCTCTGCTGAAATCCTTTAAACCACCATAGCAAATCAAAATGAACTTAAGGTTCACTCATGACTTAGGTAATCTCAAGAAAAATGCACAATAAAGATATACATATTTTATACAATGCAAAGAATAAGAAATTAAAAGAGACTCACCAGAATTATTGAGCAGCAAACTCTAAACAAAGGCAGCTGTGTCCATCACTTAAATAACACATGTGCTTGCTGAGCTGCCAAACTGCTCACTACCCTTATGGCCTAAGGTCTGTGCCCATTCAATACATAAACTGACTGAAGTCAGGAAACCATGGAAAAATAAATGGTCTGGTGCACTTAGCAATAAAAAAGGTACTGCTCTTCCAGGGGGGGCACTCATCCAAAAATGTGTGGTAACTGAAGAATTTAAAGGGCAGAAAATACCTTCCCCTACACATGCACAGCTACAAGTTTTACCGAAGACACATTTAGCGCATTGCAAATATTCATTATTATATTATTAACGATAAAACGTGCACAAAATTTGCTCAAGCTTGTTTATATACTGCGTTAATTTTTTTTAAATTTCTTTATTGAAATAGATGCACAACATCAAAATCCCATATATTTTATAAAGGTATAAATATGGTCTTTAGTAAACATACAAATACGTTGTTATAGAAAATGTTATATCTTTTATATCTATTAAACACCCTTTACCAATTGCAAGATGTAGAAAAATACTTTAAACAAAAACTAAGCAAGTAACCTCACATTTTCAACAAAAGCAGAGCCATTTTCAGAGACTAAATCAAAACACTAACACAATAGTGGCAAACCATGATTTATAATATACACGTTTTACATTATTGTTTAAAAGTAAAATATAAAAAAAAAGGAATTGAAAGAACATAATTATTTCTAAAACGTTTGTAACATTATTAACCAACTAAATTGACATAGTAAGATCAAAATGCCACCATATAGGATTACTATTGTGTTAATATTTCATGGATCATACAACATAATTTTATACTAAAAGTTAATTCACTCAAAAATACCTTCAGTGGATTTTATCCCACTCTAAATGAATGTGCATGCATTGCTGATCAAATATAAGTTAAGAAATACTTGCATTTTAAGAAAGGATTTTATCCTGTTATTTTTATTTTTTAAATTATTTAATTTTGTTATGTATCACAACAAACAGTGCTGGAACCCATGCATACTATTGAAGACATTAGTTATTTATTGTTTTATGTCTTTTTACTGGGGCTCAAATCTAGATGGGCCTCATAAATTTCTGAGGCTCGGGGGTATAACAAAAGCAATCATTCCCCAACATTTCCCCCACTTTCTGCAATATTCTTCCATATTTTCACATCAATTCTCTGCACCCTCCATAGATTTGGACACTATAAATGTTTATGATTTTACAAATATTCACATAAATAATTACAAAACATCTAGAACCTTTGAAGACTCTGTGGCCCTTGCGCGGGCCCTGGACTCCATGCCGGTTTATTGACGAATGCGCTCTCTTAGTACAACATAATGTCACTGCACTGATAGAACTTCGCTGGGGCATCCGGGTTGTTTGTCAAGTAGGTCACCTGCACAGGGGTGAGACAGGGTAGCAGAGGGGTTGAGTGAGGGAGCAAAGATTAAGACAAATGGCAGCAGGGGCAGGGGAAGTATTGCAGTTAAGAGATGAGAGGGCATGGGTACATTGAAAGCATGGGGAGAGGAAAGATATGCGGGATAAATGAAAAAGGGGAGAGGAGGAAAGACTGACACTAATTTCTAGTTACCTAACATTTTTGTCCTCAGTGCCTGATGGTGGTATTCATGAGAGGCACCACAAGAATACCATGACATGTTAAAGGCACAACATGCACAAAGAATTCATTGAAGGAAAAAACAATTATATACTTTAAATCAATTATAATTTATAAATCATCATATACTTTATTTACCTGCAATATGGCTGGAACTCCAACAGGTCTGTGAAGGAAATAAAACAGAAATAACCACTAAGTAACTTCATCAATTTAGAAAATATACAATAATCACAGTAAGACCCCTGTACCAAAATAAAGAACAAGCCCTCTAACATTCCTCCCGCCTTACCCATTGGCCAATCTGTGCTGCTTGATTGACAGGCCAGATCAATACAATAATTCTTACCCATCAGGCATGGTGACAGTAGGGGTGTAGAGAAACAGAGAGGGCGTGTGTGAGTCCGTAATTTTAAGCAGCACATGGCATTGCTTAGCAGTCCAGAAGCCAACCTCAAAATATCCCTGGAAAGAGAAATATGCCCTAAATGAGGTATCAGTGTTCAGGAATGATAACAGGTAATTACTGAATTACAATAACAGAAATTCAGAAATAATTATGTAATAATTATTGAATAATAATGATTGAATTGATATTATTTTAATCTTTTCAAATATTCCATTTTGTAAGGTATACTTGCGTCTACCCTTCCATAATGCAGTCCACAGCCTGTATTGAGAGACTGACAGTACACTAATTGTTGTTACAGATGAGGTAATAATATTGGTAATTCAAAAATAACAAATGGTTGAATTATAATGTAAAACTAAAGATGGTATAAATTTTCCCCAAAACTTAATTTTGCCAGAGTCTCTGTAATTTTTTTTTTATGTAAAGTAAAATTATTGCCATCAATTTTATCAGAGAGCACTTTTTCCTAGATTCCACATTAACATGACTACAACAAATCTGAATGTATTTTCACAATTTTCCCATTAACCCTCCTACTTTATCTCCACTTTAGTGGGAAGTAGCTGTAGAGGTCAAAACCAGTCATCAACTGCCTGTTTTGACTGTTGATCCAAATGTGCACACAGGGGCATTTTTGACTGGATTACTGTCATTTTGACCACTCTGAATAATACAAGACAATGCTTTTACGGTCGACTCATTTTTATCTGTAAATGTACTTATTACTACACGTAAGGTTGTACAGTGTTTGACTTTTAAGTGCACTAGATATACCTTGGAGAGTATCATTTTGACTGATTTTGACCCTTGTAGTAGTAGGAGGGTTAACGACACAACGTAATAAGCTGAAACTTTCACAGGTTAGTAGTTGATTGTATATTTTGATTCAAAGAGCATAAAGCATAGTCATAGAAGCAGTTTTGTCAACATAACCAAGGTTTAACCTTCCTGTAGTAGTTGTTGATTGTATATTTTGATTCAAAGAGCATAAAGCATAGTCAGAGAAGCAGTTTTGTCAACATAACCAAGGTTTAACCTTCCTGTAGTAGTTGTTGATTGTATATTTTGATTCAAAGAGCATAAAGCATAGTCAGAAAAGCAGTTTTGTCAACATAACCAAGGTTTAACCTTCCTGTAGTAGTTGTTGATTGTATATTTTGATTCAAAGAGCGTAAAGCATAGTCACAGAAGCAGTTTTGTCAACATAACCAAGGTTTAACCTTCCTGTAGTAGTTGTTGATTGTATATTTTGATTCAAAGAGCATAAAGCAGTCAGAGAAGCAGTTTTGTCAACATAACCAAGGTTTAACCTTCCTGTAGTACGCAACTGACAAGGACAGAAACTCCACTTTGGAATGGATGCACACACAATGAAATAAGCTGAAACTTTCACAGGTTGGTGTTTATAAACATGGATGCATTTATAGATATTTTACCAAAAGTGTGTACTGGCTTGAAAGGTTATGCCAGGGTTGAAACTGGAGGTAGCTATTGAACTACCATTCTTTAATTTGATTAGCTTACATTTGTGGCGGTTCCATTAGGATATGTAGTAAAATGGCTCTTATTTTTCTGGAAAACAACGGTGAATGTTGATCCTTTCCTGTGAAAATTGGAATATAACAAAACTGTTGAAATAGAAGAAAGCAGTCATCAATTTGTCAGTCATTTCATAAAGCAAACGAAACCCTCCAAAAGAAAAGATCCTTCAACTTGGGGGATTACAATCCTGGTTCATGGGGGTGCTTCATCTTAAAACACCGACAAAGGAAATATTTCATTTGCGGAAGGAGGCATGGAACACCACTTTATCATTGTGTAAAGTTCTCTCGTACGAGTGATTGTAAATGACTTCGTGCGAAGTACGGGGTTCATCGATTGAGCCAAAGATTGAATAAACACACAATGAGACAGGATTACTAGTTGACGATCACTTATTTTATTAGTCACTGATGCAAACTCATCAGTTCCTCTCTTTATCCTGATCAATCTCCGACTGACTTCTTATTCCATCAGCAAACATATTTAGCCTCTTTACTTATTATCTTCATTCTAGAACAAAATATTATTATCTTAGAAAAGATCAACTCACGTATACGCTTACGCACGCATGCATGCATGCAGCTCGCGTGTAAAGCAAGGGAATCATTTTAATAACAATTAATTGTCTGATTAATTTATGTTATAACTCCATATCACTACAATTGCAAACAGAATCCACTCTGTTCAAATTGTAACCCTCTAACGGTGAAATTGCATCCAGTGTCTTGATGATAGCCACTACTTAAGGCGTCAATTGAGCATTGTGCGTACACTTTATGCGCATATGTTATGGTACATGTACTAAGAGCGCGTGTACTTCTACCAGCCAATGGTTGCTGGTGATATTCCGCGTGTATGCACATCGACTGCAAAATACGCCAAACGCAATGCACTATCGCTATCCTATCGATCAACAGTGAAAAAGTAGCATGCCTTTAACAGCACATGCATGGTGCGAATTACCTACTTAATTTCAATATTTGGCTTCTCCTGGTCACGATCTCCACATGGTTCCGTCGTCAAGCCACAATTAGCAGCCTCTAGAAATAAAAACATAAACAAAACACTTAATACAAAACAACTTTTCTTATAAATGTGTTCAGTTCATACACAAATGAAAAACAAATAACATGTCACTTGGGTGCTCAAAAAGTAAAATTTTGGAAAGAATGTCGTATGCGACCGCCAATTTTTAAGGGTTTTTGGGGAATTTTTGTGCAACTACTAACCAGTTAAATAATGATTCTATCGATTTTTGGGGGTACAAAAAGTAAAAACTATCTTTAAAATCCACTTTTATGATGGTTTTCGGACTTGATTTCCCTTCTAAAAAAAATCCTCCCATTCAGAAAATAGGACCCTATTATAAAAATAGTTGCCACTGCGCATGACAAGATCAAACTGACATTACTGAGGAAGTCATCGTATACCAAAAATGCCTGATTTTTCATGAAATAAATATCCTGGAATAATTTGAAGTATATGTCCATCATCATCCATATATGTTCTCCACCTTACTGGGTAGGTAAGATTACATTATTGGTTATATTGAATGAGAAAAAGTGGAGGTCGGATACGATATTCTACCCAACATTTTTGTTTAGGTCAATTCATCATTTTCTGTCATACTACAAACCCACCAAAATATTATACATTTTCCCAAAAGATAGATTGGGTTCTGAAAGACAGAACCTCAAATGTAGAACATATGATGGGAAGTCTTTTGTTTGCTCAATGGGTAAGCAATTTCCACTGACCTTCGGTGTTAATTCCCTCCAATGAACCTCGCTGGCGTGGGTTAAGGAGGCAAATGTGAGCAGACGCCGACACAACCAGGCAAACTACAACAATTACAACCTTCATGACCAATTGATGGTTCTTGAGCTGGTTAACTCCAAAAAAATCTACAAACCAAGAATAAAAGTAAGTAAATAGTACTTGTAATTCCAAAATAAACAAATCGTAAAATTACATAAAATTTACTTGGGATAGAAGTTACGGTAAAATCATCCCCGATGGGGTGTTGTAATTTTTAAGAAAAAAAAACATTGTTAGTTTGAATGTAAGATTTGGGACCCCGAGTCCTTAAATAATTCAGTAAGCATGGACATTGTAAATTAGGGTTTTCAGTTTGTACATGCTTGACCAAAGCCCGCCACACGTACAGCGCATCGCCCGCAACAAAAAACATCAAAATTTTAAATCAATTTTTTTTACTACTTTTACCTGTCAAAATCTTACATGTAATAGCTCATTGGAAAGCTTATAGTCTCAGCTATCCAACAATGTACATAAAATAGCAATCGGAAGTACGTGCGAAAGCCTAGGTTTTTATGAATGAACCACTCTCGTCCCGCCCAGCCTTTCGCGAAGTGTTCCGAGATCGGGCACATTCAGCCCATAAAATTTGCCGCGCTCTAAGGGCATCCACTTCAGAGCTGTCTCCGCGCCCGAGTACATTGTGATTGACATGAAAACAGGTTTCCCTATTAAGTCAAAGGGCTCCTTGCTTTACATACCCATGCTTGCTCGATCTCCATAACTACTCTACAACCGAAGTTACGAAGAGATAAAAAGTAAACACTATTTTGTCGAGGTGAAATCTTCAAGTTAAAAGGTAAGAGCGGTGTCTGAATGAATTTTACACCTCTTTTCTATCATATGTGAAAGTTTTGAGCCGTAATTTTGTTTAGTTTTGAGCGGAGAGTGTATTTTTTACACCCTTTCAAAAGCTCTTATGAGGGAAACGAGCACGAACGCTGTGCGTGTGTATCACGGTGTGTGTAGGCTGATTCAACGCTTTTGGTGTCATTAGGGATGTACACAGTGTATGGACAGTCGCGCTTCATCGAATGCTGTATATTTGATTAAATAAAACAGGATTCCTCAAAAACTACTCGTCCGATTTTCTTGATTTAAAAACCATTGTATTTCTTTCATCAAGACCTTTAATTTCATATAAATATTGAGCATATTGGTTTAGGAATAATTTTTCACCTGAAAACCCTATTGTAATGTAATCATGTAATATGTACTAAGGGATTAAATATTGCCCTCTTCCTCCATGATTCAACCATGGAGGAAGGAACACATGTGTTCCTTCCTCCATGATTCAACCATGATTTACTAAACTTTAGTTTAGTAAAAATATGAGACTGTGAACAGAAGAAGCATTCAGACTAGTGTGTCCCCATACCCAGCCCAGGGCTATAAATATAATCATTAACCCTAACCCTCCCAAATCCTCTTTGTTAAACTTAAAGTGAAGGATTTTGAAGGATTGAGGTTACATGCTACATGCTCTTTGCTAAAGTGAAGGATTTTGGAGGATTGAGGTTATTAGGCATACTTGCCTTTCCATGGTACATGTACATCCATGTTTGTTGTAGTGATTGTATTTGTAAGGTCAGTGGACACTGTTTGTTCCATGCATGCAGGAAGGGTCCCTGACCATCACAGATTAGAAACATGTGTGCATACATGTCATGTGCTTGCTTAGTACTACTAAATAGTACTGAAGTGAAGGATTTGGACTTGGAGGATTCAATTTCAAGTTATGTGTACTGTAGTGTAAGTGTAAGCAAATGGGCCTAGGCCAGGGAGTTAGGCCCATATATGCTTGGGGGATAATAACCCCCATTCGAGCTATGTCTGTATCCTGGTTATTGGGAATTTACTAGTTATACTGAATGAGAAAAAGTGGCGGTCGGATACGACATTCTACCCATAATGCATTCTAATTATCAACAATTTATTCAAATAAGTCTACTTGATACTTACATTCAGCACTGCAAATGTTTATGAATGTGAACTGTACGTTAGTGTTACGTTAGTCCTTCAACAACATGAACATGCGTTACAATCATGCATCACACAATATCACATGCTACTAAATACTAAGTATATAGATACTGTACTTGTTTACTGGTGAAACTGGTACTCCTCTAATTATCTTACGCTCGTTCCACAGTGCGGAACCAGTGTAGTGAGGCGACTCGTCCTTTACCTTGTGACCAGTCATGTGATCGACACTTACATAAGTTTGTTAATTTGCATAAGATTGGAAAGTTTTGGATTGGAGGATTGCCAAAAAGAGATTAATGAAAAGAAATGGATAAATGTGTAAAATTATGCCAACTACATGTATACTTATCCCCATTGGGAAATACTGTTATCCTGATTAAAACTATCTTGTCCCAATGAGGATAGGGCCTACCAAAACTTTGGGTGACGGGTCTTGTCAGAGACTCCCCTTTCAAAAGTCATACATGATTCCTGTGAAGAAACATTTTCTAAAAGATTCTTTCGGGTCTTACAAAATTAATGTTTTTCTTGTCACAGTACATTCTATATTCTGAGAGAACCTTTTGCTAGCACATTATCCAGGCGGGGCACACCGGATTTCTTTTGAACGATACGTTGGCTGCACTACACGTACAATATGTGAGTCAAACGTTTTGAAGTAATTTTCATGATCAAGTGCCAGCTAGTGGAAAATATTTAGGACCGCGTCCCTAAATATGGAACTGGTTTATAAGTGACTGTCAATTCAAGACTCCAGGTTCAGGCAAACAACTAAACTCACAAGATCTTGAAGAATTTCCTACCAGTCTTTCGGTGATCGCATTTTCAGTGAAAATCCCCTACAGCATGGCTTAACTTTATACTGATTGAGTGAATACTTTTCCGCAAGAGTCAAAAACCGAATAAGATAGAATATATAGAAAATATATATATATATATATATATATATATATATATATATATATATATATATATATATATATGTATATATGTATATATGTATATATGTATATATATATATATATATATATATATATATATATATATATATATATATATATATCTATATATATATATATATCTTTCTGAATTAGGACATAGGGCGACCGGTGGTCGACCTATAGCGTTTAAATTTTTAAAATCGGGCGATCGGGCGACCGGTCGCCTTATCGCCACAGCTTTATTTTAGAAAAAAATTACTGATTTTTAAAGCCCAGATCTCTTCCTTGGTCTAATTTAAGCAAGTTTCCTGATTTTGGTATTGAAGGATAAAACAGAACAGGAAGAAAAAGAAGGGACATTTTGTGCACAACTGTATGGCAATTCGACCGATGGTCGCCCGATGTCCGAATTCAAAATAACATATATATATATATATATATATATATATAATATTATATTATATAGATATAGATAGAGAGAGAGAGAGAGAGAGAGAGAGAGAGAGAGAGAGAGAGAGAGAGAGAGAGAGAGAGAGAGAGAGATAGAGATAGAGATAGAGATAGAGATAGAGATAGAGATAGAGATAGAGATATAGATATAGATATAATACAAATTCTGGTATCTCGTAATCTTGACAATTGATTATCTACAGACCTATATCTACAAAGTCTATGGACTAATAGTGAGCCCCAACAAACCATTACAACCAGCTAAAAAAAACGTTATTTCCCTTTTGACTGGCTGTTGGTTTACTTTGTTATTTAGGCCTATGAACCAATATTTTGCATAGGTACGGAGTGCATATCCCAGGGGAAAATGGGGAGGGAGGGGTCCCAAGTCTGAAATCTCAGATGGATGTTTTTCATAGTAGTATATTTTGCCTCTTGGTGTTTGGTAAGACTTGTAGCTTTGCATGGTGGAGGATAAGTAAGACTAATTGCGGTGACACAATGTGAAATTCTCAACTGAGTAGTAATTAGTTCTGAAAAGAACTGGAGGTACAACTCGACGTTTCGATCAGTGTGCTCTGGTCGTCCTCTTGGTGTTAATTCGAGCATGGAGGATTTGAGTGCACCCTTAGCTCCACGAAATACAGCCATAATGTGCTGAGTAAATTACTCTAAGTTCTCTATACCTTTTCACCCTTTGACTGTCTCACTTCGTGAATAAAGATACATCTTAAACAACTGACCATTATAAAAGTATCTGCTCATTACGCTGTGCAGTTAATGAGAAAATTGTGAAAAAGCATTTAATAATTTTGATCGGCGAACACGATCTTTGTATTCATTTTAACAGAAGTTGTGTACATAATTGGGGAATAACATTTGAATACGAAATGATCGCCCCTCAGACAGAAAGATTTCAAGGGATGCTTGATGCCATCATTAACATTAAAACTGTAATCATGATTTTGTGATTATAAAAGGTACATACTGCATTATAAAGTTAACATCATTTTGGTCAAAAACACGTTTTGAAGACAAAATCGGTGCTGGTGTGGTGACGTCATTTATTTTTTTGCCAACAGGGAAATACGTGACATTGTATACGCAGGGACCAAATTTCCCATATACAAAGTATGGTGACTAAGATAGGCCTCACAAATCAGGCAAACGTTCATACCACCGATCCAGCAATTTGGGCTGCAATTGGTCCGAGGCGACGCAAGCAGATACCAGAAACCGGACACGTTTTTGGCCATACTTGTGCGTGTGCACGTGGCAGCCACAATTAAGAGTGGTATAACGTTGGTAATTTCGAGATAAATCAAAATAACAAATAGGTCCACATACCAATCGCACTGAGAAATGATTTCCTCTTAGAGAAGAAAAAAGAATTGTAAAGTAAAACTGAAAAACAAAGTTGTCAGACAATTAATCATAAAAAACACCATATTGTTGATTTCACAAAAACATAAGCACCTATTGTGATAATGGTACAAACTTGCACATAATTATGTTAAATACCAATGTTGTACCTTCCCAGATCCCTTTAACTATATTACATATGGCCAAGTAAAAAAAATACCAGTTGATCGTCCCCGCCCGCATCCTTTTTTGAGGCCGCATCCTTTTTTATTATTTTTTTTAAATTTTTTATACTTGTCCACAAAGAGTAAATTTTTCATGTATTTTTACTTGGGTTTAACAAAATACATCAAACATTGTTTAACATGAATATTTTTACTCAACTACTTGTTCGATAGCTGTAAAAAAAAAAGTTGGCCGTGATTTCAAACTGAAAAATTGGTGGCCATTTTGAATTTAAATGCTTGGCGGCCATCTTGGAAAAAAATAAAAAATAAAAAATAAAAAAGCCCTCATCCTCCTCTTTTTGAAAAAAACCAGGACGATCAACTGGTATTTTTTTTTTACTTGGCCTAATGTATAATTATTACTGTTTATGTATCCAAAGTCAAATAAAATTAATGAAATGATAAACAGATGAGACAACCATTACAAAATTACTTCATTTTCATCCCATATAATTACTGTCTTTAAAAAAAAAAAATTAATTTGGGTGAAATGTTTTGATTATATATGATACATATCTTGCTCATTATACATATATCATAAACATTTCAATAATTTCCCTGCATGAATTTACAATGTACTGATCAAAATCTGAAAACTTTAAACAATTAATTTTTTTGTAGTTTTTTTTCACCTGTGAATACCATTTTATTGGGTGTGTTTTGAACAACAATTAGCTGTTTGAAATGGTTAATTAGTGGTACCATATTTTGACCCTAGATCATGCCAGGGGCAAAACATGGAATTGCTACTTATAATTCGCACCATGCATGAGCTGTTGAGGGCACATGTTGTTAGACCACTGTGGGCGAAAGGGCAGCCATAGTGCGTCGCGTTTGGCATATTTTGCAGTAGATGTGCGTACGCGCGGAAGTACATGCGCACTTAGTACCATAACATACGCGCATAAAGTGTACGCACAACACTCACACGACGCAAAAGTGGCTATCATCAAGACACTGGGTGCAAATTCACCGCTAGAAAGCTACGATGTGCACTGAGCGGATAAGAAAAGACTCTAAAGCACCCCCTCTAAAACATGATCTATTTTGATAATAATAATAATGTGTGGACTTATATAGCGCACGTATCCAACTGAGTGGTGCTCAAGGCGCATTATATTATTGCCCCTGCTCATAAGGCTCATAAATCATTCCTGAAACCATCTCAGCTCCCTGGGGAGTATACAGCTCAATTGCTGCCATTACAGCGCATATAGGGCTAATCAACCAACTCTGCCCTCACAGGTACCCATTTAACCCCTGGGTGGAGAGAAGCAATTATGGTTAAGTGTCTTGCTCAAGGACACAAGTGTCACGGCCGGGATTCGAACCCACATTCTGCTGCTAACACCAGAACTTGAGTCCGGTAAGCTAGACCGCTCGGCGACGACACTCCACGACACTTTTAGAGTACAGTACAAAGTCAAAAACCCAAATATTCAAAAGAAAATGTGTTTATTAATATTTAAATTCACATGATGATGTTTGATAACATCGTCTATTTTATACCAAGTAAGTTTTATTTACATACAAAACTATGCTCATTTATTTGTTTTGTGCACTGTATTCACAATTTTCTTGACGGAAAATAGAGACTTTGTGAATATCTTCAAATGTGAAATCTAGAAAGAAAAAAAACCCAACTGTTAGCAGCACCATACACCACACAATTATTTGTCAAGATTCAATCCAGCATCAGGACCATTTTGGCGAGAAAAAAAAAAGAAAAAAGGATTTGCAGTGCAGCTTTTCAGAATTAGCTTGAAATAATATTTGAGTATTTATTACCATCACCAAGGCAAGTTTCCAAATCTTTGGTACCTTTTTTGTTCACCGAATACAAATTTTTACTAAGACAGTTTAATGAAAATGTACAAAATAACATACTTATGTACAACATCATACAATATGATAAGGCCATTGGAAGAACATGTGGTGGGGGATTCAATGTTTTTTGTTGCAATGGGAATGAGGGATGGGGGCTAAGGGGGCATATATCCCCCTACCTACATGTATAAATGCATTTCTTTGTAATTGGAAAAAGGGGGGGGCTTTGTGCGATTCATCCCTCCCCCATGTACAATATGTGACCTGTTACAATGAAACGAGCGTAAAGTCGCACTGTACCATTTCACAGTACAGCGGGAAAAGTGAACAATTTTTTTTTGTTATTATATTTGCAATTTGTAAATCTCCTTATATCGAATTCAACATTTTCAGTTCGATCAGACAATTAAAAACCTCAATTTCAGGCCAATTTCATTGGTAGCTTTTATCGTGTTCTGACAAACAACTTGAAACAAAGACGGACACAAAGCCGCAAATCCCCCTCTGCTGGTCTGGGGGAAATCGCTGTAACCCCAAGTGTTATATATCATTGGAAAGTTCTTGTTCTACTGAATCCAGAAATGCCAATAACTCAATTGTTTAAATTTCCGACTTTAAGCTCATTTTGTGGTGACAGGTCACATATGTGTCTACAGATGTGTATTTAACTGTATATAGACCTGAAGGCTCACCACCTTTCCATGGTGCCGGGTCCCTACTGCATATGTGTCCATCTATCTACACCATTCTAATGGCACACACTGTATATGAACCTGGATGTTCAGGTCAACTGTCCACTGTCCAGTTCCGATCAAGCCACTTGCACTGCAACTGTTATAGTTCGCTACTTTCAGCCCGATGTCTGTACCTGGGTTTGTTCAACATGCTGCAGGGGTTGTGAACCTCACAGAGTAAACACATTCTTCTGTTTCGGTTACGCTGATGATGTCATCTGTCAATCCACAGGCAAAGTAAACCTAAGGGGGAAACATACAGAGAGATATATACATGTATGTGGCTACAGAAAAAATATGCTGAAAAAAAACCCCAAAAAAACAAAACAGAACAGATGAAAAGAAAAGGAGCTTTTTCCGAGTGTGTCAGACTCCCTTAATTGTGAGTGCTTTTGAATGACTGCTTTTATAAAATGGAGTGATAATTGCTTACATATAGATCCTGTGCATGTGACCAAGGATGTACAGCACTCACAATCGTACATGAGTACATTTTTTTGTCCTCGTACTCATACAAAGTACTCGGCTACAACGACAGAATTTGAGTAATTCTAACTGGAGTACATTTTCTGTAATCGTACTCATGAAAAAGTACTTGACGTCAAGTCTGCAGGTGACGTCATCACACCACGTGCAATCCTTTGGTGATCACCAGAACTGGACTGGTATGTCTATGTGTGTCGCCACTGTCGCGTGCTAGCTGTTACAATATTAGCAGGCATGCAACGCGCGGTGTGCCATTGAGCAAAGCACAGTGCAAGTTTATTTTGTGTCACGCTGATTCACACGTTTAAATGGTTATTTGCGTCAACGCTGACTCAAGTTCTAATAAGTCAGTGTTTCATGACCCAATACATGTACATGTACATGTAAAAAGAAAACTGCAATAAATCTTATATTTAAAAAGCAAATTCCTTTCTCAATTAAAAAAGTGGTGTTCTGGTGCCCCCAGGAAATGGTCAGTACTCACATATGTTTTTCTTCTGATGTCATCTGGGCATGCCCTCTTATCGCCATCTTTCATAATTAATATATCAATCCCATCAACCTTTGCTTCTTCGTCCCATAAGGGTGTTTTCCCGATGGTGAACGAATGACCACTTTTTTCTTGGACAATTTGTTTGAAGGGGCACACTCTATAGTGGGCGTAGTTTGTGTAACGATTAAAACACTTCTGACTGAGTTGGTAGTATTCTCCATTGCTGCCGTATATCTGTGTAATCAAATTATCATAATAGAGATAAGGCAATTGTTTTAATTACTTGGAATACGGAAATTTTTCACCAGGAGTTGGTTGGGGAACGGGAAAAAAAAAAAAAAAAAAAAAAAAAAATGATTGAGGGCGCTCTCATATTAGGAGGGTTGATGATGAAAGAACAAAATTACTTTCTCCACACTTGATGTGGATGCATACATGTAGTATCAGACGAAAGAACAGCATTTTACCATGGAGGAAGGGTTTCCTGATCAACTGGTAAAAATGATTTTTATTAACCCCAAAAGGTAGATGCCATGAAGGGGCAATATTGTCACGATCAACAGGGCCTGGAATCAGAGTGTTACTTTTCAATTTACTCAGTGACTGAAAATAATACCCAAGATGATGTCATATTACCGTTGCTGCTGCATAATGAGCCAGTAATTTTCAGTCATTGTGTTCATCTTAAACTAGGACATCGATTCGATGTCCTGTTGAAAGTCTGCTCTGATCGTGACGATACTGCCCCTTTAAAAACCACATAACCCTGGAAAGTTTGACCTGTGCTGTTTGATTGACAGGTCTGATGATGGGTGTGCATTCTCGCCAATGTTTGTGCCCTGCCAGGGGCAATTTTCATAAACAGCTAAGCAAATATATATACTACTCAAAACAATTTAGGGAACACCGGAATAATCTCAGTTAAAGCAAGATCATTTATTTCAGATAAACACAATGTTTCACCGAATTGATGAGAAACAACTGCACAATGAAACAGATGATAAAGGATGCTCAGTAAATTCTCCATGGCATTGGCCCCCGTTACTCACGTCTCCCTTGTGCTCCTTGCCTGCGATGACATACTGCTGCTTCAGCCGTGCTCCTAGCTGTCTCATCTTCTCATCCTTCTCAATGAACTTGGCGCTGCCTTTGCACAAGTTCTGGCAAGGAGCCACCTGCACCTGATTGACGTGTGGAAAGCCTAACCAGTACCAAAAACAATAACAACTAGAGCTTAAGTGTTTGTTAGAACAAACACACGGTGTTCGAGTCCACTTCCGGTTCAATCAAATTTTCAACGATGATGTAAATATTATATTGTGCAAGGGTTTGTCATCTTTTATAATAACTATCAATTTCATATTCAAAAGACATATCAATTTTGCGTTAGAATGTGTTGAATTTGAACTTACTGTTTGGACAGGAAGTAAAGGTCAGATTAGGTGGTTTGAAGGTCATATATGACCTCCTCATGATTATGAAGAAAAAAAAAATTGTCAACTTATACATCAAATTAAAGCTATGAGATATGACCTTTTAAAATTTGTAAAATCGTTACTGTGTGCCACTAATTGGACCATTGGCAAAGCATTTATGATAAGTCATTTCACAAGAATTACAAGCTATTAATGTAAGGAATTCAATTGTGTTTTTGTTTTCTAATATGTCATTTAGTTCTTGAGATATTGGCTGTTGAACTTGAAAAAGTTGTGAGATTTAAGCAATAAATTAGAAATTAACAAGTGTGACTTGGAACACTGTTTTTTATTTTAAATATTGACACTAGCCCTACACATACTTTTCAAAAACCATGCTCGATGATAAATCAACATTAAAAATCACTCATATGAAAATAGTTTGCCAGGGTTGTAGGCAGCCAGATCAACCTATTCAGCATTATTATGGGCATAAAGTCACAAAGTTTATTTAGCGTAGAAGGGGACTACATGTATAGTAACTGGATTAAAATTGGCTGGGGGTTGCTTGTATGGATATCAGCTAATTAGCCTTTCATTAGAAAACAAGCTTATAACTACTACATGATAAAGTTGGAAGAAAGCTTGCATCCGTGCTTTCCATCTTCCCCTGCCCCCCACAAAAAGTAAATAATTCCCAATTCAAACAAATTAAATGTAATTATATCCACTAGATCAAATTTGATAATTGCTTGCCCTTTTGATTTTTTTATGGAAAAACCTTTCAATTCTAGATTTAAATGAAGCCAACATTGGTATTAAGTCTTGTATAAATTTTTTTTTAATTGATGGACTGCATGTTTTTATACTGAGAGTGATCTTTATTTATAATATACTTCACTTTCAGGTCAAGTTTATAAAAAAAGTGTAATGATAAATTGACAATGATAGTGACACTGTAATCAAGCATCTCCTTATTGTGACATGCTTATAAATTGTCTTTGTTTTCACCTAATCTGCAAATAATTACAAAATAATTTATAAAATTTGAAAACAAATTCTACATTGATTTTTACATTTTCAAGGTTGTACACATGATTGGCAAAATGTCTGTCCATACTACAGATTTACAACATAAAGATCAGATGCCATTTTGTACATAAATTGTTAGACACTGAAATAATCAAAGAGTTGTATGGGTGCTTGTAAATTGCTAATAAAACAATGAAATACATATTTATTTTAACTGTCTGTTGGGTTTCATGACTTGACTTTTGTGGTTCCACATTTCCCTCCCACAATCAATTGAAACCACTTTGTTGACCTGTTTAACCTACTTGTAACCAATCTAGAAATGAGTGTACATGGTCTTACACATGCAACAAGTGAAATGACTTCAGTGTAAATGAACCCAACCATGATCCTTTGTTGACAAGAAACAAAAACAATCTGCATTTAAAATAAATGTACACTCTGTATGTACGATTTAGTGAGTTCAGAATGGGTGACATTCAGGGGTTGTCATTGGAATCGGTAATTTTGGAATAAAATGCCTTCCCCCTCCCCCCAAGTTCTTAGTGATGGCATGTACTGCCACTGGTGATGAACCAACACATTTGTTTTCTAAAATTCTTTGGTCTATCATTGCAGCACTATAGAATCCAAGAACTAGGGAAGGAGGGCAAACAAACAATACAAGTATAAGGGGGCCCCCTTATACTAGTGCTTTAATTGGGTGATCTGGCAAAAGGTATTCCAAGGCTGACACACCCATGCAATGAAGATTGGGGGTTATGTTTACTATGTTTATATGGCCCAACTGCCAGGGATTCACTGTCGGCAATATACATTTTACTAGATCACCAACAGATATTGCTTAATAACTACATTTTGTGAGGATGTTTGGGTCCAGTCAAAATATAATAAGAATTCCTCAGTACTAATTTTGTTCTAACATGTTAAAGAAATTCCTAGAAAGACCTAGATATGTCTTGAGGTCCTAAATCAATTCTCTTGAGGGTAAAGACTGCCACAGATAGGATAAGTCCATATAAAATAATTTGAATCATACATTAACTCCTTTGATGAATGGATAAACTTCAAATGCTGGCCATTGGATCACAAAGTTACACAGACTCTGACACACCTTGTAGCAGTAGCAAATGGATACCGATGATCTGAAATATAAACTAATCATGTAAAACAATATTAAATGTTTTCAAAGAGGACGAAGAATAATGGGTCATGCTAACAAAACACACATAACTTAGAATGCCCTCATATGTTATTATCAGGATGATGGATTGATGTAACTTCAGAAAACTTATGCAACTTTAGAAAAATGATCCCTTCAGAACAATGCCTTTAAGTTAGGTTTTACAATGGAATAGAAAGTTACATGTCGTCTTCCTTCCTCCATGATGTGACTGTTTCATTATCTCAATAAATGTGCTGATATTTGTTTCTGGACTACTTTAGTGAAAAATTAAGTGCTATAATCATGTAAACTGCAATGCATCCATCACCACACAAGACATAAGCACTACTAGTATTATGAGGAACTATAGACACTATAGTGTAGCTAAATTAACCGGATGTCAACCATTACATGCCAGTAAATATTCAGTAATAAATATTTTCTGGTCGAGTTGACCAAAATGAGTATGAGTTGGTAATAGTGCGAGTTGGCACGCATACGAGTTGACCTGTTTTCACTGGGAAAGAATACAACATTGTGGATAAAGTTTAAAAGAATTGCTTTTTGAAAATAAAATCACAATCTTCAATGTAGGTTGGTGGGGTCATGTGAGTGGATCATAGGGCAGTCAGGAGGAATGCAATCATCCACACACACACACATTTACAATAATTGTACCACAGATTTATTGGTTACCTTGGGGCTTGTGTTTTAGATGCTTTCTAGGCTGTTGAACTGATTCTCACTGATGCCAGCCATTGCATCTAATTCCAATTACTCGGCATACTGGAGAGCTAAAATACAAAATATAAATAAATGTTCAAATGATTCTGTGAAAAAATAAATTCTGAATGGGGAAAGGCCAACATGTATTACTCCAGTAAGAGAATGCCCTCTATAATTGGTGTACACATGTTGTTCACCAACACACCTGCATGTTTATTTTCCAATTAAAACTCATTAACTCATCCCTCTGCAGCTTTTTCTTCATTTATTAGTTTTCTTTTTTTATGCAGGCTCTTCATCTTTTTTTATGTTATAAGACCTGACCTTTCTTTAAAGCATAGAGGGACAGACTTTTTATGCTTAATAATAACAAAACAACAAATGTAACCTAGCTCAGAAAAACAGGTGCCCCTATGACAATTTTGTGGCTACAACTAGCAGACTAATCAAGTAAAAGCATCTCTTTAGGTTGAGTTAGGGATATATTTCGCTGACACGAAGAACATGCAGAATTGCAGAAGACAACAACACACGAACATGTATATATTTACATGGATTTGCATACATGTATATGTACTGTACATTATATGTAGGCGATTACGATGCTCTTTTGACTTTGACTGCATGGCAGTTTTAAACTTTCTGGACAATAATCTATCCATGCTCAGTCATTATCCTTAGTTAAAATGCAAACTTAAAATCATGTAGGTACACTGCAAAAACAGCGAAAGAGTAGACTCAGTATAGTTTTTACGAAATCATGAAATAGATGCAGTACAACAGTTTAAATCGTCACGAACCTCCATTGGATTGTGCATGCAATAATTATGTTTACTGATAGGCCTACTTTACAAGCGCACATTCTAGGCCAATAAACCTCTAAATAATGTCTACTTACCTCTTAATAATGCAATTATATTTTCCTCTTTCTCGGTAACCCATTTTATTTTCTTGTATTTTGCTTTGGAGTTAATAAGAACGGCAAAATTCCTCAGTATTTTTCATGTAGCGAGAATTAAATGGCGCCGCTGAAAATGTTTTGCTTGTGATAAAATGTCACGTGATCACTGATACGCATATGTGATTGGAGATTGCCTCGACAGATTGCCTCAAAGTAGAAAGCCAGCTAGTCTACTCATTGCCACTGGATTGCATGAAATGTCACACAGGGCAATCTCCGAGCAATCTCATTGCCAGCAACTTTATTGCCTGAAAATTGCCGAAAATTGCCCGATGTGACAAGGCCTTTACGTTGTAGGCCAATATTAAACTCCGTATATTGCTGTGTGCGTATTCTGCACTGCAGCGATATGTCTATTCGTACATACAGGAAGAGTAATTCAGCATATTGTTTCACTTAACCTTCGGTTTCGGCCGGAAGGAAAGGTCAGATTAGGGTCACGTCTGAAAGCGAAAGCGGGACATAGTTCAAGATCTTTAAGATAATAAAAGATTGTGAAAATATCTTATATGGTTCATGAGATATGATTTTTGAAATTTTGAATTTTCAACTTCGGTTTTGACCGGAAGGAAAAGTCAGATTAGGGTCACGATCTAAAAACGAAAAATTACATAATTCAAGATCTTTCAGATGATGCAAGATTGTGAAATTATCTTATGTGGTTCTTGAGATATGATTTTTCGAAATATTAAAGTTTGATTTAGCGTAATTCGACACCTGATAGCGTAATCATGACGTCACAGAAAACGGTTTCGTCTGCTTGATATGTTCTGTTTATGTGTTAAGTTTGAAGGCTGTATATGCTTAGCAAGGATGCCTTTGTTACCGGACAGATCGCCACTGAGAAGAAGGAGAAGTAAAAAAAAAAAAAAAAAAAACAGTACAAAAACAATAGGTGTTCGCGCTGCGCTCTCGAACACCTAACTAGAAATTTAGTGTTTGTTTGATTACAAACACTAGGTGTTTGGGTTGTTTTATCATGACATCATCATGACGTCACAGCAACGGTTTCGTCAGCTTGTTATGTTCTGTTCATGTGTTAAGTTTGAAGGCTGTATATGCTTAGCAAGGATGCCTTTGTTGCCGGACAATCGCCGCTGAGAAGGAGAAGTAAAAAAAGACAGTACAAAAACAATAGGTTTTCGGGCTTCACCCGAACACCTAATTATAAATGCAGAAAATTGAGACGGGTACACAGCCTGGATTTGAAGGTCGTGGGGGGGGGGAAGACTCAATCCCTAGAGGTCACAGATTATTAGGAGAAAGGGACTCTCAGACTGAACACAAAGAGTAAAGTAGGCTGGGACATTTGGTTAGAGAGTGAAACAAAAACAGTGCCAAAAACATTAGCTTACTTACTTATTGGCAAAACTTCTACGTTTGTGCTTCCAAGCTATTAAAGATAAATTATAGGAGTGCTATATATATTTCTTTTAAACAGAAAATGACCAACATTTACTGCAGCTGGATTTGAATCTACGTGTACATATATATCATCACCTGATTACAATACCCGATTACTGTCCGTAATGGGGACTGGATGAAAAATGGTCACTTTGATTTGATTTGATCAACCCTGGTAAACTGACCTTTGACCTTGTTTATGCTGACTGACTGGTTCCATTCTTCACTTCCGTCGCAGCGATCGCAAATCCCGTCATTCACTTTACCAGACGGAATAAACTTTTTCTCTTGTGAACAATAAAACCTGCAGTATCAAGGAATATTAAACAAATTATTAACATTCTATATTTATGTGATCTTTAAGATGTATCGCCTGTTTTCTACCGACAACTTCAGAAATGTTTTGTTTTCACTGTTACATTGATAATTTCCTTTTTGAACAAAAAACAAGTACATTGATTCACCACTTAGAAGTATCCAAACAAGGTTTTGTATTAGCTGTACTACCATTTGAAAAGATCCAAACAAGGTTTTGTATCAGCTGACCTACCATTCAAAACCATTTGGGGGAATCAATACTGTACACAGTTATTTCACCATTCAAAACCACAAATGCGAATGGTTTCAAATGGTGGATCAACTTGTATGAAAAGGTACCAGAAGTACATGTAGGAGGGTTAAAGGTAAGGTATAGAATTGTTATTTAAAAACTGACGCGTCGCAATAACTAAAGTGCACATGGTTTTTTCAAAATTTCATGTAGTCATGTGCCCTTTGAGTAATGCAGGCCTCAACCTTAAGGATTGAGAGGGCACGGCCACTTTGGTCTTAGCTGTCTCAATATTTCAAGGCCAACCACAGGAGGGGCCCCACGGTAATGGCTGCAGTTAACATCGGGTAATGCATTTTCTTTTTGTGTACTATCAGAAGTCTATAACCTACATGAAGTGTACCACTTGTGTATTAACCAAGTCCACGGCATAGGTACCAGAAATCTGTAACCTACATGAAGTGTACCACTTGTGTATTAACCAAGTCCACGGCATAGGTACCAGAAGTCTGTAACCTACATGAAGTGTGCCACTTGTGTATTAACCGAGTCCACGGCATAGGTATCAGAAGTCTATTACCTACATGAAGTGTGCCGCTCGTGTACAAACTTAGTCCACGGCACAGTACCACAAGTCTATTACCTACATGAAGTGTGCCGCTCGTGTACTAACCTAGTCCACGTCACAGTACCAGAAGTCTAGTACCATGAGTGTGCGCTGGTGTACTAACCTAGTCCATGACATAGCTACCAGAAGTCTATTACCTACATGAAGTGTGCCACTGGTGTACTAACCTAGTCCACGGCACAGTACCAGTCGTCTATTACCTACCTGAAGTGTGCCGCTCGTGTACTAACCTAGTACATGACATAGCTACCAGAAGTCTATTACCTACATGAAGTGTGCCACTCGTGTACTAACCTAGTCCACGTCACAGTACCAGAAGTCTATTACCTACATGAAGTGTGCCACTCGTGTACTAACCTGGTCAGGGGCATAGTACCAGAAGTCTATTACCTACATGAAGTGTGCCACTCGTGTACTAACCTAGTCCCACGGCATAGTACCAGAAGTCTATTACCTACATGAAGTGTGCCACTCGTGTACTAACCTAGTCCATGACATAGCTACCAGAAGTCTATTACCTACATGAAGTGTGCCACTCGTGTACTATTACTAACCTAGTCCATGACATAGGTACCAGAAGTCTATTACCTACATGAAGTGTGCCACTCGTGTACTAACCAGGCATGCAACTGCAGTTTGTCAAAAAAAGAGGAAAATGCCAGGCACAGCATGAATTTATACACTCTTTTCAGTTTTCAATGGCACAGCTGAAAAACCAAAAGAGGAAATCAGCTGATCCGGTGAAAAGTTGCATGCCTGACTAACCTAGTCCGCGGCATAGTACCAGAAGTCTATTACCTACATGAAGTGTGCGCTCGTGTACTAACCTAGTCCATGACATAGCTACCAGAAGTCTGTACCTACATGAGTGTGCCACTCGTGTACTAACCTAGTCCATGACATAGCTACCAGAAGTCTATTACCTACACTGCATGAAGTGTGCCACTCTTGTACTGACTGGGTACAACATAGTACTCCAAGTAGGGCTGTGCGTTTCGGATATTTTGGAACCGGATACCCGAAATCAGGAAACGGATACCGGATACCGTTTTCATTTTGTTGAAAACATGCCTCCGGTGGTGTGCAAATACATGTACTGTAAATGGTAACAAATTGACTTTTATAATACAGAGGATACCATACTATCGATCTTTTCTTTATTGGAGTGTAATCTCTTGAATTTAAAAATAATTGTCTGTACAAGTGTATTGTTCAAGAGTCACAGATTTCTGTTTGCACCGCTCAAATGTTAAGTCGAAGTTTAAAAGTCGTTTCGGGTAATTGGAACGAAAAATGGAACGGGTAATGACCGTTTCGATCGGGTATCCGGATACCCGCAACCTAACTCCAAGAACAATGGATTTGGCCCATTGGCATGATTGGCGACATTTTGTTCCACAAACTGACGCGCAAATTCTCAAAAAGAAGCAGTGCAGTCTGGGAGACTTACCCGGCGTGTGGGATAACTGTATCTCGTGCACGCATCTTACAGTTTATCGAACGCAGTAGGAACTAGTTTCGTGTGGAAATGCCTATCCATGATGCCCCACAGCAAGCGGGCAGGGGCAAAACCCATAACCAAGATGGTTGTGCATGCATACAATGCAGTGGTGTGGGTTACTGCTGGCTGGCACACTTCATGTATACATGTGCGTAAAATGTTGGGTGCGTGTTAAAAAAAATAGACACATATTGCACATACAGTTGTATTAACCCTAATCCCTAGGTATTCTGGCTAGGAACCCTCAAGGTGCACTTTTGGAAACATGCCCTTATCATTAAAATGCCATGCATTTTCGTTGATCTTTCATATTCAGCACTTATGGCCTGTACTTCTTGCCAGGTACATGTAGTAATTTGGCCCCATTTGAAGGCGAAAGTACCAGTTTCCAGGAGTGCTGAATTTTTCCAAAAAGTTCCATTGGAGGATTTTAGAGGATCACGGGGTTAAGAGTAGTTAGGTTAAGTATATATGAAGTAATGGCAGTTTGTTTTCATACATGTAGGTGTTGTCCTGTCAGTGTATATCATCACATCTTGTTTATATTCGCAACTTTAATATTCAAATTCTCATGAGAAGTACAATGTGATTTACAGACATTTTTGTTTTGTTTCTCTGATGTCCTTGTTTCACTGTATTGCACACGATTCTAGTGCAGTAGTGGGCACCAACACTCCACAAGCTTGCTTCTTGAGAACCTCCACTACTTTATCATCATTTACAGCTCTTCAGTAATTTCGTTTACATAAAAAGTGAAATACAGATTGAATTGACTTTAACCATTGTATTGGTGTTAATGTTGATGTCACGTCACAACTTTAGCACTGGCCCAACTGTAGTATTGTAGTGTTGTAGGTCCTATCTGCAACACTATAGCCGGGATGGGCCCAACTATACAATGTAGTTGGGCAAATATCTTAGTTGGGACGTAACATTTATGTTGGGTACCTTCCGTTGGGGCATGCATCTGTCCCCGGTTCATCTGAACCATCACTAGCACAGTCTGTAATGTCGTCATTAACCTTGGAATACGGGATATGGCCGACAGGTCTAAACACAGAACTTTCCCTTATTGTCCGGCGCATACAAGGAAGCATCGCTGAAGCCTCCTCCGATCACCACCCGGCTTCCGTGGGCCTTGACTTGTTTTGCTGGTACCGCGACTGTTCTTGTTTGCGGTCGTTGGAGCTGAGCATGGATGCCCAGGAGCTGGAAGAGGAAGCAGACTGTTGCCAGGGCGATGATGCAGAAGAGCCATGCCTTGCGCCGACGGAAAACCGCGGATCAGCATTGCTTATGGCTGCTTCGTCTCACGTGAAATAATTATTTCTCAAGATTGGTTCATTTCTGAGTGAATTGTTTCATTTGTTGCTTGCAGTTATCTCAAGATTACCTGGCTGTAGTACTGATTAGGAGCAGTATGGAGATCAAATGAAGGCACTCAAATCAATCCTTCTGGTCTGTCTGAAAATTAAAACAAAATTAATTGCAAGTTGAAGTGTAACCATCAGCTGATAGGCCTCGACCTTAAGGATTGAGAGGGCACAGCCACTGGCCTTAGCTGCCTCAAAATTTCAAGGTCAACCAAACGGGCTTTAGGTCCAACTCAGAGGGGCACTATGGCATTGGCTGTGGTTAAGATCGAGGCCCGAGTAAAATCCAAATTTAAAGGAAGATGCAACATTGGTAATAATGAAAAAAAAACTGCTTCTATGAGTATGCCTAATCTCTTTAACCCTCCTACTTCTGGTACCTTTTTCATACAAGTTGATCCACCATTTGAAACCATTCGCTTTTGTGGTTTTGAATGGTGAAATAACTATGTACAGTAATGATTCCTCCAAATGGTTTTGAATGGTAGGTCAGCTAATACAAAACCTTGTTTGGATCTTTCAAATGGTAGTACAGCTAATACAAAACCTTGTTTGGATACTTCTAAGTGGTGAATCAATGGACCCTCTATGCATTTGAATGGATTTGAATGGATTTGAATGGTAGTAAAGCTTGCTACCAACACTGTTCAAATGGTATCACCATGTGTGTACAAAACCAATGGGCATTTTGGTAAGTGGAAATTTTGAATGGTTTCAAATGGTCAAACAGTAGGAGGGTTAAATCAATATATACATTGAAGAGAAGGTACAACATTGGTAATGATGACAAACTGCTTCTGTGTGTGCCTACTCTCTTTAAATCAAAAATACATTTAACAATCACACTGTGAAAGTTTCAGGTTATTTCAAACAATGCTCAATGGAACAGTATTCAACAAATGTAAAATAAAAAGCCTAATTTGGCATTTTGGGGCAGGTTGATTTTAAGTTAAGTTGACTAACATTTGTCATGGACGTAAAGAAAGTGCAGTGACAACGACATGACAATCATTGACATACATGTAGCATAGCCATTGATGCAACCGCAACTAAAAACTTCAAGTAAGATCAGTGATGCATTTTCTAATCACCCCTACTACTACTTTAGTAGTAGTAACTGTTAGTACATGTAGGCTAGGCCCTAGTCCGAATGCCTCTTCCGCGGTAAACAACAAATTACATAATTATTCTAAAAAATAGGAGACTGTGAACAGAAGAGGCATTCGGACTAGCTAGACCCCAACTTAACTAGCACTGACTAGTTACTAGTAAAAAACTTTAGTAATGCACCTGTCAGTGTCAATTGTTTTCCCCACCCCTCCTCCAAAATGTTGTGATTAATGTTGTGATTAATGTTAGGTAACCTTGTCCAAGCAGAAACTTTTGGCATTAAGTGTACTATTGTGAGATGGAGTAATTTTAGTGAAATTTTATTATTTTTTTTTAAATTTCAAAACTCACTAATTTTTAGGCAAGTTAGCAAATCAAAAGTTGAGAAAAAAAAAAAAAAAAAAAACTCCTTTTTTTGTACATGTGGGGTTAGCCCCACTACTGGCACTAGTGTGGCATAGGCCAAGGATATGGAGGAGTCCAGAGTATTGGCCCTACATGTGAATTGAGACTTGAGGCTAGCCAGTGCATAACTCCTTTCCCTTGGGCTTGACCTTTCACTCTTCATTCGCATTCATGTCTGATCAGTGATGGAAAGAATGTAGAATACAACGGGTAGTATGTCGTATCCGACCACCACTTTTTCTCATTCAATATAACCAATAAAGTAATCTTAGTAGTAGTAAGGTGGAGAACATACATGTATGGATGATGATGGACATATACTTCAAATTATTCCAGGATATTTATTTCATAAAAAATCCGGCATTTTTGGTATACGATGACTTCCTCAGTCCATGGAGGAAGGAATCTGTTTTCCTTCCTCCATGCTCAGTCATGTCAGTCTGATCTTGTAAACTCCCCAATTAGTGACCAACAGTCATTGTACATGCGCAGTAGCAACTAATAATAGGATCCTTCTATTTTCTGAACGGGAGGATAGAAGGGAAATACAGTCCGAAAACCATCATAAAAGTGGATTTTAAAGAGTTTTCACTTTCTGTACCACCAACAATCGATAGAATCATTTTTTAACTGGGGAGTGGTGGTAGTGACTAGTGGTTAGTGGTTAATAGTTGCAAAAAAATTCCAAAAAACCCTTAAAAGTGGCGGTCAGATACGACATTCTTTCCAGTACAACTGCCACTTTTCTGTCAAAATAAAACCAAATATCACAGATTTTCCTAGACCTAGCATGCCAAGAGGACAACTTAACTTGGAGAGGAAAATGTAGTGACGGTTGAAAACGATATTTATTTGGGAGATTTTGAGCAATGAATGTATGCACATCAAGTGAGATGTTGGCCATTTTGTCATCTGCTAAAAACACATGCTTTGACATTAATTGTGCACAAGTGGCGGTTGCCCGTTGGGTTTGACATTCTTTCCTCAGTCATTTGTGAGTAACGACAACAGTTAATTCGACCATGGAGGAAAAATATATTTTTTTCCTCCATGATTCGACTGATGTCTGTCACTAGTCTGAGTCTGACTCTGCTCTGCTTGAATCGATGCTGATGCTGACTTTTTGTCCTGCATTGTAGGCCTAACAATAAGTGTAACGTTAAGCCATTCAGCAACTAACCAGATTTATGTTAGTCAGTTGAGGAATGTTATTGTATTGTCACATATAAAGATCGGCACCTGGAATTCAGGGATTCAACTGCGCCATCAGTATGTCAAAACGGGCAAAACGCAGTCAAACTTCTTTCTGCTGGAGGGCGCCATTTTGAATGATTTA
The DNA here is from genome assembly GCA_029582265.1 of Zoroaster sp. YZ-2022. Classification (NCBI taxonomy): domain Eukaryota; kingdom Metazoa; phylum Echinodermata; class Asteroidea; order Forcipulatida; family Zoroasteridae; genus Zoroaster; species Zoroaster sp. YZ-2022. The sequence goes on along the minus strand of CM055826.1, from coordinate 29,045,105 downwards.
TTTCCGGAATTTACCGGAAAATATCGAAGATGAAGAAGTCCTTTTTCAAAATGTATAAAAAGTGTCTCACCAAAACAATTCATATTTTCAAATCAGTGAATAAAACTTAGGATATTTTAGAAAATGTATTCTTTATTTAATTTTATATTATAAGTACTTTATTGCTTTATGACCAAATAAGATCCGTTCATATGGCTAAATATTTACTTCTTCGCATTCGTAAATAAACAGGAATTTATGACGTCATTCAATGGTGATGGTCGTTTGCAATGTGTGTGTACAGTGTACGTACGTGTACATAGCGTATACGATCGAAAAGCACTTGCATTGCGCCCATGGAGGAAGGAAAACAGACTTTGCCCAGTGCATGCAGCCAAGGCCGCGAGCCGTGTTACGTTTGTGATCGTGATGCAGCGCATACGATCACGATCATATCATCAGTACTAATACTGTACTTTTACTTGCGTAGCCGCTGTAACTAGATACTAGATCTAGCCATAGTGAAGTGTAACATTTATTTTTAACATCAGGAAGTTAACCATGCGATGAATACGGCTTGGCAAGTAAGTGTAGAAAGTGGGTATGTCGTTAGTGTAGAGTTTATTTTTTTATGTTACATTTATTTAATTATCTTTGGTTGGAAGAATCCGAGGGGGCGTCTTAAAAACAAGGAAAATTCATTTTGATTGTGAGTTTAGCACGGACACGGTGGAGTAACTTGACATTTATTAAGTCAAGTGACATGGATTAATGTTAAGTCATAAGACATAACAATACATATTCACGTTAACTAACATCTGATAAATATGTCATATCATCAGATCATGCAGAGATTCCTATTTTCCTTCATGATCCTGATGATCTAATGATCTGATTCTGATCATGGAGGTAAAATCTGATCATCTAACATTAGCCATCTTACATCTAACATTGATTCTGTTAAAAGTGTTATAATATGTCCTTGCCCCACCAGTGTTGCACTGACCTGAATCCTTAGCCACACGTTGGTTCCATTGACGCTAACAGTCGGGATTTTGTAAATTCTTAGCACTCAAATTGATGACATTTGCAACTATATTGACACACTAGATACGTTCCTTACATGTTGAAGTATCCAAGCAGCCAAATGAAATTGTGATTTTACTTACATTTAGGCCTACATTTATATTTTGTGACATAATGGCCCGAAAATATTACACGACGATCGGCAGTTTGTAGATTTCAACGAGGGCGGCGATCTTGAATTTATGAAGAGAGGTCAACGGAAAAACAACTTGTTATGTTAATCTGATAAAACTGCTCGATGTTAGTCTCTTACGGCGACATCACGTGGTCGTATCGCGCTAATAAAATACAGCAAGTGTGTGCACACATTAAAATAGCCATCGTAAAATTCTTGCGCGCGCAATTTGCTTTTCCGTTGACCTCTCTTCAAGATGGCCGCCCTCATTGAAATCTGCAAACTGCGGATCGTCATGTAATATTTTCGGGCCGATATGTCACGAAATATAAATGTAAGTAAAATCACCATTTTTTTTGGCCGCTTGGATAGTTCAACATGTAAAGAATGTATCTAGTGTGTCAAAATAGTTGCAAATAGCGTCAATGGAACCAACGTGTGGCTAAGGAAGGATTCAGGTCCGTGCCACACTGGTGGGGCAAATAATGTCTTTGACTAAATGTCGTTCATTTTGTCATGTCTGTCCACAGAATTCGAGTCAGCTCATACACGTGCCAACTCGTACGCATGCCAACTCGTACACTTACCAACTTATACTTTTGCCAACTCATACTTTTTCTTGTCAACTCGTACCCGTGCCAAATCGTATCAGGGGTAGAATGTTGTATCCAACCACCACTTTTTCTCATTCAATATATAGGGACTACACACGGGCCCGTTTTTAGCGGTCTGCGCAGAAGTCGCGCAGAAGTCGCGCACCTGTACAAATCCATGAGATCACCCTGGGAAAGCCCCATCGAGTTTTGGCAATCGCGGTGCATTCTGGGGCGTTTTCAAAGTTTACAGTCGCCATCTTTGTTCATCGAAGTTTGTTTTTTCGCTTCGAAAAACAACGGAAGAAATTCGATAATTTTTCACCAAAATACGAGATCTCAAAAGTAGGCAACTTCAGATAAATTTTTAAGGTATAGGGGCTTCCAATCTCAACGAATACCCGAAAAATGAATTCTACGATGTCTTAAAAGGTAGAAATGGTCGGGCTTAAATCTCAAAATCGGCGCGGTTTCTTGCGGTGGGCACAAGCTTGACCAAAGAATTGAACCGAAATTTGTCTAAATTAAAACAAGTAAAAAATTCATATTTCGGTCACCCTGGTCCGATTTCAAAAATTCAAATGGCTATGAGCTCATAATCGCCTGCTCTTTCATGTTAAACATAAATCTGCTTAATTTATTTTACAATTTGTTTTTGTGTGTAGTCCCTACAATATAACCAATAATGTAATCTTACATACCCAATAAGGTGGAATACATGGATGATGATGGACATACTTCAAATTATTCTAGGATATTTATTTCATGAAAAATCAGGCATTTTTGGTATACAATGACTTCCTCAGTCATGTCAGTTTGATCTTGTCATCTCCCCCGTTAGTGACCAACACGGTCATTGTACATGCACAGTGGCAACTATAATATAGGATTCTTCTAGGAAAGAATGTCGTATCTGACCGCCACTTTTTAAGGGGTTTTTTGAATTTTTTTGCAACCACTAACTAGTTAAAAAATGATTCTATCAATTTTTGGGGGTTCAGAAAGTATCTTTAAAATCCACTTTTATGATTGTTTTCGGACTTTATTTCCCTTCTAAAATAAAATCCTCCCCTTCAGAAAATAGAAGGACCCTATTATAGTTGCCACTGCACATGTACAATGACCATGTTGGTCACTAACAGGGGAGTTGACAAGATCAAACTGACATAACTGAGGAAGTCATATTGTACCAAAAATGCCTGATTTTTCATGAAATAAAGTATATGTCCATCATCCATATGTTCTCCACCTTACCAGGTAGGTAAGATTACATTATTGGTTATATTGAATGAGAAAAAGTGGCGGTCGGATACGACATTCTACCCTTCTATTTTCTGAAGGGAAGGATTGTTTTAGAAGGGAAATAAAGTCCGAAAACCATCATAAAAGTGGATTTTAAAGATAGTTTTCAGTTTCAGTACCCCCAAAAATCGATAGAATCATTTTTTAACTGGTTAGTGGTTGCAAAAAAATTCCCCAAAAACCCTTATCAGTAATAAATATTTTTATGGACCGTTTTTTTTTAGTTGTGTTGGGTTTTAATGGATAGTAATAATACTGTTAGTGATTGTGGTACATGCTAACTGTGTGAGCGTCATGGAGTCACCATGCCTACCCGAAGCCTGTGCCCCCAATGACCTCCCCACCCCCATATGTTGTTTTCATCACCTTTTGAAACATTGATTGATTATTTTTGGGTATTTTTCTTTGAAGCTACTTGACAGCCGGCCTTACCAGGAAGTGCCTACTGAAGCGAATAGAATTGGCCATGAATCAAACAGTGGAATGACACACATGTACATGTACATGTGCACACCGCAGTGCGCAACTTGCCAACTGTTATAAATGAGTCGAGGGAGCAGCTTCAGTAGCTGAGTCTTCGTACCTTGTGTAGATTCTACAGGAGAAAGACTTACATAGCTGAATTTATATTGGCTTCTGTGTTTTTTTTATACATTGTTTGTTTTTGTTCAAATCACTACATTGTAGTGTATAGTGTACATGGTGCTTTTTTTTTTCTAATGGAAACTACACGTATTACTGCATACTTGGTGTGAAAAACACTTGCTCTGAATTCTATATCCATGGACTGTAAATTGATATATCTTGCTGTGAAAGGCATACATGTTGTGTCATTTTGTTTCATTGATTTTAAATAAAAATACAATTATCTCCAACATGTAGACTTTCTGGTTGTTAAAGTTATAACTTGAGCAGCAGACAGAACTTTTAATAAAAGTCATCTGTTCTTTGGGACATCTGAAACCATGAAAGGACCAGAGATTGACACCGCTCCATCCAGTCTGGTACTTCCCAGGCCACCACAGACTCGGTCAAGCGCAGAAGCAGACCAGCTTTATCCAGCGCTTCCTCCAGCGGTCATCCAAGCAGCGACGAAGCAGCCTGGACACGGCCAGCAACAGCAGCTCGCCGCCGCCCAAGTCATATCGCCGTTCCGTCTCCATGCGCAACACGTCCCACCTCAGGAGTTCCTCCAGTAAGTTCTCGGGCACCATGGAGTGCCCGCTGTGTCTGATGGACCGACTCAAGGATCAGTTCCCGGACATCATGACGTGCGAGCACCGGTCATGCCGCGAGTGCCTCAGACAGTACTTAAAGATTGAGATCACGGAGAGTCGGGTGAACATTGCGTGCCCAGAGTGTGCGGAACCGCTCCACCCGAACGACATCAAGCTTGTCCTCCAGGATGAGATGTTGATGAGTAAATATGAGGAATTCACCTTAAGACGTCTGTTGATGATGGACTCTGACTGTAGATGGTGTCCGGCACCAGACTGTGGGTAAGTACACTGTACATTGAGTTTAACGGACATGACCATGCGGCAGTGCTGATGCATTGGAGGTTTTTCATAGACTTGGAATTTCACAGAGGCCATGGCCTCTGTTTGCCCTATCTTGGCGCCGTGCCCTGAAAAATATTCCCAAAGATAATTTGATACAATGTAGTTTAATTTAAGTGCTGTTCACTGAGGAAAATTGGCATTGTCCAGCTACATGAACGAAATTCAAGGCTTGTCTATGAGAAACTATACAAAATTAAAAGTATTTTCGGAACTGGTGACAAAGTTGTTGCTGTGATATTTACAATTTTTGTAAATGATAAACAGTCATCACCAAGCATGCCGGTTATCTGTGACATAAGTGTACATATATATTGTACATGGTCTAGATACAAAAATATACATTATTAAAGGAGTAACAGTTTGTCGTGCAGTCATTAACCTGCAGTAAAGGCCAAACATCAAACTGTTATTCCCATTCATAAATGCCTGTATCAATTTTGTTTTCAAAACTTAAATTTAAAAAAATGTTTTTTGTTGAATAAAGCCAAATAGAAATGGTGAAATTCACGTTTTGGGGACACACGAAACACTTCCATAGCACATGAATCACTCCGGTTGGTTCAAATCTGTGTTGTGCGTCGCACAAAACACTGGCACATACATGAATTGAATTAATAATAATAATAATAATAATAATGTGGACTTACATAGCGCATGTATCCACCAAACTGGTGCTCAAGGCGCATTATATTACCATCTCAGCTCCCTGGGGAGTATACAGCTCAATTGCTGCCATTACAGCGCATATAGGGCTAATCAAACACAACAACCAACTCTGCCATCACAGGTACATGTACCCATTTACCCTGGGTGGAGAGAAGCAATTATGGTAAAGTGTCTTGCTCAAGGACACAAGCACCATGGTTGCGGTTGGGATTCGAACCCACAACCCACGACTCGGCCATCAGAACACAAATCCGATGCACTAAACCGCTCGACCGTGGCACTCCATTGAATTGAACTGAATGAAAATGATTGCTTTAAAATTATGGTTTTACAGTAAATATGTACCAAACTTAATCTATTGTGGGTCCCGTTGTACAAATAAATTTGGGTACGTACATGTGCAGACCTGTACATAATGTACAATTGAACTGAGCTTCCAACAACTATTTTGTGAAATACATGTATCTCACTTCAAAGTATTTGTTTTTCTTTCTAAAAAGCTATTTAAAAATCAGTGTTCCAAAGAAAAACCGTTGTAAACAGAATGTAGCAAAAAATGTGTACATGTACGTTGTTATCGAGAAGTTGATTTTCATTTAATACTTGGAAGTAATTATTTTTTTGAAAGTTTTTTTTTCTTCTATCGAACTAATTTTTTATCAAATGATATTTGCTTTAACCCTAACCACCCTGAATCCATCAAAATCCATCCCCCTGTTTTGGAGGATTTCGACGGATTCAGGATATCTCCACATTGAGCATATGGCGGACTTTGATGGATTCAGGATTTCAATAGTTTTTAACTGCTTGGTCATATTGGTTGATGTATTTTGATGGATTATAGTTACATGTACTGTACATGTACAGCCAACACTTGTATGTGTTAGATTTTGATGGATTCTATGCAGCAACATACTATACAAATTTTCATGTGAGCATGGTATCCTGAATCCGCCAAAATCCGCCAGAAATTTAGTGGTGGATTTTGGCAGATTCAGGATATGTCCAATATCTACACTGGCGGATTCTGATGGATTCAGGACACCAGCATTTTGTGTGTGACAAAAATGGTGGATTTTGGTGGGTTCAGGATACTTTCTAGTAAAATACCCAAGGGGTTAGGGTTAATGGTTTTTGGTTTAAACGCCTTGTGCATATTGTCGCCCTCTAGTGGTGAACTACATGTATTTACATTTCAGCTGCGAACTCCGGGCTTTACGCAGTTCCATTTACATGTACAGCCTCTTTAACGTACAAACATAAATGTATCACAAAAATATGGTTGCAGGGTCGCTTGAATGATTAAATAAAGTCATTTTACAGTATGCAAACCGGATTTTATTAAACAAATATCACGCCCACAAATTGTGCACTTACCGTACATGTATAAATATACATGTCCAGGAAACAGCCCATGACTTCCATGGGTCACTGCACAGAGGACTTTGTTATCGATGAGGCTTGACATTAAGGCTAATTAATCCATGTTCCCAATAGATGTTTTTGCTAAAATTAATTAAATACATAATTTCCAGCAATTTTTCTTTTTCATCGGAACATTGCTATTTCAGTTGAGGAACAGATGCTATAAAATGGCACTTTTCTCAGAACAATCATGAGCTGAGTATATTAAAAAGTAAATACATTGTACCTTTCCAGAAATTAAATTCATTTTTGCTCTTAATTACTGTATGAAAAATTATTCTGTGATATATATTATATTTTTTTCCATATCAAAGTACATTGTTTTCTTTTCTAATTTAAGGAAATTCACAATGTACATGTAACAAAATCACAGGTAACAAAAAAATCTAATAAAAACCAAATAACAAATACATAACGAGTATGTCAAGAAGTCTGCATCACAACGCAGTCTCTTAGGCTACGTAAATCAATGATGTGGGTTGAAGATGGTTTACAGCACTCCTAGGAGAAACTCTCCTTGAAATCTGACCAAGATTGAATCCATTCTAATAAGATGAACGGGCCACATGAATAAATACACTGTACCCTTGAATGGAACCCGTAAAAATGCTACATGTACATAGTACAGTGTATGTAAACATGTCATGTACGTACATTGTACACATGCAGATGCAGTGTACACAGTACACGTACAGTAGATACAGTACAATGTGTACGGTACATGTAGAGACTTTTTAGGTGTTTGTGCGACAGCACGAACACCTCTTGAAATTGTTTTCTTTTTTTCTTCTCCTTCTTCTCGATGACTTATCGAACAAACAAAAACGGAAGTTTAAGTGAAAACATTCTGTTCAAAAGCACTTTTATAGGGTCTGCAGCCAACATGATATGGTACGTATTTGAACATGCCTTCAGTGGACCAATTGACGTGACCTTTTTAAAAATGTGACTGATGATGTCATCACTTGTCACAGCGCCCTCTGGTAGGAAATTTGAATACGACTTATATGAATAAAGTGACTAAACATGTGACATCTTACATGTATCTAGGCTTGGGCGATGACACGATAATATCGAATATCGCGATATTTTTTTCCCGCGATTATGATATCGAGAACTTTTTAAATCATCGAGATATCGGCAGATCGCGATGAAAAAAATATATCGCGATGAAAAAAAAATTATCGTGAAGAAAAAAATATATCGCGATTAAACAAAATCCTCGATTGTCATTTGGGCCAGAAATTCCATGGGAAAAAAACTTAGAAGTCTTTTCAGCTTTTGTGAGAAACAAAATCTAACTACTTCTGTAGTAAACCGACTGTCAGATCACAAAGGAGCCGCTTGACAGGGTGTTGTTTAATAATCCGCCGCCACTCAAAGAAATCTATTAAGACTGTACTGATTTAAGTGTTGGGATTGAATGGGGTATTTGTTCTAACAATGTGGAGACAATGTTTACGTCTCACAGTCTATCCATGGTGGTCTGTGACTCTGGCTGGCGCACCACAGGCGAGTATATTATATCATACATATTTAAATATATGCAGAATATGGGCGTTGCCTTAAAAATACATAATCATGAATTAAATCAAAGCATGGATCGGCAGCGGCTCGATCAAAGTTGAGGGATTAGGACACTATTCTGTTGTACCATACTGGGACTCTTGTCTCGTGTGACAAAACACATACACGTACTCTTGATAAACCATGTGACCTTAATTTAAAATAGTGTGACTACAATCCACATTTTCTGAATCACGTGAACTTGGGCTGATGATTTGATTGGGATGCACGACGCAGTAACCGTCCCACATAATTATTATGCAAACGATTTGCCAATGGCGATGGGTGCCTTTTTGCGACCGTAACCAGATACATGTTTCGGCTTTGGTCTAAAAGCGTTTTCGCAAGTTCGGTTGTGCATGTTGCGATGACATCATGGTTCTGACCAAACATAAACCGAACTTTGTGATCGGTTACACTTAGTTTCAAGATGGCGGATTGTAAAAAGTGTTAAAACATGACTAAGTGATTGTTTGTATACCAGTATATCTTTCAAGTTACTAGCACTCACGAGTAAGTTCTATTTTGAGAAACGTTGATGACTGAACATGTCACAAACTGAAAACAATTGTCTGGTTACGTTCGCATTTTTGCGTAGCTGTGCCGTTTTGTTTCTGGTTAGGGTAGCGAAAACCCGCCCCATATGTTGCACTCGTGAACGGCGCAATTGCACGTGTCTCTCAGGTAAGCACTGGCGATTTATTGTGACGTTTGTAGACAGGTACATCCCTGTCATTACCAGCTCTAAAGCACTCATGCGTGAAAAACAAAAATAATCGCGATATTATCGAATATCGCGATATATGTTTGACGATATATCGTGGATGAAAAAAATCGATATCGCCCAAGCCTACATGTATCTTTTCAAAAAATATCTTTGACGTCATCAAAGTTCAACGGTTTTATAAAGGGATTATTTTTCAATCTCAGAAATTGAATCAAAGCAGGCACTAACATTATTTTTTCAAGTTTCATTGTGTCATATATATGACCTTCAAATCACTTGATCTGACCTTTACTTCCTGTCGTTCAAATTCAACAAATTATGACGCAAAATTGATATGTTTTTGAATACATGAAATTGATTTTGTTATAATAAAAGATGATACACCTTTGCAAAATATGATATTGACATCATCGATGATAATTTGATTGAACCGGCAGTTCACACAAACACTGTGTGTTTGTACCAACAAACACCTGAGCTCGAGTTTATGTAATTTTGTACATAAATGTTCACCACTGCAATCTTTGTATTGTACACATAATAATAATATTTAATAATAATGTGGACTTATATAGTGCACGTATCCACCAAACTGGTGCTTAAGGCGCATTATATTATTACCCCTGCTCATCAGGCGCATAAATCATTCCTGAAACCATCTCAGCTCCCTGGGGATATACAGCTCAATTGCTGCCATTACAGTGCATATGGGCTAATCAAACACAACAACCAACTCTGCCCTCACAGGTACATGTACCCATTTACCCCTGGGTGGAGAGAAGCAATTATGGTAAAGTGTCTTGCTCAAGGATACAAGCACCATGGTCGCGGTTGGGATTCGAACCTACATTCTGACGACTCAGCCATCGGAACACAAATCCGATGCACTAAACCGCTCATGCATGTTGTATGCATACACACATGTACGTACATGTACATGTACATGGGGGTGTAGGAACATGTACACTGTAGTATCATGCCCAAGGCCCAGTACACATAGTAGCATGTGTACCTATACATGCACAAATTACTGTCACGTGATGTGTAATGTACATTGTACATGTACATGTACATATGTACATATGTACATGTACTTAAGCAAGTATTCTAGTATACGTATACATTGTACATACCATCATACATGACATTCACTGTGCACACAGCTCAGACGAACAGAACTAGGACATTAACCCCTTCGCAAATCCTCCAAAAATCCTCTTAGCTAAAGTGAAGGATTTTGAAGGATTGAGGTTACATGCTACATGTACAGTATGCTCTTTGCTAAAGTGAAGGATTTTGGAGGATTGAGGTTATTAGGCATACCATGGTCGCGGTTGGGATTTGAACTTGCCTTTCCATAGTACATGTACATCCATGTTTGTTGTAGTGATTGCAAGGTCAGTGCTTGGGTCAGTGGACACTGTTTATTGCTCCGTGCGTGCAGGGAGGGTCCCTGGCCATGTACATGTACAGGGCTTGCGCTTAATTTTTTCTAAGAGTAGCCCACCGGGCTAGTAAACTGTGTTTTTTACTAGCCCGCAGAAATTTTTACTAGCCCAGATTAATAACAATGACATTAAAAAAAATGTTCCGTTTACGCCCAGGTCCGGCTCCAGTGCCCACCACTTTCATGTCTCTGCACACTGTGCAGAACATGGCATTTGCATCGATATCGTAGCGAAGCCATCTCCAATTGGCTTCCCATTGTGGCCTGTAGGTCCGTTTTCTCTTTGTATTTTCATACTCATAGGCTGCCGCTGCATCATTCTCTCTCTTGTTTGATGGTGCCGATGGATTGGAAACATTTGACATGAATCGCCACATGATGAAAATAATGTTTGCGACGCTTGACGATCTTTGGTATTACTCTATCCAGACTATTCACGTACGTACACACGTGGTGGTGATCCTCCGGCCAGAAAGACGCACTGGATGCCAGCGATAATTTTTCACCTATACACACTGAAGTGCAAAATAACTGGCCTTTATTGCACTATGGAAAAAATTTCCGACGCGGCATCGTTTTATGGTATGGTTCCCAGTATGCATCATATGTTAATTATACAGTTAAGTTATACAAGTTACTGACTACTGGTGGAATTATTGTTGTGAGACTTGTAGGGAAGTAGCTGTGTTCAACACAGTGTACACAATTACAACAGTACGTACGTGCTCGGTGCGAATCGGTGCTAAGTAATGGTTAGTATAGTATAGCACGTGGCGATGGATCACGCAAGGAAGTGCGTGGGGTTTGGGGTTTCATTAAATAAAGTTACATCCACGACACACAAAAGGTAAAGCTTTAAAGAGTTCGTTTTATTTTCTTTATTCACATCTGAAAAACAAAGAACATGCACATTTTTTAAGTAGCCCGCCGGGCAAGTTGAGAAGTAGTTTTTACTTGCCCGCAGCAGTTTTTACTAGACAATGTACGCCGGGCTAGCGTTAAGGTCGAGCCCTGATGTATCACAGATTAGAAACACGTGTGTGCGTACATGTCATGTGCTTGCTTGTCATGTGCTTGCTTGTCATGTGCTTGCTTTACTACTGAAGGATTTTAGAGGATTCAGGTTATGTGTAAGCAAATGGACCTAGGGAGTAAGGATTAATGCATCATTATTTGACAAGCAATTAATCATGTTGCGTGCCATGCCCTGCTAATTATTTTGTGAAATAATTTAAAATTTAAAGTAATTTACATAACTACAAGTGCTCTACTTCCTCTCAAGCTGTTCCAGGGAAAAGAGCAAATTTAAAGATTAAAAACAAAACCTACAAGAGTAGATTTTATGTACACATACAATGTATACTTTGTGTATACATGTACGTGTATAACAGCATCTCAAACTGCACATTTAAAATCTTAAAAAGATTAATACACTTACAGTTGTCTGTGGATTTTCTATCAAATGAAAAAGTGAAATATTGATAAAAAAAAAAAAACGTAGTCCTGTTTTCAATGTCCTAATTTTGTGTGGAATGACGCTATTTTGTTCTTATCACACATTTTAGATTTGCAGTGATCGCTGCTGGTTGTGCAAACTGTCCGCAGATAGCCTGCCAGCGACCGGGCTGCAGCACGTTCTTCTGCTACCACTGCAAGCAGATGTGGCATCCAGATCAGACCTGTGACGCGGCAAGACAGCAGCGACAGGGGCTGGCGAGGAAGACATCACGGTCGTACAGTCAGGGATCGGCGTCGTGTAAGTCTGGTAATTAAAATGTAGTTCATTGACTTCTGACTAGCACCCTCTCTAACAAAGATGTTGATAAATTGGCCTTTAATACGAAACTGGCCTGTAATACATATGACATAAAACACAATAAAGGGGGCCACTTTGCATCCGTCACGTTAGCAGTTTTTCCAATGGTTGTTATTTATTTTTAAGTATCTGAAACCGACCAAAAAGTGTTTCAACATGTGAATGGACATGCAGGCTTATACTAGAACTAATTTGAGTTCATTTATTTTATTTATTTATTTTTTATTTATTTTTTTACCCTCAAATTTCCATAAAAATTGGACGGAAAAAGTTACTTCACTTTTCCGTCCATTTGTTGATGGAAATTTTAGGGTAATTAAAAAAATAATAGTAATAATCAACTCAAATTATCTTTAGGAAAAGCATGCATGTCTATTCAAATGTTGAAATTCTTTTTGGGTGGTTGCAGATGTTTAAAAAAAAAAATTACAACCATTCGAAAAACTGCTAACGTGACGGTAGGAAAGTGGCCCCCTTTATTGTGTTTTATGTCATAATGTATAAATGCAACATTATATTACATGTCACGGCCGTGACACTTGTGTCCTTGAGCAAGACACTTAATCATAATTGCTTCTCTCCACCCAGGGGTTAAATGGGTACCTGTGAAGGCAGAGTTGGTTTGCTCTATATGCGCTAGAAATGGCAGCAATTGAGCTGTATACTCTCCAGGGAGCTGAGATGGTTTCAGGAATGATTTATGAGCCTTATGAGCAGGGATAATAATATAATGCGCCTTGAGCACCACTTAGTTGGTGGATACGTGCGCTATATAAATCCACACATTATTATTATTATTATTATTATTATTATGAGCAGGGATAATAATATAATGCGCCTTGAGCACCACTTAGTTGGTGGATACGTGCGCTATATAAATCCACACATTATTATTATTATTATTATTATGTACATATACACGAATTTCTTTGTTCAATGTACTCTACAGCTGATCAGATCAAGCCCTGCCCACGGTGCACTGCTCTCATCATCAAGATGGACGACGGCTCGTGCAATCACATGTCGTGCGCCGTGTGCGGAGCGGAATTCTGTTGGCTGTGCATGAAGGAGATATCAGATCTACACTATCTCAGGTGAGACCGATTAGCCTTGATCCAAAACGTTCGTGCAAATGTGTTTCATATCATGCTGTACCTGTGCACCACGCCGTGCCAATGGATTACTCACAGATGCCTGGATGTGAGCCTAAGCCTGTCTAAGAGCCTAAGAGTGGGTGGGGTTAGGCTAGGGGTTAGGCGTGGACGTTATCACGATCATATCATAGCGATACAATATTTAAAAAATTGTCGGCTAAATCAGTTATGGTTTTGAAGATATCGAAATATCGCCATATTGACGATATTCCAAAAATATTGCTGATATCAAATTTATATTGCTCTATTTAGTTAAAATATCGCCAGATTGATAAATTGTCTCCAAATTTCATGTCATTATACGGTAATATCAACAAAGTTACGCTAACGTGAAGAACTAAAAAACAGTTCAAAATCACGACGCGGCGCCGCCGCTCATGTTGCCACTACTTTCGTGCGTGGTCTTTTTTCGTGCTCCTGGTTGCCGCGTGGGCCGTAACTAAAGGCTAGTGGGCTAGTCCCAGTATCACGAAGTACACTCTCCTGGAATAATCGCACTGGTGTACATTTTGAGATTGTTCACATTCAGCAGATGTCGGATACCAGGATAAAAGCGTGGATGATGACCGCTGAACTGTGCGTGCATTTATAAACCATGGGTTTGTTTATGGACGTATTGGTGAGTTTTTTTTTAATGAAATGTTTGACGCACTGAGCGGCAAAAATCTAAGAACTCAGCTGGTTTTGGAGCGACTGTTTGGAGTAACTGTTCATTACCTATGCAACTTCCCTGTAGAACTTGCATGTAAAAATAGTTATTTTGGTGCCCAATGTCGTTAATATACGATACATACATTTTTCACGTATTTAAAAAATCTGCATATTGAGACGATAATATCATCGCCGATATCATGGCCGTTGATAATCGACTCAAAAAATTCAATATCGTCACCCCAAGTAGGGGTACAGTCAGGGGGCTGAACAAGGGTAGGGAAAATGGAGGGGCAAGATGCGCACACAAAAGTGGGCAACACAAACCTCAAAGAACGCTTTAATATTTTTGGCATGTGAGATGGAAGTAATCATCATTGTACGGTTAAAAAAAAATTTACAATTAAAAAATAAAAATAAATAGCAGCACTTCTGATATTTTGGAAATTATAATGCTTTTTGGAGGGACACTATCACAGTGCAGAATTTAACAAGTTGCCCCAGGGCAACCAATAACTGAATCTTACATGTACAGTACAGCTCGAAATCAATTAGCCCCACGCAAGGAACCCACGCGTGGACCCACAAGTAAATTTAATATTCTTGCATATCATGAATATTCATATCAAACTATAAATGCATTGGTGAATTGCGTGTCACATGCGTGTTATATGAAGCTTTGAACTGATTCACATTCAAGGATATCAATGCGCATTACTTCGTGTGACACGTGTCACGAACGCACGTGAATTGTTACCACTTTGCGTGAGTGTATTCTGTCTGTATTCTGTCGGCTTGGTCCAGTCCTAGATTGTTTTAAGCCGTGTTCGCACTGGACTTATTTTGGTAAAACTTACCGAGACGATGGGTACTTTTCCCATTTTAAGTCCAGTGCGGACAGCCTAGGACGTTTTCCTCTCAGTTACTTTTCCTGAGTCCAGCGGTTACTTTTACTGGCCAACTGCTGCCCAGGAAAACTTCCCAGGTAACTTTTCCGAGACGATAAGTCCAGTGCGGACAGTAGTCGGTAAAGCGGCTCAGAAAACGAACATCCGCCCGAGAGCAACGCCGTGCTACATAGGGACACCACGCATGCGCTTTGCATTGTTTAAAACCGGCTCAGGAAAGGTACATCCGGCCCGAGCGCAAGGTCGTGCTACACAGGGACACCACGCATACGCTTTGCATTGTTTCACCGCACGGTGGGGGCGGGCCGGGCGCATTTAATGCATGTGTAGCAAGTTTTCTGGGTCAACGTATAAAGGTCATGCAAAGCGCCCTCATGAGTCATTATACTGACAGCTCGGTTACCATACCACGCGTGGTCTCGGTAAAATTTCAGTGTACGTGTACATGTACATGTACATGTACATGTCTGTTCGTTCTGGGATTACACTTTTCTGCAAGCACGTGACGTGCCGCCGATAAATGATTAGATAACACGACGGTGAAACTGATAAGACTAAGACTAGAGCATTGAGGTAAGAATTCTACCTCCATGATAATAATAGTTAGAAAAGCCAGTCAGCAATAAACCCTTTTCACTGTAATATGCGCCATGTTTTTGACGGGGCAAAATTGTTTATTTCGAACACTCGTTGCCGTCTGCGACCCAGCGCTCGAACTGTATGTACATTTTGGCGTGATCCGGTCCCTCGCGTGGGATGGTCCCTCGCGTGGGGATGGTCCCTCGCGTGGGACGGTCCCTCGCGCGCTCGCAAGGGAACCATTGAATTTATAATAGCCTCATTATATACCTAGGACAGCACCTTCCACGCGTGGGTCCCTTGCGTGGGGCTAATTAATTTCGAGCTGTACTGTAGGTTGTGTCCAGTCAGTTTGGTCGCCATTAAAAGTTGGTACCACAACAAACATTGCTACCTTATTATTTTCCTTAAATTTTCCTTTTGTTTTTTTAGTTTTTTAGTTTTTTTCAAAATCAAATAGGGACCTGTTTGAGCAACAGGTACATGAAGTATTTAAAACCAGAGGTTTGGTTTGATGGTTGACATTTGAGGTTGCTGACAAGAAGTTGCCTCTATGAATGTTATTAGAAACATGTACACATTTTTTCCCAAAACAAAAGTTACACACAAAAGACATGAGAGTAAGGTGTGTACATGCAAATGGTCTGTGCGAAAATACCTGAAGCTTGACGATGTTTATTAAAAAGAGTGAGTCGCCATAGTGTAAGCTTTAGATGTGTGACAAAGTAACAGGTCTACAAAGATTCAATCATACACGGTATACATGCACATTCAATCATTCAATATCACTCGGGCATTACATGTACTGTACACTGTCGGGGTTCTGTCCAGGAATTTTTTAGTGCTGGGGAAAAAAAATGAAGTCTCAGGACTGGAATCCCGTACCACAAATGGGGGTGTTATTTTGAGCTCTCCAGTATAGAAATGCTTAAATTTTTACTGGTAGAGACAACATCTGTTATCTTTTATTGATAATCTGTGAAAGGAAATTAGGCAAGTTGGAAAATGAGTGGAGGTTGGGGAAAAAATTTAATTTTTGCCGGTGGTGGTCGCGGGATCCTGAGTGCCGGTCGGGGGGTTTCCGGCATGTACATGTACAATGTAGTACAAGTTATTATTAAAAGTCAAGTTGAATAGGGGGTTGACTTTGTTCAAATCTGGATTAGTTTTTACTAGAGCTTACATACATGTACATCCATTATATGCAAAGATTTATTGTACACTACAATACTGAAGTGAACTTGTTTTGTAAGGTTAAAAATCAATAAACACTAATACATTTGTGACCCAGCATGACAAAACCCACAAAAACGTGGTATCATATGAAAGGGCAACTCTTTAGCTTTTCAATGTTGAAAAAATTATATCCATCATGCATTCTGTTGGAAAGTTATGGACTTTGAAACTCGAAAAACAATGAAATTACGATTTCGAGAAATACAGGATGTTTTGAAGGAAAAAAAACGCACTAACAACTGCAAAATGGTGCTCGGAATTTCGTTTTTTCACACACTTATAAATCAATTTCAGTAATTTTGTTTGCAGGAAATTGTGAAATAAACATCCGGGAACTATAATCAGTAAAAACCCCAAAAGGCCGTATAACACCCCATTGGTCGAAAATTGGCTGTATCTTGGATTGGGGTTCAGCGACTTTTTGCGGGTTTTGCCGTGCGGGGTCACACGTATAGTACATGTATCCATACTTTATAAGAATCAAGATACATATATAAAAGCCAACCTGCAAACGTTCATACCCCTATGTGAAAAAGTCATTGAAACACAGCATATGGTAGAATTCCAACAATCCAGCAATTTTGGCTGCAATTGGACATCATTTCGTAGCCAAAACAAAATAAATTAAAATGCTGATGCACAGGTCTGACGCGATGTGCGTAGAGACCAGAAACTAGCTCCAGACTTTTTTGGGGGGGGCCTTAAGTGTACAAGCACCCATTCATACAATGTACAGTGTGAGTAACGGGCATCTTAACCCTACTAGTACACATGGAGGCCACTCCGATCCACTAAATCTTCAATATGTTCTTCACCAACCTTTAGTACATACAAGGCCACTGTAAATGTTTGAACATATTAGTATGGCCTGCAATGTATCAATGGGAGACCACCTTACCCTGCAATCTCAGTGGTGTGACAGTGCACAGAAGGGTAACCATAGGAGGCCACTGGCAACAGCTAATGGCTTGGAGTGGCCTGAATGGGTTGTTTCAAAAATTGCACTGATTGTAGGAGGGTTAACTGACAAGTGCACCATGCATTTGCACTATACACAGTGTACATCGTGTACAGATCTTTGTAGGTGAAAAAATAAATAAATAATAATAACAATAGCAGTTCCAGATATTGTGAAAAATTTTAAAGTACGAGTACAATGTATGTGTGTACTGAGTGATAGCATACACGTACATATGTACACTCTACACAATTAACCCTAACTCCCTAGGCCCATTTGCTTACACATAACCTGAATCCTCCAAAATCCTTAAAGTAGTAAAGCAAGCACATGACATGTATGCACACATGTGTTTCTGATCTGTGATACGTGTACATGGCCAGGGACCCTCCTTGCATGCATGGAACAATAAACAGTGTCCACTGACCTTGCAATCACTACAACAAACATGGATACAGTGTACATGTACCATGGAAAGGCAACTATGCCTAATAACCTCAATCCTTTGATTTAATTTTGCCCTACACCGACGTGTGTATAGCACTGTATACTCAGTGCTTTTTTTTCACCGACACTCGGAAAGCACCGAGTATACAGTGCTATACACACGTCGGTGTAGGGCAAAATTAAATCAATTATTTATCTCCTGACGCAAGAATTTCACCAACCTATATATATCACGGAACCCGCTGCTATATGGGATTCTAGCCGGCCAATTGTCATTGGGCAAGCTCGGTGGTCGAGAGGTTAAGACGTCTGCACTAGTAAGCAGGAGGTCGTGGGTTCGAATCCCGCCCGAGTCGCCTGTGTATTTTTTTCACAGACACTCGGAAAGCACTGAGTATACAGTGCTATACACACGTCGGTGTAGGGCAAAATTAAATCAATTGTTTATCTCCCGACGCAAGAATTTCACCAACCTATAAACCTCAATCCTCCAAAATTCTTCACTTTAGCAAAGAGCATGTAGCATGTAACCTTAATCCTTCAAAATCCTTCACTTTAGCAAAGAGGATTTTGGAGGATTTGGGAATGTTAGGGTTAAAGGGGCAGTATCGTCACGATCAACAGGGTATGGAATCAGCGTGTTTGTTTTAGATTAACTCGGTGACTGAAAAATAATTTCCCAATATAAGGTCATATTACCGTTGCTGCTGCATACAATGTAAATGAGCCAGTAATTTGCAGTCACTGTGTTCATCTTAAACAAGGACATTGATTCCATGCCTTGTTGAAAGTCTGCTCTGATCGTGACGATACCAGAGATGCCAACATTTACGATTTGGGCGTAATTTTTACGATTTATTGAGTCCAATTACGATTGTACGATCCTTGTATCAATTTTTGGCCAGCCGCGAAACCAACGATGTGAAGAACCACATGTGTTTACGGCACGCGCACCGTAGTTCATCAGCCGTTTACATGACGAAAACCTTTCGTTAGGCGAATTACTCGTTTTCAATTTGGAATGTTGGCATCTCTGCGATACTGCCCTTTAACTGTGACGCAGGTTTTGGACTCAAAATATAAAATAAAAAAATTAAAAAAACCTGTAATGAATTGACATTTCGGCACAAAAGTAATACATAATAGATTTGAACACTAGCCTAAGGGGCTTAAAGGGTAATACACATGGTACATCCACCTCACATTGATGGATGCTATTGATTTTGTCATGTCTCGGGGAGACTTAAATGCCATTTGTTTTATCTTATGAAACGCAAGATCCTGAAAACTTTACAGTTTGATTGAAGTTATTTGCAGAGTTAATACATTAACTGAGATTGGTTATGAATGAATTGTAAGCCCATGGGATTGGCATTTACATACTGTGCGTTTACGTTTCTATTTGAGTGCATTTTTTGTTGAGGCTTGGAAAGGGCAAGAAAGGTTATTGATTGAATTATTACCTGTGAATTTGTTTGGAAATAAAATATTCACATTGCTTAAAAAAATACTAATAAATTGATTAAAAAGGAAATGGCAGAAAATTGCTAGAAAAATACATAATTATAATACAAAAAAATTATGTGATCTATATACTATTAAAGACATATTGCCCATGTATGGGCCAATTTGATGGTAAAAAAAAAAGATTTAAAGGTTGAATTGATAAGTATACATGTAAGCGTTCCTTTGAGACATTGAACGAACAAATCTGCCAAGGATTAGCACCAGTAAATTAAAAACTCAAATTAATTTAAAATGCTGGCCTACTGTTTTACTCCTCAGCTTGCTACACAATTTATTGTATGTAACGGGTTGAGGGCGTGGGGGCAGTCTTCCAGTTGGCCAGCACGGCTGTCAATCAGAATCAAGCGCATTTTACATTGCTTTTATACAATTTCCGACATCCGAATTTCATAATTTTTGGGGGTTTAACCCTCCTACTACTATGGGTCAAAATCAGTCAAAATGTTGATGTACTAGCCAAGGTACGTACATGTACATGTATACATCTTGTGCACTTAAATGTCAAACACAGTCAAACCTTACGTGGAGTAAGTACATTTACTGGTCAAAATGAGTCGACCGTTTTTGACTGGTAAAAGCATTGTCTGGTATTGTTCAGGGGGGTCAAAATGACAGTAAAAACCAGTCAAAAATGCCCCTGTGTGCACATTTGGGTCAACAGTCAAAACAGGCAGTTGACTGATTTTGGCCCATATACATGTAGCTACATGTACTTCCCACTAAAGTGCAGCTATAGTAGGAGGGTTAATAACGTGTAATCTTTCAAAATTCGTTCGCTTTTTAAATTGTATTTTTGGGGTCTCTTGAGCCAAACACAGGCTTCCTGTAATATTTGGAAAAATTTCCACACATTATAAAATAAAATTTGTTTTCTCCGTTTTTTACATGTATGTTCGTGAACAATGAATATTAACATAATCAGCATGCAATTATACAACAAAAAATATTCACTACTTAGAAACCTGTACTGTCACACACACCTATACACATATGTTCATAATACTACATGTAATAAAAAATAATAAAGTGAAATGCATCAATTATTGTACTTGTACAATAAATGTACTGTACAGAGCAATGAATGACTCATAATATGACTAGATAGTATTTTTTGCTGCAAGCTGTTCACAATGTAATGTATTATACTTGTAAACAATGTTCTATACAATGTACATGTATATTGTGTACACTTGTGATTAGCATTGAAATGGTCTGAAAACATTTTTATTCTGCGATGGTTTTCTCCCTTTTTTCATTTTCTTTTACGCACAGTCAAGGCAGTATTTAAAACCCATGTACACTTATGGTAAAACATCAGTAAGTGCATCCATATTTGAATGGAATCAAGACCGAAGCTGGCATGTACATTTGTAGATTGCAGTTTTGCTCCGTATTGATCGTGTGGGTTTTTCCCTAGAATAAATTATTCTCCGAGTTTTGTTTCCCCTCCCACTTCTGGTAAACTGAAATGTTTTCCTGGTCTTCTTCCAGTTCAAAGCTGGGCCCTGAGAGAAAAACAGTGATGATCACTGATCAAGTTACAAGACTGATTGCAGTGTGATGCTAATGGCCATTGCTAATGGCCATTGTTAATGTTTCAAGTACATGTATTTACTGTGGGTTTGGTTGGACAAAAACTGGCTTTTATTATCCCCTTGTGATATTTCCTTGTTTTCTGCGGTGCTCTTTTGAGCAAGTTCATAAAAAAAAAAAAATTAATTAAAATAAAATGTACATAAATAGATAAATAAGAAATAAATAAATAAATTAAAAGTATAAAAACCAAACTAAAAGTTTCATTATATCGTAAAATTGTTTTAAAAATAGTCAAAATGCTTTCATTCCAAAATTTATTTTTCTTTAATTATACACAAATGACAGAGTCTGAGACAGAAATACATGTATTAATAAGGAAACCATCAAACTTTACACCAAGTTATCATCCTCGCAACCCCCCCCCCCCCACCTGTGGTTGATACTACCAATTACATGTATTAGTGTATACATGTAGTAGGTTTAAATATAATTGTGAAGCCTACACCCAGCGATAGTTAAATATAAATCCCCATATGGTGGCTGTGAAATTATTGTTCACTTTACATTCTGTATGTGTATTTTATTATAAACTCATGCTACTATATACCGCATGTAGGTTAATTGGTCAGCTGTATCCATTTTGTATGGTTGGCCTACATGTACATTTAATGAATTATTCATTTACTCTTCTTTTCTTGTTCAGCTTCACTGAATAAAGGTAGATTTTAAAGCTGGTACCCTGGAATTACATGTACAGTACATGCATTTAGTGCTGGGGGGAAGGGGGGGGGGGGCGGGCGGCGGGCGGCGGGGTGGGGCGGGGCGGGCTTGTAGGTGCATGGTAATGGTTGCATATAGCGTTGCATGTCCGGATGTACTTGTGTCTCAGGCAGGCATTATTTCAAGCTATCCAGTATAGAAATGCATCAATTTTTACAAGTAAAGACAATACATGTACATGTGTATCTGTAATCTTTAATTGATAATCTGTGAAAGGAAAGAGGCAAGTTAGAAAATGAGTGATTATTTGCCAGTGAGTGCTGGGGAATGGTGATCGCCAGCTGAATCTAGATGCCGTGCATGCACACGTGTACATGTAGCAGTGTACGTTGTACACTGTATTTTGCATTATCTTTACACATAAAAATCCAAGAAGCTTCTTTTCAACTTGGCTGTTCTTTCTTTCCTTCTCAGTCCCTCCGGGTGCACCTTCTGGGGTAAAAAGCCATGGAGTCGCAAGAAGAAGATCCTCTGGCAGTTGGGCACGCTAGTCGGTGCCCCAGTGGGGATAGCACTTATCGCTGGAATAGCCATTCCTGCAATCATCATTGGGATTCCGGTCTACGTGGGGAGAAAGGTGTGTATTTTGTTTTGGCAGGGGAGGGGTTAAATTCTTTGGTGGGGGAGGGCATTTTCTAAATTCATCCCTGGATCATACATAACATTCTTGACTCTAGAGAAAGGTAAGTCTAAAGGTAAGTCTAAAAAAATATTACCAAACTGGTATTTAAGTTTCACAACATTTTGTTGCCTTCCCTCTGTAAAATCAAACTTGACGTATGCCCCAGTCTTTCCTTGTCCAGACAAAGTTGTTCCTGCCAAGTTTGTCATTCTTTGACCATCTGTGTCAAATTTTGACGTTTTCCAATTGGTTCCTTTGAACTTTTCTGGACATTGGTAGGGTTGAGTACAATGTATGTTTGTGAATGATTATTATGCCTGTCGAAACGTCGAGTTGTACCTCCAGTTCTTTTCAGAACTAATTAATAATAATAATAATGTGTGGATTTATATAGCGCACGTATCCACCAACTAAGTGGTGCTCAAGGCGCATTATATTATTATCCCTACTCATAAGGCTCATAAATCATTCCTGAAACCATCTCAGCTCCCTGGGGAGTATACAGCTCAATTGCTGCCATTTCTAGCGCATATAGAGCAAACCAACTCTGCCTTCACAGGTACCCATTTAACCCCTGGGTGGAGAGAAGCAATTATGATTAAGTGTCTTGCTCAAGGACACAAGTGTCACGGCCGTGATTCGAACCCACATTCTGTTGCTAACACCAGAACTTGAATCCGGTAAGGTAGACCGCTCGGCCACGACACTACTCAATTGAGATTCCACATGGTGTCACCGCAATTAGTCTTACTTATCATCCTCACCATGCAAAGCTACAAGTTTTACCTATAATGCCTATATTGCATAGAAAAAAATGTTACACAAAATTTCCAATTTCAGTTATTGAAATTAAAGATTTGCTATTCAAAATAAGCAAAATATTTTGCCTACACATTTTGCAATGCGAAAGTTATGAAATCGTGCCCTGAAAACTAAATATTTTGGCCGTTTTTCATTGTTCCTTTGAACTATTTTAGACATTGGCATACATTTTGTATTTGTATGGGGTGGTTGTATTTATCTCAGTACCTAACAATGGCAAAGTTCTGTCACCTCTGTTGGCTGATTTGAAAAATAAATAAACAAAGTCCTACATTTTGCATCTGATGTTCACATGTATAAAGTCAAAACAAAGCAATGTTCAAAGTTTTTGCCACGTGTGGCATGTTTATTTCGTGCGACAGATGAACAATCCGATAAAGACAGACGTGTATTATTCACAAGTAAGTTTCATTTTGACCAAAAATTGAAACGTAAGAGTTTTAACCAGTTTGCGTCGGGAATAAAAAAGTTTTTCTGGGCCCCTGTGCGGGTTTGTTTTTCCCACACACACATTAATGGAAGCTTCCACAGCACGTGGCCACGTCTTCCGAGCATGTCACCGTACACGCGTGGCTCAACCGAGCATGCATACAAACATTCCGGAGTTTCCTATAGCGTGTTTAGACGCTCTCCGATCCGCGGTGCAAAACAAAATTGCGTGTATACACGGCCTCCGACGCGAACTGGTTAAAAGGATTTTCACATAAGAAACGTGTACGTACACGTATGTGTTTTTCGCGTAGCTCTGTGAGCTTGTTTCTGGTCAAGAATGGGACGTCTGAAACAAGTACATGTACCTGGTCATGTTCACCAAAACTTGCTCCAGATGTCATTCATGAACCATCTCTTGTACACATTGAGAGTAATCTTCAAGTAATTTTTACTTCTGGATGGTGTTAAGGTTGCCCCCATCCAATATGGTTGGGCACAAAACATAACAAACCTTGTTGCCATTTTGTTCCCACTAACACAGCAAACTTTGCTTCCGCAAACTAGCTACCTGTACATATGTACATCCATAAATGATACCAGGGGTGTGATTTGTCCGGATTTTTCCGGTTTTTCGGATTTTTACAAATCACAATGTTGTGATCCTACGGGTTTTAAAGAAGGAAAGCGAAGCAAATGCTCGGAACTATAGATTTCACCCCAGCGCTGTTCGCAACAGCGGCCCCAATACCCCTAGCAAAATTTACGTCAATTTTTCAAAACTGCCCAATCACACCCCTGTGATATACAGTATGGTCTATCTGGACTAAGATTTCTCAGGATTTTTTTTTATGATTTCAGGATTTTTTACAAATCTCCCTTTGCCTCAAAAGTTTCTTGAAAGAAGAGATGTAGCCAACAAGGAATGAAAGAAGTAGCCTGTATTGTGTCCAAACCTCTAGTTTCTTGTTTGTGGGGATGTAAAGACTCTATAAATCCTCTACAATTAAACATCCAGGAGGTTCAGGGGGCTTTGTCCTCTAGACCAAAGGGAGACCTAGGCCCACTACCCATTTTTCAGGATTTTTTACTTTTGTCAAATCACACCCATGAGACTTGCATAACTTATGTATTTTTTTAACTTTGGAATCAACTTTAGGAGTTTCATGCTGAACCAAGTGCCCAGTGTACTGTTTAAGCCAACAGCTGCACAAAGCAATAAGATCATACTCCTATTACCGAAAACATTTCAACCTTATTTTTGTCTAGACAGAAATCTTGAATTTTGGGTTTTTCTCACTAAACAAGATAACAAAACAAATAAATGTCCATTTAGGATTGTATATTAACAAAAATATATATAAAATATTAAAAAAATTCAAATCAGAAAAATCCATTATTCAACATGATGTGTACATTTTCCACTCCAGTAAACCAGACATCTCATTAGCTAATTGCATGCCTACAAGCAAAGCAAGGAATTGTTGATGATCAGAGTTTCGAAGATCTTGATCAAAGGTTAAATCGATAACAAGACAATAATAAGTTGCTTGCCATTAACATTTGTTTTGCTGTCCGGGTTTTTCTTTTTGCACCGATGATATAAGCTTGCTTCCTTGTTTGATCTTTCAGAGATTACTATTGATTTTGTTGAGTGCTTTGATCGCTGATAGGGATGTTTTTTTGTTTTTTTTAATAAACCTCCAACTTGTATCGGTACATCATTTGTCTGCGCTGTGCAAATTACAAAGAAAATAAAAATACCCCAGACACTAGTGCAAACATTAGTCATGAAAATAATTTTAATTAGGCTGAGAAGTACACTGTACATGTACTTGCATACAATGTACATGTACTTCTGGACATCGTCTTGATAAACCTTTCCAGTAGAGTGCACTATACGTGTATGTAATTTTTGTGGGTCAAACTGTTGCCACATTTTCTTAATTCTGTAACCGAGTTCCCAAGTAGTATACAGTGTATATGGGTCATTCCACCAGGCTGGGGCAAGCTTAATTTACTTAATTTTTTGTGGACTAAATTTTCAAAACTGATTTAACCTCGGGGATATTTGGCTTCTAAGTTTCTAATTCTACATGTAACTTCAGGCAGTGTGTTTACGGTTATTTACGGAACCGGATACCCGAAATCGTCAGATACCCGAAATCGTCAGATACCCGGGTACCCATAAACAATTTTGTAAAAACACATAAATACTCCCAAATGTATCAAATAACCAATATGAACACAAGTTTCTCTTGTTTTATTTGAGTCATATTATGTGGACTGTAATAACTTCCCGCCTCTATATTAAAAACAACTCATAGCATCCCCATTCACCACACACATTTTGTTAACAAAAAAATCAGAGACTTCCATTTGTGTGGATTAAATGTTCAGTCGAAATTTTCAAAAGTCATTTACGGGTAATTGGAACCAAAAAATGGAACCGGGTAATGGCAGTTTTGATCAAGTATCCGGGTACCCGACACACCCTTATTATAACTTCTAAAGCTAGTGACAAACATAAGTCATTATCCAAGATCTTTTCATTTTACAAGTCTGTTGTTTTTGGCTGAAAAAGGCAACCCCCTTAACTATCTACTTGCAACAAAATTGACACCATGCACATGTTACAGAATATTTGAAGACTGATGGGTGTCAGCGATGATGATTTAAAAAAAAATTTTTTTTTACCCGACAGGTGTTTTTTTATTTTGTATTTACATGTATGTATCTACATGTATATTTCCTGCCTAACGACTCTTCTCAAGACACCTGAAAAATCAATAAAACAAGAAATACAAGTAGGGTGGTCTTCAACTGATAGTGACACATACACTTAATACATGTACATTGTACTTCTACATTGTATTCTACAGTGACGTATTCTAATCCAGTGACGTACATGTACATGTATTCTTATCCAGTGACGCATTCTAATCCAGTGATGTATTCTAATCCAGTGGGTGGAGGGGGGCGGGGCATCTGCCCCCTCTTGTTGGAAAAATGGTGTCAGTAAATTCACAAAACTTGTCGGTATTTCTGAAATTATTTGTCTGCTGGACAATTGGCGTATAAAAAAAAACTTTAAAAAATAAGAGGAGAGAAATGAAACAAAGTATTGTTGCAAGCAGTGTTTGTGGGGGAGGGAGGTTTGGAAATAACCTCCATAATTTTTTTTGGGGAGAAACTTAATCATTTGGGAGGGAAATTTAATTTATGAGTTTTGTGCTGTAAATTTACCCCCACAACTTCTGTTTTGTCTCCCCACTCTGAACATGGTGGCAACGACACTGTTCTAATCTAATAATAAGCTACATTGTGTAATTAATTGTCGTGAATATCAAACTTGATAGACTTCTTGTATTTGATTACAACATTTCCCCCCTCCAAAAAACAAACAAACAATTATTTCTATCTGCTTGGGATTTGGAGTCATAACTCTACTTGATTATGGTCCTTCCAGCCTCCACAATCCCCCGAGGAAACAAACTTATCCAAGCATGTGAGCGACGTTAATTTAGTGGGTCACTTACAATATTACAACATTGAAAATAGCAGTAAAAATGACGAAGTCATTTACATGTACATGTACATGAATATTTTTTGCATCATTATTTCATGAGAATTATCAATTTTGTATGATATGAACTCCTAGCTATACATGTAGATGTTAACCAAGCAAAATGCTGTTACATGTACTATGTCATACTCATCAATCTAGTATTATACAATAAGTTCAAAATATGTTTCCTTGGAGACTCGGAGGTACTGTAATTGATGGGCCTGACGGCATCAGCTATTACAGTATGTCATTAAATATTAAATTTATTGTTTTTTTTCCTCCCACATTTGTGCGTCATTTGTCAAGTTGAATACAGGGAAAATAAAATATCATATGTACGCAACTAGTGCTAATCTAAATTGCATTTCCTAGGAACATTATGAAACTGAAACCGTGGCTATTTTAGGATTTCGTTTTCCTCTGAAATGTC